>CM055066.1:32317827-32417871 GCA_029204045.2 Tillandsia leiboldiana | reverse complement strand
GTAGGTACATGAGATGATTCCTTTGCACATTCAGATAACCTAGAAGAGCCATTGATGCAATCATGAATATTGCGGGAAGTATTATCATGAAGAAGATGCATTAGCAGGAGAATCATCATCTCGAGAATATCGGGGTAGATTTTTCACAGTCGCAAGTGAAAAGCGTCATCTACTTTAGCATTTCATAGTTCTACGATCGTCTTAGATTCCAATTTAAGAACTCGTATTCCTCTACTAGTCGTAGACTGCACTCCCCAAGAAATCCCTTCATCACTTCGTGAGTCACACTTTCCAAGGTTTCACGGTCACGTAAATGTAACACCGACTCCCGAAGATGCGAAAAATTTGATGTTGGGTTTTCTACCACACCATAGTTCATATGGTGTATTTACGTTCCTCGGGGCGCAAGAACACTCGATTATGACATAGACAGCGGTGTTCACAGCTTCAGCCCAAAAATGTAGCGGTAATTCCGGCTATGAAGCATCACGCGCCTCTCTTGAACAACCCTGTTCTTGCGCTCAACAACACCATTCTGCTGAGGTGTATAGGGTGCCTAGAGTTCATGTTTAATCCATTTGAAGTACAAAAATCATGAATTTGAATTTATGAATTCTCCACCTCTATCACTTCTAACACGAATGATCTTTTCATTCTTTTCAATCATAATACGATGGCAAATCTCCATGAAAAGAGTCAAACTATCAGCTTTCTCTTTTAAAATGCTACCCAAGAAAACCGAGAGAAATCATCAACCAATAAAAAAAATGTACCATTTACCTCCCAAAGATGGTTGACGGGTCGTCCCCATTAAGTCCATGTGCAAAACGTTCCAAGGGCCGTTTTGTACCAACGTGGTTCAAGTTCTTGTGTGCAGTCCTAGACTGTTTTCCCTTTTGCAACCACCACACACAACGTTTTGTGTAAATAAAAGCTTTGGAACCCCCTTGACCACGTCCTTGTTTGAAATTCTAGTAAGTTCCTTAAAATTTAAGTGACCTAGCCTTTCATGCCAAAGAGTTTCATTATTCAAAGCGGCTAAGTTACAATTTTCAGAAAATTTATTAGGAACAACATAACAATTGTTTTCAGATCTAACCCCTTTTAAAAAGAAGACATGGTCCTTATCAGTTACAACGCATTCAACAGATGAAAAAGTTAACTGAAAAACCATTGTCGCAAAGTTGACTTATGCTTATGAGGTTAGTCTTAAGGCCATCAACAAATAAGACGTTTTTTCAAAATCGGGCCATCTGGAATAGCTACCGTCCCTTTTCCAACAATTTTGGAAGATCGACCGTCTCCGAAAACTAACGTGTCCTCCGGAGATTTTCTCAAGATTTTGAAAACTATTTTTGTCACCGGTCATGTGACGGGAACACCCGCTATCCAGATACCAAGACGAACTATCATATGCATGCAAGGAAACATTGGAAACAAGACAAGGGAAAATTTCACCTTTGCGCACCCAAACCCTTTTGGAGTGCGTCGGTAATGGTCGTGAAGTTATATGCCTAGTGAAGGCGTCTTGTTATAGCGATTGTTGTTCCTTGATGAAATCGTCTTGCGCGATGAACTACCAAGTCTCTTTTCATTTGAAAGTTTTGCTTTGATTTTCGGGGAGGAGCCTTTTTGGTAGTTGTTGCAAGAGGTCCTTGAGATGAGCGTTCGACTCCCGTCTTGCAATATCTTCTTATGTGCCCTGAAACACCACAACGAAAACATACCTTAGATCTTGACGATCCCAAAGAGGATGAAGTAGGTTTGTTGTCGTTGTTTGTCTTGAATTCCGGTGTCGGAGGAGGAGATACCGACTGAGGCACAAAAACTGTCTCACTCGAACTTGGACTGTTTCCAGTTTGAGTGTATCCGAGGCCGAACCGATTTGATTGACCAAGACCAAGAAGTCTATCCAACTTACTCCTTCCTGAAGAGAATCGCTGTAAGTCATTCTTGAGTTGGAAAATGGTCTTTGTCATTTCCAGGTTATCCTGTCGAGCCTCGTTGTAGAGCTTTGAGAAGTGATTCGCGTTATCCACCAGATTTGTATGTTCCTTCTCAAGTTGCTCATTGGACTCTTGAAGGGAAACATTTGCCTTTATCAGGTTTTCCCTTTCCACTTCAAGAGCGTTTGAGAGAGAAGTCGCTCTTTTTGCTTCTTCTTCGAGATCATGCACTCTCCCTCTCAAACTCTTGTTTTGCTTAGCCACTTTCTTTGAAGTCCCTCAAAAGTCTGTGGTAGGCTAGAGCAAAATCTTCACCTTCCGAATCATCCGATTCGTTGTCCGTTGCATTCTTTTCAACAGTGGAGTTGGACAACGACTCGGATGTACTTGCCATAAAGCACATGAAGGGTGAAGATACGGACGCGTGGAATGCGGTGGAGCTCTTTTCTTCATCACTCGAAGACGACTCATTTGACGTTGAGTTGTCATCCCAAGTGACGACTTGCATCGCCTTCTTCTTTGCCGGATACTTGTTAGGACACTCCGTTGCAATGTGGCCGTAGCCTCGACATTTGAAGCATTGTAGTTGTCCTTCTGAACTTTTCTTATCCTTTGAGAAGTTCTCTTGCTTTCTTGACTTGTAACTTGCAGTACCCTTGCCTTTGTTCGACTTTCCGAAGGATGGAGATTTGCTTGAATTACCCCTTCGAAAGTTGCGGCGAAACTTCCTTGTCAAGAGAGCGAGCTGCTTCTCAAATTCCTCCATAGAAAGGTTCTCGTCATCGTCTGAGGAGGATGTATCCGCGTCTTCTTCCTTAGTTGTTTTCAACGCATAACCTGAAGACTTAGAAGTGGATGCCTTTCCAGAAGAATTGTTAGTAGTAAATGTCATTTCATAAGTTTGTAATGAACCAACTAATTCTTCTACACGTATTTCGTCCGGGTGTTTAATAGTTTCAATGGCAGTAACCTTTGGGCGAAATCGTTCAGGAAGAGTTCTTAAGATCTTTCTTACAATCTTAAATTCTGGAATCTTCTCTCCCAGATTAGCACATGAGTTTACGATGTCTTGCAATCGTGTATAGTAGTCCGTGAAAGATTCATTTTCTGCCATTAAGATAGAGTCAAACTTGCTCGTAAGCATTTGCAGTTTCTGAATCTTCACGAGGTTAGTTCCCTCATGTGTAACCTGAAGAACATCCCAGATTTCTTTCGCAGTCTCACATGCCGAGACGCGAGAGAATTCAGTTTGAGATAAGGCATTAAAGATAGCATTAATTCCCTTGCCATTGTAAGAAGATGAATCTAACTCTTCCTTGGTCCATTTCGACCTAGGTTTTAAGGTGCGAACATCACCAATAAATTCAGTTGGATTAGACCATCCTAATTCAATTGATTGCCACACCCGTTCGTCGATGGAAATTAAAAAGGCTTTCATCCGTACTTTCCAGTACGCATAATTTGTTCCATCGAAGAACGGGGGTCGGTTGATGTTTCCACCTTCAACCATTGTTTACAACCCTATTCCCGCTCTGATACCACTTGTTGGGTTATATGTAATAAGGATCTAAATAGGGGAAAAAACACCTAGAGGGGGGTGAATAGGTGTAAACGTATAAACACTCAAAAAATCGTTGCGATAAAAACCCAATGCGGAAATAAAAATAATACGCAAGATTTTTACGTGGAAAACTCCATCACCGGAGTAAAAAACCACGGGACCGATAACACGGCAGAAATCCACTAGAATTAAAACACGTACAAGGTGATTTACCGTACACACTTACGACTCAACCTTTTCCATACGCTCCTAGAGGATCTTCTCCGCTCGCTCCGCGACGCTTCTCGAATCCACGATCTGCGCCCAACGCCGAATCCACGGCGTCCAACGTCGAATCCACGACGTCCGACCGAATCCACGTCTTCACCCAATAGCACCCTTCGAATCCACGAACGTGCCTCGCTCCGAATCCACGAGAGCGGTTGAACCTTGAATCCACAAGGACACGCGAATCCACGCGCCGATTTTGGGGGTAAATCGTTGTTTTTGGGTGGTGATGATCCGCCGAATACTTAGATCAAAGATAGATCGGAAATACCATCTAAGTATTCATTAGTTTGATTCAACTCAAGATGTGAGTATGAAAACCTAGAATCAAACTAATCAATATAGATGAAGAAACATAGAGTAGTTCTCTAATGATTTCCTTTCTTCTCTATATGTGGATCTAGAGCCGTAAAAGATGATATATGAAAATGACGGCTATTGTCCTTTTATCGGCTTACCCTAGGAAAATGAATCATAGGGTCTATTTATAGGTTAGAAATGTCCCGCCCCGGGGTCGAAACTGCGACCCGGCTCTCTAACAGATCCGCCATCTGTACGAAACTGCCGTACAGCGACGAAGCGTCTAGCCTGCAAAAGACAAAACTACAGCTACACAGATATCAGAGCGGATAAAAGTTGTACTATAAATTTTTCTCAACTACAAAGTTGCAACAACTCATAGCCTATCTCCCAAAATCAGATGATACAAAAAGAAGTCCACCTATACCCATCTACGATCCAATGGGAGATAGCTAACAAGAAACATAACCCACTCCCACAATCCGGGATGGTACAACTACCTCTCTCTAAAGTAACAATGCGGTAGGGAACTATCACGCGACCCTGTCCTCGGTCCATCCAGTCAAGCACAGTAGGAACGGAAGAAAGCCTCAGCAACCTGTCACCTGACAGAGGGTGTGAGAACTACATCCTACAGTAGTTCTCAGTGGGTACCGTCTCCAAGAACCACGGTCTGCCCCACTAAGTCTACCAGAGGCATAAGATAGAGAAAAGACTGATGATAAGATAAATAAGCTGGAAAAGAATCTACAGCTATCATGCCTCTTATCTACTATGCTTAATAGAAGAGACTATGGATGAAGGTATGCAGTCACTCACTGCTGACAATATGTCACAAGTACTAAGCCCAAGACGCTCTACTATGACACATGCTACGCCATCACTCTCTCAGTGCATCCCAAATCTCAGCGACTGCCCCAGGGTCCAGTCGAGTCAAACCTGCGCCCCCTGGTGTATCAACCAGGTTGTCCCAACGGACAAACTCGAAATCTCACACAGTGACCCCATGGTAGCACGGCCAGGGGAATCAAGCGACCTCTAGTATATGAACTAGGCGCATCATCGAAGCCTCGTCAGGCTCGGTATCATCATCTCAGCCTCATCAGGCTCGGAATCATCAACGCACCCGGGGGCGTGGTTCGAGGGGTGCGACCCCACCGAACTCCAGTATCTCATCAGTATCACTGTCTCACAAGTGGCTCTGCAGGCTGTGGTCCTCGATCAAACAGATCGGTATCTCGATGCTCAAAGCACAAACTCAGTCGGAGAACCCTCCACGACTCAATCTCACAACACAGACCCACTCAACGAAGGTACTACACAGCTGGGACCACCGTCTCTCCCAACGGCTTTCCCAACAACACCTCACTGAACTCAACACTCAACTCACCCGGCCGGAGCTACTCCACGGCCAGATCTACGAAGGGTCCGAAACCCCGGGAGACTAAACATCTACGTCCCCAAGATAGAAAGCACCCTTAGAACCCATCACTCGAATCCGCTCGAGTGGATAAGTTTATAAGAAACCATGTCATTTATTTCAGAAAACCATTCGATCTGAGAAATCCATCTTTTAATGATTTTTAGTCTCTTTTAGGAAAACCTTTGAAATCAAGTTTTATGCCCAAGCCTCGAAGAGCTGATGCCTTCGTCCCAACGGACGAGAACAGACTCAGACAACCTTGCGAGGCTTGGGAAGAACATTGGCTGACTAAAATCAAGTATTCATCCAAAAAGGTTCTGGGTTCAAGGTCCTGCTAACACACCGTGCACCACGATCCCAACCTGGGGTGACGAGGAGAACAGCGAAAAGGAAAACCCCCGGACCACCGTTCATCTGAAACGGTTCCCCAAAATGCTAACACTGGCCTAACCCAGCCACCAGACCCCACTCGCCCCCCGGGCCCGAGTGCAACACACCCTCCCACAACACTCTGACCACTCAGCCCCACTACCCGGCGAGGAACTCTAAGTCCCGAAGGATATGAAAAGTGCGGGATGTCTAAAGCATAAAGGAACCTAGCGCAAATTAAGGTTCACAAATGGTCTGGTCAAACTCATGCACATATGACGGGGGTGCTAGTTAAGTTCCAAGAAAACACTTAAACTAGCATGCAATCCTAACACATTAGAATTAGAAGGAAGTCCATAGACTTGGAGAGAAAACCAACCCACCTCAGAAAGCCACCAATTGCTCGTCGAACTTGCAATTGGCTCAGCGGCTTACCTGGCCTCCAAGGGGTCCGCACGCAACACGAAGCCCGATGCCAGAATCCGCACGCGAATCGGAGCACGCAGCGACCCAACCACACGACCGCGGCGCCCCCGGAACTAAAAACCGCACCGCAAGCTGCCAGAAGCGAAGGAATCGCAAAATCAATCAAAACGGTCAAAACCAGGCATCCGTCGGCGAAAAACAACAGCCTCCGTCAGCGAAAAAAAGCAGCCCGCCGGCGAAAACGGGAAAACAGCCGTCGGCGAAACCAGCGCCCGACGGCGAAAACAGCTCCGTCGGCGCAAAAACTGCTCAAAACACTTTTGCGAAAACCAGCAGAAACTGCGCAAACCGCTCGCGAAATCTGCTCGAAAAACGCGCTAAACCGCTCGCAAACTGCTCGCGAAAAACCGGCGAAACCCTGCGCAAAAACACGAGCGAAACACAGCGAAACCGCTTGCGAAACTGCTCGCAACCTGCTCGCGAAAAACGGCGAAAACCTGCGCAAAACAGCGAGCGAAAACAGCGAAACCGCTTGCGAAACGCTCGCAACCTGCTCGCGAAAAACGGCGAAAACCTGCGCAAAAATAGCGAGCGAAAATAGCGAAAACAGCGGCCGACGGCGACCCACCCGGCTCCGACGGCGAAAACAACGGGCGCCGGCACGCACCGAGGCGCCACCGCTGTCCCGGAGCACGCCGAGCGGCGAAAAATCCAGCCGTGCGACGAGGGAGGCCCGCCGCACGGCGCGCCCAACCCAAGCAGCGCCGCGCAGCGACCCCTGCGTGGTGCCGGAGCGCGCCGCGCAGCGCCCTGCGGCGCTGCGCGCGTCGCGCGCACGCCAGCGGGCCCGCAGGCCCGCGCGCGGCCCTGCCGCGCGCACCCTGCGCGCGGGCCAGGAGGTACCGCGCGCCCCTGCGCGCGCCCCCTGCCGCGCGCCCCGCCTGCGCGCGGCCAAGGGGTGCCGCGCGCACCCGCGGCGCGGCCCTGCCCGCGCGCCCCTGCGCCCGGCCAGGAGGTTCCGCGCGCACCTGCGCGCGGCCCTGCCGCGCGCGCCTGCGCGCGGCCCAGGAGATGCCGCGCGCGCCTACGCGCGGCCAGGAGATGCCGCGCGCACACGCGCGCGGCCTGCCGCGCGCGCCTGCGCGCGGCCAAGAGGTGCCGCGCGCAACTGCGCGCGGCCCTGCCGCGCGCCCCTGCGCGCGGCCAGGATTGCGCGCACCGCGCCTCGCCCTCGCCGCCGCGCCGCCTGCGCGCGGCCAGGCAGCGCCGCGTGCCGCTCTTTGCTGCTGCACGCGGCGCCGCGCCCAGCGGCAAGTCGCCGCAGGGTGCTGCCAATAGCAGCACCCTGGCGCCGCGCGTGCGCCGTTGCGCGCGCTGCGCGCCGCGGCCCGCCGGCGACGGCAAAACCAACAAAAGCGCCGAAAAATCCGACAATCCGAAAATCCAATTTTAGCTACTTAAAAACCAATTAAATGCCCAAAGCACAAGAAAAACTGCACCAAACCTCTAAAAACCCAAAAAATCGAAATTTTGCTTACCTCGTCGTCGCACGTCGCACGCCCACGAGCTTCGCACGGCCTCCAACGGCGAGTCCAAAAATCCAAGCTCCAATCCCTTTTCTTTCTTCTTCTTCTTCCTTCTCCTCTCTTTTCTTTTCCTTTCTTTCTTTCTCTCTTTCTTTCTTTCTTTTTCCTGCTGCAGAGGGTGGGTGGCTGGTGCTTTTATAAAGCAAAAGCTTTATTAATTAAATCCATTAATTAATTAACTCCAAAACTCCAACTCCAACTCACTTTTTGCCTTCGGGCTCTCCGCCGCTGCCCGGACCTCCCGAACTCCGCTGTAAATCGAAAATACACGCGCTCACAGCTTTTTTCTCTTCAAAACTCATCCGTTGAGGCGGTGCTCAAATCAATTACCGGCTCCAAAATTGCCAGTTCCGACTCACTCACTTTTTGCCTCCGGGTCCTCCGCGTCAGTCCGGAACCTCCCGAACCTCGCTGTAAATCAAAAGTACACGTGTCCACAGCTTTTTCTCCTCAAAAAGCTTATCCGTTGAGTCGGGGTGCTCAAATCAATTACCGGCTCCAAAATTGCCAGTTCCGACTCACTTTTTGCCTCCGGGTCCTCCGCGTCAGTCCGGAACCTCCCGAACCTCGCTGTAAATCAAAAGTACACGTGTCCACAGCTTTTTCTCCTCAAAAAGCTTATCCGTTGAGTCGGGGTGCTCAAATCAATTACCGGCTCCAAAATTGCCGGTTCCGACTCACTTTTTGACTCCGGGTCCTCCGCGTCAGTCCGGAACCTCCCGAACCTCACTGAAATCTCTAAAGTACACCTGTTCCAAGTGTTCCTGAATTTTCGGCGCTCCACGGTGAAGTCGGAAATTTCCAATCTCATCCTCAATCGGCCTACAAAGCCGGGAAAACCCCCGAATCGAGCTGGAGCGTCCGCGTTGATCCGAATCAACCCCGGCATCAACTGTAACCTCAGATACAACATGCTCAGGCAACTCTCTGCTCCAAGCCATCTGTGTGGTCGGCGCGCTATCCAAACCCCGGTACTTTACATGCTCCCCTCCTTCAAAAGGTTCGTCCTCGGAAACCAAAACACTCACCCTACCACAAGAAACCCACATCAAGAATATTATCAACTCCAACTCTCTCTCAAAAGAAAAGCAACCGAAAATAGCGAAAAAGTCCAAAATTTCCAATGACCGATGCCTTCGCCCCGATCAAAACAGAACAGTTCCAGCATCGCCTCCATCTCTGGAGTAGTCCTTCAAAAATTTTTCGCTCCGCCCGCTATTTTCGGTGATAAAACGGGAAAAACAAGGAGAGAGAGATGTTGAAGTTGTCACTGCTGTGGCCGCAAACCCCAAAACCACAGTCCACCAACTCAACCAAGTAGGGGTGCAAAACTCTGATCATCAACCACAAGGAAAGGAAGTCATACCAAGTACCAAGCTATCCGCTAACCTGGCGCCCACCAACCGGCAACCCAAACTCATCCTCTCGGCTCTCAGGTGGGTCGCTCTAACTCAACATAACCGGCATCGCCGAACCCTCACTGGGTAAAACCAACCGTAAATTCCATAACTCCACGAGCAAGAATTTCTTCGGTTGCTTCTGATAGCTCAAATCCTTGTTCGACTCCAACGAAGAAAAGCTGATAAAGTGCGAGGATACAATTACACTTCCTCCTATCCGACGAAAATCACGGTCCAAACTCCCCGCGTAACTCAAGTCTATAACATAAACCTCTGCGGCTGGTGGCTTCCAAAAATCGAAGTCCTCCAAAAAGGCAAAAAAAAAAAAAAAAATCCTCCGTTGCTCCTTAGCAACCAAAACTATCTAGTTCCGCAGTACATCTCTCGATTAGGCAACCAACATCTCCCCTCTTAGGAGTTGCTGCACTATCCTCCAGTGATCTTGAAGCTCTAAGCACTTCGGAAAACAAATCCAAATGTCCACGACGGGTCCGGCTGCTAACCCGTTCAAAACACAGCTGGAGAACTCGATTCTTCAAATACTAACAATCACAGGCCTCAGTCAATCCACTTGACCGCAAGGCAAGCTCAAAAAGCCCCTACCGGGTTCTGAACACTAACCGGGCACAGCCCCGGCTGCAAGGTTCCATAACCATGCCGACCACTAACTCGGTCTCCAATCCACTATCTCGGCACCTCAACCGCCGAGAACCTCCAGGTCTCTGTCTCCTCTGAGACACATGATCCTGGGGCTGGCACCATGGCAACCTCGATCCACTCCACTATCCCGAAATCAGGCAATACTGGAAGACTCTCTCTCTAGAGCTGGTCCCTCGATCTCCGTCCCTCCTGGACGTGATCAGTGGTCCTCGGTCAATCCATCGCACATGCCCAATTGCTGCATCTACGGTCGGCACTTGCCGAGAATACACAATGAAATAGATATCCAGGTGCAGTCCCCTCTCAACATAAGCAACCCCGAAGCCTCAACCTGGGTGACAAGGGGCCTACTGCTCAACCATCGCGGAAACTCGCTCTCGGTGGTCCAACAGGACGAACCCGACGCCACCAACTCTCGGCGTCCCAAACGAAAGGCGCAAGATCCCGCGCCCTGATGCTTTTCCTGGATGAACAATCCTTGAACAGCTTTTCCATAGCAGCGATCCAGTTCTCGGCCTCCCAAGGCCCCCAACTTAAATCCCAAAATCTGCAGGGGATGGGACTGGATGAAGTAGAATAACCGGTTGGCGACCTCTCGCTGCTCCTGCACCATCAGTGGTGCGACCAGGGTCAAAATCGACAATGTCGCGGCTGGAGTACTACTGGCGATACCCCGGGAGATGCTCTCAGCTCAAACATGCGCAACACACGCTCCACGTTCTTCTCCTGGCGCCGCAACGCCTCCGACACCTGGGCCCCCTGAGCCCGCAGATCCTGTACCTCACCCTGCCTAGCCTGCTCGGCAGCCCGCCGTCCGGGCTCCTCAGCTGAGGTCAAACGCCCGCTCGTCGCTGCACGACGTCTCGGCGGCACCGCATGTAACTGGAACAAAAACAAACATCAGGACACAACAACCATACGACCCAATCCAGCGAGAGTCTAAAATTTGTTATCCTTCCTAAAGTATTATGTTGTCTGCAGCCAACATAATCACTTTGAGAGAATAACATATCAAATCACTCATCCCAACCCGAGGGAGAGGTAAAAACTCAATCTGGACTCTCGCTAAAAGTCACGACTCTCACGTAGTCATCCTAATGTCCAACCACAAGCCTAGGGTTTCTAAGTCCTCAATGACCTATATCCTAGGCTCTGATACCACTCTAATCTGTCACGCCCCGGGGTCGAAACTGCGACCCGGGCTCTCTAACAGATCCGCCATCTGTACGGAAACTGCCGTACAGACGAAGCGTCTAGCCTGCAAAAGACAAAACTACAGCTACACAGATATCAGAGCGGATAAAAAGCTGTACTATAAAATTTTTCTCAACTACAAAGTTGCAACAACTCATAGCCTATCTCCCAAAATCAGATGATACAAAAAGAAGTCCACCTATACAACATCTACGAATCCAAATAGGAGATAGCTAACAAGAAACATAACCCACTCCCACAATCCGGGATGGTACAACTACCTCTCTCTAAAGTAACAATGCTGGTAGGGAACTATCACGCGACTCCCTGTCCTCGGTCCGTCCAGTCAAGCACAGCAGGAACGGAAGAAAGCCTCAGCAACCTGTCACCGACAGAGGGTGTGAGAACTACATCCTACAGTAGTTCTCAGTGGGTACCGTCTCCAAGAACCACGGTCTGCCCACTAAGTCTACCAGAGGCATAAGATAGAGAAAAGACTGATGATAAGATAAATAAGCTGGAAAAGAATCTACAGCTATCATGCCTCTATCTACTATGCTCAATAAGAAGAGACTATGGATGAAGGTATGCAGTCACTCACTGCTGACAATATGTCACAAGTACTAAGCCCAAGACGCTCTACTATGACACATGCTACGCCATCACTCTCTCAGTGCATCCCAAATCTCAGCGACTGCCCCACAGGGTCCAGTCGAGTCAAACTTGCGCCCCCTGGTGTATCAACCAGGGTGTCCCAACGGACAAACTCGAAATCTCACACAGTGACCCCATGGTAGCACGGCCAGGGGTATCAAGCGACCTCTAGTATATGAACTAGGCGCATCATCGCAGCCTCGTCAGGCTCGGTATCATCATCGCAGCCTCATCAGGCTCGGAATCATCAACGCACCCGGGGCGTGGTTCGAGGGGTGCGACCCCACCGAACTCCAGTATCTCATCAGTATCACTGTCTCACAAGTGGCTCCTGCAGGCTGTGGTCCTCGATCAAACAGATCGGTATCTCGATGCTCAAAGCACAAACTCAGTCGGAGAACCCTCCACGACTCAATCTCACAACACAGACCCACTCAACGAAGGTACTACACAGCTGGGACCACCGTCTCTCCCAACGGCTCCCTCAACAACACCTCACTGAACTCAACACTCAACTCACGGCCGGAGCTACTCCACGGCCAGATCTACGAAGGGTCCGAAACACCGGGAGACTAACATCTACGTCCCCAAGAGAGAAAGCAGCCCTTAGAACCCAGATCACTCGAATCCGCTCGAGTGGATAAGTTTATAAGAAACCATGTCATTTATTTCAGAAAACCATTCGATCTGAGAGAAATCCATCTTTTTAATGATTTTTAGTCTCTTTTAGGAAAACCCTTTGAAATCAAGTTTTATGCCCAAGCCTCGAAGAGCTGATGCCTTCGTCCCAACGGACGAGAACAGACTCAGACAACCTTGCGAGGCTTGGAAGAAACATTGGCTGACTAAAATCATGTATTCATCCAAAAAGGTTCTGGGTTCAAGGTCCTGCTAACACACGTGCACCACGATCCCAACCTGGGGGTGACAAGGAGAACAGCGAAAAGGAAAACCCCCGGGACCACCGTTCATCTGAAACGGTTCCCCAAAATGCTAACACTGGCCTAACCCAGCCGCCAGACCCCACTCGGCCCCCCGGGCCCGAGTGCAACACCCGTCCCACAACACTCTGACCACTCAGCCCACTACCCGGGCGAGGAACTCTAAGTCCCGAAGGATATGAAAAGTGCGGGATGTCTAAAGCATAAAGGAACCTAGCCCAAATTAAGGTTCACAAATGGTCTGGTCAAACTCATGCACATATGACGGGGGTGCTAGTTAAGTTCCAAGAAAACACTTAAACTAGCATGCAATCCTAACACATTAGAATTAGAAGGAAGTCCGTAGACTTGGAGAGAAAACCAACCCACCTCAGAAAGCCACCAATTGCTCGTCGACACTTGCAATTGGCTCAGCGGCTTACCTGGCCTCCAAGGGGTCCGCACGCAACACGAAGCCCGATGCCAGAATCCGCACGCGAATCGGAGCACGCAGCGACCAACCACACGACCGCGCGCCCCGCGGAAACTAAAAACCGCACCGCAAGCTGCCAGAAGCGAAGGAATCGCAAAATCAATCAAAACGGTCAAAACCAGGCATCCGTCGGCGAAAAATAGCCTCCGTCAGCGAAAAATCAGCGCCCGACGGCGAAAAACAGCCCGTCGGCGAAAACCAGCGCCCGACGGCGAAAACAGCTCCGTCGGCGCAAAAACTGCTCAAAAACAGCTTGCGAAAAACCAGCGAAAACTGCACAAACCGCTCGCGAAATCTGCTCGAAAAACGCGCTAAACCGCTCGCAAACTGCTCGCGAAAAACGGCGAAAACCTGCGCAAAAACAGCGAGCGAAAACAGCGAAACCGCTTGCGAAACTGCTCGCAACCTGCTCGTGAAAAACGGCGAAAACCTGCGCAAAAACAGCGAGCGAAAACAGCGAAACCGCTTGCGAAACTGCTCGCAACCTGCTCGCGAAAAACGGCGAAAACCTGCGCAAAAACAGCGAGCGAAAACTGCGGAAACAGCGGCCGACGGCGACCCACGGGCTCCGACGGCGAAAACACGGCGCCGGCACGCAGACCGAGGCGCCACCGCTGTCCCGGGAGCACGCCGAGCGGCGAAAAATCCAGCCGCGCGACGAGGGAGGCCCGCCGCACGGCGCCCAACCCAAGCAGCGCCGCGCAGCGACCCGCTGCGCGGTGCCGGAGCGCGCCGCGCAGCGCCCTGCGGCGCTGCGCGCGGTCGCGCGCCCGCGCGGCCCGCAGGCCCGCGCGCGGCCCTGCCGCGCGCCCCTGCGCGCGTCCAGGAGGTGCCGCGCGCACGCGCGCGGCCCTGCCGCGCGCGCCTGCGCGCGGCCAAGGGGTGCCGCGCGCACCCGCGCGCGCCCCTGCCGCGCGCCCCTGCGCGCGGCCCTGCCACGCGCGCCTGCGCGCGGCCAGGAGGTGCCGCGCGCACGCGCGCGGCCCTGCCGCGCGCGCCTGCGCGGCCAGGAGGTGCCGCGCGCACCTGCGCGCGGCCCTGCCGCGCGCCCCAGCGCGGCCAGGAGATGCCGCGCGCACGCGCGCGGCCCTGCCGCGCGCACGCGCGCGGCCCTGCCGCGCGCCCCAGCGCGCGGCCAAGAGGTGCCGCGCGCACCTGCGCGCGGCCCTGCCGCGCGGCCAGGAGATGCCGCGCGCACCCGCGCGCGGCCCTGCCGCGCGCGCCTGCGCGCGGCCAGGAGATGCCGCGCGCACCCGCGCGCGGCCCTGCCGCGCGCGCCTGCGCGCGGCCAGGCAGCGCCGCGTGCCGCTCTTTGCTGCACGCGGCGCCGCGCCCAGCGGCAAGTCGCCGCAGGGTGCTGCCAATAGCAGCACCCTGGCGCCGCGCGTGCGCCGTTGCGCGCCGCGCGCGGCCGCCGGCGACGGCAAAACCAACAAAAGCCCCGAAAAATCCGACAAATCCGAAAATCCAATTTTAGCTACTTAAAAACCAATTAAAAGCCCAAAGCATAAGAAAAACTGCACCAAACCTCTAAAAACCCAAAAATCGGAATTTTGCTTACCTCGTCGTCGCACGTCGCACGCCCACGAGCTTCGCACGGCCTCCAACGGCGAGTCCAAAAATCCAAGAAGCTCCAATCCCTTTTCTTTCTTCTTCTTCTTCCTTCTCCTCTCTTTTCTTTTCCTTTCTTTCTTTCTCTCTTTCTTTCTTTCTTTTTCCTGCTGCAGAGGGTGGGTGGCTGGTGCTTTTATAAAGCAAAAGCTTTATTAATTAAATCCATTAATTAATTAACTCCAAAAACTCCAACTCCAACTCACTTTTTGCCTTCGGGCTCTCCGCCGCTGCCCGGAACCTCCCGAACTCCGCTGTAAATCGAAAATACACGCGCTCACAGCTTTTTTCTCTTCAAAAAGCTAATCCGTTGAGGCGGGGTGCTCAAATCAATTACCGGCTCCAAAATTGCCAGTTTCGACTCACTTTTTGCCTCCGGGTCCTCCGCGTCAGTCCGGAACCTCCCGAACCTCGCTGTAAATCAAAAGTACACGTGTCCACAGCTTTTTCTCCTCAAAAAGCTTATCCGTTGAGTCGGGGTGCTCAAATCAATTACCGGCTCCAAAATTGCCAGTTCCGACTCACTTTTTGCCTCCGGGTCCTCCGCGTCAGTCAGGAACCTCCCGAACCTCGCTGTAAATCAAAAGTACACGTGTCCACAGCTTTTTCTCCTCAAAAAGCTTATCCGTTGAGTCGGGATGCTCAAATCAATTACCGGCTCCAAAATTGCCGGTTCCGACTCACTTTTTGACTCCGGGTCCTCCGCGTCAGTCTGGAACCTCCCGAACCTCGCTGAAATCTGAAAGTACACCTGTTCCAAGTGTTCCTGAATTTCCGGCGCTCCACGGTGAAGTCGGAAATTTCCAATCTCATCCTCAATCGGCCTACAAAGCCCGGAAAACCCCCGAATCGAGCTGGAGCTTCCGCGTTGATCTGAATCAACCCGGCATCAACTGTAACCTCAGATACAACATGCTCAAGGCAACTCTCTGCTCCAAGCCATCTGTGTGGTCGGCGCGCTATCCAAAGCCTCGGTACTTTACAAGAAACCCTAGGAAGGAGATAAGAATCAAAAACCTAACATTTCTGGAAATTTTACGGACGGCGATCCGGATCGGATTAGCTGTGATCCGGATCGTCGTAACGAGTCAGGTAATTCCAGGAAAACGAAGGTCCGGGATCCGGATCGAAGTGCTTGATCCGGATCGTTCATACAGTTCACCAAACATCAACGTTCGGGATCCGGATTGCGAAGCCTGATCCGAATCGTTCAAGGAAGATGGTAAACTCAGTGTTCGGGATCCGGATCAAGAGAGGCTACGATCCGGATTGAACTGGTGTATGAACAAACCACCTTCGGGATCCGGATCGAACAACCTGATCCGGATCCTGAACATGTCCCAAGTCCAGTTTTTGATTTTTATGCAATGAAAGATTCTTCCAAGTGTTTCTACACTACAAGAAGTATTCGGATCACACAAAATCTTAGGTTAAACATACCTGATCCTTTTGAATTCTTCTTTCTTGAGATTGAGTTAAATGATCCAACTTTCTTCACCTTCAATCTTCAAGACTTGAGACTTTCACGAAACTACGCCAACTCAAATTCCGTAACAACAAGTGGTATCAGAGCGGGAATAGGGTTGTAAACAATGTTGAAGGTGGAAACATCAATAGACCACCGTTCTTCGATGGAACAAACTATGCTTATTGGAAAGTACGCATGAGAGCATTTTTAATTTCCATCGATGAACGGGTTTGGCAATCAATCGAGTTTGGATGGACAAATCCTACTGAAATTATTGCAGATGTTCGCACCATCAAACCTAGGTCGAAATGGACCAAGGAAGAAATTGATGCATCTTCTTACAACGACAAAGGAATTAACGCTTTATTTAATGCTTTGTCGCAAACCGAATTCTCTCGCGTCTCGGCATGTGAGACTGTGAAAGAAATCTGGGATGTTCTACAAGTTACACATGAGGGAACAAGTGTCACGCCACGGGTGGAAACCAGAACCCGGGCTCGCCAACAGATCCGCCGTGCACACGGAATTTTCCATGTACACGAAGCGTCGGTAACCTGCTCAGATATAAGATGTACAATAAAAGAGCATAATACAGAGCTGAACTAAAAAGAACTACATAATATCTCAGACTGGAAATAAAATAAAGCTGTAATAAATACAATAATCTCCCAGCTCACCAAAATAGTACAACCAGCTGGCTAAAGCCAGACCCAAAATAAAAGAAAAATACAACAGTCTGAGTGGAGGGTACAACATCTGTCTAACAGCAACTCTCAGCCTCACAGGAGATCTATCTACTCAGCGATCCCCTTACCTCGATCAGCTGCCGATGGTCCAGCAGTTCCCGCAGAAGACTCTACAAAACAAAGGGAAGAAGAAGAGGAAACAATAATGGGGGTGAGAACCACTAGTAAACTAGTAGCCTCCCCTGTGGGTAAAGCCTCAAACTCCGACGTACCCACTAAGTCTACCAGAGGCAAAGGAAAAGGTAAAGTGGTAAGGTAAATAAGCTGCTGAAACAGGAAAACTACCACTAGTATGCCTCTAAATGCAGTGCCAAAAGGTATGACTGTATGTATGCATCAGAAACAGTATCTATCCAAATAAACCCAATCTAGCCACCAGTAAAAATTGGTACCGCCTGCTGCCGCCCTCATCATCGGGCAAGTATAGCCGTGCCGATGTGATAGCAAAAACTCAATAACTGTCTGATCCCCTACGCTCCAGAGGGGAACTCGAGGGGAGCTACCCACACGAGTAAAGTAACCATGTCACAAGTATCATAATATAGCAGGACTGAATCACGACTATGCTCAAGTGGAACAAATCCCTCCACTAATGAAAGCCCGATCTCCCAATCTGATGCAAAGATAAACATTCGATCGATCGCCCAATGTCCGCGGTCGCCGCGATACCCCATAAGTCCAAATCTGATAAAATAACCAACATCTGGTCAACCGCCTAATATCTGCAGTTACCACAATGCCCCACAATCCACAATCTAGTAAAATAATCAATATGCGGTCAACCGCCTACTGTCCGCGGTTGCCGCAATCCCCCCACCAATCCACAATCAAGTACCACCTGTCCCAGACTCCAAGGTCCCGACTACACTATCCCAAACCCCTGCTCGAACCCGAGCAACATGAATCAAAAGTCTAAATGAAAAGGAGAAAAGGAACAATCATGGTTTCTCCTAAGTCAAGTCCGAATATGATAGTGTAGCAATAAATAGTGGCCTATCTAGATGTCCATACAAGCATGCAAATGTCCTCATGAAAGATAAAAGAAAGTGTATCAAATAGTAGCTCCACATGTGTATCAAATAATAGCTCCGCATAGATATAACCATCATGCCAAAATCACTAACCAATTACACATGTCTATAATCCATGATCCATAATAAATCATCAATGTAGCAACCGCACATAAATATGTCCTCCTGTTCCATTTAATCAACTTTTATACAAGTCTATGTGCTAACATGGCATGCTAACTGTCACGCCCCGGGGCTCGAATCGCGCGGAAGAAGAGCCACCGATGCTCCTGATTCAGCCATATATTTTTTTTTGTAAACCAATACTCCCCGGCGCGTGCCCAGACCCGCCGCATATACAAATTCACTCTGATAACGGGCAGAGTCTCCTTTGTATATGCACGGCGTCCTCACTACAACATACGTCACATACATACTTTAACCACACTAATCGGAGTACAGATACATACAACATACATACCAAACATTCCGAGAACATTCTCCCATAGAAAAAGGGCCGACTGATTTGAAAGGATAAATAATCACAAGGTTTTGAAAGCGGCATCCACACGATGCCATCGTTTTAGGAAAGACCGTTTGAAAGCCACATAAATCCACAGGGTTTGAAAACGGCACCCACTCGATGCCGAACTTTGTGAAAACAGTTCGCAAACACATAAATTCCACAGAATTTGAAAGCGGCACCCACCCGATGCCGGATTTGTAAAACTAGTTCGAAATCGCATAAATACCACAGTGGTTTTAAAAGCCGGTGCCCATACGACACCCATGTTTTAGAAGCGGTTTTCGCAAACGGGTTTTCTTTGTTTTGCATAGTTTAAAATGGCCCAGTAAGGAAAGGAACAACATTTATTCGCATACATGAAAGAAGGGGCAACATCCACTTCGACCCCACGGGGGTATCGCAATCCACGACTAACTAACATGAGTAATAAAAGAAGAGAGATAGAGGAGTCACTGTGTCTGAAGTTCGCATGAAGTCAGAACAGCACCCTTGCGGCCTCACCGGTGCCATAGCACTCGCCCCTGGACGAACCTGTCACGGAGTGGGAAGTCAGTGACTAAAAATAACATAATATGCAAAAAGGGCTAAAGTCAGGCAAACCACGATAGAAACTAGAGCAATCAACAATGAAGCACCATGTGCAAACCATACTATGCAGAACCTCATGCAGACAATACATCGCAGAACCTTGTGCAAACAAAACCGGGCACCTTCCCCGGCAACCACACCGAGCACCTGCCTCGGAACCCCTGCCGAGCACCTGCCTCGGAACCCCTGCCGAGCACCTGCCTCGGAACCGCTGCCGAGCACCTGCCTCGGAAACACCGCTCACACCCCCCACCCACGGGGGCCCCCATTCCTAACGTCACCATCACGTGGGGTACACGGGTCAACGTACCACTTTTTCGGAAAAGCACACCCTTTGCGGTGGCCAAACCGCGGGTGTGCGTGTAGCAATCTCGAGCCTCATCCGAGCACCAACCTCGGCAAACCAGACCGAGCACCTGCCTCGGCAACCAAATATCCACACAATAGCTTTAACAGGGTTAGCAAATGTAAACATGCAATTACTAAGATCTTTGTGCGTGTAGTAAATCTCGAGCCTCATCCGAGCACCAACCTCGGCAAACCAGACCGAGCACCTGCCTCGGCAACCAAATATCCACACAATAGCTTTAACAGGGTTAGCAAATGTAAACACGCAATTACTAAGATCTTACCCCTTTTCCCATAACTCCGGAAACCAAGACAATGGAAGAGTCCCCACAGCGACCCATAGTCGCCATACTATAAAGATAATAAAACACAAACCTTTACCGGAGTTAACAATATTCCACAAGTTGAACTTTAATATTCTGAAAGGTCACGTCGATCACCGTCCACAACGCTAGTATGTCCCGAACAACCCTACCTTTGTTCGGGTAGGGCGAACTGCCCGCCCGGTCTTCTACCGCGACAGCCGTAAATCCGGAGGTCCACATCGCCCACCAAACCCCTCAACAAAATAAACATAGCAACAACGAAACTGTGCATAAAGAGGTTCTAAGGGGTACCCACCTGGAACGCGAAGAAAAGGGTGTGCGGGAAATTCCAGTCAGAAGTTCTCCCACCTTGCGCCCGGAAAACTAAAGTAGGAAAAGTATTGTTAAAACATCGTCGTGGTCAAAAAACACTCAAAAACGGGACGAAACGGGCCTAAAACGGAGCTCCCGGGCTTCCGGGCCGACGGATGGTGCACGGAGCAGCGCGTGGACCGGGTCCACGGCAGCAGGTGACTGCGGCGCAGACCGGGTGCACCGCTTGGTGAGCCGTTGGAGCACACCGGCGTCGCGGACCGGGTCCACGGCCACAGTGCTGGCGGTCGCGGACCGGGTGCACCGCTCGGCAGGGTGAGCCGGGGCGGCTTGGGCCGGGCCGCGCACGAGGAAGGGCGCGGACCGGGTCCATGCCGCGCGGCTGCCGCGGTGAGCGCCGGGTGCACGCCCGGAGCGTGCACCGCGCACAGTGTGCAGCCCGGCGCACGGTTCCGTGCGCCGGGTCTGCCCCTCCGGGGCTGCGGGGCGTGCACCGGGTGCACGCCCGGGGTCTGTGGACCGCGGCTGGAGAGTCCGTACGCGATGAACAGTAACGCCCCCTTTTTCGTTTTCTTCTCCGTTTTCGCTCCCGTGCGACTCCGGCGACGACCTCGTGGGCATGATAACGGCGGCGGCGGCCTCCCGTTTGACAACGGCGACGGCGGCTTCCCGTTACCACAACCCACGACGCGTGCGACACCCGAATGACCCCCAACCAAAACCTCGACCCCACAGAAAATGCAATAAAGGGGAACGACGCTTACCGTGATCCTGCGAGGAAGAGGGTGGGAGGGTGGATCGTCCCTCTCGTCTCCAACGGAAGGCTCCACGAGGGATGGGTTTCCCCCGTTCTTCCCCTCTCCTCGTCTCGTCGCCTCGGTTTCTCACGCGCCTCTTGAAAAGGGAGGAAATATGGATTGGGTTTCTTTCTTAAAAGCGCCGCCCTAAACCCTAGCCGTCAAGAGAGAAAACCAAGAGGGAAAAACCCTACGGCCCCCGGTTTTAAGGAAACCCTAAAAACAACCGGCGGCTAAGATTGTCTCGAAAGGCGTGTCATCCACTCGCACGGATCCCGGAGCGCCTAAAGGGGTCCGAACTTCAAAAATTTATTCTGGGAGAACCGGGAGTCGGAATCCGAAACCGATCGCGTCCCCGTTCTCCGTTTCGCGAGCCCTTCCGCCTAAAAAAATGTCCGCGAGTCCCGACGGACTTTCCGGAAAAACACCAAAAATTGTCCCACAGTCGGACAGTCGTAAGAAAGGGATAACGGGAAGGGTCCGGAAAAGCCAGGTCTTACATCACTCACCAATAAAAACAAGTTTCGTCCCCGAAACTTAACTCCCGCCTGCGGCGAAGAGGTCCGGGTAGCACTCCCCCATCTTTGACTCTGGTTCCCAAGTTGCCTCACATTCTTCCTGGTTGCTTCACAGCACCTTCCCATAGGGGGATCGTCCGGTTGCGCAACCTTTTTGTCCTCTCGTGCTCAGATCTGCATCGAGGTTTGGCAGTAAAGCCAACCGGTATGTCACCGGGCCTACGCGCTCCAAAATCCCGAATATCGGGTCATTGACGCCAACCAACAATCCCGAAAGCTCGAACTATTAGCAATACGCAACTCATTTACTTAAGGCGTTCTGTCACACCGCCACCGATCTTGACCTGACTCAACCCACCTGGACGTCTAAGGCGTACTGTTACAACGCCTCGGGTCTTGGCCCGACTCACCTCACCTGGACGTCTAAGGCGTACTGTTACAACGCCTCGGGTCTATTGTCACAAGGCCGAAAGTTGGACCTATTTAACCCTTAACTAAATAGCCAACATAAAAGACAACTAAGTCTTCACCTCCTTATTGGGCAGGAGGGTACGAAGCATTACTTCTAAGGGTTCCTCTGGGGTCGTGGCCAAAATTTCTCTTGTACGAGGTCTTCCTTGCTACTACCTCCCTCGTAGCCGAAACGTCTGCTTTCCCCCGCCGGTCGCTGATGTTTCGCTTTCACCTGTTGGCACACCCAATATTGCGCCACAATTTGTGCCACATCGCTCTTTCGATTTGGGCCACCAGAAGGTCTGCCATAGATCCCTGCACCTCTTTGTACCTCCGGGGTGCGCGGTATAGGAGGTATTATATACTTTGGCTAGATTTTCTTCCCTCGTTTCTAGCTTATCGGGCACACGAATTCGTCCCCGGAACCTTATTACATCCCTGAGTCACTCGTAAAAATTCCGCCTTGCTCCGAGGACATTCTGTCTCGCACCAGTTGTAGTTACGTGTCCGTCGTTTGGTCTCCCAAGATCCTCTTGGAGATTCGTCAGACTAGATCTTATAGTCCTTTCCGGGCTTCGGCTGTATGAGCACTGGCGCATGTGTGCGTCTGTCTTTAAGTTCTTTGAAACTCCTTTGGCACTGGGCTGTCCAGACGAATCTCTACCCACTTTGGGTTACTCGATTTAGGGAAGTGGCCTCCCACGAAGCGTCTGTAGTAGCCTGCCCGTCCTAGGAAGCTTCTGATCTCCGTCACCGTTGTTGGCCGAACCCAGTTGGCCACTGACTCGATCCTCCTCGGATCCACTGCAATTCCAGACGTCGAAACGATATGCCCCAAAAAGTCCACCTCACGGAGCCAAAACTCACACTTTATGTGTTTGGCATATGGTTGCTGATCCTGGAGGGTCTAGGGGATTACTCGCGAGTGTTCCCCATACCCCTTGTCTGTTGTGAGAGTAGATCGGAACGTCCACTATAAGACCATTACTGGCTGGTCTAAGGAGGGCTTGAGTATCCTACTCATCATGCCCGTGAATACCGCTGGTGCGTTAACGAGTCTAAACGGTATGACCGTGAACTCATGTCGACCACTCCGAGTTCGTAAGGCTATTTTTCGGTAAGTCCGGTTCCCGGAGACGCACTTGGAACTTCAAGCAGTCAACTACCACTTAAAGATTGCCGCGACTGTCGGCCCCAAGCGTGATGCCGTTAACTTTTAACGGAAACCTCATTAGTCCTTAGAGACTAAGAACCCGTCTCGCCCTCGCTGGGCAGGAAGGAGTACAGCCGCTTGCCTCGAGGGGTAGCCGGAGGATCCGACCAAACTTATTTCTACGATGGGATTTCTTCTAATATCTATGGTAGGGAGGAACATGAAGCGAGGTGGAGGAGTGGGATGCTGCTACGGGTGATGTCCCCGTTTCCGAGGGGCAGTTGAAACAATAGTGCCCCGGTTTGCCGCATCGAAAACAGTGGTCTTGCTTCTGGGGACATTCGGTCACTTGGTGTATTCCACCGCAATTGATGCAAGACTTGTCCACCGACCATTGTCCTCCCGTCGGCGCATTCGTGGTTCCTTGTTGCCATCTCAGGTATTTAGGAGGCCGGCTCCTCTTGGTATGCTCTTTTCCAAAGCAAGGTCGAGCTCGTTTCTTATCCCCGCTGTGACCTGAGCTCTCCCGTCGGGCTCGTGAAATCGCAAATTCGTGTTCCACTGTGGTGGCTCTATCGACCACCTCCTAGAAGGTGTGCAAACCCGCCGTTTGCACCACCTTGTAGATGTCGCTTCGTAAACCATTCACAAAAAGACGGGCTTTGTGAGATTCATCTCTTATAACAGGGGGAACACACTTGGTCAACCTCATAATTGCCCGTTGATATCCCGTAACTATCTGACTTCCTTTCTTGATGTGCTTCAGGTCATCTTCCATCTGCTGTTTGATGCTGTCGGAGAGAAATGCCTCAAACCATTTTTTCTTGGAACATGGTCCAAGATGGAAGGGCGGTGCCCCCCCCGAGGGGTCCGGGCACACCGTCCTCCACCACCTGCGGGCGTTTCCCTCAAGAAGGTGGACTGCCAAAGGGACCCGTTCATGTTCCTCCATCAATAGGTCTTCAAAAAGCTTCTCCATGGTATCCACCAATTTTTCCACGACCCAAGGGTCGGTCGTCTCTCCCTCAAACACGGGTGGGTCGTACCTCTTGAAATTTGCCAAGTTCGCTGTCACCCCATCCTATTCGGTTCCCCCGCAGCAACGGCGGTCATTCTGGGGATAGGTGTCACCATGGTCTCTCCCAAGGGAGCTCCAACAGTGGCTCCCGGCGTAAGTCCCGAAGTTGCTGGTATTAGTGCTACTGAAGGCGTTGTCGGATGAACCGACGGTATCTCGGTCACCGTGGTCGGAGAAGGGGCAACCGTAGTTTCGCTGACCGCCACCGACGGTCTCGTCACTGGTGCGGTTGGTCCGGGCAAAGAAGCTTGGGCGACCTCCATTGGTATTGTCGACTGTTGCGCCCACTGCCGCATTTGTTCCATAAGGGTTGCCAACTGCCCGGCCACCTCTTGTAGTTGTCGTCGGAGCAGCTGATACTCCGCCGCTATTGGCACCGTACTTTCTGCCCCTGCGTTCTCCGCTGATAACCCATTTCGGGCCATTATTCGCTACATACAAAGAAACCAAGTCAACCCTAGACCTAACGGGTCTAGCACCACGACCTACAGACGTACCGAAATTAAATCCCCCTTTTTCCCTCGCACACTCACGATCTACTGGTCAACCCCAAGTTCACTTTATTAATCAGTAGTTAGTGTATTGCGCCCCGTGGATGCTGGGCCCCGACTGTTGTGGTTAAAGTTTACCACTCTGATACCATCTTAATCTGTCACGCCCCGGGGCTCGAATCGCGCGGAAGAAGAGCCACCGATGCTCCTGATTCAGCCATATATTTTTTTTTGTAAACCAATACTCCCCGGCGCGTGCCCAGACCCGCCGCATATACAAATTCACTCTGATAACGGGCAGAGTCTCCTTTGTATATGCACGGCGTCCTCACTACAACATACGTCACATACATACTTTAACCACACTAATCGGAGTACAGATACATACAACATACATACCAAACATTCCGAGAACATTCTCCCATAGAAAAAGGGCCGACTGATTTGAAAGGATAAATAATCATACATACAACATACATACCAAACATTCCGAGAACATTCTCCCATAGAAAAAGGGCCGACTGATTTGAAAGGATAAATAATCACAAGGTTTTGAAAGCGGCATCCACACGATGCCATCGTTTTAGGAAAGACCGTTTGAAAGCCACATAAATCCACAGGGTTTGAAAACGGCACCCACTCGATGCCGAACTTTGTGAAAACAGTTCGCAAACACATAAATTCCACAGAATTTGAAAGCGGCACCCACCCGATGCCGGATTTGTAAAACTAGTTCGAAATCGCATAAATACCACAGTGGTTTTAAAAGCCGGTGCCCATACGACACCCATGTTTTAGAATCGGTTTTCGCAAACGGTTTTTCTTTGTTTTGCGTAGTTCAAAACGGCCCAGTAAGGAAAGGAACAACATTTATTCGCATACATGAAAGAAGGGGCAACATCCACTTCGACCCCACGGGGGTATCGCAATCCACGACTAACGAACATGAGTAATAAAAGAAGAGAGATAGAGGAGTCACTGTGTTTGAAGTTCGCATGAAGTCAGAACAGCACCCTTGCGGCCTCACCGGTGCCATAGCACTCGCCCCTGGACGAACCTGTCACGGAGTGGGAAGTCAGTGACTAGAAATAACATAATATGCAAAAAGGGCTAAAGTCAGGCAAACCACGATAGAAACTAGAGCAATCAACAATGAAGCACCATGTGCAAACCATACTATGCAGAACCTCATGCAGACAATACATCGCAGAACCTTGTGCAAACAAAACCGGGCACCTTCCCCGGCAACCACACCGAGCACCTGCCTCGGAACCCCTGCCGAGCACCTGCCTCGGAACCCCTGCCGAGCACCTGCCTCGGAACCGCTGCCGAGCACCTGCCTCGGAAACACCGCTCACACCCCCCACCCACGGGGGCCCCCATTCCTAACGTCACCATCACGTGGGGTACACGGGTCAACGTACCACTTTTCCGGAAAAGCACACCCTTTGCGGTGGCCAAACCGCGGGTGTGCGTGTAGCAATCTCGAGCCTCATCCGAGCACCAACCTCGGCAAACCAGACCGAGCACCTGCCTCGGCAACCAAATATCCACACAATAGCTTTAACAGGGTTAGCAAATGTAAACATGCAATTACTAAGATCTTTGTGCGTGTAGTAAATCTCGAGCCTCATCCGAGCACCAACCTCGGCAAACCAGACCGAGCACCTGCCTCGGCAACCAAATATCCACACAATAGCTTTAACAGAGTTAGCAAATGTAAACACGCAATTACTAAGATCTTACCCCTTTTCCCATAACTCCGGAAACCAAGACAATGGAAGAGTCCCCACAGCGACCCATAGTCGCCATACTATAAAGATAATAAAACACAAACCTTTACCGGAGTTAACAATATTCCACAAGTTGAACTTTAATATTCTGAAAGGTCACGTCGATCACCGTCCCCAACGCTAGTATGTCCCGAACAACCCTACCTTTGTTCGGGTAGGGCGAACTGCCCGCCCGGTCTTCTACCGCGACAGCCGTAAATCCGGAGGTCCACATCACCCACCAAACCCCTCAACAAAATAAACATAGCAACAACGAAACTGTGCATAAAGAGGTTCTAAGGGGTACCCACCTGGAACGCGAAGAAAAGGGTGTGCGGGAAATTCCAGTCAGAAGTTCTCCCACCTTGCGCCCGGAAAACTAAAGTAGGAAAAGTATTGTTAAAAACATCGTCGTGGTCAAAAACACTCAAAAACGGAACGAAACGGGCCTAAAACGGAGCTCCCGGGCTTCCGGGCCGACGGATGGTGCACGGAGCAGCGCGTGGACCGGGTCCACGGCAGCAGGTGACTGCGGCGCAGACCGGGTGCACCGCTTGGTGAGCCGTCGGAGCACACCGGCGTCGCGGACCGGGTCCACGGCCACAGTGCTGGCGGTCGCGGACCGGGTGCACCGCTCGGCAGGGTGAGCCGGGGCGGCTTGGGCCGGGCCGCGCACGAGGAAGGGCGCGGACCGGGTCCATGCCGCGCGGCTGCCGCGGTGAGCGCCGGGTGCACGCCCGGAGCGTGCACCGCGCACAGTGTGCAGCCCGGCGCACGGTTCCGTGCGCCGGGTCTGCCCCTCCGGGGCTGCGGGGCGTGCACCGGGTGCACGCCCGGGGTCTGTGGACCGCGGCTGGAGAGTCCGTACGCGATGAACAGTAACGCCCCCTTTTTCGTTTTCTTCTCCGTTTTCGCTCCCGTGCGACTCCGGCGACGACCTCGTGGGCATGATAATGGCGGCGGCGGCCTCCCGTTTGACAACGGCGACGGCGGCTTCCCGTTACCACAACCCACGACGCGTGCGACACCCGAACGACCCCCAACCAAAACCTCGACCCCACAGAAAATGTAATAAAGGGGAACGACGCTTACCGTGATCCTGCGAGGAAGAGGGTGGGAGGGTGGATCGTCCCTCTCGTCTCCAACGGAAGGCTCCACGAGGGATGGGTTTCCCCCGTTCTTCCCCTCTCCTCGTCTCGTCGCCTCGGTTTCTCACGCGCCTCTTGAAAAGGGAGGAAATATGGATTGGGTTTCTTTCTTAAAAGCGCCGCCCTAAACCCTAGCCGTCAAGAGAGAAAACCAAGAGGGAAAAACCCTACGGCCCCCGGTTTTAAGGAAACCCTAAAAACAACCGGCGGCTAAGATTGTCTCGAAAGGCGTGTCATCCACTCGCACGGATCCCGGAGCGCCTAAAGGGGTCCGAACTTCAAAAATTTATTCTGGGAGAACCGGGAGTCGGAATCCGAAACCGATCGCGTCCCCGTTCTCCGTTTCGCGAGCCCTTCCGCCTAAAAAAATGTCCGCGAGTCCCGACGGACTTTCCGGAAAAACACCAAAAATTGTCCCACAGTCGGACAGTCGTAAGAAAGGGATAACGGGAAGGGTCCGGAAAAGCCAGGTCTTACACTAACATATCACCACCATAGTGTATCAATCCCACAAAATAGGCCAATGATTAATCAGGATAATTTATTTAAGTATGATTTCCAATGGGGTGCCAAATAAATTAGGGGTCTCTCTAATAGTCCTAGTGAGTAAATCGCAGTAAGAGGTAAGCAACAACCACCCACCTAGCACGCAAATCCAAATCCTCAAAACCCTCCAATTGTAAAAGAACTCCCCACTGTCCAACAATTGTCCCCGCAACCTTAGAGTCTGCGAAACATTGCAAGATATCCAAACACAGCATTAATGGGCCTTCCCCGGGAACAGTATTTGCTGTTTTGCAAAATAGCACAGTAAAGGGGATTTTTCACCTGTGTGCAGCCCTTAGAAAAATCCAGAAAAATTACGGCTGCGATCCTTGTGACGAGTAGATCCAAAACAAGTCCTTATATTCCCTAATCCGATGCTTGTAGGCCAAGATAGAAAATCAACAAGCCCATGCTGTCCAAAAATCCACCACAGAAAATGGGGTAAAAAGGTGCCTCGGGAACCATGCCAAAAACCCAAAACGGATCAAAATGATCAACGCAAAAATCGAAGCCTTACCTCTTAGAAACACGCTGTCACAGAAATCGCCCAAAAATTCCTCCTGGTTTGCGCATGGAAATTTTCCGACTGAACTGCGACGGAAATGGGCCGAAAATAGAAATCGTCGAAGTGCGCCGCGTCGCAGAGAACTCGCTGTCAGCAACTCGAAAAATTCTGAAACTTCCTGGGGAGATGGAAGACAGAGAGAGGAGGAAATCACCTTTAGGATACACTCTCAGATTCTCTCTCTAGAATCCGAAAATCCCAAGAAGAAAGAGAGAAGTGGCTAAAATGGGCATCAAATGGGCTAAAATCCATTCGGGCCCCACACCGGATCCAGGCCGAACAGGAAACAGCAGTGAAAGCCCACCAGGATTGCGCCGCGTGTCCATGTTCCACGAAACAACGGTGCAAGCCCGCTAGGACTGCGCCACGTGTCCCCCGTCTCCGCCGCCCCGTGTTCTACGCGCCCAGCGCACGTGGGCGGCTCCGCACCCGCCAATGGAACAGTGCCACGTGTCCCACGTGGTTCACGTGGTCCACGCCTCCCGGTCTACACGCGGGGTCTTCCGGAATGTGTCGGCCAATCAGGTGATGCCACGTGTCAAGCCGCCGCCGCCTCCTTTCACACCGTCCAACCAATCAGAAGACGCCACGTGGCAAACCCAATCTTCGGTGCTCCCGGTGCACACGCCTGCCCGTGGACCCGCCGCGCCTTCCCGTGCTGCCCGCGCTTGCCCGCGGCCGTGTTCCGCCGCGCTCCACCGCGCGCCGCCGCCGTGCTCCGCCTCCCACCGGTCGCCGCCTGCCCGCCGAAGTTACTGTTCCGACGTGAACAGTAACTTTTGGCGAAAAAATCAACTGAATAGCCCATTTTGATCGTTTTCGCGCACTGAGTCCAAATCCGTTGTCTGTTTTGCCAAATTCCCATCCAAAATTTTGCCGGAAGTCCCCGAAAAGCCAATTTGATCTGATTGTCGCGCCGGGTCCATTTCTGAGGTCCGAATTTGACACAACTAGCTCCGTTACACCGTGTAAGCTTCCTGTAGTCACTATTAACGCTGCAAAAGTCTCTGCAGAAGTCCGGATCATCACAACAAGCCTTGTGAAGATTCAAAAACTGCAAATGCTTACGAGCAAATTTGACTCAATTTTTATGGCAGAAAATGAATCGTTCACAGATTATTACACACGATTGCAAGATATCGTTAATACATGTGCTAACTTGGGAGAGAAAATTCCAGAATCTAAAGTTGTAAGAAAGATTTTAAGGACTCTTCCTGAAAGATTTCGCCCTAAGGTTGCGGCCATCGAAACAGTAAACCACCCGGACGAAATCCGTGTAGAAGAATTAGTTGGTGCCCTTCAAACTTATGAAATGACTTTTCCTACTAACTATTCTTCTGGAAAGCCATCCTCTTCTAAGTCTTCAGGTTTTGCATTGAAATCAACAAAGGAAGAAGACACGGATTCATCCTCCTCAGACGGTGATGAGAATCTATCAATGGAGGATTTTGACAAGCAACTTGTACTCTTGACGAGGAAATTTCGCCGTAGCTTTCGAAGGGGTAATTCAAGCAAAACCTCATCCTTCGTAAAGTCCAAGAAAGGCAAAGAATTTTCAAACTTTAAGCCAAGAAAGCAAGAGAGTTCGTCAAAGAATAAGAAGAACTCGAAGGGACAAATCCAATGCTTCAAGTGCTGAGGCGACGGTCACATCTCAACGGAATGTCCCAACATGAATCCGTCAAAGAAGAAGGCTATGCAAGCCATCACTTGGGATGACACCTCAACTTCCAATGAGTCATCTTCCAGTGATGAGGATAACAACGCGAAAGCATTCCATGCGTCCACAACTTCACCTTACGTGTGCTTTATGGCAAGTACATCCGGTTCATTATCCAACTCCTCCCTGGATGAAAAGAATGCAACGGACAATGAACCGAGTGATTTCGAAGGTGAAGACTTTGCTTTTGCCTATCATAAACTATTGAAGGATTCAAAGAAGGTGGCAAAGCAAAACAAGAGTTTGAGAAGAAGGTTGCAGGATCTTGAGGAAGAAGCTAAAAAGGCAACTTTTGTCTCAAACGCTCTTGAAGTGGAAAGGGACAATTTGAACAAGTTAAGTGTTTCCCTTCAAGAGAAGAACGAGCATTTCGAGAAGGAACACAACAAGTTGGTGGATAAAGCTAATTACATCTTGAAGCTCTACACCGAGGCTCGACAAGAGAATATGGAGATGACGAAGACCATATTCCAACTTAAGGAAGATTTGAAGCGATTCTCTTCCGGAAGAAGCAAGTTGGATAAGATGCTTGGTCTTGGTCAAACGAATCGTTTGGGCCTTGGATACGATCGAACTGGAAGTAGTCCTAGTTCGAGTAAAACAATTTTTGTGCCTCGGTCGGTTGCTCCTCCTCCTCCTTCACTGACGAAAATCAATGCATCCAACGACAACAAGCCTACTTCAATTCGGCCAGGATCAAATACTTCCAAGGTATGTTTTCGTTGTGGTTTTACAGGGCACATAAGACGCAATTGCAAGAATGAAGCGAAACGATCAAATCAAGCGCCTCTTGCAACAACTACCAACAAGTTCATCCCTCGGAAATCAAAGAAGAATCTTTCAAAAGTAAAGAACCTTGGTAGTACACCTAACAAGACGACGTCATCAAAGAAAAGCGATCAATCAAGCAAGACGCATTCACCAAGGAGAATAATTTCACAATCATTGCCGACGTACTCCAAAACTCAAAAGGTTTGGGTGCGCAAAGGTGAAATCTTCCCTTGTCTTGTCATTCATACATCACTGCATGCTTTTGACAACTCGTCTTGGTATCTGGATAGTGGATGTTCCTGTCACATGACCGGTGACAAAAATTGTTTTCGAACTTTAGAGAAAATCTCCGGAAGACTTGTAGTTTTCGGAGACGGACGATCTTCTAAAATTGTTTGAAAATGAACAATTACTATTCCAGATGGCCCAGTTTTGAACAATATTTTATTTGTTGAAGGCCTTAAGACTAACCTCATTAGCATTAGTCAATTGTGCGATAATGGTTTTTCAGTTAATTTTTCATCTGTTGAATGTATTGTAACTGATAAGGACCATTCATTCTTTTTGAAAGGGGTTAGGTCTGAAAACAATTGCTATGTAGTTCCTAACAAAATTTCTGAACATTGTAACCTAGTTTCTCTAGATAATGAAACTCTTTGGCATGAAAGACTAGGTCACATTAATTTTAAGGAACTAGCTAGAATTTCTAATAAAGACGTGGTTAAGGGTGTTCCTAAACTATCTTTTAAAAAAAACATTGTGTGTGGAGGTTGTCAAAAGGGAAAACAATCAAGGGCCACGCACAAGAACTTAAACCACGTGGGAACGAAACGGCCATTAGAATTACTGGACATGGACTTAATGGGGCCCATTCGTCAACCAAGTTTGGGAGGTAAATGGTACATTTTTTTTTTGGTTGATGATTTCTCTAGATATTCATGGGTAACATTTTTAAAATAGAAAGCAAATGCTTTCGATTCATTTCATGAGATATGTCATCGAGTTATGATTGAGAGAAAATGAAAAGATCATTTGTGTTCGGAGTGATAGAGGTGGAGAATTCATCAATTCTAAATTCATTGATTTTTGTACTTCCAATGGCATAAAACATGAATTCTCTGCACCCTATACACCTCAACAGAATGGTGTAGTCGAGCGCAAAAACAGAGTAGTACAAGAGATGGCGCGTGTTATGCTTCACAGCCGGAAACTCCCGTTATATTTTTGGGCTGAAGCAGTTAACACCGCGGTCTATGTAATCAATCGAGTTTATTTGCGCCCGGGTACTTTGAATACACCATATGAGCTATGGTTTTGTAGAAAACCAAATATCAAATATTTTCGAATCTTTGGGAGTCGCTGTTACATTTTACATGATCGCAAAAATCTTGGAAAATTCAACTCTCGAAGTGACGAAGGAATTTTCATGGGTTATTCTACAAACAGTAGAGCATATCGGGTATTTAATCTCGAATCTAAAACGATGGTAGAATCTTTTAATATTAAAGTAGATGAAGCTTTTCATTTTTTATCTGATAAATCTACCCCTGATATGTCTCTTGATGATGATACTCCTGTAAAAGACGTTGCATCTTCTCATAATAATTCTTCCGATAATGTTGATGCATCTCATGGTTCTTCTAGTTTATCTGATGTGCAGGAATCATCACACATAACTCCGAGCACTCCGTTGCCGCAAACGCTACGTATCTCCAAGGACCATCAGAGTCAAATATCATTGGAGATCCACAAGGAGTCAGGACTCGGAGACAATTGGTACGTCTCCATGTTAGAACCAAAGAATGTCGATGAAGCTCTTCAAGACGATTATTGGATTGAAGCAATGCAAGAAGAGCTCCATCAATTCGAAAGGAACAAAGTCTGGGAACTAACGAAGCCCCCAAAGCAACAAAACATCATCGGTACTAAGTGGATTTTCAAGAACAAGAAAAACGAGGATGGTACCGTCATTAGGAACAAAGCACGCCTAGTTGCTCAGGGCTATTCACAAATTGAAGGTATAGACTTTGATGAGACGTTCGCCCCGGTAGCTCGTCTCGAGTCAATTCGTATCCTTTTCGCAATTGGTTGTCATTTTAAAATTAAACTTTTTCAAACGGACGTTAAGAGCGCCTTTCTAAATGGTTTTCTAAATGAGGAAGTTTATGTGGCTCAACCGAAAGGTTTCATTGATCATAAACTACCTAACCATGTGTTTCGACTGAAAAAGGCTCTTTACGGTCTAAAGCAAGCACCACGAGCATGGTACGAAAGGTTGACAAAGCAGCTTTTGGAAAAGGGCTATACTCGAGGGGGAGCGGATCGGACACTCTTTATGAAGCACTTTCAGGATAACTTCATTGTGGCACAAATCTATGTCGATGACATTGTATTCGGTGCAACAAGGAATAATGATGCTTCAAAATTCGCAGAAACCATGGAAAGCGAATTTGAGATGTCCATGATGGGCGAGCTAACATATTTTCTTGGATTGCAAGTGTCACGCCCCGGAGGTTCTAAAAGAGCGAAAAAATGTACCCATTTTTTTTTTCTTAAATATTTAAATGAACCTCGCCTCCGGCGCGTATCAGACCCGCCGCATATACAAATTCACTCCCCAAACAGGCGGAGTCTCCTTTGTATATGCACGGTGTCACCAACAAGTCAAGTACTTTAACCATTCCAACCATGACAGGAAACGAGAAGAGGATATAGTAAATCAAACCATCACCGCTATCTTATACATACTATAGCATAAACCCATGGGTTTTGAAAATCGGTGCCCACTCGACACCCAGTTTTCCAAAACGTTTTCGCAAACTCTTTGAGCGGCCATTAACTTGAAAGGATAAATCCACGGGTGTAAAAATCGGTGCCCACACGACACCTGCTTTGAAAACACTTTTAAAACCGGTTTGCGTTTGAAAACAAGCCGCAATTACACATCCTAACATTCACCAATTAACTACGAAACAATCCTCATCCCAACATCCATCAGAAACCACAGTAAATGAATCACAGTTTAACTAACCATAGTGTAAAGGAATAACCGAAAGTAAAGAAAATAACGTATCGTTTACTAGCCCTAATGGCTAGTGTCCTCTAACCGATGCCTCACCGTCGTCCCGAATTCCACCCCTACTCGGACCTGTCATAGTGTGGGTTGTCAATGACTGATAAAGTAGAAAACATGCAAGTAAACGCAATAATAGAAAGGAAACACCGAATCACTGGAGCATTTACTTTTCCCTCCCCCTCATGTATCGCTAGATCCCTGTTGAAAGTCCCGCTGGGCACCTACCCCAGCTTTCAGAAAACATTTTGGGCCCCAACCCCAATACCGTACTCATCTTCCTGGTGTCTCCAACCCCTCCACTGCCCAAGCAGCAGTCGCCTCTCCTTGAGGGGTCCCCACTAACCTCCCCTTGTGGGGTACACGGGTAAAATGACTTACTATCTTTCCGAAAAAATACACCCTGAGTAGTGGCCAAACTGCCGGTGTGCGTGTAAGCAATATGAGTGTATTTATTGCCTTGCCACCTCAGCCGCTTTAGTCAGAATAGTATAACGCACCAGCGACCGCAGCCACTTTGATTGCCATGATAAAAGGGGTTCACATGCTATGGGGTTAGTCAAACTATCAACATATCTACTTTATCAAACGAGTATTCGGAAACGACACCACACCGGTAATAACCAACACCTACCCACCTCGATTATGCGGAACGTGCACTCCGGAGACCGAACCTTGCTCTCTGTTGACGCCCGGACCTAGAAGTAGTCCCCAAAAGAGCCGCGGTCAGATCAGAAATATATTAGTGGATAAACCGAGCCCACAACTCAAAAACACTAAAGACAACTTGACTCGGCGGTGGCGCCCGCGCGCGTCGAGCCACGCGGCCGCCCCCGCGGTGTTGCGGGTCGTACGGCCGCGGGGGCACGGGACCCGCGCGGCATCTACCGTGACCGCGCGGGCCCTAGCAACGCGCGGTGCAAGCCACGGCCGCGCGGGTACCAACCCCGCGCGGCACCTTCCGCAACCGTGCGGACCTCAGCCCCGCACGGCGCAAGCCGCGGCCGCGCGGGCACCGGCCCCACGCGGCACTTGCCGCGGCCGCGCGGGCACCGACCCCGCGCAGCACGCGCCGCAACCGCGCGGGCGCCCGCCCGCGCGGCGTTAGCCGCGGCCGCGCGGGCATGGACCCCGCGCGGCACACGCTGCCGCTGCCGCGCGGGCACCCACCCGCGCGGTACAAACCGCAGCCGCGCGGGCAAGTCCCCGCGCGGCATTCACCGCCGCCGCGCGGGCGCCTGCCCGCGCGGCATTAGCCGCGGCCGCGCGGGCATGGGCCCCACGCGGGCATGCGCCCCGCGCGGCACAAACCGCAGCCGCGCGAGCAAGGCCCCGCGCGGCATCTACCGCCGCCGCCACGCGCGCCCGCCCGCGCGGCACCAGCCGCAGCCGCGCGGGCATGGCCCCGCGCGGCGCGCGCCCTAACCCCGCGGGCGCCTGCCCGCGCGGCACTGGCTGCGGCCGCGCGGGCTTGGGCCCCGCGGGGCGCGTGCCTCGACCGCGCGGGCACTCGCCCGCGCTGCACTTGCCGCGGCCGCGCGGGTACCGGCCCCGCGCGGCGCTTGCCGCGGCCGTGCGGGCACCGGCCCCGCGCGGCGCTTAACCTACTCGCGGCCACGCGTCAATCTTGGTCCCGCGCGGCTCTAGCCGCGGCCGCGCGGGCACCGTCCCCGCACGGCGCGTATTACGGTCGCGGCGGCAATGCCCTAGGGCTTCGCGGCGCGACGCGTTGGGTAGCAAACGGCTACTCCTAAGACTCCGCGAAAGACCGAAACCGAAAACCGAGCGAAACTATACGAAAATAAATCTAGTTTACCTCTAATCGTCGGAGACGGTGATCCGTTCACGCTCCCGTCTTTGGCACGTTCGTCGGGAGGGTTTGGGTCCTTTAGCCTTCTCCTTCTTTTCCACCGTTTCCTTCCGATTAGGGTTTCGCCTTTTCCCTTTTCTTTCGCTCGTTCCTTCCTCTCGTTTTCTTCCGGTTAGGGTTTGCCTTTTTCCTTTTCTCTTTTCTTTCTTTCGGGAGAAGTCACAAATTAATATTTTTGTACGACAAAAATCCACATTGGGTATTTTAAAATCCTAATTAATTAATTCCTCCATTAATTAATTCTTTAATTAATTAATTCCTCAGATAAGATCCTCCGGGATAATTATTTAAAGATAATTCTTTAAAGATAAATCCCTCTTTTTCCTCGGAAAACGTGCCAAATCACTTACGCGGATTTCGATGCACCCCCTGGCCATTGCGATCACTTTCTACCCCTTTCCGGGAGTTCCGTAAGTCGGAATCCGGATCCGATCGCACTGCCGTTCTTCATTTTCCGAGCTCTATCGCAGAAAAATACTCGCACCACCGAATTAACGACTTAAATAAACCCGTTACATTAGTTACTTTAAACGAAAACTTTATTAGCAGGAGGTATAAAGTGTTGCAAAAGTCTATGATATTACACCACTCACCTCTTATAAGAAGTTTCGTCCTCGAAACTTAACCTCAACGCTCGCTAAATAATTCGGGGTAACTCTCTCTCATTTTCGTTTCAAGTTGCCACGTCGCCTCGCGCTCCTCGTGGTTACTCCATTGCACCTTTTTTACATAGGGGATTGTCCGGTTTCGAAGGTTCTTCTCTTCTCTTGCCAAGATCCGCATCGGCGTTTCCTCGAAGCTCAAGTCTTCCCGCAGCTCAACGGCCGAGGCGTCGAGGACATGCGACGGGTCAGATAAGTACTTCCGGAGCATCGGAACGTGGAAAACGTTATGCACCCGTTCAAGATTTGGCGGTAAGGGCAACCGGTAAGCCACTGGGCCCACGCGCTCCAAAATTCAAATGGTCCCACATACCGTGGGCTCAACTTCCCTCGTATGCCGAACCGTCTTGTCCCCTTAGACGGTGATACGCGTAGCAACACATGATCCCCTACCGAAAATTCCAGTTCCCGTCGCCTCTGGTCCACGTAACTTTTCTGCCGGCTCTGGGTGGTCAACAACCGCTGCCTGATAAGGCGCACCTTTGCTTCTGTTTCCTCTACGAGGTCTGGCCCTAAGAGTTTCCGCTCTCCCAAATCGTCCCAGCAAATAGGCGATCGACACCGGCGTCCGTACAAGGCTTCGTACGGGGCCATATGAATACTAGCCTGATAGCTATTATTGTAAGCAAATTCCACAAGGGGTAGGCAGCTGTAACGACCCGACCCACTAGCAATAATAACTTGTTGGGCCCACACCACAACCCAAAATGCTTAAGCCCAGTTATTATTGCTAGTGTCCATGTCTCATATAAACCCAATCACAATTCCATCCACATCCGATGTGGGACTATTGGGGGCATCACAGACTCCCCCCGTTTAGGCCTGACGTCCTCGTCAGCCCAAACACACACACAGCAGCCCAAGATCACCAGGCGATGTGAGACTCGTCTCGCTAGCCCTGTCATCTAGACCCAGGCTCAGCCGAGACTCGCCGCACACTTCCGGCTGGTTATTGCCTCTGATACCAAATGTAACGACCTGGCCCACTAGCAATAATAACTTGTTGGGCCCACACCACAACCCAAAATGCTTAAGCCCAGTTATTATTGCTAGTGTCCAAAATAAGTTGGCCCATCCTTGTTGTTGTACCATGGAATCAACCCGAGTTTGCATTTCCGGCCGCCGCCGCCGACCCCGGTTGCCGGCCGACCACCCAGGTACTCACTAACCAACTTTAGCAAGGTTCCCTTCCATCTTAGAAACCCCAGAAATTCTCACTTGCAGAGGATCAAGCTCGGGAACAACTTAGTTATTGGTATATGTATAATGCCCACAAGGTGTTTGATAAAATGCTTCAAAGAAGATTTAGTTGGAATTAGGGTTTACATTGAATATGAAAGTTGCTCAAAAACATCCCCTGAGCTCAGTGCTCACTTCAGATCAAATGGGATCTCTGTGGATGTGTGTATGGTGCATTGTCGAAGTGTTAGAAAGTAAGGAACTTGAATCTGGTTGAGCCAGCGGCTAAGTTTTAAAGCCTGAATCTTCCGGAAATCCAAAAGGAATTCCTGGGAGGGGCAATTTGGTAATTTTACCAAAGATGGAATATAAGATTAAATTGGTCCAAGTGTTGTCGAGATGGGTTTGAGGGAGTCTGTTATTGATTCTAGTTATATGTTCAGATCCTAGCAGTTCAGCACCAACCTCCCAGTAGCTGTGCGGGAGTTCGGGATCGGCCTACATTCATGTGGGTTCTTTTGCCTTGGTGTTTAGCGTCGGTCTTTGGCAGTCATTTTACTTTCGTGATTACATGTTAGCGGGGTGCTTTTGAGCACACGTGTTACCGTTCTACTTTGGATTATACATGATAGCAGTTATAGTTTACTCTGGTTTATACATGATAGCGGTTACAGTTTACTCTTGTTTATACATGATAGCGGTTACAGTTTACTCTTGTTTATACATGATAGCGGTTATAGTTTACTCTTTTTTATACATTATGATGCTGACATGATAATGGTTATGGTTACTTTGCTCGAGGCTGCAGCACGCGCACCCGCGATTTGGCCACCGCAAAGGGTGCGCTTTTCCGGAAAAGTGGTCTATGACCCGTGTATACCCACGAGGTGACGTAGTGGGGCCCCTTATTAGTTGTGGGGTTTTAGGCGCCGAGGTGCGAGCATACCCACGAGGTGACGTAGTGGGGCCCCTTATTAGTTGTGGGGTTTGAGGCGCCGAGGTGCGAGCGGTGCGACCCGTCAGTTTAGTTGTCCGACGTGGTCGGGTTTCTGCAGGTACGGTATGTGCCGTCGGTTTAGTTGTCCGACGTGTCCGGGTATTACAGGATACAGGTGTACAGGTTGCCTTTCCTCCTTGAGAGGGTGGTTGCTCCGGTCGTCTTCACGGTTTGTTTTATTATATTCTCCTGCTCTACTATTTTTGCGTCACTGACTTCCCACTTCGTGACAGGGTTCAGACGGGGGGAGATGTAGGCAGTGGTGAGGACGGGACAGGAGCAGCTGGGTCGCTGGGGACCCTGGACTGTATTTCTTCTTTCATTCTTGCATTTCATTACATTGTAGTTATGTGAGAGGTTCTCGATCCCCTCGTGGGGTCGGCGTGGATGTCGGTACGGGTTGCATTTAATTATCCTCTTATGCGTTACTCTTCCTTCTGTTTCTGTTGGCCATTTGAAATGAAAAAGGGCAAAAGCCAAAGAAAAGATTGCGAAAACCGTTTTTAAAATCTAAGTGTCATGTGGGCACTGGTTTCAAAACTCTGTGGATTTATGGATTACGAAATGGATTTCAAAACTTGGGTGTCGGGTAGGCACTGTTTTCAAAACCTTGTGGTTTTATGCTGATTTCGAAACTCGCTTTCAAAACGAAAGCGCCGGGTAGGCGCTCTTTAAAAACTGTGGATTTATCCTTTCCAAATTGATCGGCCATACGTTTTTAAGTGAATTAGAATGCTGGTGGTATATGAATAATTGTGTGATTGAATGGATGTGTATGTTTGAAATATGTACTGAACTCCACGCCGGGCATATACAGGGGAGGCTCTGTCCGTTTACAGAGTGATCCTGTATGTGTGGCGGGTCTGGGCACGCGCCGGGGAAGAGGGGTTCTCCTTTATCAAAAAAAAAAAAAAAAAAAAAAAAAAAAATTATTATACGTCAAATGCTTGACTTCTGTGAATCGTTTCCGCCAAAACAAACCCCCGGGGCGTGACAGATTAAATGGTATCAGAGAGTTCTTTCAATCACAACAGTTAGTGCCGACATCCGCGGGAACACCTCACTTGCCTACACATGAATGAAACGGGTAGGGCATAGGACTGTAGAACGTGAGTGACCGAGGGGGGGGGGGGGGGGGGGGGGGGGAAATGTTGAGTCCTTTCTCTCACTTTATGGTTGTTGTTAGTAGGGTAGTCTAAAGTTGACTCTTGTGATGTGTGACAGACATGGCCCGTACTAGATCATCGGCCGGGGACGCAGAGTCAGTGTCCGACATCCATGGAGATACCACACTTAGCTACGAATGAATGAATTGAATAAGGCATAGAAGCGTAGAACGCGAGTGATCGGGGGAGCGGGTGGAAAAGTATATGTCTCGTTTTCTCGATAGTTGGTTAAGTGCTATGCTAGCGGAGTCTAGAACTGACTAGTGTAGTGTGTGAGTACGGGTTAAGTTTTGTTTCTCGGTTTAGCTCGGTTGTCGCGTTTGTGTAGTCGTGTTGTTTGGGCTCGTGTAGTAGTGTTGTTGTGGGGGCTGGGATCGAGGCCGGCTGCCACCGAGGTATTGGTGGTTGTAGGAATCGTCACGGTGGGGTCTTGGGATTTCCCCTGGGGTTGAGAAAAGAGACCACCGGGACTAGCAAATCTTGTTCGTTTGAGCTGGATTCTTTCTTTTTGTTGAGCGGACCTAGAGCTTAAATACTCCTAGTTGGGAATGTGATCGTTGGTCTGGGGGTATGCAGCTCGGCTCAGTGTATGGTGCTTGGAAGGGCAATGGATTGGGACCGAGCGGTAGAGGTTAATCAGAGTGTCGCACCCCCTTGGGTGCCAAGACGGAAGTAGGACCGTGCTTCTTGGGTTTTGTCGCCAGCTCCCCATGACCAGGGCATAGCCTTGAGGTTTTGGGTTGCGAGTTTGTGATTGTGAAGCAGTACAGATCACGAGGGGCGCAAGGCCAATGGGAAGCGCAAGTCGGACATGTTTGGCCACTTTTCCCATGTATTGGATTCCTGGCGTATTTAAGTTTCGGGGATGAAACTTCTTTTAAGGTGTGAGTGATGTAGCACTCGAGAAATTCTAGTGTGCTTGCGGGCGAGGAAGCAGATCTAACCTTAGCGATTTGCATACCGGTGCGTGAATTGCACAGTTTCCGATGCACAAATTTCCGCATTTTCGATCCGATACCTCGGTTTTTGGTTAGGAACGAACCCTAGGATGACTTGTGTTCACGAGAGAGCGCAGGGTATTGGCATAGTGGTTTGGAGCTCAGGTGTGTTCCACACAGTTGAGTCTCGTTGTTTCGGTTATTAGTCGTACGCACTCTGGTTTTTGGGATCGTTGTTAGTGCAGGGTTAGCCGCGGTCATGGTTTCGGCTGTGGGCTTGATGTTTCAATGGAGCCAGAGTGCTCGGATCAGTTACAGTGGTTAAAGGTTAAATCACTGTTCTTGTCGTAATCGTCCAGCTGATGGCACAGCAGTAGATGACTGCTATTATTGCACTAGCCTCACAGTTTGCTTAGAGGTTGAACAAGTTGTTGACCCTTCAGTGTCCCCGTGTCATAATTCAATGGCCTATGGGCCCAACGAGTTATTATTGCTAGTTCTTTTGGGACGGATGCAAATTGACCCCACCTTTTGCACAGATTTTGTGGATCGACGTGGACTCGCCTATGTGTTAGTCATGGTGATGTTCGTGACCACGAGGTGGTAGTAATCCTTGATAAAGGTTCTGTTTTTTTTTTTAGCACTGAGATTGTGTTGGGAGGTATGTGATATACCTTCTGATAGGAGTTGCGTCCCCAACTAGTTGTTGGCGACAGTTCTACGGTATTTCACTGTTCTTTTGGTAAGCACGTTGGCTGCAGGCAACGGACTGTCGAAAGAACTGAGGAAATACTCTGCCCTGTAATGGGGAGTATCAGATTGGGTCTAAATTAGTAGCCTTAGAGTTGTCGATACCTTGTGACTCACTTGTAGCCCTCGAATAAACTTTTTGAGCATTTCATAAAGTATGACTTCAGGCTGTAAGCTCCGGGAATGAAATTTTTTTTTTTAGTTGTAAGTTTCGGGGACGAAACTTCTTTTAAGTTGTAAGTGATGTAGAAACTCGAAATATTTTATTTTTATTAAATAGTCTAAAAGTGAATTTTGATCCGGTTTGAATTCAAAAGACCCCTGTTGGCCTATATGGTCAATCGCCAGTGTGCAAGTTGCACGATTTACGAGCCAAAAAAGGCTAATTTCCAATCCGGATGTGATCTTGGAAATCCGGATTGACCGTTGCGATCGTCTCATCGAACTGAACGAGATTCATATTCAGCACTTTTCGATCCGACGGTCGGATCTTCCAAAAATCGAGGAAGAAGCGAGCAAATAATCGCGAACAGTGTAACAGTGCTCTGTGCACAGTGTAAATTAAGTTGTTACTTTAGATGAATAGTAACCCTGGTTTTCGGGACCCCGACGAATACAACGTTGACTAATTTACTGTTCGGAATCCGAATATAGTGATCCAGGTAGTCATTTCGAACGGTTTCGTCGTTCTGGACACAATGGCACTGACGGAATTTCTGTTTGACGGTCCTAGAGCCTCGAAACGCGCGATAACTGTGTTTCGGTATAGTATAAGATGGAATTTAAAAATTGTGGAGCAAAATTTTAGCGAACCAAAATCGCAACCTGATAGGTTTCGTCGAGCCGGACGTCGTGGTGGTGTCAGATTTTCAGTTTGACAGTCCGGTTGTCTCGAAAAGCGTGAAAACAGTGAAAAATACAACAAATTGAGCGATAAACCCTATAGTTCTTGCCTCGTTCTGCGTGCCACTCCCTAGTTAGGGACCTAAGTGTGAAACTAAGTCTGCTGTGAGGGACTTAGCTTCTGGGATTCAAAGGTTGAGGGGTGTAAACGAAATTTACATATACTTATATATATAGGTATCCTCGGCTAGGGTTTCCCCAAAACCCTAAACCCATAGCCTTTCCCCCAGCCGCTGTTCCAACGGAACCCCTTCCTCTCTGCCGTGCTCCCCGGAGCCTCCCCGCACCGGCCGCCGGCGGGAGCAAACTATTGCCGGATTATCGTGTTGCGGCCGAGGATGATCCCAGACTTCATGCAACCGATAAAACCAAGATCAAAACCGTTCATTCTCTTCCTTTTGGTGACTGCAAGCTACCCTTAAAATATGGAGTTGATCGGTGAAGAATCCACGGAGATCGGGGATGCCCTAGAACTGGCCAATGTTGAACCGCGGCCGTTCCTCGCCGTACGGCGCCGCCGCAGCCCCATGCTGCCGGCAAACTACCCAGCAGGCACCAGGGGACCGAGAGGACTACCTTGGTCCATCTTGCGCCGGCCCAGACCTCGCCGGCCGGAATCCACCATTAGAGGTGGCCGGAAAACACAAATTCTGAAGAACTTGATCTCCGGCGATCGCCGGAGCTCCGTCAAGTGGGAAGGCAACCTGGGTAGGGTCCCTTGGTCCGTAGGAAACTCCCCATGCACTTGCATGGGAGGTTGAACGTGGGGTTTCTTCTCTCGGAGATTGCACCCATGTTGTGGCCGAGCCTCTTCTCCGGCCATCGCCGTCGTCTTGGGTCGCCCGCCAACTGCTCAGGTAACCTCCTAACTCTATGTGCATGCTGTCTATCAAGTTGGTTTGATCAAATTGCCCCCGAAAAATAAGTTGGCCCATCCTTGTTGTTGTACCATGGAATCAACCCGAGTTTGCATTTCCGGCCGCCGCCGCCGACCCCGGTTGCCGGCCGACCACCCAGGTACTCACTAACCAACTTTAGCAAGGTTCCCTTCCATCTTAGAAACCCCAGAAATTCTCACTTGCAGAGGATCAAGCTTGGGAACAACTTAGTTATTGGTATATGTATAATGCCCACAAGGTGTTTGATAAAATGCTTCAAAGAAGATTTAGTTAGAATTAGGGTTTACATTGAATATGAAAGTTGCTCAAAAACATCCCTTGAGCTCAGTGCTCACTTCAGATCAAATGGGATCTCTGTGGATGTGTGTATGGTGCATTGTCGAAGTGTTAGAAAGCAAGGAACTTGAATCTGGTTGAGCCTGCGGCTAAGTTTTAAAGCCTGAATCTTCCGGAAATCCAAAAGGAATTCCTGGGAGGGGCAATTTGGTAATTTTACCAAAGATGGAATATAAGATTAAATTGGTCCAAGTGTTGTCGAGATGGGTTTGAGGGAGTCTGTTATTGATTCTAGTTATATGTTCAGATCCCAGCAGTTCAGCACCAGCCTCCCAGTAGCTGTGCGGGAGTTCGGGATCGGCCTACATTCAGGTGGGTTCTTTTGCCTTGGTGTTTAGCGTCGGTCTTTGGCAGTCATTTTACTTTCGTTATTACATGTTAGCGGGGTACTTTTGAGCACACGTGTTACCGTTCTACTTTGGATTATACATGATAGCAGTTATAGTTTACTCTGGTTTATACATGATAGCGGTTACAGTTTACTCTTGTTTATACATGATACCGGTTACAGTTTACTCTTGTTTATACATGATAGCGGTTATAGTTTACTCTTGTTTATACATTATGATGCTGACATGATAACGGTTATGGTTACTTTGCTCGAGGCTGCAGCACGCGCACCCGCGGTTTGGCCACCGCAAAGGGTGCGCTTTTCCGGAAAAGTGGTCTATGACCCGTGTATACCCACGAGGTGACGTAGTGGGGCCCCTTATTAGTTGTGGGGTTTGAGGCGCCGAGGTGCGAGCATACCCACGAGGTGACGTCGTGGGAACCCTTATTAGTTGTGGGGTTTGAGGCGCCGAGGTGCGAGCGGTGCGACCCGTCGGTTTAGTTGTCCGACGTGGTCGGGTTTCTGCAGGTACGGTATGGGCCGTCGGTTTAGTTGTCCGACGTGTCCGGGTATTACAGGATACAGGTGTACAGGTTGCCTTTCCTCCTTGAGAGGGTGGTTGCTCCGGTCGTCTTCACGGTTTGTTTTATTATATTCTCCTGCTCTACTATTTTTGCGTCACTGACTTCCCACTTCGTGACAGGGTTCAGACGGGGGGAGATGTAGGCGGTGGTGAGGACGGGACAGGAGCAGCTGGGTCGCTGGGGACCCTGGACTGTATTTCTTCTTTCATTCTTGCATTTCATTACATTGTAGTTATGTGAGAGGTTCTCGATCCCCTCGTGGGGTCGGCGTGGATGTCGGTACGGGTTGCATTTAATTATTCTCTTATGCGTTACTCTTCCTTCTGTTTCTGTTGGCCATTTGAAATGAAAAAGGGCAAAAGCCAAAGAAAAGATTGCGAAAACCGTTTTTAAAATCTAAGTGTCGTGTGGGCACTGGTTTCAAAACTCTGTGGATTTATGGATTGCGAAATGGATTTCAAAACTTGGGTGTCGGGTAGGCACCGTTTTCAAAACCTTGTGGTTTTATGCTGATTTCGAAACTCGCTTTCAAAACGAAAGCGCCGGGTAGGCGCTCTTTAAAAACTGTGGATTTATCCTTTCCAAATTGATCGGCCATATGTTTTTAAGTGAATTAGAATGCTGGTGGTATATGAATAATTGTGTGATTGAATGGATGTGTATGTTTGGAATATGTACTGAACTCCACGCCGGGCATATACAGGGGAGGCTCTGTCCGTTTACAGAGTGATCCTGTATGTGTGGCGGGTCTGGGCACGCGCCGGGGAAGAGGGGTTCTCCTTTATCAAAAAAAAAAAAAAAAAAAAAAAAAAAAAAAAAAAAAAAAATTATTATACGTCAAATGCTTGACTTCTGTGAATCGTTTCCGCCAAAACAAACCCCCGGGGCGTGACAGCAGCGCGACCACCCCTCCCCCAGGCACACAAGCTCGAAGCATATCTTCGAGAATCCGGATCACTCGTTCCGATTGCCCGTCCGTCTACGGGTGAAATGCCGTGCTAAATTGCAGCTTGTTCCCCAATGCCTGCTGCAGACTCCGCCAAAAGTTTGACACGAAGCGTGTGTCTCTGTCCGAGGTTATGGATGATGGTACTCCATGCAACCTCACCACCTCATCGATATAGCTCTGCGCCAGCCGATCTCTACTCCACGTCATGTGAATCGGTATAAAGTGGGCCGATTTCGTCAGACGGTCCACAATGACCCATATCGCGTCGTGTCCTTGTTGCGATCGCGGAAAACCGGTCACAAAATCCATGGTGATCCGTTCCCATTTCCACTCCGGTATGGGCAACGGTTGTAGTTTTCCTGCCGGTCGCTGGTGTTCCGCCTTCACCTGTTGGCACACCAAACATCGTGCCACGAACTGCGCCACATCGTTCCCTAATTTAGGCCACCAAAAGGTCTGTCTCAGGTCTTTGTACATTTTTGTACCTCCGGGATGCGCAGTGTAGGGGGCGTTATGCGCTTCTGCCAGAATTTCTTTCCTTAATTCTGGCACTTCAGGCACGCAGACTCGTCCCCGGAACCTCAATACGTCGTCAACGGAGATCACAAAATCCCCACTTGGTTTCGAGGAGGACCTGTCCCTCACCTGTTGTAGTTGTGGGTCCGTCGCTTGGCCTTCTGCGATCCTCTCTATCAGCGTAGGCTTTATTACTAAGGACAGAAATTTCGCAACTGCTCCTGCTGGCACTACCTCCAGTCTCAGTTGCGAGAATTGTGCAATTAGCCGATCCTGTTGGGTAAGGGCGCTCAGTGCCGTTTCCCCCGCCTGTCCCTTCCGGCTCAAGGCATCGGCCACCACGTTTTCCTTTCCGGGGTGATAATGGATGGACAAATCGTAGTCCTTCAGTAGTTCCAACCACCGACGTTGCCGTAAGTTCAACTCCTTTTGCGTAAACAAGTATTTGAGGCTTTGGTGGTCGGAGTACACATTACAGTGCGCCCCGTAGAGGTAGTGCCTCCAGAGCTTTAACGCAAACACGACAGCCGCGAGCTCCAAGTCGTGTGTAGGATAGTTCCGCTCATAATCCTTGAGCTGTCTTGATGCATACGCGATGACTTTCCCCTGTTGCATCAACACGCTTCCCAGTCCACTTCGAGATGCATCACAGTAGATCTCGTAATCCTCACCAGGCTGTGGCAACGTGAGTACCGGTGCCCGCGTGAGTCTGTCCTTAAGCTCCTCGAAGCTCTTCTGGCATTGAGCCATCCAGACGAATTTCTCCCCTTTCCGGGTTAATCGAGTAAGGGGAGTGGCTATTTTTGAAAAGCCTTCCACGAAGCGTCGGTAGTATCCTGCTAGCCCGAGGAAACTTCGGATTTCTGTCACCGTGGTCGGGCGAGCCCAGTCGGTCACCGATTCTATCTTTCTCAGATCCACCGCAATTCCCGTGGCCGAGACAATATGTCCCAGAAAATCGACCTCACATAGCCAAAACTCACACTTTTTGAGTTTGGCATACAGTTTTTGATCCCTTAGGCTCTGGAGGACCACTCGGAGGTGCTCCTCATGCTCCCTATCCGTGCGGGAATAGATGAGGATATCATCAATAAAAACCACCACAAATTTATCCAGGAATGGTTTAAAAATCCGATTCATCATGTCCATAAATACCGCTGGTGCATTGGTAAGCCCAAACGACATCACCGTGAACTCGTAATGGCCATAGCGAGTTCGGAACGCCGTCTTCGGTATATCCTCACCTCTGATTCCGAGTTGGTGATAGCCTGACTGGAGGTCGATCTTTGAGAACACGATTGCCCCTTGGAGTTGGTCAAACATGTCATCAATACGTGGCAAGGGGTATTTGTTCTTCACCATGACCTTGTTTATTTCCCGGTAGTCTATGCATAAACGCAAACTCCCGTCCTTCTTCCTTACAAAGAGCACCGGCGCTCCCCATGGTGATACGCTCGGTCGGATGAACCCCTTGTCGAGGAGGTCCTCAAGCTGCGCCTTCAATTCCTTTAGTTCGGCGAAGGCCATTCTGTATGGCGCCTTCGTGATGGGTTTTGTCCCCGGAATTAGCTCGATAGAGAAGTTGACCTCGCGTCCAGGTGGCATCCCCGGAAGTTCGGATGGAAAAACATCTGGGAAGTCCCTTATAACTGCAATGTCGAAAAGTGAGGAGGTGGGTCGGGTCGCCAGATCCACCGAGGCTAAGTACGCCACGCATCCACTCTCCATCATTCTCCTTGCCCGGGTTGCGGTGATGACGGTCGAAAAGAAGGTACTCTTACACGCGAGGTATACATTTTTCGGAAATCTCGGTTCCCGCAGTCGTACTTGACGTTTGTCGCAGTCGATCTCCGCCTGGTAGTTGGTAAGCAAATCCATTCCCAGAACTACGTCGAATTCTTTCAGTGGAATGACCACCAAGTCTCCGGGGTAGTCTAACCTTCCCAACCTTATTGGGCAGGAAGGCACATATTTGACGGCCTCGATAGGCCCCCCAAGAGTCCGGACGGTGAGGGAATGGCATAGGGGTTTCGTTTCCAAGTCATGAGTATGGGCAAAAATACTAGATACAAAGGAGTGCGATGCCCCAGTGTCGAATAATGTTCTAGCTCGAGAGTCTGAGATTAGAGTAGTACCTGCCACTACGTCTTCTGGTGGGTCTGCCCCTTGGTGGGTCATCGAGTAGATCCTCCCGCCTGATTGCGGACGCGTCTCCCCCTCCTGTCGGGTGGGCGGAGGGCGCGCCGTGGGTCCCGAGGGGATCCTTCCCCTCCCTGACTGTTGTGGTGGTGGGGCGGAGGCTGCGGATGAGGCTGTTCCCGGGTTTGTGGGGCAGTTGAAACGAAAATGGCCCTGCTTGCCGCAACGGAAGCAGTGGTCATGCCTCTTCGCGCACTTAGAAACTTTGTGGGCTCCATTGCAGATAACACAGGGTCTGTCCCCTGGTCTTTGACTGCCTGCCGGCGTGCTCCTAGCCCCGTGGTGCGACTTTGGGTGTTTAGGGGGCCAACTCCCGCTGGTTGGTCCTCCTCCTGTGAAGGACTGCGGACGCTTCTTATCTCTGTTGGAATCCGTATCCTCTCGCCGAGCGCGCGTCACTGCGAAGCCGCGCTCCACAATGGTAGCCCTATCCACCACCCTCTGGAAGGTGTGAAGGTCCGCTGCTTACACCACCTCGAAGATGTTGCTTCGTAATCCGTCAACGAAGAGGCGGGCTTTATGAGCTTCGTCCCTTATGACGAAGGGAATGCAATTTGCCAACCTCACAAACTCTCGTTAATACTCCATGACGGATCTGTTCCCCTACCGAATATGCTTCAGATCGTCCTCCATCTGCTGTTTCACACTGTTGGAGAAGAACGCTCCGAACAGCTTCTCTCTGAACTCGGTCCATGTCGATAAGGCGTCGCCTTTCGTGGAATCCGGGCGTACCGTTTTCCACCACATCCGGGCATTTCCCTCAAGACAATGAACCGCTAGGGGAACTCTTTCATGTTCCTCCATCATTAAATCCTCGAATAGCATTTCCATCGTATCCACCCACTTCTCCACGACCCAGGGATCGGTCGTCTCGCCCTCGAATACGGGTGGGTCGTGTTTCTTGAACTCGGACAGGTTCGCTCTCACCCTGTCCCGTTCCGTCCGTTGGGTGGAGGCTCCGCCCGTAACGGGTCCCGAAGCCGTTGGGCTGGGTGCGGCCGATGGCGCGGTTGGTTGGTCCATAGTCACCCCGGTGGTCGCTATCTGGGGAGGAGCGGCCGTTGTTTCTCCATGCGTTCCAGATGGTCCTGCCACGGGCGGGCTTGCTTCTAGTGGTGGGACCCGGGCGCTCTCCCCAGGCACGGCCTGTTGCTGCTGCGTCAGTTGACGCACGTGCTCTGTGAGGGTTGACAGTTGTCCAGCCATCTCACGTAACTGTTGGCGAATTTGTTCATTCTCTGCAGTTGCTGGAGCCGCATCATCAGCTCCTGCATTTTCAGTTGATGATCTTGTACGAGCCATTCTCCACTGTGAGCAAAGAAAAATCATTAATCATAGTTCGATCGGTCTAGCACCTTGACCTACTATCCCTGGGACTCTATCCCTTATATTCCCGCGCTCACGCTTGTACGTGACACACCTATACTTTGGTTATCAACTTAGTTAGTCACTTGTGTCATTACATTCTGTGGATGTTGGTCATGATCACCTTGGTTAATGGTGTTTTCTCTGATACCATATAATCTGTCACGCCCCGGAGGTTCTAAAAGAGCGGAAAAACGTACCCATTTTTTTTTTCTTAAATATTTAAATGAACCTCGCCTCCGGCGCGTATCAGACCCGCCGCATATACAAATTCACTCCCCAAACGGGCGGAGTCTCCTTTGTATATGCACGGCGTCACCAACAAGTCAAGTACTTTAACCATTCCAACCATGACAGGCAACGAGGAGAGGATATAGTAAATCAAACCATCACCGCTATCTTATACAGATTATAGCATAAACCCATGGGTTTTGAAAATCGGTGCCCACTCGACACCCAGTTTTCCAAAACGTTTTCGCAAACTCTTTGAGCGGCTATTAACTTGAAAGAGTAAATCCACGAATTTAAAAATCGTTGCCCACACGACACCTGCTTTGAAAACACTTTTGAAACCGGTTTGCATTTGAAAACAAGCTGCAATTACACATCCTAACATTCACCAATTAATTACGAAACAATCCTCATCCCAACATCCATAAGAAACGACAGTAAATGAATCACAGTATAACTAACCATAGTATAAAGGAATAACCGAAAGAAAAGAAAATAACGTATCGTTTACTAGCCCTCATGGCTAGTGTCCTCTAACCGATGCCTCACCGTCGTCCCGAATTCCACCCCTACTCGGACCTGTCACAGTGTGGGTTGTCAGTGACTGATAAAGTAGAAAACATGCAAGTAAACACAATAATAGAAAGGAATCACCGAATCACTGGAGCATTTACTTTCCCCTCCCCCTCATGTATCGCTAAATCCCTGTTGAAAGTCCCGCTGGGCACCTACCCCAGCTTTCAGAAAACATTTTGGGCCCCAACCCCAATACCGTACTCATCTTCTTGGTGCCTCCAACCCCTCCACTGCCCAAGCAGCAGTCGCCTCTCCTTGAGGGGTCCCCACTAACCTCCCCTTGTGGGGTACACGGGTAAAACAACTTACCATCTTTCCGGAAAAATACACCCTGAGTAGTGGCCAAACTGCCGGTGTGCGTGTAAACAATATGAGTGTATTTATTGCCTTGCGATCTCAGCCGCTTTAGTCAGAATAGTATAACGCACCTGCGACCGCAGCCGGTTTGATTGCCATAATAAAAGGGGTTCACATGCTATGGGGTTAGTCAAACTATCAACATATCTACTTTATCAAACGAGTATTCGGAAACGCCACCATACCGGTAATAACCAACACCTACCCACCTCGATTATGCGGAACGTGCACTCCGGAGACCGAACCTTGCTCTCTGTTGACGCCCGGACATAGAAGTAGTCCCCAAAAGAGCCGCGGTCAGATCAGAAATATATTAGTGGATAAACCGAGCCCACAACTCAAAAACACTAAAGACAACTTGACCCGGCGGTGGCGCCCGCGCGCGTCGAGCGACGCGGCCGCCCCCGCGGTGTTGCAGGTCGTACGGCCGCGCGGGCACAGGCCCCGGGCGGCATCTGCCGTGACCGCGCGGGCCCTAGCTCCGCGCGGTGCAAGCCGCGGCCGCACGGGCACCAACCCCGCGCGGCACCTTCTGCAACCGTGCGGACCTCAGCCCCGCACGGCGCAAGCCGCGGCCGCGCGGGCGCCGGCCCCCCGCGGCACTTGCCGCGGCCGCGCGGGCACCGACCCCGCGCGGCACGCACCGCAACCGCGCGGGCGCCCGCCCGCGAGGCGTTAGCCGCGGCCGCGCGGGCATGGGCCCCGCACGGCACGCGCTGCCGCCGCCGCGCGGGCACCCGCCCGCGCAGCACAAACCGCAGCCGCGTGGGCGAGGCCCCGCGCGGCATGCACCGCCACCGCGCGGGCGCCCGCCCGCGCGGCATTAGCCGCGGCCGCGCGGGCACCCGCCCGCGCGGCACAAACCGCAGCCGCGTGGGCAAGGCCCCGCGCGGCATGCACCGCCGCCGCCGCGCGCCACCGCCCGCGCGGCACGAGCCGCGGCCGCGCGGGCATGGCCCCGCGCGGCGCGCGCCCTTGCCGCGCGGGCGCCTGCCCGCGCGGCACTGGCTGCGGCCGCGCGGGCTTGGGCCCCGCGCTGCGCGTGCCTCGACCGCGCGGGCACTCGCCCGCGCGGCACTTGCCGCGGCCGCGCGGGTACCGGCCCCGCGCGGTCGCGGCCGCGCGGGCACCGGCCCCGCACGGCGCTTAACCTACCCGCGGCCACGCGGGGATCATGGTCCCGCGCGGCTCTAGCCGCAGCCGCGCGGGCACCGTCCCCGCGCGGCGCATATTACGGTCGCGGCGGTGATGCCCTAGGGCTTCGCGGCGCGACGCGTTGGGTAGCAAACGGCTACTCCTAAGACTCCGCGAAAGACCGAAACTGAAAACCAAGCGAAACTATACGAAAATAAATCTAGTTTACCTCTAATCGTCGGAGACGGTGATCCGTTCACGCTCCCGTCTTCGGCACGTTCGTCGGGAGGGTTTGAGTCCTTTAGCCTTCTCCTTCTTTTCCACCATTTCCTTCCGATTAGGGTTTCGCCTTTTCCCTTTTCTTTCACTCGTTCCTTCTTCTCGTTTCCTTCCGGTTAGGGTTTGCCTTTTTCCTTTTCTCTTTTCTTTCTTTCGGGAGAAGTCACAAATTAATCTTTTTGTACGACAAAAATCCACATTGGGTATTTTGAAATCCTAATTAATTAATTCCTTAGTTAATTAATTCCTCCATTAATTAATTCCTTAATTAATTAATTCCTCAGATAAGATCCTTCGGGATAATTCTTTAAAGATAATTCTTTAATTATAAATCCCACTTTTTCCTCGAAAAACGTGCCAAATCACTTACGCGGATTTCCCTGGCCATTGCGATCACTTTCTACCCCTTTTTGGGAGTTCCGTAAGTCGGAATCCAGAGCCGATCACACTGCCGTTCTCCGTTTTCCGAGCTCTATCGCAGAAAAATAACCGCACCTCCAAATTAACGACTTAAATAAACCCGTTACATTAGTTACTTTAAATGGAAACTTTATTAGCAGGAGGTGTAAAGTGTTACAAAAGTCTATGATATTACAGCAAGTTAAACAAAGTGAAGAAGGCATTCATCTGTACCAATCCAAGTATGCAAAGGAGTTAGTGAAGAAATTCGGATTAGAAAACTCTAACGACTTTCCGACTCCAATGGGAGCTAGCAACAAGGGATTAGGAAGTGAATCTCACAGTGAAAGCGTAGACGAGAAGCTTTATCGCAGCATGATTGGAAGTCTACTCTATCTCACGGCTAGTCGCCCGGACATATCCTTCAGTTTTGGGATTTGTGCGAGATATCAATCTACACCGAAGGAAGTTCACCTGAAAGCGGTGAAACGGATCATCCGGTACGTCAAAGGTATGCTAAATTTCAGAATTTGGTATCCTATGGGCACATCTCTCGACATTGTAGGATACTCGGATGCCGATTGGGCTGGATAAGTGGATGATCGGAAAAGCACGAGTAGTGCATGTTTTTATCTTGGCCATTGTCTTGTTGCATGGCATAGTAAAAAGCAAAACTGCATTGCACTCTCGACTGCCGAAGCGGAATATATTTCAGCGGGTAGTTGTTCAACTCAATTGATTTGGATGAAAAGCGTGTTGAGCGACTTCCGAATTTCTGCGACTTCGGTAACTATTCTTTGTGACAACACTAGTGCTATAAATATTTCTAAAAACCCTATGTTGCACTCAAGAACAAAACACATTGAACTTAGATATCATTTTCTAAGAGAGCTAATTGAATCAAGTATTCTTCAAATTTCTTATGTTTCAACTGAAGATCAATTAGCCGATATTTTAACAAAACCTTTGGATCAAAAACGTTTTATTCATTTGCGTAAAGCAATTGGAATGCTTTCTTTGAAATAACACTTTTTGAAACCATTGTTTAGGTTAGGTTTTTTTTTTTGTGTTTTTGTTCTTTATCTATGCTTGTACATAGAACATTGACTGAGCTTTAGTTAATTGACTTTAATTGCATCCTTTCACGTTTTAAGGAATTTATTATGCTTTGGATATCATGATAATTTATTTGATGCAATGATCATTTATATCAATTAGTTCATCTTTAATTGATCAAAGTCATTTTCTCTCTCAAATGATCTCCTGGTATAGTTTTTATTTTATTTGACAATTGAGTCAAGTATGAACACGAGATCAATTTATGGTTGAATACTTCATATCTTAAATAATTGATAGCCAATTGAGGGGGAGTTTAATTATTAAGTTTCATGCTCAAAAGATGTGGAAAAAGTTACATCCCAATGTGGAGTGTGAAAACTACCACCACATGGAGGAAAGAGCTACCACCTCGGTCGTCCGAGTACTGTGTGCAGCTACCACATGTATACCAAGCATGGTTTTTCTTGTTGATTAAATAAAATGCTTTCTGGAATACTTGACTCTGTCAAATTCCAAGGTTGGTATAAGGTGGGATTTTTATTGAAAGATGCTCAAAGAGCCACTCCCTATAATAAATTTACTAGACACATTATCTAACTTATTTAGGATTTCAAACATCTATCGATCTTTGTGCTTCATTTTCTTTACTAAATTGATGATTTAATAAACGCATTACTCATTAGATCGTGATTGATGTTTTGAACTTGATCAACTTTAAAGGATTTAATTTTTATAAATTTTCGTTTCATTACTTGGATATTATTGATAGATTTAGCATAATCTATTTCTTTTGATATGAAACGATGATTTTTGTTTAAAGTTGATATACAAAAATTGCTTACATACTTTTTCTAGATTTTCTGGAATTTTTATAAATTTTTCTGGAGAAAAAGTTGAAGCTGATCCAGACTGAAAGAATCTGATCCGGATCCCGAACGGTGGAAATTCACTACGAGTAGCCGATCCGGACTGGATTCTTGATCTGATCCGGACCGCGGCTATGTTTTAATTGAAACGAAGGGGTATTTGTTTTCTTTTTACCTCTAAACTTTGTTTCAAGCATCCTAGAGTTTCTCTCTCTAAACTCCAACAGATTTGGACTCTTCCAAACTCAAGTTCTTTCGATTTCAAGTAAGTTCATTGATCAAAACTCGGGCCATTCACTGTTTTTGCTTTGTTCTTCAAAACGTGAATGAAATTTATGTCTCTTTTTCGGTTTTGAACGGTTTTTGGTCAAATTTCTTTTGAAATAAGAACTCTGGGTAGATTAGTTTTGATTCTATGCCTTGTATTCATTTGATCAACGGATTTTTGAGCTTCGATTTCAAGAAATTCGGTTTTAGGGCCTATGTTAGGAATTTTTGAAAAACATGGAATTGATCTATTTTTAAAATTCTTTTTGCAAAACTAACTTGATTCCTAGTCTCTGTGCACGATAATGATTGTTTGGGTACAATTTTTCAAATTTTTAAAAATTAAACAATTTTTTGTGTTCTTGAGTTCTTGCTCGCAGGTTCTCTATTTTCAAACGCACTAGCAGCAATGGTTTTTGGATGGATACTAATGTTCATTGCAGCCATGGTAGGGACACGAGCAACGAATAAGCTGAAAAGAACGAAGAAGCCTCAAGAGGAAGGGGACTATGTCCCTGTGAATGACTCAGATACGGAATCTGAGGATTAGGACAAGATCTTGGAAGAAACGGCAGCATTGGCTGCAGCGGCAGAGAAGAGAAAAGCACCTGCAACTTCAAAGGCGAAGACTCCGTGTCACGCCCCGGGGGTTTCATTAAGCGGAAGACGACCAACGAAAAGATTGAATTTGCATATACATTTTTTTTTTGAAAGTCCTTTCTCCCCGGTGCGTGCCCAGACCCGCCGCATACACAGATTCACCCCGCAAACGGGCGGAGTCTCCTCTGTATATGCACGGCATCGCAGTTACAACAATCATTTAATCACAGCAGTTTACTAACATGGACGCGCAAGACCAAAGAATTCACGAGGCCGACTGATTTGAAAGGATAAATCCACAAGTTTTAAAAGCGGTGCCCACACGGCACCTAGGTTTTTAAAACAGTTTTCGAAATTCATAAATCCACAGGGTTTTTAAAACGGTGCCCACACGACACCCAGATTTTTAAAACAGATTTCGCAATTCATAAATACATAGGGTTTTTAAAACGGTGCCCACACGACACCCAGATTTTTAAAACAGTTTTCGCAATTCCTTTTCTTTTTCTTTTTCTTTTGTAGTTCGAAAGCGGCCAAACAGGAGAAGAATAAAATCAACCATCCACATAAGTAAGAGGAAACATCCCAACATCCACACCGACCCCACAAGGGTATCGAAATCCACACAGTAAGCTACTAACATGTAATGAAAATGCGCATGAAAGAAGTAAATACAGTCTATGGCCTCGAAGGACCAAAAGTGCTCATGCCGCGGCCTCACCGTCGCCCTAGCTCTCACTCCCGAAGGAACCTGTCACGGAGTGGGAATTCAGCGACACAAGATATAAAAGATGGAAATGCAGGAAAAGATGTACTAAAGCAGACCGTGAGAACCATCCAGAGCAACCGCCCTCCCCAAAAGGGCAAACCACGACCCCTGCATATCCTAATCCGGGCACCTGCCTCGGCAACCCCACCGAGCACCTACCTCGGTAAACCACGCTAAGCACCTACCTCGACGGGTCACACCGCTCACACCTTGGCGCCTCTAACCCCCCACCTACGGGGGCCCCCACTACGTCACCTCGTGGGGTACACGGGTCATAGACCACTTTTCCGGAAAAGCACACCCTCGCGGTGGCCAAACCGCGGGTGTGCGTGCTGCAGCCTCGAGCATCGTAACCAAGTACACAAAATAAAACCGATAATAATGAACCATAGAGATCACCAAAGATTAACATAGTTAGTCGAGCAATTGAAATATGTTTATATGTCCCCGAAAATCCCGACACTAAACCTCAGAACGAGAACCCACCTTTCTCGTGTAACGACCACGCTCGGTTCGTCAGCGCCTTAGTGTGCTTCCCGGACCTACACAGTCCCCCAAAGATAAGGTCAGTACACTTGACAAACAAAAATAGAAGAAAGAAGACAGCCCGGGTCAGTCGCGGAACGCGGCTCCAGGGTCTGGTGGCGGCGCCGTCCCGGGTCGGGTATGCTGATGCGGGTGACTCCGCGCGGCGCCAAGCCCGCACGGCCGCGCTGCTCGCAGGCGCGGGCGGCCCCGCGCGGTGCCAGGCCAGCACGGGCGCGCTGCCCGCAGGTGCGGGCGCCCCCCCCCCCCCCCCCCCCCCCCCCCCCCCCCCCCCCCCCCCCCCCCCCCCCCCGCGCGCGGCGCCTGGCCCCGCGCGGGCGCCCCACCTGCGGGTGGCCCCGCGCGGGCACCCCACCTGTGGGCCGCCCCGCGCGGCGCCAGGCCCGCGCGGGCGCGCGGCCCCGCACGGGCGCCCTGCCTGCGGGTGGCTCCCCCGCGCGCATCCGGTGCCCCGCGGCGGCGGCGTCGAGGGCGGCGACCTAGGCACGGTTTTGCCTCCCTCCCCCGATGCGGCCAGACATGGAAACCCCCCCCTTCCCCCCCAACACCAAAAGGGTAAAACGAAGAACCGGAAAAAAACACAACCCACTCACCTAGATTTCGCCGAAAAGGGAAGAATGAGGAGGATCGTCCCTCTTTCGCTCGCTGGATCCCACAGAAAGCGCGATTGTCCTTCCTTCTCCCCGTCTCGTCGCCTTGGTTCTTCACGGCAACAGTTGAGAGGAGGGAAAATAGTAATTGGGGTTTTCCCCCGCACGCACTCTGATTACCTAACGCACGAAAGAGAAACGGGAAAAAGAACCCTAAATCCCCAAATCACAACTATTAGCAGTCGGGATGCAAACGAGGGGTCCAGATTACCTCGAAAGGCGTGCCGATCGCCTGCATGGATTTTGATGCGTCGAAAGTGCTAGCGGACTTCAAAAATTAATTCTGGGAGATCCCGGGGTCGGAATTCGAATCCGATCGCGCCACCGTTCACCGTTTTGCGAGCTCTAGCCCCTAAAAATACCTACAGACCCCGACGGTCAGCCCAGAAATTCTCAAACTTTTAACCCCCCAGCAGACCACTGAATTAATAAACTAAAATAAAATAATATAAAATTACCACTTTAAGGCGGGTATTACACTCCGCCTACTGCTGCCGAGAAAGGGAAAGCTCCCATGGAACCGATATCCATGAAAAGGAAGAGTGTTGCTAGGAAGAGGGGTAGATCTCGTGGAATTGAGATCGAACAGCCACTTGCAAGTGAGCCCCCTCCACAGGAATTTGTGCACATCAGCTTCGAAAGGATAAAGGATTTTGAGAAACGGGAATGCATAGGTGAGAGACATGTAAATGTTGCGGCTCTCATGGAACGTTCAAAAGTGTTTGGGACACTTTTTGATCAAGCAAGACTTGCTCCCATCTGCAATTTCCCGGAGACTTCTGAATATTGTCTTCACCTTGTGAGGATATTTTATCAATGTGCTACAAATCTTCAAGATCAAGAGGACGGACCCAAGGAATTTTACACAACTGTCCAAAATGTGAAATTAAAAATAACACCTCAATTGATTGGAGAGGTGTTAGGAATGAATGCCCGACTTGATGGGATTCATTATCTGAAAGGTCATGTGATGACCAATACAACCTGGAGAACAGTTGTAGATGGAATTTGTTTGCCGGATACTCGATCGGCGGGAAATTCAGTTCTCTCAAAGGAACTTCGTCCGGAATACCGATATCTGAATTTTATTGTCTACTACAACATTTTGCCAAACATGCAAACGAAGGTGCTTAGATGGGATAGAATATTATTTCTCTATCTTCTTGGGAACCCTACAGCAGCCTTAGGATCAAACTACAACATTCCTTACCTTATTTGGTCAAGGATGGCGAGATATATGGAGAATGCCCATCCCACTGAGAGACTTCCATTCCTAATGATCATTATGCGTATTTTGAGAAAATTTAAAGTCGATACTGCATCATCGGCATACATGCATAGTTTGGGAACTATTACGTGCGCTGAGTTCGTTTTTGGCATCTGTTTGACGCACAACGAGCTCGATACACCAATAATAGGTGTTTTCTCACCGCCGACCACCCAAACAGGTCGAACGGAAAATACCGGGACACCACAGTGTCGGTCAGTGAGTACCGATTTGTGAGCAGATACTTGAGACGGTTTGAGCAGGCAGTACCAGTTTTTACTGGTGGATAGATTGGGTTTCTCTAGATGGTTTTTGGGTTACTGATGCATATTTTCGGTTATTCCATTCTGGGATTGCATTTAGAAGCATAGTAGTGGTAGTGTTCGTTCATCAGTAGTTTTATTTCTTACCACTCTTCTCTCCCCTTTTTGCCTCTGGTAGACCTAGTGGGTGCGTTGGAGTTTGAGGCTGGTGCCGCGCGGGCCGCCTGCAGGCCGCGCGCCGCGCGGCAGGAGCGCCGCGCGGGCGCTGCCCGCAGGCGGGCTCCGCGCGGGCCGGTGCCGCGCGGGCCGCCTGCAGGCCGCGCGCCGCGCGGCAGGTGCGCCGTGCGGGGCTGTCCGCAGGCCGTGAGCGCGCCGCACGGGTCGGTGCTGTGCAGGGAACTTCACCGCGCGGAGTCCGGGGATCGCGTCGGGTCTCCCGTTTTCGATGTTTAGTCCACGTTCGGCAATAGTCTCCTTGTCTTACCATTCTTTTGTCTCTTTAGGGGCGCGAGACGCCGTAGGCTCGGCAGACGTGTAAACGCGGACAAACCGATCGACGGTATCCTTTCAAGGTGGGTACTTTCCTCTTGTGCCAGTTGGGAAAGGGTGTTAGTTGTACGGTGGATGTTTGGGCAACGGTGGTTTTCTAAAATATTTACTGTTTACATTGCTAACCTGTTTATACTAGTTATTTAATCATTTATCTAAATACTTGACTATGAGGCTCTTGTGACTGCACGCACACCGGCGGCTTGGCCTCCGCAAGGGTGTGCCTTTCCGAAAAAGTGGTACGTTGACCCGTGTACCCCACTTGACGGTGACGTGATGGGGGCCATCGGGGGTGGAGGGTGTGAGCGGTGATGCCGAGGCAGGTGCTCGGCGGGCCAGGCGGGTGCTCGGCAGGGGTTACCGAGGTGGGTGCTCGGAGGGGTTGCCGGGGGAGGTGCCCGGTTTGTTTGTTTACACAGGGTTACCTACTATTGAGTGCACTTTGAGGCGGTGGTTGCTCCAGTTTTCGTGGTTTGCTATTTATTGGCCTTTATGCTCTTACTTTCCTTTTTAGTCACTGATTTCCCACCTTGTGATAGGTTCGTCCAGGGGCGAGTGCTAGGACGCCGGTGAGGCCGTGAGAGCGCTATTCTGACTCTTAGCGACAGCAGACACAGTGACTTTTCTTTCCTCGTTCTTTTATTAATAATGTTAGTTAGATGTGGATTGCGATACCCCCGTGGGTTCGACGTGGATGTTGCCTGTTTCTTTTATCATTATTGAGTGAATGACTTTCCTTTCCTTTACTTGGTCGTTTTGAACTACGAACAACAAAAACTGAGGAAAACCATTTTCGAAAACCGATTTTGAAACGTGGGTGTCGTGTGGGCACCGTTTTTAAAACCTTGTGGGATTTATGTGATTTCGAAAATGGTTTTACAAAATCAGGCACCGAGTGGGTGCCGTTTTTAAACTCTGTGGATTTATGTGGCTTTGAAACGGGTTTTCAAACATCGGCGTTGGGTAGGCGCCGCTTTCAAAACTCTGTGATTATTTATCCTTTTAAAAATAGTCGGCCCTTTTCTAAGTATGAGAATAGATAGGATGTATGGTTGCATGTTGAATGTGTCTATGCCTTGATCTAGTGTGGTTAAAGCTTGTATGGGATGCATTATTTAGTCAGGACGCCGTGCATATACAAAGGAGACTCTGCCCGTTTGCATAGTGAATTTGTATATGCGGCGGGTCTGTGCGCGCACTGGGGTAGATTTGTCTTTAAAAGAAAATATTACGCTGATCTGGGAGCATTGGTGGCTCTACTTCCGCGCATTTGAACCCCCGGGGCGTGACAGATTAAGATGGTATCAGAGAGAGAACTTTAAGCAATATAGTCGGGGCCCAACATCCACGGGGCGCAATACTCTAGCTACTGAATAATAAAGTGAACATGGTGTAGACAAGTAGAACGCGAGTGCTCGTGGGGGAGGGGAATTTAGTAGAACCCCTTTTTAGTGCCAGCATTTGGGGTTTTACTTTAGTTTAGAAGTAACTTGTTTTGCGCTTGTGTTCAAGATCAGGACCAGAACTAGATCCACCACTGTGGATGCAGGGGCGGACGCAGCAGTGTCGGCGACCGCGGAGAACCAGCTCCCGAGGCAGCAACTACGGGAGGTTGGGGTCGGGGCCGGCTGCCACCGGGGCCTTGATGGTTGCTATGAGTCAAGGGACTGGGCAACCAGCACAGGATACGGTGGGTCTGCTGACGGTGTTTATGTACTAGGTGTGGCTGTTAAGACAGCAGTTTGTTGCGCCGGTTTTTGTTCTCTTTCCGAACCCCTTCCTCTGCCGACGGTCGGGTCGTCGTCTGCAACAGTGACGCGTGGTAGTGTAACCCACCGGTGTTCATTAGTGAGTCGGCCGTTTTGTCGGTCGTGAGTAACTGGGTAGTCTCTTGTCGAAATTTGCACCTTCTAGGTCCGCTGGTTTTAGGTTGCAGCAGATAGTCGGCCGATTCTTTTGCATCTTGGGCAAGGTATGGGTGGGAATGAGGATTCTTCTCCTTTGGTTGTTACCCATAGTTCGGCTTTTTACCGTAAACACTGCGATGGTTGTAGAAATCGTCGTGATGGGGGTCTCGGGGTGCCCCTTTGGGTTAGAAGGGGAGACCACCGTAGCCAGTAAATCTTTTCGGTTGGGGCTCAATTTCGGTTAGAGAGGTCGTGCCTCGCTTCTCACAAGTGTGCGTAAGTGGCGACTTCTTACTTGTGGGTTGGTGCGTGATCCCTCGAGTGCGTTTGGTGAACTTAAGCAACTTTTTGACAAGGTTCTTCTCGCTGTTTTCGTTGCTTGTCGTCTTCCGACCCTTTAGGCTTCGGATGGATAGTCTACTGTACCTGGAGGTCATTGTTGAGCGGACCTAGAGCTTAGATTTCTCCTAGTTGGGAGTGTCACTATTTGGTCTGGAGGGTTACCGCTCGATTCGATGCCCGGTGCTTGGGGGGGAGGGGGGGGGGGGGGGGGGGGGGGGGAGGGGGAGGGGGGCAACGGATTTGGACCGAGCGTTAGTGGTTAGTCAGAGTGTCGCACCCCGTCAGTGCCAGGACAGAGGTAGGACCATATCTTGTGGGTTTTGTCGCCAGCTTCCCATGACCAAGGCATAGTCTTGAAGCTTAGTTTGGGAGCGTTTTGTGTCGTTGATCAATTGGGGCAGGTGTGGGTCAAGGGGATCTGTCGACTGCTTGGAGCTTTGGCACTGGTCACTTTCGGCTAGGATCCCCTGTACGCAGCTCTTTCTGTGGGCTAGACCTTGAGGCAGGTCTTAGAGCTGAAAACTAACATTAGTTTTGACCGTCGCCCCGGTTGGACGGACCGTCGGAGCGGGTAATCCGGGACGATGGATATGCTCCGAGCCTGTGGCCCATGTTGGTGACGGGTGGAGGTGGCCCGTGTTGGTGACGGGTGGGAGCGGTCCGTGTTGGTGACAGGTGACTTCGTGGTTCTCAGGGGAGAATTTTCTGGTAGTTAGTAACCCTGCCTGTTTTGTTGGCACCTCTTGGAGCCTTGTGAGGGCGTAGTGTGGGTTTTTCCCTTGTCGCCGGGTGAGTTGTTTTGGGCTTCTAAGGGTTCATCAGACCGAGTGTGTCGCCTTGGGGCGCACCCGTACTCTTCGACCGAAAGAAGGACGGAAGCCTACGTCTACGCATCGACTTCAGGGAAATAAATAAGGTCACAGTGAAGAATATGTACCCCTTACCCAGAAGTGATGACCTCTTCGATCAGTTGAGGGGAGCAACAATCTTCTCCAAGATTGAATTGCAGTCAGGCTAACATCAGCTCAGAGTGCAAGACGAGGATATTCCGAAGACGGCCCTCCGGACCCGGTATGGCCACTACGAGTTTACGGTAACGCCGTTCGGGCTCACCAACGCCCCAGCGGTATTTATGGTTATGATGAACCGAGTCTTCAGGCCCTTCCTGGATCGGTTCGTGGTGGTCTTTATCGACGACATCCTGATCTACTCGCCCACCGATGAGGAACACGAGGAGCACCTACGAATTATTCTGCAGACTCTCAGGGAACAGAGGTTGGTTGCCAAACTTAAGAAATGCGAGTTTTGGCTTCGCGAGGTGGGGTTTCTGGGGCACATCATCTCAGCAGCGGGAGTTGCGGTGGATCCCAAGAAGGTGGAGTCGGTGACCGACTGGCCCCAGCCGACTACGGTAACGGAGGTCCGCAGCTTCCTGGGCCTTGCAGGATATTATAGACGTTTTGTCGAGGGCTTCTCGAAGATTGCAACCCCCCTGAACCGCCTGACCCGGAAAGGAGAAAAATTCATTTGGACGGCCCATTGCCAAGAAGGTTTTGAGGAACTCAAGAAAAGGCTAACAACAGCACCTGTACTTGCGCTACCGACGCCTGGAGAGGACTTCGAGGTATACTGCGACGCATCACGGATCGGATTGGGGGGTGTACTGATGCAACAGGGGAAAGTGATAGCCTATGCCTCAAGACAACTCAAATAATACGAAAGGAACTACCCGACACACGACCTGGAGCTTGCCACAGTCGTCTTTGCTCTGAAGCTTTAGAGGCACTATCCCTTTGGTGTCCACTGTAACGTGTTCTCGGACCACCAAAGCGTTAAGTACTTTTTCACCCAGAAAGAGCTGAACCTACGGCAGAGACGGTGGTTGGAGTCACTGAAGGATTACGACCTAACTATTCAATACCACCCGGGAAAAGCAAATGTTGTAGCAGATGCCTTGAGCAGAAAGGGACAGACAGAAGGGACATCAGCGGGCATGATCACCCAGCAGGACGACTTGATCGCGGAGTTCTCGCGATTGAGCTTGGAGGTGGTACCAGTAGGGACGGTCGAACGACTAATGTCTTTAACAATCGTGCCTACCCTATTCGAGAGGATTCGAGAAGGCCAAGGTGCCGATCCACAGTTACAACTGGAACGGGATAGGATTTCCCCGGAGCAGAAGGGAGACTTTGCAGTGGGGACAAATGGCACTCTTTGGTTTCGAGGGCGGATTTGCGTGCCCGATTTGCCAGACCTGAAGAAGGAAATCTTGACTGAAGCGCACTGCGCCCCCTATTCGGCGCATCCTGGGGGCACCAAGATGAACAGGGATCTCAGGCAGACCTTCTGGTGGCCGAAGCTGAAGAGGGACGTGACGCAGTTCGTAGCACACTGCCTGATCTGCCAGCAAGTAAAAGCCGAGCACCAGCGGCCGGCGGGGAAATTGCAACCACTACCAGTGCCAGAATGGAAATGGGAGCGAATCACGATGGATTTTGTCACCGGGCTCCCGCATTCGCAGTAGGGACACGACACTATCTGGGTCATTGTGGACCAGTTAACTAAGTCAGCTCACTCCCTACCCATCCACACGACCTGGACGCGCGATCGACTGGCTCAAGTCTACATTAGCGAGATTGTGAGGTTACACGGGATACCATCACCGATCACTTCAGACAGGGACACACAGTTCGTCTCAAACTTCTGGCAGACTCTACAACGAGCCTTGGGGACCAAGCTACACTTCAGCACAGCCTTTCACCCCCAGACGGACGGACAATCTGAGCGGGTGAACCAGATCCTCGAGGACATGCTCCGAGCCTGTGTACTGGATTTGGGAGACGGATGGTGACGCCACCTACCTCTTATGGAGTTCACCTACAACAACAGCTACCAGGCTAGCATTCGTATGGCGCCGTATGAAGTTCTGTATGGCAGACGCTGTGGGTCTCCGATCTGTTGGGACGATCTGGGGGAGTGGAAGTTTTTGGGACCAAATTTGGTGGAAGAGACTGAAGAAAAGGTGCGCCTCATCAGGCAGCGGCTGGTGACCGCCCAGAGCCGACAGAAGAGCTACGCGGATTAGAGACGCCACGACTTGGAGTTCCAGGTGGGGGAGCACGTGGTATTGCGGGTTTCGCCGTCAGAAGATGGGTGAAGCGGTTCGGGCTGAGAGGCAAGCTGAACCCACGGTATGTGGGGCCCTTTGAGATCTTGGAGCACGTCGGCCTAGTGGCCTATCGCCTTGCCCTACCGCCGAACCTTGATCGGGTGCACGACGTGTTCCCCATGGCCATGCTTCGAAAGTACCCCCCCGATCCGTCGCGGGTGCTCGACGTCACCGCAGTCGAGCTTAAGGAGGATCTGAGCTTCGAAGAAGTACCGATGCGGATCCAAGCACGGGAAAATATATATATATATATATATATATATATATATATATATATATATATATATATATATATATATATATATATATATATATATATATATATATATATATATATATATATATATATATATATATATATATATATATATATTGCGGAATCGGACAATCCCCTATGTGAAGGTGCTTTGGAGCAATTAGGAGGAACGTGGAGCGACCTGTGAACCAGAGTCAAAAAATGAGGGACTGTTTTCCAGATCTTTTCACCACGGGCGGGAGTTAAGTTTCGAGGACGAAACTTGTTTTTAGTGGTGAGTGATGTAAGACCCGCTTTTCTTTTTGGTTTTCTTTTCCTTTCCTACGTGTAGGGGTCCGGCGGGTGCTAATTTTCGATTATTTCTGGACAGTCCGTCGGGGCTCGCGGCTATTTTTAGCGGTAGAGCTCGCGAAACGGGGAATGGTGGTGCAACCGGATTCGAATTCCGACCCCGGGATCTCCCAGAATTTAATTTTGAAGTTTGGACCCCTTCTAGGTGCTCCGGGATCCGTGCGAGCGACCAGCACGTTTTTTGAGGTAACTTTAGCCGCCGGTTTTGTCCGATTATTTTAAATTTCTTTTAAATCGGGGATTTTAGGTTTTTCTCCTCCTTGGGTTTCACTACGGCGGCTAGGGTTTTTGAGGGGCGTAACTTGAGAGAGAAAAGGGGAAAACGGAACCCAACCCTTTTTCGCTCTCGTTTCGAGTCGACGGCGGGCCGATCCGGACGTGGAGATCGGTAGAGGGACGGTGGCCTCCTTGCTCGCAGAATCAACCGGGCAACGACAGGACGATCCTCTTCTTCTCATTCTCCCTCGGCGGATCGAAGGTGAGTTTTTCCTTTTAGGGTTTTGGAGTTTTCGTTTTGGAATGGGGGTTTTGTGGGGAAAACCGCTGCCGCCGCCGCCACCGCGCGCCGCACGGGGCCGCCCGCAGGCGAGCACCGCGCGGGCTGGTGCCGCTCGGGCTGCCTGCAGGCGGCGCTCCGCGCGGCAGGCGCGCCGCTCGGGGCTGCCGACAGGCGAGCACCGCACGAGCTGGTGCCGCGCGGGTGCTGCCTGCAGACGGGCACCGCGCGGGCGGGTGCTGCGCGGGCCGCCTGCAGGCGGCGCACCGCGCGGGCGCTGCCCGCAAGCGGGCACCACGCGGGCTTGTGCCGCGCGGGCCGCCCGCGGGTGGTGCGCCGCGCGGCAGGCGCAACGCCCGCAGGCGGGCACCACGCGGGCGCCGCGCGGGCTGGTGTCGCGCGCGCCGCCTGCATGCCGCGCGCCGCGTGGCAGGAGCACCGCGGGGGCGATGCCCGCAAGCGGGCGCCGCGCGGGCTGTTGTCGCGCGGGCCGCATGCAGGCCGCACGCCGCGCCGCAGGCGTGCCGTGCGGGGCCGCCGCGTCGGATTGGGGCCACGCGGGGCTGTCCGCAGGCCGTGAGCGCACCGCACGGGTCGATGCCGTGCGGGGAACTTCACCGCGCGGAGTCCGGGGATTGCGTCGGGTCTCCCGTTTTCGATGTTTAGTCGACGTTCGGCAATAGTCTCCTAGTCTTAGCATTCATTTGTCTCTTTAGGGGGGCGGGACGCCGTAGGCTCGGCAGACGTGTAAACGCGGACGAACCGATCGACGGTCTCCTTTCAAGGTGGGTACTTTCCTCTTGAGCCAGTTGGGAGAGGTTGTTAGTTGTAAGGTGCATGTTTGGGCAACGGTGGTTTTCTAAAATATTTACTGTTGACATTGCTAACCTGTTTATACTAGTTATTTAATCATTTATTGAAATACTTGACTATGAGGCTCGTGTGACTGCACGCACACCGGCGGCTTGGCCTCCGCAAGGGTGTGCTTTTCCGGAAAAGTGGTACGTTGACTCGTGTACCCCACGTGACGGTGACGTGATGGGGGCCCTCGGGGGTGGAGGGTGTGAGCGGTGATGCCGAGGCAGGTGCTCGGCGGCCGAGGCGGGTGCTCGGCAGGGGTTACCGAGGTGGGTGCTCGGAGGGGTTGCTGGGGGAGGTGCCCTGTTTGTTTGTTTACACAGGGTTACCTACTGTTGAGTGCACTTTGAGGCGGTGGTTGCTCCAGTTTTCGTGGTTTGCTGTTTATTGCCCTTTATGCTCTTACTTTCCTTTTCAATTACTGACTCCCCACCTTGTGACAGGTTCGTCCAGGGGCGAGTGCTAGGACGCCGGTGAGGCCGTGAGAGCGCTGTTCTGACTCTTAGCGACAACAGACACAGTGACTTTTCTTTCCTCGTTCTTTTATTATTCATGTTAGTTAGATGTGGATTGCGATACCCCCGTGGGTTCGACGTGGATGTTGCCTGTTTCTTTTATCATTATTGAGTGAATGACTTTCCTTTCCTTTACTTGGCCGTTTTGAACTACGAACAACAAAAACTGAGGAAAACCGTTTGCGAAAACCGATTTTGAAACGTGGGTGTTGTGTGGGCACCGTTTTTAAAACCTTGTGGGATTTATGTGATTTCAAAAATGGTTTTACAAAATCAGGCACCGGGTGGGTGCCGTTTTTAAACTCTGTGGATTTATGTGGCTTTGAAACGGGTTTTCAAACATCGGCGTCGGGTAGGCGCCGCTTTCAAAACTCTGTGATTATTTATCCTTTTAAAAATAGTCGGCCCTTTTCTAAGTATGATTATAGATAGGATGTATGGTTGCATGTTGAATGTGTCTGTGCCTTGATCTAGTGTGGTTAAAGCTTGTATGGGATGCATTATGTAGTCAGGACGCCGTGCATATACAAAGGAGACTCTGCCCGTTTGCATAGTGAATTTGTATATGCGGCAGGTCTGTGCGCGCACTGGGGTAGATTTGTCTTCAAAAAAAAATATTACGCTGATCTGGGAGCATCGGTGGCTCTACTTCCGCGCGTTTGAACCCCCGGGGCGTGACACTAAGTCTACTGGAGGCATAACAAATAGGTATGCAGATAGATAATATGAAAGCTGGAATGAAACTACAGCTAATATACCTCAGGTATCATGCTCAAAGGAAAAACTCAACTAAGAGCATGCTATGCATCCACTAGCTCACGAGGTGCTCACATAACCCAATCTCAGTGACTGACACATCGAGTGTCACGCCCCGGGGTCGAAACTGCGACCCGGGCTCGCTAACAGATCCGCCGCCTATGCAACACCTCGCACAGGCGAAGCGTCCAACTTGCAAGAAAAGGGTACTACAGCTAACAGATACCAGAGCTATAAATAAAAATCTGCTGTAAAACTAAAAATCAACCACTTTACAACTGGAAAATAATACAATAATGTCCATCTCCCAAAATAATAATAATACAATATCCTCAAATACACAATCCAGACTCAACAGGGAGGTATCTCCAATAAATACATCAGTGTACAGGCACTCAATACATATCATATCCTCACTACATCAGTTACTCTCCAACGACGGGTTGGGATCTAGCTCGCGATTCCCTCGCCTCGATCAACAACCACATAATCGGCAACACCCGCTAAGACTCTGCAAAACAAAGGAGAGAAAAGAAAGGGAGGGGGAAGACCCCCAATGGGTGTGAGAACTACACCAAAAAGTGAGTTCTTAGTGGGTACCACCGCCAGGCCCGACGATCTGCCCACCAAGTCCACTAGAGGCATAAGATAACCAATGCAGTAAAAACTGAACAAGAAAGCTGGAGACCCTCAACAGCTGCCATGCCTCTATCTAAATGCTCAAAAGGGGAGAACCAAAGAATGGTATGCAACCACTAGCACATGAAGTGCACAATCGACCCAATCGAGCTGACTGCCACATCTGGTCCAGTCAAACCTGCGCCTACCTACAACCACCTCCCACTGCCGGGCAGGAAGTACGTAGGGTGTCCGAACGGACTAACTCGCTATCGAGTAGTGGCTCATGCAGGCTATAGTCGAAATCCATGCTCTCTCTCTCAGAACGGAAAGACTCAAGATCCACAACATCTCGCACAATGGTCGAAGTACTCTCAACGAGACGGGATCACCGTCAACCCAAACTGTGATGACCCGGATATCTGCAGAGACTTTGGTAGCTTTAGCAGCGACTACAGGAAGCTTACACGGTGTAATGGAGCTAGTAGTGTCGAAATCGGACCTCAGAAATGGACCCGGCGTGAAAATCGGATTAAGTTGGCTTTTCGGGGAGTTTCGGCAAATTTTCGGATGAGAATTTGGCAAAATGGGCAGCGGATTTGGACTCAGCGCGCGAAAACGATCAAAATGGACTATTTACTTGTTTTCGGCGCCAAAATTACTGTTCTAGCCGGAACAATAACTCCGGCACGGCGGCGGCGACCGGCGAGCGGCGGAGCACGACAGCGCAGCGGCGGAGCGCGGCGCGGGCAGCACGGGCAGGCGCGGGCAGGCGCGCAGGCGGGATGGTCCACGGGCAAGGCGTGCACCGGGAGCACGGAAGGTTGAGCGTGCCACGTGGCAGATCCTGATTGGTTGGACGGTGCGGCGACGGCTTGACACGTGGCATGCTGTGATTGGCCGACAGATTCCGGAAGATCCGGCGCGTAGACCGGAGGCGTAGACCACGTGAACCACGTGGGACACGTGGCGGCTCGGGGTTCGCGGGCTAACGAGCACGCGGTGCACGCGGGATCACGGCGCCGACGCCGTACGCACGCGTGGCGCGGGACACGAGGAGTGTAGGCCGCCGGTTGGCGGGCGCCGCCCGCGTGGCGGGCGAGGCACCACCCACGTGCGCCACGCGGCGCCCAGCCATTGGCGGGCGCCGCTGGTGCGGTGTTCGGGCGGGAACATGCGGCGGCGCCCGATTCGCGGGCGCCGCTATTCGCTGTTCGGGGTAACGTGTCGCGCCCGGGTGATTCCGGGCGCAGATCGCGGGCCGGGCTGCGACCCATTCGGGCGCCCGAATTCGGGGGTGCGCCCGAATGTTTGGTGGGCTATAAATAGCCCGCCACCCCTCTTTTCTTCTGCGTTTTCCGAGTTTTAGATAGAGAATTAGAGGGTGTGGCCTGAAGATGACTTGTTCCTCTCTCTGTCCTCCATCTCTCTAGGAAGTTTTGGAATTTTTGGAGTCGCCGACAGCGAGTTCTCTGCGACGCGGCGTGCTTAGACGATTCCCATTTTCAGGCCCGTTTCCGTCGCAGTTCAGTCAGAAATTTCCCGAGCACCAACCAGGAGGAATTTTTGGGCGATTTCTTCGACAGCGTGTTTCTAAGAGGTAAGGTTTAGATTTTTGTGTTGATTGTTTCGCTCCATTTAGGACTTTTGGCACGGTTCCCGAGGCATCATTTGATCTAATTTTCTGTGATGGAATTCCTAGACAGCATGGGCTTCTTGATTTTCTATCTTGGGCTATGAGCATCGGATCAAGGCGTATAAGTAGTCGATTTCGATCTACTCGTCGCAAGGAACGCAACCGTAATTTTTTTGGATTTTTCAGAGCACTGTACAGAGGTGAAATTCCCTCTTTTTTCGTGCTGTTGGGAAAAATAGCAAATACTGTATTTGGGATTTGTGTTTACACCGGGTGCGTGGTTCTGTACAGTTATGCACTGTTTTCGGCGGGTTGCGGAGTTAGAGGGCTGTGGAGAGCGAGGAGGCTATTTGGGTGTGGATTTGCGTGCCAGGTGGGTGGTTGTTGCTTACATCTTACTGCGATTTACTCACTAAGACTATTAGAGAGACCCATAATTTATTTGGCACCCCATTAGGAATCATGCTTAAATAAATTATCCTGATTAACCATTGGCCAATTTGGTGGGATTGATATACTATGATGGTGATTTGTTAGCACATAGACTTTTATGAAAGTTGATCAAATGGATTATTCGTTGGGACAAGATGACATATCTATGTGCAGGTGCTATTTTGATGATTTATTATGAATCATGGATTATATACATGTGTAGTCGGTTGTGATTTTGGCATGATGGTTATATCTATGCGGAGCTATTATTTGATACACATGTGGAGCTACTATTTGATACACATTCTTTTATCTTGCATGAGGACTTTTGCATGCTTGTATGGACATCTAGATAGGCCACTATTTATTGCTACACTATCATATTGGGACTTGACTTAGGAGAAACCATAATTGTTTCCTTTCTCCTTTTCATTTAGACTTTTGATTCATGTTGCTCGGGTTCGAGCAGGGGATTGGGATAGTGTAGTCGGGACTTTGGAGTCTGGGACAGGTGGTACTTGATTGTGGATTGGTGGGGGTATTGCGGCAACCGCGGACAGTAGGCGGTTGACCGGATATTGATTATTTTACCAGATGGTGGATTGTGGGGCTTTGCGGTGACCGCGGATATTAGACGGTTGACCAGATGTTGGTTATTTTATCAGATTTGAACTTATGGGGTATTGCGGCGACCGCGGACATTGGGCGGTCAACCGAATATTTATCTTTGCATCAGATTGGGGGATCGGGGTTTCATTAGTGGAGGGATTTGTTCCACTTTGATCATAGTCATGATCCAGTCCTACTTTTATGATACTTATGACATTGATACTTTCCTCGTGTGGGTAGCTCCCCTCGAGTGCCACTCCGGAGCGTGCGGGGTACCAAATAGGTTACTAATGCATTCATACAGTCATTTCTTTCGGTATTGCATTTAGAGGCATAGTAGTGGTGGTTTCCCTTTATTCAGCAGTTCTGTTTACAGCTTTACCACTTATTCATTTTCTTGCCTCTGGTAGACTTAGTGGGTACACCGGAGTTTGAGGCTTTACCCACAGGGGGAGGCTACTGGTTTACTAGTGGTTCTCACCCCCATTGTTGTTTTCCTCTCTTTCTTTCCTTTGTTTTGCAGATTCTTCTGCGGGAGCTGCTGGGCCATCGGCAGCTGATCGAGGTAAGGGGATCGCTGAGTACATAGATCTCCTGTGAGGCTGAGAGCTGCTATTAGACAGATATTGTACCTAATTTACTCAGACTGTAGTAGTTTGCTTTTATTTTGGGTCTGGCTGTGGCCAGCTGGGTGTATTTTTTGGTGAGCTGGGAGTATATTGTATTTATTACAGCTTTATTTTGTTCCAGTCTGAGATTTTATGTAGTTCTTTTTAGTTCAGCTCTGTATTATGCTCTTTTATTGTATATCTTATTTCTGAGCAGGTTACCGACGCTTCGTGTACATGGAAAATTCCGTGTGCACGGCGGATCTATAGGCGAGCCCGGGTTCTGGTTTCCACCCGGGGCGTGACACAAACGGCTCCCAACAACACTAGCACTGGTCTAATCACAGCTACTAGACTCCACTCGGCCCCAGGGACGAGTGCAACAATAAAGGTACTTGCCTGATATAAACCCAATCAGATGGACCGGTATGGAACCCGGTACTGCCTGCTCTACTGTCGAACTCAGTAACTGATCGGCACACGGCTCGATCTCAATATAAGTAACGGAACGGCACACGGCTCGGTCAAGCCTACCTCCGGAGTGGCACTCGAGGGGAGAGACCCAAACGAGTAAAGTATCTCTGTAACCAGTATCATCACTACAACAAAAACGGTATATAGCGACACTTTTAAGTGACGGTATATGTCAAAAAAAGTGCTGCTGGTTAACTTACCAACACTTTTAAAAAGTGTTGCTATATGTGGGGTCGCTAGGTATATAGCGACAGTTTTTAAGAGTGTCGGTATAACCTAAAATGAATGCTGCTAAATTACCTACACTTGTTTAAATTTTTAGCAGCACATAAATTTAAAATGAGTGCTGCTAAATTACCGACACTTGTTTAAGCTTTTAGCAGCACATAAAAATGCTACAAAATTATAATCTAGCAACACTTTTTTTTTTTATTTCAGTGACACTTAATAAATGTCCCATTTTTTAAAAAATTATTCTATTTTTTCTTCATACGTAACATTTTTTAAAATATAATACCACTCTATGATAACTTATTATCATTAAGCATACTTAGCATATCTTTAATTTGATTTCTCTTGATTTTAATTAACAAAAAAAAATATAAAAGAAATTTTACAATTATACTAATTAACACCAAAATGTCTCAAAGTAGTATATGCATATCTTTAAATGAGTATTTAGTCACTAAATCACAGTACTAACAAATGCAAGTTTTTTAATCCAGGAGAAAGACAAATGATAACAAAAAGTAAAAATATCATATCAGATCTAGTGTTAATGAGCTCCGCAATTAAGATGTTGAACCTGCAAATTCAATAATACTCAAGTTAATAATAGATTAGTCAAATAATCTTTTAACATAAAAATTAATTAAGATAAGTTTAATATTTACCAGATGGACAATGAGATTGTGGATGAATATTATGAGCGCTAGATGCGTCTGAAACCTAAAAGAATATATTTTTTAGTATTAGATTATTATTTTATCCTAAAGAATGACATTACTTGACAATGAGTAAGACATTATTAAAGTAAAAGATTATCAAACTCAAAATACAATTTGATACATGCATCTTTATTTGGTATACAAATTTAAGCAAAAAAAAAAAAAGAACTTACAACTTTCACAGAAAATAGAAGGTCAGCAACCATAGAACAAAACCTATAGTCAGGACATGGCCCAGAGCAACTTGCAGGATCTAAGACCAGCTAGGGGTAGCAATTTCTGACACATGCATGATCAAATGATCAAATGACTCCAACACAACCAACATGACACAAGGTTTCCGAGAGAAATCCAACGTTGTAACAGCTCAAACTTGTTTACCCCAAGAATGTCACAACATGACACGATGTAACACAATCAGAAAGTCAAACGTTTAGCACATCTAGTTAAGGTCCTACTACAGAGATTTAGATTTAGATTATTAGATTATCATTTCATCCTAAAAAGGGGCATTACTTGATAATGAGCAAGACATTATTAAAGTGAAAGATTATCAAACTCAAAATACAATTTGATACATGTATTTTTATTTGGTATATAAATTTAAGCAAGAAAAAGAGAACTTACAACTTTCTTAGAACGTTTAAGTCTTTTAAGCTTTGAGTTATCCTGTGCGCCTGAGAGCTGTAGAAAAAAAAAAAAAAACTCATCTAGTTTGTCATACATCTTTAAAGGTTTGGAGTTAATATGGCAAGTGGGTTATATATTTTTATCATTAAGGTCAAGAAGAATGAACACAAATTCACAACAGGACAACGAAGAACACTCTCTCCTGAATATGGAGTGATAACTATTTAATTTTTATTTTAATCTATATATCTAATTAAATTTATTAATCTATTATACTCTACACAAGAATTAATATACACTTTGCCCTAACAAAAATACGTAGGCATCTTTTGCACGGGCTGCAGCAGCGAAACTTCCTATTTCCAAGTGATTTGGTATATAAATTTAAGCAAGAAAAAGAACAAAATAACTTCATGATTAAAGAGAAAGAGATATTCACTTACAAGTTCTGGGCATTCATAATTAATTCCAGCATCTTTAATTCGTTTGTGCCGCTTCTCATCTCGCTTTAGAATTCCTCGAACCATCTTTTGGTGCTCTTCCGCTGTTCTTTCCTGCAACAATATTTTAGATACATAATCATATTACCAAAGCTGGTCTATTAGATACATACTTGCAAACACTTTGATGCAAAAAAAAAGAGAGAGAAAGCAAAATAAAACCTGTAATGATTGATTATTTGCCAAGCATAATAAGAGGAAGTGCAAATAAATCTAAACAGATCATCTGATCTGATCTTGTTCTGCACAATCGAGCTCGTCCACCAAAATAACAAAAATAGAGTAGCTAAGGTACAGAAACATGAATTATTTCAAGAGCCTTACAAAAGTTGTTTCAACTTCTGGCGGATTTTTTTATTGAGCATTTCTATCGCAAGTAGTAAAGAATTTGGTGGTTAATATTTGAGGTCCCGAATTCAAAGTCTAGTTGCTTTGCAATGAATGCACGTGACATACTCTGATAATGAGAAAAAATAGCAATGCAGAAAGGAAAGTGAAAATTGAAAACAAAGAAAAGAAAAAAGAGTTGTGTGCAAAAAGGGTTAGGAAAAGAGACAGAAATAATGTGATAATGTATTAGTAAAGAGATAGGTTTAGAGCCAATCATCTGTCCCATTTGAGGATAAAAACAGAGATTAAAGATGCAGCAAAATATCAGAACAGAGATTAAAGATGCAGCAAACCCACACCCCATGTGATTGCCTTTTAGGTTACAAAATGAGTCTGCCTCCGGACGTGAAGGGTCCAGACGTGAAGAACAAAACCATACAAGTTCTAACCAGCATTCATACAGTAACAGCCAGCTCCATTTGCCGAGCAAATCAAAGCAGAATTGAAGCAAGTTATATTTTCTCTTTATTTTTCACCCCTGCGCCATTTAGGGCGGACTGGGGCTGGAGCTCCATCAGACAGGATCCATTGGAATCCTAGCAAATTCCAGGATGTCTGAACAGCAAAACAACTTACACAACCACACAAGTAAAATTATTGTGTAACACCAGGAAAGTACACTCAAAAAAAAAAAAAGAAGCTATGAGCAACCATGTCTTCAGATATCAACTCACAACTCAAAAGTTATTGAAGGGCATGAATAAAAAAAAGAAGCTTATACCTTCTATATACTTTGGTGTATAATAGTTAAATAAGAATCAAGATTATCTGAACTCTCATAAATGACTACAAATCAGCCCTGATGCCAAGCAAACCATTAACACTTCCACTACAAATATATTACGTTGTTTTGATTCTCCCTTAAGATATTTATTCTACTCATAAACTCTTCAGATATTTAATCTACAAGTTTCTAAAAGTAGCAGCACTTATATCTTAAGAATAGCAACAAAAAAAAAATAGTTGAGATTAAGAATAGCAAAAAAAAAAAGCTAGTCCCTAAGTCAACAAAATTATCTATAAGGTGACAGTTTCTTCCCAACTAAATCAAACCCCTGGCTACTCAATCCAAGGATATGTTACTTTAATTTTCTAAACAAACTTTGTTCAAACAATGATAATGCACAATAACTAGGCCATAGCTTAGGGACAAAGTACACATGACATCTTTCTTATGTTTGGATCAAATATGTCACAAGTATATATGGTCAGAATGATTTGATTAAGTTATGATGTTAGTGTTTGTTCTCAAATCATCATGAGACCTGGGTTCTACTTGAGAAGTTACATTTAATAGGCCATTAATTACATCATATACCATGTATAGGATCTAGTGGGCAATTCAATCCAGTTGTTGTAAAAAAATCCATAGGGGGAATTAACTAGTACTAATTCTAATTAAATAACTCATTAGTGATCGGAATAAATCCCTTTTGGGAAAATAGTTATTCAAGCTATATATGTTACAATATCTTATATCCCATGTCCATTATACTCTTCAAAGGTATCAAAGTCATTAGCATTATTAGAAAAGCAAATTATTACTTTATTGGCTTATATATGTATATACTTAGTGGCAGCACGAAGGACTAATTAAGCAGGCCAATAATTAATTTTAAACCTTAATTAATTTCTACTTAATTAGCAAGTGAATGGTTTAGTTTAAATAGAATTCAATTGTATTGTTTATGTATATAAGAAAGGCTTTTGTAGGCCTAAAGAGTATACAATTACTTATAGAAAAAAATAGTGCAAAGACCTATCATCCGTGTGCACTGCCCTAATTTAGGTACGTAAAAAAGATGCCATGGCCTTAAGCTTGAGAGTGTTTGGACAAAAAAGCCCTTAAAATGTGGCTCAAGAGTAACTTATAATAATGGTGGTCTCTCCCTATTGTAATTTATAAATGAGTGGGATTTGCAGAATAATCCCAGCTTGTTATTTAATTAACTGGTCAAAAGCTTATTGTATGAAGATAATAAATAGTACAAGATGACTACTAAAAAATGCACTCAAAGAATAATACTATATTCACAAACAATTAAGAAATCAAGAAAGTGGAAACAGTGCTTGATCAATGTAGTTAAATTAGTTCATTTATCCTTTCCATAGATGATTTGTAGTGTGCATATATATATGAATTCATTTTTAAGTAAATGGAGTGAGGTTTTAATTTAGACCATAACAAAATCTCCTGCCCTAGTGCCATATGAAATCAGTTTAGGCTGGTAAAAAACACTGTATCAATTATTTAGAACCACTTTTGAGTAAGAATTGTAGGAAGAAGCAAAAGCTACTTTTCATAATATGTATATAACAACCACCTCATATATACCTTGAGGTTTTATTACTGTACTTGATTACTCTATCGTTACAGCTTCATTACGCTACCATTAAGAAAAAAATGGTACAAAAAGATCAGTTTGTTTACGATTCGAAATGTCATTTTAAACTATTATAATAAATCCAACTTAAAAGTATAAGAGAGCAGCACCCACCTAATTGTTAGGTGCAACAAATAAAAAGAACAAAATTTGTGTCATACATATAGATCAAAAGCTCTTAAGTAAAAGAAAATCATCGTGTCCCAATATACTGATCCGACCATCAAAATAACTATTGCAAGTCACAGGAGGAAACACACTTGCATTTGAAACAGCACTTTTGGCAAAAGAACAAACAGGGCTTTTTATAAGCTGTTTTGGAGCACCTATATTGGCATGCCCCTGGGCACTCTAGAATTGAAAAAAAAAAAATCAAGTCTCTATAGGCTAATCAACCCAGGATCTCACCATGTGGTAAGAACGGGAGAGATTAAAGACAAAATTTAACGTTTCAAGACTCTATAGGATTTGCAAACTTTTCTAGTTTGCATCATGCCAGAGTCAGCAATAAATTTCACCACCTGATAATAAGCTAGCAGAGTCAGCATTAAATATTCACTATTAAGTTCAATAAAATAATTATTAAAATACAATTAATCAAACTTAAATAAACAAAATCTTATCTATTAATAGACAGTACAAAAACTTATCTATTAATAAGAATCTAGCTACAGATTTCTATTCATTCAAGATGCTCAAGATTCTAAGCTGATTACAGCCTAGTTTGGTAATATGATGGCAGATTAACAAATTCCTGATTTCAGATAAGCAATATGCTAAAATAGAGTGGAGATTTGGTAATATGATTTCAGATAACAAATTCCTGATTCCTGATTTCAAATTACACATTCTTTCTCAGATCTGTGCATATCAAAACCCTAGCCCTCATTCGGACGCTTTGTTTCCGATCCCACATTTAAGACTCCGAGATCAATGCTATAAACTGATGATCCAAAGTAAATTGGCTATCTTAGGAGTTTTACATAGCTGTTTATTGCAAGCTTTATATCTGATTTTGATGAGAGAAAGAGAGAGAGAGAGAGAGAGAGCTCACTTTGCGATCTCGAGGCGATGGCGGAGACGATTGGGCCTGGGCGAGGATCGATCTGTAGATCTCCACGAGCACCTTCTCGTCGTACTCCTCTCGCAGAGAAAGAGGAGTTTCGTGCTTGGATCAGGAGAGAGGGAGAAGATGAGAAGGGTAGAGGGGGAGGGGTAGAAGGGGAGGAGTGCGGAGAGAGAACTAGAGAGAGAGAGAGGGGGGGAAGAGGAGTCATCAGATTTTGGGGGAGAAGGGTTTGGGCTTTGGGCCAAAGTTTGTGGGTGGTGTATGGTGGGCTTTGGACCAAAGTTTTTTTTTGGATTGGATTTAAATTTGGATTTTGATTTATAAATGGGACACTTGCACAAAAGTGTCCCAACAATGTGTCACTATAATCTTATTGTGTTGTAGTGCATATGTATCATAATATAGCAGGACTGGATCACGACTCTGATCAAAGTGGGAAAACCCATCCACTAAAGGGAAACTCGATCCCCATTCAGATACAAGGGTAAACAACAAGTGGGAAACTCCATCCACCAAAGGAAAATCTGATACATAAACTATCCGGTCAACCGCCCAATATCCGCGGTTGCCGTAATGCCCCACAAACTAAAATCTAAAACCGACCTCCGGTCGACCGCCCAAAGTCCACGGTCACCGCAAAACCCTGCCAGCCACAATCCAGCACAACCCATCCCTGACACCAATGTCCCGGCTACACTACCCCAAACCCCTGCTCGCACCCGAGCAACACAGGCTGCCTGACTAACAAAGGAGGAGAAAGGAATAACATGGTTTCTCCTAAGTCAAGTTCCAATAAGTAGTGCAGCAGTAAAAGATGGCCTAACTATATGTCCATACAAGCATGCTTTTGTCCTCAGAAACGATAAAAGAGAATGAAACATATAATAATAAGGCATGCTAAAGTATTCCTGCAATGATATACCAATCTCACATAAATAGGCCAATGAATACTCATGTATGATCTCTATATCATCTAGTGTGGGATAATATAACCGTCTACCCTATGCTAAGTCTCCAATTCACCAAACATGTACAAAAATCAGGTAAGCATCAATCCACATAATCTAGGCCATTTCCGTGCTTACCTCTCACTTATAATGGTTGTACATTAAATTATGCATGCTATCAATCATAGAGGGTGGCATTCCCATAGGTAAGCTTACATTAACTATACATAAACATCCACTATTACAACTCCCAAAGAGCACAACATGCATATAAACCTTGCCATTATCTTATACATTTACCATTATTAAGCTTACCCACCTGAAGTGCTTAATCCAAGGCAAACCTGAAGTCGGTGAAGAGCGTGGCCACTTGCTAACAATATCCGCTGAACCCGTATCCTCGGTACATGTCGCGCCAGCCTCGGCTACAAACAACATCACAACACTCTAGTCAAAACCCCACACACATATTCGCTGTTTTTCCAAAACAGCACAAGGAAGGGAATTTCTCACCTCCAAGCAGTGCTGCAAAAATCCCAGAAACATCACGGTTGCGATCCCCGCGACGAGTAGCCCCAAAATGAGTATTTAAACACCCCAATCCGACCCCTATAGGAAAACGAACAATTACAACAATGCCGGAAGCCAAACGATCCACAACCTGCAAAACTGCGGGATACAACCCCAAAGAAGCTCAAATAACACTTAATTCCAACTACATGCTATCCACCAAAACAGTCCCAAAACTGTGCTATTTCCACCTGTGAGATTAGCTCAGAAAATTCCGGAAAAAATACTGTTGCGATCGTCGCGTCGAGCCCTTCGAAACGAGTACCTGCACGTCCCAAACCGAGTTTCGTACATCAAGATAAAAATCCGACAAGGTGACCCTCTCAAAAGTATCCTGTACAAAAATCTGTAGCACTAAGCTCTGGAAAATGGGATTTTTCACCTTCGGGAGACACTCAAAAAAATCCAAGAAAATTCGAGGACGTTCCTTGCGATGTGTAGATGCAAAATGACTATATGTGCGCCTCCATCCGATGCCTGAGCACGAAGATATCACTGAAACACTGATGTGCTGTCCAAAACTCCTCAGTGGAAAATGGGTCATAAAAAGGCTCGAGAAACTCCAAGAAGAACTCGAAAAGAGGACAAGCTCAAATTAGTAGAATCGTAGCCCTACCTGTCGCGAAGCCAATGGCGCAAGAATCGCCGGAAACGGAGGTCGGAGTAAGCCGGGGGAGCTCGTGCACCGAAAAGCGAAGGAAGAGATCACCGAAGAGAAATCGTCGCACTGCGCCGTAAAATCGAAAACCTCAAAGTGCGTGCCCCCAAAAAACCCCGAAATCCTCCAAAAGGTGCGGCTCAGGGTGAGAAAGAACCTGACTGAGGAGCTCCCTGTGAAATTCTGGCCAGAAGAGGAGAAAAAGGCGAGCACAAGGTCTCTCGGGTCCTATTTATAGGCCAGAAAATCCAAGCCAAAAATGCACTTTGGGGTGCAGTTTTCGGGCGCCCGAATTATTCGGGCCCCCACAGTGTACCCGAAACACTCCAATGCAGTGCGCCCGAAACGCGCTGGTAGCGCCACGTCATCCACAGAACAGGGAACAGCCGGAACAACCACTCGTCGGGCGCCACGTGGCGTGCACCATGCGCCGGGGTGGTTGGCACGCGCCAACCACACGCGGCCACGTGGACCGCATTCACAGACGGCCCACGTGCGCTCGCGTGCTCCCCGCATAGCCGCCTGCCACCCTGACCGGCACGCAGCCCGAGGCGTCCCCCGCCTGCTCCGTGGACCAAGTCCATGCACCAACCAATCCTACGCGGCCACGTGTCCCAAGGCGAACCAACCGGAAAATGGCACGTGGCAAGGCGCTCCCGTGCACCGCGCGCCTGCCCGCGCCCGCGCGCTGCCCGCGGCCGCTCCGCCGCCTGCCCGAGCCCCGCCGCCACACTCCGCCGCTGCCCGCCGGTCGCCGGAACAGTGCCAAGTGCCTCAAAAATCGCGCGCGTCATCCGGGCTCCGAAAAATCAAGTGAATAGTCCGTTTTCATCGTTTTCGCTCGCTGAATCCAAATCCGCTGTCCGTTTTGCCAAATTCCAACTCTAAAAATTGTCGAAGGAATCCGGAAAGGTGTTCTTTTGTCCAAACTTCGCGCTGAGTCCATTTTTAATATCCGCTTCGCGCGAAACTACCTCTAAACATCCGACGGGGTCCTCCGATCACTCACGTGATCCAATTTAAGCCCGAAGTCGATCACTTGTGTCCAAATTGTGCACAAACACCACCGACACACCACGTAGGCCTCCAGAAGCTGCCAATCAACCAGTAAACTCATCGTGGGGGTCCGGGTCCTCACATCGACTCCAGTCAAGCCTGCGCCCCCTAGTGTATCAACCAGGGCGTCCCATCGGACTATCTCAGTATCACGCAAAGCGACCTCTAGTGTATCAACTAGGTGCATCATCATCGCATCCGGAGCGTAACTCGAGGGGAGCAACCCCACCGAGCTCAAGCGTGTCTCATCTGGCATAAAAAGAAGCGGCATCTGCAGGCTATACTCCACGATCAAACAGATCGAAAACTCGAATACCCAAATAACCATAACTCAGTCGGAGAACCCTCCACGACTCAATCTAACATTGCCCAAATAACATAGCTAAGTCGGAGAACCCTCCACGACTAAATCTGCTAATGCCCAACCCATGATCTAGAGTAAAACAATCGACTTCCATAAAGGGCCGAATATTCCGAAAGATTGACACCTACAACCCAAATTAAACAAGAACAGGTTGCAGGCACAGCCGCCCGTAGCTTCTGACCCAACAATGGAATAAGTCCTCAATCTCTCACATAAAAGGCCCGAAAATTTCGAAAGACTCACGCCTACAACCCAAATCAAACAAGAACAGGCTGCAGGCACAGCCGCCCGTAGCTTCCGCCCCCGAAGTAAAACAAATGCTCAATCTCTCATGACACTAGAAACTCATCCTACAGAGCTCTAAAAATCAGCTCGGCCCCCTGGCACGAGGATACATGCATCCCGAACTACCCTGTCACGCCCCGGAGGGTTTGAATGAGCGAAAATACGTTTTTTTTTTGTCTTTTGAAAACGACACCACCCCCCGGCACGTGCAAGACCCGCCACATATACAAATTCACCCCTCCCCCATCGGACGGAGTTTCCTTTGTATATGTACGGCGTCACCAATACAACTAAGCACTTTAACCACACTAGTCAAACAGTCGAATGGGGAAAAAGGCAATCATCTCTAATACTAGACATTATAAAAAGGGGCCTCCAATGTTTTGAAAGGATAAATCCACGAGTTTATAAAACGGTGCCCACTCGACACCCATTCCTTTGAAAAATCATTTTCGCAAAAGCCTTTCTTTATTTTAAAAGCGGCCCATCTAAGAGAAACATAGAGAAATCGTCCATCACATGTCACTCCCCGGGGTTTAAACAACCGGAAGGCGACCACCGATGAGATCTTAATTTTGTATACATAATTTTTTTTTTGAAACCCTTTCCCCCCGGTGCGTGCCCAGACCCGCCGCATATACAAATTCTCTCCGCGAACGGGCGGAGTCTCCTTTGTATATGCACGGCGTCCTGACTACAATTACCATACAATCATCACTTTAACCACACTAGTTCAAGAGTCGAGTACATACAACAATAGTTCATAAGCAACAAAGAGGCCGACTAACTTTGAAAGGATAAATCCCCAGGGTTTTAAAAGCGGTGCCCACACGACACCTATGTTTTCCAAAACCGTTTCGAAATCCATAAATCCACGGAGTTTTAAAAACGGTGCCCACATGACACCCATGTTTTCAAAATTATTTTCGCAATGCTTTTTCGGTAGTTTGGTAGTTTGAAAATGGCCAACTAATAGATAATAAAGTAAACTTTCATCCACAGAAGTCTGAAATCATCCAACATCCACAACGACCCCACAAGTGTATCAAACTCACATAGCTGCTAACACATAATGAAATGAGCAACAAGGAGAAATAAATACAGTCTGTAGCCTCGAAGGGCCAAAAGACCTCTCATCGCGGCCTCACCGTCGCCCTAGCTCTCACCCCTGACTGAACCTGTCATAGAGTGGGAAGTCAGCGACACATGATATAAAGTATGAAATACATGAAGGGCTATAATTAAGGCAAACCGTAAGAAAACCAGAGCAACCGCCCTCCTCATCGTGCAATCGACAGTAAAACCCCTCCCCTGCACAATCCAAACCGAGCACCTGCCCCGGCAACCACACCGAGCACCTACCTCGGCGAACCGCACTGAGCACCTACCTCGGCACCACACCGAGCACCTGCCTCGGCCTCACACCGCTCACACCTTGGTGCCTCTAACCCCCACCTACGGGGGCCCCCACTACGTCACCTTGTGGGTTACACGGGTCAACGTACCACTTTTCCGGAAAAGCACACCCTCGTGGTGGCCAAACCGCTGGTGTGCGTGTAGCAACCTCGAACCTCGTAACCAAGTACACATACATGACATAGAGCACCGCGACACTTGGTCGCCATAAAATCGATAATATTATATGATAAACAATAACAGGGGTTAACAATCGTAAATCATGCAATTACTTTATTCCTACACCTCTCCCAAACTTCCAGAATCTAAAACATCGGAAAAGCATTCAGGGGTTGACAGTATTTTAACATGTCAATACTTTACACTTACCAATTTCCCTCGTTTCCGACTCCTGGACTGTCGAAAGAGGAACCCACCTTCCGACTTCCGAATGGTCGCACCGATCACCCACCATACCCCTTAACATGATAACCATAATAATAACAAAATTGCGCATAAAGGGGTTCTAAGGGTGTACCCACCTGAAACGAAGACAAACAACCGTGCCCGCGACCCTCCTAAGTGTTCAACACCAACCGCGGCCTAAAAAAGTCCAAACAATATAAAACAACACATTACCCCAACTGGCAAAATCAGTGGTCCCAACAACCGAACCAAAAACTCCTTTTTAACCCAAAACAAAAATACCGACGAAAAACTCCGTGTCCAAAATCCCTCCGGTTGCAAAACCGTGCATCCGACGCGATCCGACTGTCGATGAGGCAACTGACGGAAACCGGCTCAAATCGTTGCCTTGACGAAGTCCGCGGCGAAAAACAACCAAGCGGAGGGTCATTTGACGAAAAACGAAAACCACTGTTCCAAGCGGACTGCACCGTCAAACCAAAAACCGTCGACGAAAACACCATCCTGCAAGAACCATCGACGAACATACCAAGAACACTGTCAAACACAAATACCGTCGACGAAAACACCATCCAGCAAAGACCATCGACGAAAATACCAAGAACACTGTCAAACCAAAAACCGTCGAGAAAAGAGAACCGTTGACGGTTACAGCTTGTCCCGCGCGGGCTGTCGCGCGGACACGGGCTGCGCAGCGGTGCGGGTAGCGGGGAGGCGCCGGCTGCAAGGGCGCGCGGGAAGCGGCCTGACAGCAGCGCGCGGCGCATCCCCGGTAGCATAGTGGTGCAAGCCCGGCAGCGACGCGGCGCAAGGCTGGCAGCGGCGCGGCGCAAGGCTGGCAGCGGCGCGGCGCACAGCACAGGCAGCAGCGCTGTCACGCCCCGGGGTCAAAACTGCGACCCGGGCTCGCCAACAGATCCGCCATCTGTACGGAAACTGTCGTACAGACGAAGCGTCTACCCTGCAAAAGATCTATATCTAAACATGTATCAGAGCTGAAAAAGAAACTAATAGCTATGTCATCAAACACTGAACATCTGATATAAGTAAAATCTCAATACAAAGTCTCTCAGCTATAAAAAGTAAATGAAATCCTCACTGGTCTCTCAGAATGTCCAGTACAAAAGTGGAATATAAAAATATCGGGTACATCTACCTCTGACTCTCAATGCCGGTAAGGAACTAATCGGCCACGTCCTCACCTCGATCAGCTGTCTCCGCACGAGCTAAGCCGGAACAGCAACCTCGGTACACCTGTCACCGCAGCGGGTGTGAGATCTACTGTAGAAGGTAGATCCCAGTGGGTACCGTCACCAATATCCACGGTATGCCCACTAAGTCTACTGGAGGCAAAACAGATAGGTATGCAGATAGATAGATAATAGGTAAGCTGAAAGAAAACTACAGCTAACATGTCTCAATCATAAAGCTCAAGAAACTCTACCAATAATATGATATGCATACACACGCTACTGCTAATATGCCTCAAGTACCATGCTCAAAGGAAAACTCATCTAAGAACATACTATGCATACACCACTCGCACACGAGGTGCTCAATCGACCCAATCGAGCTGACTGCCGCATCGGGTCCAGTCAAGCCTGCGCCTCCCTAGTATATCAACATAGGGTGTCCAATCAGACTAACCCGCTATCGAAAAGTGGCACATGCTGGCTATAGTCGAAATCCACGCTCTCTCTCAGGACGGGATGGACTCAAGCTCCTCACATCTCGCACAACGGTCAAAATACTCTCAATGATCCGGGACCACCGTCAACCCCACGGTTCCCACAACACTAGCACTGGTCTAACACAGCTATAAGACACCCCTCAGCCCCCAGGCATGAGTGCAACAATAAAAGTACCTGACCAAAGATAACCCAATCAATCCACCAGTAAAAACCGGTACTGCCTGCTCTGCTGTCGAATTCAGTAATTGATCGGCACACGGCTCGATCTCAAAGTAAGTAACGGACCGGCACACGGCTCGGTCAAAATATAAGTAACAGACCGGCACACGGCTCGGTCAAGCCTACCTCCGGAGTGGCACTCGAGGGGAGCGACTCGCACGAGTAAAGTGTCTCAGTAGCAAGTATCTCTGTCAAGTATCTCAATATAGCAGGCTATGATCCACGATCAAATAGATCGGAAACTCAAATGGTCAAACGACACAACTCAGTCGGGAAAACCCTCCACGACTCGATCAGGAAGTGCCCAACACTCTCACAGCTATGTCGGAGAACCACCTCCCCGACTAAATCTGATATGCACGACCCATAATCTAGAAAACCTCATCGATCCCAACAAAAAGCTCACACTCACATGACACTAGAAACTCATCTCACAAATCTCTAAAAATCCACTCGGCCCCCTGGCACGAGTATACAAGCATAACGGGCCACCTGGACCTATGTCATACCCCTGGCGAACTCATAACTTAAAAACCACTTTGAAAATGGTGATTTTTCCTTACAACGAGCTTTCTCGATTTTTAAAACGATCCAGGTGCAAATATGATGCCAACAAAATATGAAATCTAGTGTCATATAGTATCAGGAGTATGCTAAAAATGATCCGGGGTTCTAATGAATTTTACAGAAAATTTCAGGCAACTATCAGATTTAGTAATAGTGAAAAATAGCACTCTAGACATGAACAAACTGCATTCAGAAGCATTAAAGGGCATTTCGCAAATTTTGGAAGAAATTCCAACCCACCTCAAAAGCATTCCGCAGGCAATCGCTGAAGTCGGTGAAGCGCCGGACCGCCCGTTGTCCAAAATCTGCCGAAACACCAAACCGCGCCGCGCGCGCACACTGCTGCGACCCTCTAATAATTTTCACAGCACTCAACAAGTGCCCACAACCCACACTAAGACCACCACAACATCTGCACACTCATAAGTATATGCTCACATAATACAATTTACCAAAAACCCACAATCCACTCTCTACAAGCTCCAATGCACACAATCCCAACAGCACATGCTGTTAGAACAAACCAGCAGGGGAGATAGGGAATTTCACCTGCATACATTGCTCCAAAAATTCCAGAAATTTCACGGTTGCGATCCTCGCGACGAGTAGCCCCAAAACGACTATTTATACGCCCCGTTCCGACACCTGTAGGCCAAGATACACCCGAAACAACACGATAACATCCAAAATTTCGGCATAATGTTCGCAGATTTTTAGGAATTAATCTAGCAGGAATTACACTTAAGTATCAACATGAGAAATTTTACTCTTAACCTTGCTAACAGATCCATACAAAGAAATCCCCCAAAAACAAACTGAACTCAAAGATATCACCATACAAACATGCTATTCCAAGAAAAATCTGCTCTGTAAAAACCAGCGCTACAGGGCTGAAAAGATTGGGAGTTTTACCTATCCAAACGAGCTCCAAATACAGTGAAGAAGGTGGAAATTGATTCCTTGTCGAGAGTAGATAAAGATCGAGCTAAAGAACACCTAATTCCGAGCTCGTATGAGAGAGAAAACCCAAAATTACTCTAAGGTGTCCAATACAAAAATCTGTGCGTGAAGGTTGTAGAAAACCCAAATATTCTCCAAGAAATCTCATGATCCAAGTAGAACACTGAATATCAAAGTTGTAGCTTTACCTGTCATGGACGTCTCCTCCAAATTTCAGCACGAAATTCCAAGAAACGAAGCGTGGGGATTTTTTGCACTAAACTGCGATGGTGGAGCTCCGAAAATCCAGCAATGGTGGTTGTGCTCCAACACATCCAAAAACCAAACCTCCCAACCACACACAATCCAAGCTTTCTCTCTCTCTCTCTCTCTAAACCGAGCTCTCACTCTCTCTCTAAAAAAAACAGCAACCTACCTCGATGAGCTCGACGCGCGCGCGCCGCTCGCTCCACACGGCTTCTAGTAGGAAGCCCACCATCGCAACTCCTATCCATTTCCTCTCTTTTTTCCCATTTTAATTTTTTTCTCCAAGCTCTTCTTCATCTTCTTCTTCTCTCCATTTCTTCACTTCCTTGCTCTCTTTGTTTTCCTCTGTTTGCAGGTGAAGGGGGCGATGAGGTGGCCCCTTTCTTAATTAGTGGGTGCTAATTAAGTGGATGGGGAAACACTTAAATAATCCCTCTCAACCAAAATATCTGAACCCACTAAAACCACATCCATTAAATCCATTCTTTTCAATTCTCTTTCAGCTTTCTTTCTTTCTTTCCTTCCACAGGCAAAAGCATCCAATTAATTAAGTTAATTAATTATTTAATCCTTTTTAAGCCAACTCCAAGTCACTTTTTGCCTTCGGGGTCTCCGCACCGGTCCGAAACCTCCCGAACTCCGCTGTAATCTGAAAATACACATGTTCAAAGCTTTTTCTCCTCAAAAAGCTCAAACGTGGAGTCGGTGTGCTCAATCCAAAAACCGGCTCCAAAATTGCCGACCCCAACTCACTTTTTGCCTTCGGGTTCTCCGCGCCAGTCCGGAACCTCCCGAACTCCGCTGTAATCAAAAAGTACACCTGATCCAAGTGTTCCCAATATTTCTGCACTCCACTGTGAAGTCGAGGCTTTCCCCGAAACCAGTTCTCTAACGGCGAACAATGCCCGGAAAACCCCGAATTGACCTGGGGCTTCCGCGTAGATCCGAGTCGACCCGAACTCATCTGTAATCCAATATGGAACACGCTCGAAGCGATTTCTCTGCACCACGCCATCTTGCGAGGTCGGTGCGCCATCCGAAATCCCGGTATTCTACACTCTCCCCTCCTTAAAAAGGTTTCGTCCCCGAAACCTGAATAAATCCATACACAGGAGGGTAACTCAAACAAATGGGGATAGGAGATTCCTAACTCATCCTCGGGCTCTTAGGTGGTCGTCTTAACTCAATATACTGGCACCACTGAACCTTCACCGGGTATAATCCAATTTCAAAATTCCTCAGTTCCACGAGCAAGAATTGCACCGGTTGCTTCCGACAGCTCAATTCTTTGTCCAACTCCAAAGAAGCAAAACCCAAACATGCGGTGATCAAATAAACTTCTTCCGGCCAGATAAAAGCTCGCGGACCAAGTTCCCCGCGTAAACTCAAATCTACAAATCCCTGCGGATTGTGGCTTCCACAAATCAAGATCTCCAAAACCAAAGTTTAAGCCTCCAATTGGCATAACCCCTCCGTTGCTCCTTAGCAACTAAAAACTCAAGTTCCACCATACATCTCTCACCTCCCTTGACAGGGGAAGACTTTCAACCTCGGGAACATTTCCCCAATTTTCGACTCTCAAATTCCAAGTTCCAAAAGTGGCACCCACAAATCGATCGCCTCATTCCAAGGTTACACTGCTCGTCTAGACAAGGCGTAACTGACCATAAAGTCTTTGCCGGGATAATGATATACTAAATCAATCATATAGCTCCAATAACTCTGTCCACCGGCGTTGCCTCAACCAAAATCCTCCTGAGTAACCAAGTACTTCAGGTTCAAGGGTTTAGGGATAACTCCATGCTCTCTCTATCAATGGCAGAATCTATAACCATGCTGGTATCCTCCTCAGCTTTATCTCCATGAAGCTATACTGGCCTTGCTTGGTCTAAAAGCCTCTGTCCTCTGCCACAATCGTAGGCTTAGGCTAATTTCCAACGGCATCACTCTTCGTTGGGTCCACAGTCACTCTTGCAGCTGAAATCGCATAGCCTAACCACAGAACCTTCCAAAGTCAAGGTGCAAATTCTCCCAACTTGGCAAAAACTTCTTTCCTCTTAGAAGTTGCCGCACTATCCTCAAGTGCTCCTCAAGCTCTAAGCCACCTCAGAAATAAATCCAACTATCCACGACGGGTCTGGCTGCCAACCCGTCCAAACACAGCTGGAACACTCAATTCCTCAAATCCTAAAGGCGGCAGGGCATTAGTCAATCCATTTGATCGCGCTGTAAGCTCACAATGCCCCTACTGGATCCTGTACACTAACGGGGCACAGCCCTCGGCTGTATGGTTCCACAAAGCTATCTATCTCACAAAGGGGCATCTGCCGAAAGGCAATCCAACCCTGTCTGGGCTCGAACCATCATAGAACCCTCACCGTCGTGTACCCACAACGTGGCATCATTGCCGCGTACCAACGGCATGGTAACAACACCGTGAATCTACAGTGTGACAACCTACACAAGTATCAATCTCTCAGATCTTCACTGTCGTATTCCCACGACGTGGTACTGGGTCACATAGACCCCTCGATCCAACAGAAACCACAAGTGCGCTATCAGCTCTCACTCTCTGTCTCGTAGGTGATACTCCAATAGATGCTACCATAGTCGGCACAGTTTCCAAAACCATGTCAATCACTATCTCGATCTCAATCTCACTAGACGGCGGCTTCAATACCAGCTCAGGTAGACTCATACCCGGGATCACACGGGCGATAAGGATATCCTTTATTCCCGGTGCCGCCGTAGGCACCTCCTCTTCAGTCGCTAACAAAGCGATACGACCACGACTTAACCTCTGTCGTGCTCCAGCATTCCCTAAAACACACTCCTCCTGACCAGGTCCACGGAGGGTCATTGTCCTCTCTCGACAATCCATGATAGAACGACAATGGGATAAGCAATCCCTTTCCAACCTCATATCAACATCTCGAAGCTGAGGTAGGACTAACAACTCGATGGATCCAATCCAAGGTCCAACTGCACTATGCATGACTGGCATACTCATCCATGTGCTATACGTGATCTGTAACCTGATCCTCACGTGCACAAGCGGTAACGACATCAACATGCTCTAACTCCGATGACCACAAGGAAAACCATACCTGGTGAGACGCGATCCACTATTCTGGCGTCCTCTAACCGATTGCACAAACTCACCCACTAAAAGCTGGTGGCCATCGCTCAATCTCCCCCGGCGTCATGGCTCTATCAGCCTATCAGCAAGTCGGATGAACATCTTCATCCGGAAGGGGTAGTGGGGGTGCCGTCGCAAGCGGCAATTCCATGAGCGCTACTCGGGGACACTCTGCCTAAAATGTCCTGACTATCCACATGAAAAGCATCGCCCCTGCCTGAGGTCACACTATGGCGATGAATGCGGCCCATCGCAAACGACATACTCATCCTGACACTGCTGCTGGTGCCTCTAGTATCGAGAACCTCCTGGTCTCTGTCTCCTCTGAGACTCATGACCTAGAGACTGGAATCATGGCAACCTCGATGCACTCGACCGTCCAAAAATCCGATGATGTTGGACGTCTCTCACTGGAGCGGGTCCCTCGCTCCTCGTCCCTCCTGGACGTGATCAGTGATCCTCGGTCAATCCATCAAACATGCCCAATCGCTGCATCTACAGTCGGCACTCGCCGAGAATACACAAAGAGATAGATATCCAGATGCAGTCCCCTCTAAACCATAAACAACCTCTAAGCCTCATCATGGGCGACAAGGGGTACACGGCTCAACAATCGTAGAAACTCGCTCCAAGTCATCAACTGCGCTCCCGGTGGTCCAACAGGACGAACTCGACGCTACCATCTTTCGGCGTCCTTATCCAAAAGTGCACAACCAAGTGCACCAGATGCTTCTCCTGGATGAATAATTCTTCCAATAACTTTTCCATAGCAGCTATCCAATTCTCGGCCTCCCTAGGCTCCAAACTCTATCTAGAAAACTGCAGGGGATGGAACTGGATGAAGTAAACAACCGGTCAGCAATCTCTCGCTGCTTCTGCACCATCCGTGGTGCGATCAAGGTCGAAATCGACGATGTTGCGGCCGGAAGTACTACTAGCGATGCCCCGGGAGATGCTCTCAGCTCAAGCATGCGCATCACGCGCTCCATGTTCTCTTCCTGGCGCCGCAGCGCCTCAAATATCTGGGCTACTTGGGCCTGTAACTCTCAGACCTCACTCTGCTCTATCCATTTAGCCTCCCGCTGTTCGACTCCTCATCCAAGGTCAAACACGCCCTTGCCGCTGCACGGCGTCTCGGAAGCATCACAACCACCGCAACAAAAACAAACATTAGGACCAAGAACTCTCTTGACCCAATCAAGCGAAAGTCTAGAACATGTTACCCATACTAAAGCATTATATTGTCTGCAGCCAAAATAATCATCTTTAGAGAAATAACATGTAAGATCACTCGCCCCAATCCTCTGGGGGAGGTGCAAACTCAATCAGGACTCTCGCTAAAGTCGTGTCTCTCTCGGCAGTCATCCTACTGTCCAACCAATAGCCTAGGGTCTCTAAGTCCTCAACGACCTATACACCTAGGCTCTGATACCACCCTAATCTGTCACGCCCCGGGGTCAAAACTGCGACCCGGGCTCGCCAACAGATCCGCCATCTGTATGAAAACTGTCGTACAGACGAAGCGTCTACCCTGCAAAAGATCTATAGCTAAACATGTATCAGAGCTGAAAAAGAAACTAATAGCTATGTCATCAAACACTGAACATCTGATATAAGTAGAATCTCAATACAAAGTCTCTCAGCTATAAAAAGTAAATGAAATCCTCACTGGTCTCTCAGAATGTCCAGTACAAAAGTGGAACATAAAAATATCGGGTACATCTACCTCTGACTCTCAATGCCGGTAAGGAACTAATCGGCCACGTCCTCACCTCGATCAGCTGTCTCCGCGCGAGCTAAGCCGGAACAGCAACCTCGGTACACCTGTCACCGCAGCGGGTATGAGATCTACTATAGAAGGTAGATCCCAGTGGGTACCGTCACCAATATCCACGGTATGCCCACTAAGTCTACTGGAGGCAAAACAGATAGGTATGCAGATAGATAGATAATGGGTAAGCTGAAAGAAAACTACAGCTAACATGTCTCAATCATAAAGCTCAAGAAACTCTACCAATAATATGATATGCATACACACGCAACTGCTAATATGCCTCAAGTACCATGCTCAAAGGAAAACTCATCTAGAACATACTATGCATACACCACTCGCACACGAGGTGCTCAACCTGTTACGGCATTTTGGTGTTGGCATATTTCGTGAGTCAAGTCAGTGAGTTGAGTCGGAGTCTTAAAGGGATCAAATTGTCAATCAGCAATCAAAGGACTTAGAGAAGATTCAACAGAGCTCAAGTTGACACTCAGTGTCTTGAGTCTTGAATATTGAAGTTGAAGAATTGTGGATCAGTTACATCAATCTCAAGAAGAAAGTATTCAAAAGGATCAGGTATGGTTAACTAAATAATTTGGGTGATCCGAATACTTTCTTATAGTGTAGAAACACTTGGATGAATTTTTAATTGCATAAAAATCAAAAACTGGACATGGGACATGTTCAGGATCCGGATCAGACAGTCCAATCCGGATCCCGAAGGGTGCTTGTTCATTGGCAAATCCGATCCGGATCAGAGTCCATTTCGATCCGGATCCCGAACATGGAAATTTGCTGGAATACATGAACGATCCGGATCATGCATTTCAATCCGGATCCCGAACCCTGTTTTTCTGGAATTGCCTGACTCGTTACGACGATCCGGATCACAGTAAATCCGATCCGGATCGTCGTCCTGAAAATTTTCAGATAAGGTAAGTTTTTGATTCTTATCTCTTTCCAAAGGTTTCTAAACTATAAATAGACATTAGGGTTTCTCAAAAACGTGGGGAGCACGGCTGATCAATTGATAAAACACTTGAGAGCAACCCTAGAGGCTAGGTTTTTATCGTTCGTCTTTATAGCCTCTTTTAGGTCAATTCGACGGTTCTTTCAAGAACATATCTTTTGTCGAATTGATCTAATCTTTGTTTAGAGATTTTTCCCATGGATCTTCATTGATAATCTAAGCAAAGGATCACCATCGAGCCAATATTCTTTATCGGCTACTTGCGTCGTGGATTCGACGTGGCATCGTGGATTCGGTGTGCTAAAGGCATTTCGTGGATTCGAAACGTGTGCTCGTGGGATTCGAGTGGCGTTCGTGATTCGAACGTGTGCAGTGGACGTGCAACGGTGGAGCGCAAGGTCCGAAGAAGTTGAAGGAGGGTTAAATCCGTGGAGACGGTAAGCACCTTGTTATTCTTTCTTTCTTAGTGGATTGTTATTGCGTGGACATCCATTCGTGTGAGCGCAAGGTCCGAAGAAGCTGAAGGAGGGGTTTGAGTCCGTGGAGTCGGTAATCACCTTGTTATTCTTCTATTCTTAGTGGATTGTTATTGCGTGTTGGTCCCGTGGTTTTTCTCCTGGATTGGAGTTTCCACGTATATCTCGGTGTGGCTGTTTTTATTTTCCGCATTGGTTTTTATTTTGCACTGAGATTTGGTTTTATAAGTATTACCCTATTCACCCCCCTTCTAGTTGTTTGATAGTACCTATTTAGATCCGTGTGGATCCATAAAAACCTACAATTGGTATCAGAGCGGGTTTTAGGTTTATCTATCATGTTGGGTGAAAGTGGTAATATTTATAGACCTCATCTTTTTGATGGGACTAATTATGCTTATTGGAAAGTGCGGATGAGAGCTTTTCTCATCGCAATTGATGAGCGGGTATGGCAATCCGTTGAATACGGTTGGGTGCATCCTGTTGAGGAAGTAGGAAATTCTACTACCCCCAAAACCTCGCTCTAGATGGTCCAAAGAGGAATTTGAAAGATCTTCTTACAATGGGAAAGGTATGAACGGTTATTTAATTCTCTTTCCTCGACTAAGTTCACACGAATTTCCGCGTGTGAAACCGCGAAGGAGATTTGGGATATTCTCAAAATTACACATGAGGGTACTAATCTTGTAAAAATTCAAAAGCTCCAGATGCTTACAAGTCAATTTGACTCTATTCATATGGAAAGAGCTTGAATTGTTTACAGATTATTACACTAGACTTCAAGATGTATCAATACTTGTGCTAATTTAGGAGAAAAGATTCCCGGAGTCGAAATTGTAAGAAAGATACTTCGGACTCTTCCGGAACGGTTTAGGGCAAAGGTTACCGCCATTGAAACCGTTAGTCATCCGATGATGGATGAGTGTAGAGGAATTAGTAGGTGCTTTGCAAACTTATGAAATGACTTTTCCTACTAATCAAGTTTTCTTCCAAGTCTTCTTCTAAGCTTACAGGTATTGCATTCAAATCAACAAAGGAAGAAGATAGCGAATCAAGTTCCGACGATGAAAATCTCTTTCGCCGATTTTGAAGAACAATTGGCAGCGGATCGTAAAGAAATTTCGTCGGAAGTTTTGGAAGAATCGAACCGATGGATCTACATCCACGAAACCTTCTAAAGGATCATCGGGTTCTAAATCCTCTAAACTAAAAAGCTTTGCAAAACCTTCTAAAGAAAAAGAAAAAGATGATTTCGAAGGGGAAATCCAATGCTATAGATGAAAAGGCTACGGCCATTTTTCAACGGAATGTCCTTCTCCGAAACCATATAAAAAGAAGGCTTTGCAAGCGAAAACTTGGGACGATTCTACTTCTAATGAATCGACCTCAAGTAAAGAGGAAAAAGTCGTTGCCTTACATGCTTCTCAAATTCCCTCTTCTAATGTTTTTTTATCATCTTTAATCACTGACTCTATTCCTTTGATTTTGCATGAAACATCAACATCCAACGGAGAGTCATCAATGTTACGGCATTTTTGGTGTTGGCATATTTCGTGAGTCAAGTCAGTGGGTTGAGTCGGAGTCTTGAAGTGATCAAATTGTCAATCAGCAATCGAAGACTTAGAGAAGATTCACAAGAGCTCAAGTTGACACTTAGTGTTTTGAGTCTTAAAGATTGAAGGTGAAGAATTGTGGATCTTATAGATCAATCTGAAGGAAAATGGATTCGGATTGCTTAGGTACGTTTAACTAAATAATTTTGGTGATCCGAATACATTTGAGTAGTTTAGAAACACTTGGATAAGTTTTCATTGCTTAAAAATCAAAAACTGGACAAATTGGATGTTCAGAATTCTGATCAGGATCAGAATTCCGATCAGGATCAGAATTCCGATCAGGATCAGAATTCCGATCCGGATCAGAATTCCGATCCGGATCCCGAACCTTGTTTTTTCAGGAATTGTTGAAAAAAAGACGACGATCAGGATCGCCATAAATCTGATCCGGATCGTCGTGCGGGAAAATTTCTGTTAAGGCAGTTTTGATGCTTATCTCTTTCCAAAGGTTTCTAAACTATAAATAGACATTTAGGGTTTCTCAAGAACGTGGGTTCTCTACCGATTAATTTATAAAACACTTGAGAGCAACCCTAGAGGCTAGGTTTTTATCGTTCTTCTTTATAGCCTCTTTTAGGTCAATTCGATGGTTCCTTCAAGAACATATCTTTGGTCGAATTGATCTAATCTTTGCTTAGAGATTTCTTCTACGGTTCTTCATTGATAATCTAAGCAAAGGATCACCATCGAAGTCAATATTCTTATCGACTGAGTTTGCGTCGTGGATTCGACGTGGCATCGTGAATTCGGTGTGCTAAAGGCGTTTCGTGGATTCGAAACGTGTGCTCGTGGATTCGAGTGGCGTTCGTGGATTCGAACGTGTGCAGCGGACGTGCAAACGGTGGAGCGCGAGGTCCGAAGAAGTTGAAGGAGGGGTTAAATCCGTGGAGACGGTAATCACCTTGTTATTCTTCTTTTCTTAGTGGATTGTTATTGCGTGGACATCCAACCAGTCAGCGCAAGGTCCGAAGAAGCTGAAGGAGGGGTTGAGTCCGTGGAGTCGGTAATCACCTTGTTATTCTTCTATTCTTAGTGGATTGTTATTGCGTGTTGGTCCCGTGGTTTTTCTCCTGGATTGGAGTTTCCACGTATATCTCGGTGTGCTGTTTTTATTTTCCGCATTGGTTTTTATTTTGCACTGAGATTTGGTTTTATAAGTATTACACCTATTCACCCCCCTCTAGTTGTTTGATAGTACCTATTTAAATCCTTATTACATATAACCATAAAAGTGGTAACAGAGCGGGTTTTAGGTTTATCTATCATGTTGGGTGAAAGTGGTAATATTTATAGACCTCCTCTTTTTGATGGGACTAATTATGCTTATTGGAAAGTGCGGATGAGAGCTTTTCTCATCGCAATTGATGAGCGGGTATGGCAATCCGTGGAATACGGTTGGGTGCATCCTATTGAGGAAGTAGGAAATTCTACTACCCCAAAACCTCGCTCTAGATGGTCCAAAGAGGAATTTGAAAGATCTTCTTTCAATGGGAAAGGTATGAACGCTTTATTTAATTCTCTTTCCTCGACTGAGTTCACACGAATTTCCGCGTGTGAAACCGCGAAGGAAATTTGGGATATTCTCAAAATTACACATGAGGGTACTAATTTTGTAAAAATTCAAAAGCTCCAGATGCTTACAAGTCAATTTGACTCTATTCATATGGAAGAGCATGAATTGTTTACAGATTATTACACAAGACTTCAAGATATAATCAACACTTGTGCTAATTTAGGAGAAAAGATCCCGGAGTCGAGAATTGTAAGAAAGATACTTCGGACTCTTCCGGAACGGTTTAGGGCAAAGGTTACCGCCATTGAAACCGTTAGTCATCCGGATGAGGTGAGAGTAGAGGAATTAGTAGGTGCTTTACAAACATATGAGATGACTTTTCCTACTAATCAAGTTTCTTCCAAGTCTTCTTCTAAGCTTACAGGTATTGCGTTCAAATCAACAAAGGAAGAAGATGGCGTATCAAGTTCCGACGATGAAATCTCTTTTGCCGATTTTGAAGAACAATTGGCGCGGATCGTAAAGAAATTTCGTCGGAAGTTTTGGAAGAATCGAACCGATGGATCTTCATCCACGAAATCTTCTAAAGGATCATCGGGTTCTAAATCCTCTAACCTCAAAAGCTTTGCAAAACCTTCTAAAGAAAAAGAAAAAGATGATTTCGAAGGGGAAATCCAATGCTATCGATGCAAAGGCTACGGCCATTTTTCAATGGATTGTCCTTCTAAGAAATCATATAAAAAGAAGGCTTTGCAAGCGAAAACTTGGGACGATTCTACTTCTAATGAATCAACCTCAAGTAAAGAGGAAAAAGAAAAAATCGTTGCTTCTCATGCCTCTCATTTTCCCTCTTCTAATAATTGTTTATCATCTTTAGTCACTGACTCTACTCCTTTGATTTTGTATGAAACATCAACAACCGGCGGAGAGTCATCAAGTGAGGGGGAGTCGGACGAGGAAGAACTCGTTGAGGCATATCAACAACTTCTTGCGGAATCGAAGAAGATGGCCAAACATATCAAGAAGTTGAGGAAGCAACGACTTGAGAATCAAGACGAGAATCATGCTTTAAAGATCAAACTTCATGATCTCGAGGAGGAACGAGAGCTTTTATTGAATAATAATAAACTCCTCCAAGAAAAGATAAATCAATCGGAAACGGTCGTTAATTCCCATATTAACAAGATTGATTTTCTTGAAAAGCAGTTTGAGGAAATTCATGTCACCAATCAAGCATTGACCAAGCAAGTTCATCAACTTAAATCCGACATACAAAGGATTTCAACCGGTTCCAAGAAACTTGAATGTATGTCCGGATTAGGTCAAACAAGCAAGGTTGGTTTGGGATTCAAAAAGAACCAAACTGTGAAGGCTTCAAGTTCCACAACTAAATTGAAAGGAAGAACTTGTCACCTATGTGGACTTGAAGGACATTTGGTGAAGGATTGCCTGAAAAAGAGAAAGAAAAATTCTTCGGCAACTTCATCTACGGAGCGAACTCAACGGAATCAAAAGACACATCAAGTCAAAGGAGTTCACTCAACCCACCAAAGGTCCGAGCCACATCATCAATCATACAAGTGGATCACTGCGAGGCAAAGACCTAAGGTGGATCAACAGTCAAAGCGGACAACCCCCGGCCACAACGAATCAAGACAACCCAAAATCCAGCGATTTTGGATTCGGAAAGGTGATATCTTTCCTTGTCTTAAGTTCTAATTAGCTTATGACTGTATGTAATGCTTTGATCGGTTTTTCTTTCATATTGTTCTTGATCTTTGCATTACATGTTTTCAATGCTCTTCGTTTTTATGTTTTGTTTTTAAACAAAAGGTTTTTAACGAACAAGTGCATTGAATAAAAAAAAAAAAAAAGGGTTTTCACTTTCATTCACTCCAAATTAATTTTATATGGATTATCAACTTTACTTCATAATCATAATCTTGAAGATACTTCATTATAGGAGTTTTTGATATTATAAGCATCCAATTTTAGAAATCATGTGTGATCTTCAGATGCTTAATCTATCTCGGTTGTGTGAGTTCTTTGTGATAAACATGAGACAACCGATTGACTAAAATTTGGGATTTAATTCTTTCACGTAAGAGATTGCCTTCTTACAAGGGTAAATAATTGAATTATGAAAGATGTGGAAAGAGTTACATCCGAAAGGAGTGTGAAAACTACCACCACATGCTGGAAAGAGCTGCCACCCCCCCGGTCGTCCGGTTTGTGTGTGAAGCTACCACATGTTATGGATGCTTGATAGTATTTTATGAGAAAATCTTTAGTTGAAGCATTTGGAGATTTATATGCAAAACTCTTATATTTTGAACAATCTCCTGGTTGGTATAAGGGTGGAATAGTTGAAAGATGCTCAAGAGAGCCACCCTTAGGTATTTTAGTGCTTATCTCAAATTTGAAAGGGTAAAAATTCAGAATTGAGGTCATTTGGAAATCTCCGTAAGTCATCTTTGTAAATCCGTTACATCTTGATAGAGTTTGGATCTCAAGATTATTTTTTGATGACTTTGTGTTTGATGAATATAAACA
>CM055066.1:32211530-32317727 GCA_029204045.2 Tillandsia leiboldiana | reverse complement strand
TTGGTGGTACCCGTTGCAGATCGATTTTGGAGAAGACCGTCCCCCCCCTCACAGCTGTCGAAGAGATCACTATTCTGGGCAGGGGGACTTATTCTTCTTCACTGTGACTTTGTTTTATTCCCCTGTAGTCAATGCAGAGGCGCAGGCTTCCGTCTTTCTTTGGCACAAAAAGTACCGGTGCGGCCCAGGGCGACACACTCGGTCTGATGAGCCTTTTGTCCAAAAGGTCCTCGAGTTGTGCTTTAAGCTCCTTCAGCTCTGCGAAGGCCATTCGTAAGGCGCCTTCGTAATAGGCTGCGTGCCCGGTAGTAGCTCGATAGGGAAATCCACCTCCCGTTCTGGGGGCATCCCAGGCAGTTCCACGTGGAAAACGTCGGGGAAGTCCCTCACCACTGGGCATCTGTAAGCGTCGTCGGGGGTCGGTGGCCAATCCCACCGATGCTAAATAGGCTACGCACACCCTCCCTCAACCAGTCTTCTGGCCCGCGCGCGCGCTGAAATAATCGCCGGGAAGGAGATGCTCTTGCCCATGATGTACACATATCCGGGAAGCCGGTTCCTGTAGTCGCAGCTGTCGCTTGTCGCAATCGATGAGTTGCCTGGTACCATCGTGAGCCAGTTCATGCCCAACACCACGTCGTACTCCCTCAGGGGAATTACCACCAAATCCCCAGGGCAAGCCAGCCGCCCTAGCATAATCGGGCAGGCGGCCACAAAGCTGACCGCCTCCAACGTCCCTCCCGCCCGTTTGGACCGTCAAGAAAGTTTGGGAGGGTGCCTCCTCGAGATCATGCATAAAATCAAGTCACGAGAAATGAACGAGTGTGTTGCTCCGGTATCGAAAAGAGTTCTAGCACGGGAATTTGAAACGCAAGTAATACCTGCAAGTGCGTCCTCCGGCGGATCTGATCTGGCGGGTCATTGAGAAAACCCTCCCGCCTGGTTGTGGCTGCCTGTCCTCCTCGCGCCGTGGTGCAGGGGTCTAGACGTCGACGCCATAGGAGCTTTCCCCCGCCCTGAGAGCTGTGGCGTGGGCGTAGAAGCTGCAGAGGACGCAGATCCCCCGCCTAAGGGGCAGTGCGACGGAAGTGCCCCCGTTTGCCGCACCTGAAGCAGTGGTCGCCTCTCTGGGGGCACTCTCCCGGAATATGCCCTCCCCCGCATATGACACAAGGCTATTCCCCGGCCTCTGCCCTCCTGCTGGCGCGCCCTCCGGACCCCGCCGTGGTCTCCACCGTTTGGGGGGCCCCGCCCCCACTCCAAGAGCCTCCCCCCGAGTTCTGCTGTTGCCGCTTCCGTCCTCCAGCCGCGTCGAGTTCTCCCTTCTCCGCGCGGGTGACCGCAAAACCCCCGCTCCACCGTAGTGGCCATGTCAACCACTTTCTGGAAGGTGTGCAGTTCGGCTGCTTGCACCACCTCGAAGATATTGCTCCGCAGCCATCCACAAAGAGTTGCGCCTTGTGAGCCTCGTCCCTTATGACGAACGGGACGCAGTTTGCTAGCCGGACGAACTCCCGCTGATACTCCATGACCGTCCGGTTCCCCTGCTGGATGTGGTTTCAGGTCATCCTCCAACTTTTTCCTTGACACTGTTGGTAAGAAAGCCCCGAACAGCTCCTGTTTGAAAGTTGCCCAGGACGGAAGTGCGGTACCCTTAGCAGGATCGGGGCGTACCGTCTTCCACCACAAGCGGGCGTTTCCCCTCCAAGCAGTGGACTGCTAGGGGAACCCGCTCGTCATCCTCCATGAGTAAGTCTTCGAAAAGTTTCTCTCCTCGACCCCACCCATTTCTCGACGACCCAAGGGTCAGTCCGTGCCCCTCGAACGTGGCTGGGTCGTATTTCTTGAAGTCCTTCAGGTTGGCCCGCACCCGATCCGCTCGGTAATCACAACCGTCCCCTCCCTCGCGGCGGCGGCAGCCACGTTAGGGGCAGGTGTGACTACAGTCTCCTCCAGAGTCCCCCTGCTGGTTGTCCCCGGGCCGGTCCCGTAGCCGCCGCCGGCGTGGGCACTGTCGGTGGTGCCGCGGCGGTGCTGTCGACCCCTGTGGGGAACCGGGGCGACCGTCACCGTCGCGGCCTGCTGCTGTTGCGTCAACTGACGCACGTGCTCAGTGAGGTTTGCCAGATTCCCCGCCATCTCCCGTAATTGCTGCCGCCGCAGGAGCTGGTTCTCCGCGGCCGTCGACGTCGTCGCGTCTGCCTCTCGTCCCCGGCCGATGATCTAGTACGGGCCATGTCTGTCACACATCACAAGAGTCAACTTTAGACTACCCTCTAACAACAACCATAAAGTGAGAGAAAGGACTCAACATTTCCCCCCCCCCCCCCCCCCCCCTCGGTCACTCACGTTCTACAGTCCTATGCCCTACCATTTCATTCATGTGTAGGCAAGTGAGGTGTTCCCACCGGATGTCGGTGTTGTGATTGAAGAATTCTCTGATACCTTTAATCTGTCACGCCCCGCGGGGTTTGTTTTAGCGGAAACGATTCACAAATCACACATTTGACGTATAAATTTTTTTTTGTAAAAGAGAACCCCTCTTCCCCGGCGCATGCCCAGACCCGCCACCATACAGGATCACTCTGTAAACGGACAGAGTCTCCCCTGTATATGCACGGCGTGGCGTTCAGTACATGTTCCAAACATACACAACCATTCAATCACAACAATTATTAACATACAACCAGCATTCTAATCTATTTAAAACATATGGCCGATCAATTTGGAAAGGATAAATCCACAGTTTTAAAAGAGTGCCTACCCGGCGCTTACGTTTTGAAAGCGAGTTTCGAACAAGCATAAATCCACAAGGTTTTTAAAACGGTGCCCACCCGACACCCAAGTTTTGAAATCCATTTCGCAATCCATAAATCCACGGGGTTTTGAAACCAGCGCCCACCACGACACTTAGATTTTAAAAACGGTTTTTCCGCAATTTTTCTTTGGCTTTTGCCTTTTTCATTTTTCAAATGGCCAACAGAAATAAAGGAAGAGTAACGCATAAGAGGATAACTAAATGTCCCTATACCGACATCCACGCCGACCCCACGAGGGTATCGAGAACCTCTCACATAACTACAATGTAAATGAAATGCAAGAATGAAAAAGAAATACAGTCCAGGGTCCCCAGCGACCCAGCTACTCCTGTCCCATCCTCACCGCCGCCTACCTCTCCCCCCGTCTGAACCCTATCACGAAGTGGGAAGTCAGTGACGTAAAAAAATAGTAGAGCAGGAGAATATAATAAAACAACCGTGAAGACAACCGAGCAACCACCCTCTCAAGGAGGAAAGGCAACCTGTACACCTGTATCCTGTAATACCCGGGCACGTCGGACAACTAAACCGACGGCCCATACCGTACCTGCAGAAACCCGACCACGTCGGACAACTAAACCGACGGGTCGCACCGCTCGCACCTCGGCGCCTCAAACCCCACAACTAATAGGGCCCCACTACGTCACCTCGTGGGTATACACGGGTCATAGACCGCTTTTTTCCGGAAAAGCGCACCCTTCGCGGTGGCCAAACCGCGGGTGCGCGTTTTGCAGCCTCGAGCACAGTAACCACAATGCATGAACAGAGTAAGATAGTAACATGTATAATCAAGGTACTCTACTAACAAGTACAATCGAAGGTAAAACAGTAACACTAACGTCAGGAGTACGATAACACATAACTACTAGAGTGCAGCGATAACATGTAGCATCTAAAGTAACGACAATAGTAACATTTAAAGTGGAACGATAAATGAAATATTTAAAGTAAACGGTCGTCGAAGACCGATGGTAAATACCACCTCAACCCACCTGTCGCTAGTAGAAAACAACGCTCGGCTCCGTCGCACCGTGCGGGTCACCCCCGCACGCGGGCTGGCGCAAGCCCGGCCCCGTGCGGTCCACCCCGCACCGTGCGGGTCCCCCCGCACGCGGGCTAGGCGCAGGCCCGGCCCCGTGCGGGTCACCCCCCGCACCGTGCGGGTCCCCCCCGCACGCGGGGCTGGGCGCAAGCCCGGCCCCGTGCGGGTCCCCCCGCACCGTGCGGTCACCCCCGCACGCGGGGCTGGGCGCAAGCCCGGCCCCGTGCGGGTCACCCCCGCACCGTGCGGGTCACACGGGGACGCCGATTCGGGGGGTGGGGGGGGGGGGGGGGGGTCTTTCGCACATGCGGCGGATTCCGGGGAATCCGTCGCCTGTGCCCTCCCCCCCCCCCCCCGTCTCCCCTTGCCGATTGGAACGATCAAGAACCCAAAAAAACTAAAAAGAAAACCTCCGTCTCACCTCGGTTTCGACGACGATGATTGGGAGGGGAGGGATCGTCCGTTCTTGCGTGCCCGGTTCCGGTAGAAAGCGTGCGGTGTTCTTCCTCCCTCTCGATCGCTTCGTCGCGGTGCTCCTCGCCGATCAAAGGGAAGGTTTTGGGAAGGGGTTCTTGATCACGCTCGGGGTAACGCACGCCAAGGTAGGAGGAAGAGAACGGGTTCCCAAATCTAATTCCCCGAGCCTACTTAATTAGCCGTTTGGCACAATTGGGTCTAAACCCAAAGTCGCAAAACCATAAATAAAACTTAAATTAATTAAGTCAAATTAAATTAAATTAGAATTAAATTAAATTAAATTAACCCCGGGTCTGGTTTACCTCTAACACGGCGTGCTGAACGCTCGAACTGCTACAAACTTCAGAAATTTATTCCGGGAGATTCCGGGGTCGGAAATCAGATCCGGTCGCGCCGCCGGTCTCCGTTTCCGTCGGGCTTTATTCTCCAAAAATACCCGCTGACCCGACGGCCTGCCTAGAAACAACACAAACAAAAATCGTACCCCAGCCCACTTAGCCGAAAAGCGGTTCAAGAAAACGACAAAGGTAAGACCAAAAAGGGAAGTAAACCCGCAGTTATTACAAGACTCCGCTAGAAGTAATCAACCACCTATCGAGAGAAAAGGACCTATACTCCCCCCCCCCGATCACCTCCGCGTTCTACATTCCTATGCCCTACACATTTCATTCATTTGTAGCTAGTGGTGGTATCTCCGTGGATTGTCGGACACTGACTGTTGTGATTAAAGAATTCCTCTTATAACCATCTTAATCTGTCACGCCTCGGGATTTCATTCAGCGGAAACAGTCAACGAAAAGAGGATTTGTTTTGCGTGTAAATTTTTTTTTGAAATTCCTTCTTCCCCGCGCGTGCCCAGACCCGCCGCATACACAGATTCACTCTGCAAACGGACAGAGTCTCCTCTGTATATGCACGGCGTCGCGGCTAATACAACATCCAATCACAGTCGTTTATTCAATCACAACAGTTTCTAAACATACATAACTGAATAATTCCCAAGGCCGATCAACTTGAAAGGATAAATCCACAGTTTTGAAAGCGGTGCCCACCCGGCACCCAGTTTTCTAAATAGTTTCGAAAGCCATAAATCCACAGAGTTTTTAAAACAGTGCCCACACGACACTCAGGTTTTGAAATCCATTTTTCGAAATCTATAAATCCACAAGGTTTTGAAAACGGTGTGCACACGACACCCAGATTTTGAAAACGGTTTTCACAATTATTTTTCTTTGTTTTTCTTTATTTTTCTTTCTTTGAAAACGGCCGAACAGAGATAGAAACTAAAACTCAACATCCTTATATCTAGAGAGTGAAGTACCGACATCCACACCGACCCCACGAGGGTATCGAGAACCACACAGTAGACTACAATATCAAATGAAAGGAGAAGTAAAGAAGGAAATACAGTCTAGGGCCTCCATGGACCCAAAAGCTCCTATCTCGGCCTCACCGTCGTCTAGCTCTCACCCCTGGAAGAACCTGTCACGGAGTGGGGAGTCAGCGACACGATAACAACAAGGAAAGCTGGAAAAAGTAGTAAATCCTACCGTAAGACTATCCGGAGCAACCACCCTCCCAAGAGGGAAATAAAACACGAACACCTGCAAAACCGGACCACGTCGAGCACCTACCCCGACGTGTCGCACCGCTCACACCTTGGTGCCTCAAAACCTCACACCTACAGGGGCCGCCACTCCGTCACCTCGTGGGTTTACACGGGTCATAGACCACTTTTCCGGAAAAGCGCACCCTTTGCGGTGGCCAAACCGCGGGTGCGCGTGCGGCAGCCTCGAGCATAGTAACCAAGAAACAATATATAACCAAAGAGCGAGAACCATAGAGACTATCAGCATTAGCACAGTTAGACATACAATTAACACCGTCACAAAAGTCGGAAGTTGTAAAAACTCAAAATATTTTATTTTAATAAATAGTCTAAAAGTGAATTTTTGACCTGGTTTTTGAATTCAAAAGACCTATGTTGATTTATTTAGTCAATTGCCAGTGTGCGAGTTGCACGTTTTACGAGACAAAAAGGCTACTTTCCAATCCGGACATGATCTTGGAAATCCTAGTTGACCGTTGCGATCGTCTCGTCGAACTGAGCGAGATTCATATTCAGCACATTTCGATCTGACGGCCGGATCTTCCAGAATTCAACTAAGAAGTGGACGAATCTCGCGACCAATGTAACAGTGTCCTCTGTGCACAGTGCACTTAAGTGAGTTACTGTAGATGAACAGTAACCCTGGTTTTCGAGACCCGACGAATACAACTTTGACTAATTTACTGTTCGGAATCCGAATATAGTGATCCAGGTAGTCATTTCGAACGGTTTCGATGCTCTGAACGCAGTGGCGCAGTCGAAAATCCCGTTTGACGACCCTAGAGCATCGAAAAGCGCGAAAATTGTTTTTCGGAACAGTGTTATCATGGACCGAGATTTTATCCGGGCAGTTTCGCGAAAATCAGAGGTCGCTACCTAATAGGTCTCGTCGAGCCGGACGTCATGGCGCAATCCATTTTTCGTTTCGACGACCGGATCTTCTCGAAAAGTGTGAAATGCATCGAAAAATGCAGTTTTTGCACTTAAAACCCTATATACGTTGCCTCGAAAGGCGTGCCATGCATTGGAGAGGGACTTAATTGTGAGATAAGCATGCTGTAAAGGACTGGGGTTGAAATCTTGAAGCTAGAAGGGCTAAAACGCAAAGTTGCAAAAACCCTATATATTCACGCATCCTCGAGCTAGGGTTTTCCAAAGCTCTCGTAGCCCTCAACCCATAGCCGCAGCTCTATCAGACCTCCTCCTCTCTGCCATATTCCACGGAGCCCCGCACCGACCGCCGCCTCCACGTCGCCGGAGAACAAGATCAAGACACACTCTAATCTCGGGCGACTCGGGGAGAGAGTACTCAGGAAGGCCTGGGATGTCCAAGACCTAGTCGGGGGAGGTCCCTCTTGAAGCCGCATTCGAGCCAAGGTGTCCTCGGACCCAGCCGCCGCCGTGCACCGGCCGTCCTCTCCTTTTCTTGGAATTCCGGCGAAGGTGAATTCTTGGGATTTTTGTTTTATTCCGGCTTTCGGTTACGACTATAGCACTTCTGATATCGAGGCCGCCCCTCGGGTGCAGACCCAGCCATCACCGCCGCCCCGATCGCCGGCGGGAAGAGCTGTCGCTGGATTACCGTTTTTCTCATCCGATCATGGGCGCCGCCGCATCCGACCGTTAAACCGGCGATCAGCACCGTTGGGTTACTCCTTCTCATCGACTGCAACCTCTCCGTGAAGTCGCGTGGCGATCGGATCAAGATCGGGCCCGCACGAGAGTGCCCTAGAAATCCAGACTTTTGCACCGCGGCCGATCATCGCCGTCCGGCACAGCCGCGGCTTCCCGAGGCCGGCCACCTCTGCTGGAAGCATCCTGGTGAGGTGGGGATCAGCTCGGTCCATCTTGCTCCGGCCCGGACCGCCGCGCCGGAAATCCGCCATTGTTGGCCATTGAGGTTTTCCCGAGCTCCTCCGCCGCGCCACGCCGCCGCCTCCGGTCGCCCGGAAACCACTCAGGTAGGCTCCTATGATCCTCCAGAGTCTTTCCATCGTGTTGCATGAGGATCTTGACGTCGGGTTTCTTGCCACCACAGTTGCACCCGAATTGCCTTCAAGTTTAGCTCCGGCGATCCCCGGCGACTCGGGACTCCGGCAACCATCCAGGTAAGACCTAGATGACCTCCTCTCGCTCCCCATTGTTTTAGTTTGGGTCAAAAGGGCCCCAGTTTCATGGACTTAAAAGCTTGCACCCGAATTACCTATTTTGGGTTGGTCTCCGGCCGCCGCCGCCTCCGGCCGCCGGGGCTCTACCCAACATGGATCAGTCCTCATCTGGGACCCCAAGCTAACTGTTGCTCACCTTGGTGGCTGACAGAGCAAGGTTGCATTGGAGCTTCACCAATCCGAGCTCCAGCCAATTTTCGGGTGTTGCTCCGGCCACTGTTCCGGCCGATCTCCGGCAAGCCTCAGGTGAGCCTCATCACCTTTAGCCCTTACTGAATGCCATGCTCTAGTTGGACCTCATTTTGATTAAGCATAAACAAAGTTTAAGCATAGTAGTAAATTGGACTCTAAAAGGTTATGGGCCAACTTCGCCCTCGGGTCCCGTGCCAACCAAAATTGGTGAGCACGGGCTTTGTCTCGTCTTGCTGAACGCGCAGAAACTCGCCACGTAGTTTTTGGACTTCTAGATGTTAAGATCAAGGCAAAATAGTGCAATTAACATAAAGAGTTAAAGAGCTAACTTTGCTCTCGGGTTTCGCGTTGACCCAAAATGGTGAGCACGGGGTCTGTTTCATCAAAGGTGACGCGCTGAAAGTTACGGCGCAGCTTTTGGACCCCCGGATTTCAAGAACGTGCCGAAACGGGCCGGAATATAAGCTAATTGTGCAATTTAAAAGCTGTTAGGGACCTAAATGCAATTTAGACACATATGCTAACTCTAGATAGTGTTTTACACCACTGGACATTTTGTTAGAGTCCCGTAGACTCTCGTTGATCGGGAATCGGGTTTCGTTCGATAAAACGGCTGTATCGAACCGTATTAGAGACACGTTACTATTGTGTCGTCGGGATGGGTCGTGCGAGTTTATTTTTGACTATAGCTGCTTATACAGGGCCCAGTTGTCAGCACCAGCCTCCCGGTAGTCTAGCGGGAGTTCGGGATCGGCCTACATTCAGGTGGGTTGTATTTACTTTGTCCTAGCCTCCAAATTTCTATCGTATTGGACGGAGTTTATTCTAAGTGTACTGGGGGTAAATAGTGATGGGCGATAGCTTATGCATGTTAGTGGGTTCCCTATAGTGTTTAGCGTCGGTTACCGATGGTTGTTCTCTTTTTAATCACTATATGTCGGCGGGCCACCTTCGAGTGCGCGTACTATTACCTTGCTTTCGATTATGCACTTTACCGCATTACTCTTGTTATATATATTATGATGCTGACATGATGGTGGTTACGGTTACTTGGCTCGAGGTTGCCACACGCGCACCCGCGGTTTGGCCACCGCAAAGGGTGCGCTTTTCCGGAAAAGTGGTCTCTGACCCGTGTATACCCACGAGGTGACGTAGTGGGGCCCCTTATTAGTGGTGGGGTTGAGGCGCCGAGGTGCGAGCGGTGCGACCCGTCGGTTTAGTCGTCCGACATGGTCGGGTTTCTGCAGGTACGGTGCGGGCCGTCGGTTTAGTTGTCCGACGCGTCCGGGTATTACAGGATACAGGTGTACAGGTTGCTTTTCCTCCTTGAGGGGGGGGTGGTTGCTCCGGTCGTCGTCACGGTTTGTTTTATTACATTCTCCTGCTCTACTATTTTTACGTCACTGACATCCCACTTCGTGACAGGGTTCAGGCGGGGGGAGAGGTAGGCGTTGGTGAGGACGGGACAGGAGCAGCTGGGTCGCTGGGGACCTCGGACTGTATTTCTTCTTTCATTCTCGCTTTTCATTGCATTGTAGTTATGTGAGAGGTTCGCGATACCCTCGTGGGGTCGGCGTGGATGTCGGTACGGGTTGCATTTAGTGCCCCTTGTGCGTTACTTTCCTTATATTTCCATTGGCCGTTTGAAAATCAAAAAGGGAAGAGTCAAAGAAAAGATTGCGAAAACCGTTTTTTAAAAATCTAAGTGTCGTGTGGGCACTGGTTTCAAAACCCTGTGGATTTATGGATTGCGAAAGGGATTTCAAAATTTGGTGTCGGGTGGGCACCGTTTTCAAACCTTGTGGATTTATGCTGATTTCGAACTAACTTTCAAAACGTAAGCGCCGGGTAGGCGCTCTTTCAAACTGTGGATTTATCCTTTCCAAATTGATCGGCCATATGTTTTCTTGTATGTTTTCTTGTATTAGTGTAGAATGCTGGTTGTTTGTGAATGACTGTTGTGATTGATTGGTTGCGTATGTTGGAACATGTACCGAACGCTACGCCGTGCACGTACAGGGGAGACTCTGCCCGTTTGCAGAGTGACCATGTATGTGTGGCGGGTCTGGGCACGTGCCGGGGAAGAGGGGTTCCCTTTTAAACAAAAAAAAAAAAAAAAATTTACACGTCAAATATTCAACTTTTATGAATCGTTTCCGCTAAAACAAAACCCCCGGGGCGTGACAGATTAAATGGTATCAGAGCGTTCTTTCAATCACAACAGTTAGTGCCGACATCCGTGGACAACCCTCACATGCCTACATACGAATGAAATGGGTAGGGCATAGGACTGTAGAATGTGAGTGACCGAGGGGGGGGGAAATGTTGAGTCCTTTCTTCCACTTTATGGTTGTTGTTAGTAGGGTGGTCTAGGGTTGACTCTTGTGGCGTGTGACAGACAGGGCCCGTACTAGATCATCGGCCGGGGACGCAGAGTCAGAGTCCGAGTTCTTTTCCCTCGCTAAGTGGTTCGATGTGCCGTTGCTTATTAGCAAAGACTAAAGCCGACCTTCTTTGTGTGCATACAGATAGAGGGCCGACTCAGCAAGCAACCGACGACGGAAATGGACATCGCCGACGAAGCCAATCGCCTGCTCTGCAACCAGCTGCGCGACGTGGCTGGGCAACTGCTGACTCTCGCGGAGCGCCTGAGCATGCTGACACAGGAACTCGAGGGCGTCGACCGATTCCGGGGCGGCAGTAGAGGCGTTGCCCCTCCCGGGATGCCGCCGACGGGCCCTCCCACCGTCCAGGAGGCTACTAACCTGACCATGCACACCAACGTAGAGCGCGCCCGGCAGGAATACTCTTACCCCGAGTCGGCCGGGGACCCCCATCGGAGGGGCCGGGCGAGCAAACGCCCGAGAGCCGGGCAGAACCTCGGGCAGACGACGGAGGAGAGACCTAGGCCACCGAAACCGTGCGTCATATGCGGCAACGCACACCTCATGACGAGCTGCCCGTGGCGGGACGGACACTGTTTCCGATGTGGCAGGCCGGGCCACACGCGTTATGAGTGCCCTCTGAAGCCGGCTGTCAGTAGACCCCCGGCGCCGTGACATGTTGAGCCTAAGGGAACCGCTGCCTCCACCCCTCAAGGGGGCACCGATCCAGAGAGCCGACCAAATCCACGCCCGACGCAAGCACCGGAGGACGAACGAGGGCTTAAGGGGAGCGCGCACGTGCAACCGGGATCCTGCGTCATCTGCAAGGGCGCGCACCCAGTGACGGAATGCACTTGGAGGTACCACTATTGTAACCGGTGCGGCTTGCCAGATCACAATTACTTCTCCTGCCCCCAAGGGCCCACCCCCGCCTCCGCCGCCGTGCCACCACCGCCAAGAGGAATAGAGAGCGCGGCGGCCCCCGTGCAGACAAAGGACTCGCCCGACGACCAACGATGCGCGGACTCTTCAGACAGCAAACCCCCACCCCAACATGCGGTGCGGCGCTGGCCCAAGGATTGTGGGCGGACTCCCCCGGCCGCCCCGGCAGACGACGCGTCGTCCCGAAATAGAGAATGACAGGTACTTATTTCATTTTATTTTCTATATTTTTTTTTTTTTCCTTTTTGTCTTCCCTTCCCTTGGCTACATAGAAGTACCGTTTGGGCCGGAGCAACCCGACCCTACCAGACCCTTGCGAGCCCTCCTGCCCATAGCTCTACCTTTCGTTTCGTCGACCGTTCCGGTCTAGTGTGCTTACGGGCGAGGAAGCAAATCTAACCTTAGCGATTTGCATACCGGTGCGTGAATTGCACAGTCTCCGATGCACGAAATTCTGCCTTCCCGATCCGATACCTGGGTATTTGGTTAGGAACGACCCCTAGGACGGTTTGTGTTCACGAGAGAGCGCAGGGTATTAGCATAGTGGTTTAGAGCTCGGGGGGGGGGGGGTTTCACACAGTTGAGTCTCGTTGTTTCGGTTATTAGTCGTACGCACTCTGATTTTTGGGATCGTTGTTAGTGCAGGGTTAGCCGCGGCCAGGGTTTCGGCTGTGGGCTTGATGTTTCAATGGAGCCAGAGTGCTCGGATCAGTTACGGTGGTTAAGGGTTAAATCACTGTTCTCTTCGTAATCGTCCAGCTGATGGCACAGCGGTAGATGACTGCTATTGTTGCACTAGCCTCACAGTTTGCTTAGAGGTTGAACAAGTTGCTGACCCTTCAGTGTCCCCGTGTCTTAATTCGTTGGCCTATGGGCCCGATGGTAACCCTGTTTTGGGACGGATGCAAATTGACCCCACCTTTTGCACAGGTTTTGTGGATCGACGTGGACTCGCCTAAGTGTTAGTCATGGCGATGTTTGTGACCACGAGGCGGTAGTAATCCTTGATAAAGGTTATGTTTTGGCACTGAGACTGTGTTGGGAAGTATGTGATATACCTTCTGGTAGGAGTTGCGTCCCCAACTTGTTGTTGGCGACAAACCTTTGGTATTCCGCTGTTCTTTTGGTAAGCACGTTGGCTGCAGGCAACGGACGGTCGAAAGAACTGAGGAAATACTCTGCCCTATAATGAGGAGTACCAGATTGGGTCTAAATTAGTAGCCTTAGAGTTGTAGATACCTTGCGACTGACTTGTAGCCCTCGATTAAACTTTTTGAGCATTTTCATAGAGTATGACTTCAGGCTGTAAGCTCCGGGAATGAAACTTTTTAAGTTGTAAGTTTCGGGGACGAAACTTCTTTTAAGTTGTAAGTGATGTAAAAACTCAAAATATTTTATTTTAATAAATAGTCTAAAAGTGATTTTTTGACCTGGTTTTTGAATTCAAAAGACCTATGTTGATTTATTTAGTCAATTGCCAGTGTGCGAGTTGCACATTTTACGAGACAAAAAGGCTACTTTCCAATCCGGACATGATCTTGGAAATCCGAGTTGACCGTTACGATCGTCTCGTCGAACTGAGCGAGATTCATATTCAGCACTTTTCGATCTGACGGTCGGATCTTCCAGAATTCAACTAAGAAGTGGACGAATCTCGCGACCAATGTAACAGTGTCCTCTGTGCACAGTGCACTTAAGTGAGTTACTGTAGATGAACAGTAACCCTGGTTTTCGAGACCCGACGAATACAACTTTGACTAATTTACTGTTCGGAATCCGAATATAGTGATCCAGGTAGTCATTTCGAACGGTTTCGATGCTCTGAACGCAGTGGCGCAGTCGAAAATCCCGTTTGACGACCCTAGAGCATCGAAAAGCGCGAAAACTGTTTTCCAGAACAGTGTTATCATGGACCGAGATTTTATCCGGGCAGTTTCGCGAAAATCAGAGGTCGCTACCTGATAGGTCTCGTCGAGCCGGACATAATGGCGCAGTCCATTTTTCGTTTCGACGACCGGATCTTCTCGAAAAGTGTGAAATGCATCGAAAAATGCAGTTTTTGCACTTAAAACCCTATATACGTTGCCTCGAAAGGCGTGCCATGCATTGGAGAGGGACTTAATTGTGAGATAAGCATGCTGTAAAGGACTGGGGTTGAAATCTTGAAGCTAGAAGGGCTAAAATGCAAAGTTGCAAAAACCCTATATATTCACGCATCCTCGAGCTAGGGTTTTCCAAAGCTCTCGTAGCCCTCAACCCATAGCCGCAGCTCTATCAGACCTCCTCCTCTCTGCCATATTCCACAGAGCCCCGCACCGGCCGCCGCCTCCACGTCGCCGGAGAAGAAGATCAAGACACACTCTGATCTCGGGCGACTCGGGGAGAGAGTACTCAGGAAGGCCTGGGATGTCCAAGACCTAGTCGGGGGAGGTCCCTCTTGAAGCCGCATTCGAGCCAAGGTGTCCTCGGACCCAGCCGCCGCCGTGCACCGCCGCGGCCGTCCTCTCATTTTCTTGGAATTCCGGCGAAGGTGAATTCTTGGGATTTTTGTTTTATTCCGGCTTTCGGTTACGACTATAGCACTTCTTATATCGAGGCCGCCCCTCGGGTGCAGACCCAGCCATCACCGCCGCCCCGATCGCCGGCGGGAAGAGCTGTCGCTAGATTACCGTTTTTCTCATCCGATCATGGGCGCCGCCGCATCCGACCGTTAAACCGGCGATCAGCATCGTTGGGTTACTCCTTCTCATCGACTGCAACCTCTCCGTGAAGTCGCGTGGCGATCGGATCAAGATCGGGCCCGCACGAGAGTGCCCTAGAAATCCAGACTTTTGCACCGCGGCCGATCATCGCCGTCCGGCACAGCCGCGGCTTCCCGAGGCCGGCCACCTCTGCTGGAAGCATCCTGGTGAGGTGGGGATCAGCTCGGTCCATCTTGCTCCGGCCCGGACCGCCGCGCCGGAAATCCGTCATTGTTGGCCATTGAGGTTTTCCCGAGCTCCTCCGCCGCGCCACGACGCCGCCTCCGGTCGCCCGGAAACCACTCAGGTAGGCTCCTATGATCCTCCAGAGTCTTTCCATCGTGTTGCATGAGGATCTTGACGTCGGGTTTCTTGCCACCACAGTTGCACCCGAATTGCCTTCAAGTTTAGCTCCGGCGATCCCCGGCGACTCGGGACTCCGGCAACCATCCAGGTAAGACCTAGATGACCTCCTCTCGCTCCCCATTGTTTTAGTTTTGGTCAAAAGGGCCCCGGTTTCATGGACTTAAAAGCTTGCACCCGAATTACCTATTTTGGGTTGGTCTCCGGCCGCCGCCGCCTCCGGCCGCCGGGGCTCTACCCAACATGGATCAGTCCTCATCTGGGACCCCAAGCTAACTGCTGCTCACCTTGGTGGCTGACAGAGCAAGGTTGCATTGGAGCTTCACCAATCCAAGCTCTAGCCAATTTTTGGGTGTTGCTCCGGCCACTGTTCCGGCCGATCTCCGGCAAGCCTCAGGTGAGCCTCATCACCTTTAGCCCTTACTGAATGCCATGCTCTAGTTGGACCTCATTTTGATTAAGCATAAACAAAGTTTAAGCATAGTAGTAAATTGGACTCTAAAAGGTTATGGGCCAACTTCGCCCTCGGGTCCCGTGCCAACCAAAATTGGTGAGCACGGGCTTTGTCTCGTCTTGCTGAACGCGCGGAAACTCGCCACGTAGTTTTTGGACTTCTAGATGTTAAGATCAAGGCAAAATAGTGCAATTAACATAAAGAGTTAAAGAGCTAACTTTGCTCTCGGGTTTCACGTTGACCCAAAATGGTGAGCACGGGGTCTGTTTCATCAAAGGTGACGCGCTGAAAGTTACGGCGCAGCTTTTGGACCCCCGAATTTCAAGAACGTGCCGAAACGGGCCGGAATATAAGCTAATTATGCAATTTAAAAGCTGTTAGGGACCTAAATGTAATTTAGACACATATGCTGACTCTAGATAGTGTTTTACACCACTGGACATTTTGTTAGAGTCCCGTAGACTCTCGTTGATCGGGAATCGGGTTTCGTTCGATAAAACGACTGTATCGAACCGTATTAGAGACACGTTACTATTGTGTCGTCGGGATGGGTCGTGCGAGTTTATTTTTGACTATAGCTGCTTATACAGGGCCCAGTTGTCAGCACCAGCCTCCCGGTAGTCTAGCGGGAGTTCGGGATCGGCCTACATTCAGGTGGGTTGTATTTACTTTGTCCTAGCCTCCAAATTTCTATCGTATTGGACGGAGTTTATTCTAAGTGTACTGGGGGTAAATAGTGATGGGCGATAGCTTATGCATGTTAGTGGGTTCCCTATAGTGTTTAGCGTCGGTTACCGATGGTTGTTCTCTTTTTAATCACTATATGTCGGCGGGCCACCTTCGAGTGCGCGTACTATTACCTTGCTTTCGATTATGCACTTTACCGCATTACTCTTGTTATTTATATTATGATGCTGACATGATGGTGGTTACGGTTACTTGGCTCGAGGTTGCCACACGCGCACCCGCGGTTTGGCCACCGCAAAGGGTGCGCTTTTCCGAAAAAGTGGTCTCTGACCCGTGTATACCCACGAGGTGACGTAGTGGGGCCCCTTATTAGTGGTGGGGTTGAGGCGCCGAGGTGCGAGCGGTGCGACCCGTCGGTTTAGTCGTCCGACGTGGTCGGGTTTCTGCAGGTACGGTGCGGGCCGTCGGTTTAGTTGTCCGACGCGTCCGGGTATTACAGGATACAGGTGTACAGGTTGCTTTTCCTCCTTGAGGGGGGGGTGGTTGCTCCGGTCGTCGTCACGGTTTGTTTTATTACATTCTCCTGCTCTACTATTTTTACGTCACTGACATCCCACTTCGTGACAGGGTTCAGGCGGGGGGAGAGGTAGGAGTTGGTGAGGACGGGACAGGAGCAGCTGGGTCGCTGGGGACCTCGGACTGTATTTCTTCTTTCATTCTCGCTTTTCATTGCATTGTAGTTATGTGAGAGGTTCGCGATACCCTCGTGGGGTCGGCGTGGATGTCGGTACGGCTTGCATTTAGTGCCCCTTGTGCGTTACTTTCCTTATATTTCCATTGGCCGTTTGAAAATCAAAAAGGGAAGAGTCAAAGAAAAGATTGCGAAAACCGTTTTTTAAAAATCTAAGTGTCGTGTGGGCACTGGTTTCAAAACCCTGTGGATTTATGGATTGCGAAAGGGATTTCAAAATTTGGTGTCGGGTGGGCACCGTTTTCAAACCTTGTGGATTTATGCTGATTTCGAACTAACTTTCAAAACGTAAGCGCCGGGTAGGCGCTCTTTCAAACTGTGGATTTATCCTTTCCAAATTGATCGGCCATATGTTTTCTTGTATGTTTTCTTGTATTATTGTAGAATGCTGGTTGTTTGTGAATGACTGTTGTGATTGATTGGTTGCGTATGTTGGAACATGTACCGAACGCTACGCCGTGCACGTACAGGGGAGACTCTGCCCGTTTGCAGAGTGACCATGTATGTGTGGCGGGTCTGGGCACGTGCCGGGGAAGAGGGGTTCCCTTTTAAACAAAAAAAAAAAAAAAAATTTTACACGTCAAATATTCAACTTTTATGAATCGTTTCCGCTAAAACAAAACCGCCGGGGCGTGACAGAAGCCCTACGCTAAGTCTCAAAATAAAAACCCACCTGTCTCGTGCGGTGATCAACGCGCTACTCCTCCGCATCTTGGTGCGCTCCCCGGACCTACACGATCCCACCGCAAAGGAGTCAGTAACTCGAACCCCCCACCCCCCAAGAAGAAGACTAAGGAACAACAGACCCTCCTGGTCGATCGCGGAACGCGGCCCGCAGATCCTGCGGCGGCGGCGTCCCGAGTCGGGGGCATGGTACGGACGGCCCACGAGCGGGCGCGGCCTACACGGCATCCGACCCCGCGTGGCGCGCTGCCTGCCTGCACGGGCGGCCCCGCGCGGTGCCAAACCCTGCGCGGTGCCCCACCTGCGGGCGGCCCCGCACGCCGCCCGGCCCGCGTGGTGTGCTGCCCGCAAGCGCGGGAGGCCCGCGCGGCGCCCGACCCCGTGCGGGCGTGCTGCCCGCATGCGCGGGCGGCCCCGCGCGGCGCTTGACCCCGCGCGGCGCCCCGCATACGGCACCGGACCCCGCGCGGGCGTGCTGCCCGCATGCGCGGGTGGCCTGCGCGGGTGAGTTGCCCGCAGGCGCGGGCGGCCCCGCGCGGCATCAAGCCCGCGCGGGTGCCCTGTCGGCCGGTGGCTCGCCCTCCCCCTTCGCGCGCGTTGGGCGCCCTATGACCGGATCGGGGGATCCTCCCCTCGCGGTAAGCAAGAACACTGAAGGAAAAAACAAGATAACCATGCACATCGGTTTCGTCGGCGAAGGATGAAGGAGAAGGATCGTCCCGTTCGCGCTTGCCGGATTCCGCAGGGAGTGCGATCGTCCTTCCTTCTCCCCGATTCCGATGCCTCGGTTCTCCTCGCCGATCGATAAAAGGGAAGAAGAACTGGGGATTCGGGTTCCTCGTACGCTCTCCGAGGTGACCTAACGTACAGGGCAAGAGGAGTGGAAAATAAACCCTAAGCCCCAAATCGCGAATTAAATCGATCGGTCGGAATGAGGAGTGGGAATGAACCCAAACCCCCGACTAAAAGAACTGAGAGTTCGGGTGCGGACTAGGGTCCGGTTTACCTCGAAACACGTGCTGATCGCCCGGACTGTAAGCAACCTTCAGAAATTTATTCTGGGAGATCCCGGGGTCGGAATTCAAATCCGGTCGTGCCACCATTCTCCGTTTCGCGAGCTTTATTGCCTAAAAATACCCACGAGCCCCGACGGTCTTCCTAGAAAGAAAAGTGGATTAAAAACCCCCTCGCCGGACCCCTAAAAGAGGTGCGAAAATAAGCGGATCAAGAAAACAAATTCCGAAAAACAATTAACGAAGGTGGTAACTACAGTTGTATGCCAAGCTGGTGAAGTGCGAGTTTTGGCTTCGGGAGGTACTTTTCTTAGGCCATGTGATTTCCGTCGCAGGTGTGGCAGTGGACCCGGCGAAGATTGATGCAATCCGGGATTGGCCCTGACCGACGACCGTTTCTGAGGTGCCCAGCTTCATGGGCTTAGCTGGTTATTATCGTCGATTTGTGGAGGGCTTTGCAAAGCTCTCCACACCTCTCACTCATTTGACGCGTAAAGGAATTAAGTTTATCTGGAGTGAGGACTGTTAGAGGAACTTTGAGGAGCCGAAGAGCAGATTGATGACCGCTCCAATCCTTTCCCTCTCTGTTATGGAGAAAGGATATGTGATCTACAGTGATGCATCGCACAGTGGACTTGGTTGTGTGTTGATGCAGGAAGGGAGGGTAATTGCTTATGCATCGAGACAGTTCAAGGATTATAAGAAGAACTACCCTACCCATGACTTGGAGCTTGCTGCCGTGGTGTTTGCACTGAAGTTTTGGCGTCATTATCTGTATGGGGAGCATTGTGAGATCTACACCGACCACAAGAGCCTAAAGTACCTGTTCACGCAAAAGGAGCTGAATTTGAGGCAACGCAGATGGTTGGAGCTACTAAAGGATTATGATGTGGATATCCTTTACCATCCGGGCAAGGCCAATATGGTTGCAGATGCTTTAAGTAGGAGAGCGGTGCAGAGTTTGTCCAGGTTGATTACAGATCAGGCGCCACTGTTAGAGGAGATGAGGCGACTTGAGATTGAGGTTGTGTCCCCTGGGGTCTCTGCTAGACTGACATCTTTAGTCGTGCAGCCCACTCTGCTGGACAGGATTAGAGAGAGACAGAGTGAGGACTCCCACTTGACCAGGATTCGAGATCAGATTCCGAGCGATCAGTCAGGGGACTTTACAGTAGATGCTTCGGGAGTACTGAGGTACAGGGACCGAGCATGTGTGCCAGTGGATGCTGAGATCAGAGAGAAGATATTACGAGAGGCCCATTATACACCTTATACCCTCCACCTTGGTGGTACTAAGATGTATAAGGACCTCAAGGCACACTTCTGGTGGAATGGCATGAAGAGGGACATTGGGAGGTTTGTGACTCAGTGTTTAACTTGTCAGCAGGTGAAAGCTGAGCATTGAGTGCCAGCTGGCAAGTTACCGAGTCTCCCAATCCCCGAGTGGAAATGGGACCACATTACGATGGATTTCGTGGTCGGATTGCCGAGGGCACAGGGAGGAGCAGATGCTATCTGGGTAGTTGTGGATCGACCTACCAAGTCAGCGCACTTTTTGCCTATGCAGACCACTTGGTCACTCAAGCGACTAGCCCAGTTATATCTGGATGAGATAGTGAGGTTACATGGAGTGCCAGCCTCTATAGTATTAGATAGAGACCGAGGTTTGCTTCGTGTTTTTGGGGGAGTTTGCAGACACCCCTGGGGACTCAGCTCAGATTCAATACAGCATTTCATCCACAGACTGATGGGCAGTCTGAGCGGATTATACAGATTCTGGAGGACATGCTGAGGGCTTGTGTCTTGGATTTTGGCGGAGGCTGGATTCGACACTTATCTTTGGCTGAGTTTGCGTACAACAACAGCTTTCAAGCGAGCATTCAGATGGCTCCGTTTGAAGCGTTGTATGGACGCAAGTGTCGACCACCGCTTTATTAGAGCGACGTAGGCGAGAGACGGGCCTTGGGACCAGATGTACTGTTAGAGGCAGAGGAGAAGGTCCGAGTGATTCGACAGCATCTTCAGACTGCTCAGAGTCGACAGAGGAGCTATGCTGATGTTCGGCGATGAGACTTAGAGTTTCAGGTTGGAGATCATGTATTTCTGAATGTCTCGCCGTCCAAAGGGATCAGGAGGTTTGGCATCCGCTGGAAACTTAGCCGCCGATATATTGGGCCCTTCGAGGTGTTGGAGCGTATCGGGCCAGTTGCTTATCGACTTGCACTTCCCCCAAGACTTGCTGGGGTCCACGATGTTTTTTTTTCAAGTTTCCACTCTGAGGAGGTACGTTTTCGACCCGTCGCACGTCATCGACTTCACACCGCTCGAGATCAGCGAGGATTTGAGGTTTGAGGAGTGTGGTGACCCGGATCTCTGCAGGGCTCCTACAGTGTGACCAGCAGCTTCTGGAGGCCTGTGTGGCGTGTCGGTGGTGTTGGTGCACCAATTGGACATAAGTGATAGACTTCGGGTGTTAAATAGATTACTTGGGTAATCGATTGACCCTGTCGGATGTTTAGAAGTGGTTTCGCGCGAAACAGATATCAAAATTGGACTCAGCATGAAGTTTGGACAAAAGACACCTTTACGGATGCCTTCAACAATTTTTAGAAATAGAATTTGGCGAAACGGACAGCGGATTTGGATTCAGCGCACGAAAACGATGAAAATGGACTACTTATTTGTATTTTTCGGAGCCCGGACGCCGCCCATGGATTTCGAGGCACTGGCACCGTTCCTGCGGCCGGCGGGCAGCGGCGGCGGCGGTGGCGGCGGGCAGCGGCAGAGCGCGGCGGAGTGGGCGCGGGCAGGCGCGCGGTGAACGAGAGCGCCTTGCCACGTGGCTTCTTCTTAGTGGTTCATAGTGGACACGTGGCGGGCTAGGATTGGTCGGTGCGGTGGACTAGGTCCACGGAGCTGGCAGGGGTGGCCTCGGGACGCGTGCGTGTAGAGGGCGCAGGCGGCGGCACAGGCGCGCACGTGGGCGCGCGTTGACGCAGTTTCCCGCGCTCGGGTGTGCCACGCATCGGCGTCCGCGGGTGGCCACGCGGCGAAGGGAGAGTGGCTGGTTCGGCTGTTCCCTGTTCTGTGGCTGACGTGGAGCTTCCAGGCGGATTCGGGCGCAGTCGGATGGGGTACATTCGACCCGGTTTCGGCGCCCGAAAGTTTCGGGAGCTCGAAACTAGGGACACAAGGGTCTTTTCTTCATTTGTTTTGGGAGCCTATAAATACCTCCCCTCCCTCTCCGTTCCTCATTTTTCTTGATTTTTTGGGCCTCTTCTCTGTGGGAGCTCTACAGAAAAGTCCCTCCCCTCCCTCTTCCCCACACCTTGATGGATTTTCGGGATTTTTGGAGTCTACGACTTCGGCGTTATCTGCGACGCGACGCACATTGACGCACCTTGGATTTTCGGCTTTTACCATCGCTCTTCAGTCCGCGAGACACACCGGATCACCCCGATAAAATTTTGAGCCGATTTTAACAGCAGCGGGTTCAAGAGAGGTAAGGCTTCGTTTTCCATGTGATCACTTCTCTGCCTTTCGAGTTTTTGGCACAGTTCCCGAGGTGTTTTGGTGACCTCTTTTTCTACTGTGAGATTTTGGACAGCGGAGGCTTGTCGATTTTCTTTCTCGACCTACGAGCTTCGGAATGAGGCGTTTAAGGACTCGATTGACATCTACTCTTCAAGAGGAACGCGCTAGTATTTTTATTGGATTTTTCTGAGGATTTTTCGAAGGTGAGATTTAAGGTTCTTTGGGGTTGTACCCCGCAGTTTTCGCAGTTTGTGGATTGCCGACGCACTACCTTATTTAATTTCTATCTTGGCCTACTCGTCGCGAGGATCATAACAGTGAATTTTTTGGAATTTTTGGAGCACTGCCTAGAGGTGAGAAATTCCCTTCTTAGTCCTGTTTGGAAAAACAACAATGCTGTTGGCGTACATTTTGGGGTATGATTAGTGAGTTGTGTTGTGTTGTTGATTATTGTTGTGGTGTTGTATTGTTGGCGCGTTGTTGATTGGAGCCGAGGGTTGCGCGATATGTACCGAGGATGCGGGTTCAGCAGATTCTGTTAGCAAGTGGCCACGCTCTTCACCGACTTCAGCTTTGCCTGCGGAAAGCGTTTCAGGTGGGTTGCTTCATCTCCAGAACCGGTGGACGGTTCTCTAATTCTGTATGTTTGAATGCATGCATGTTTAGGGTACAATATTTGTGATTAAGGGGTAAGCTTAGGGATGACAGTTGTACCAGGAATTGCAAGTAAATATTCATGTTATATTGTTGAGGACTTGCTAGATTTGGATATCCATGAAAATAAGTAGTAAAAGCTTACCAAAAAGGGATTTACCCTATGTGATTGTTACCATGCATATTTAATTGTACAACATTTAGCATCGAGATGGAAGCTTGTGGAATGGCCTAGATCATGCAGATTGATATACTTTAGTAGTGATCTTTTAGCATGCCATGTTGCAGATAGTCTTTTATGTTATGATTACTCGATGGAGTGGGAGGCTATATCTATGTGCGGGTATTATTCTGATCATTCTTTTGATGGACCCTGGATTATGGACAAGTGTAGTTCATTAGGGATTTTAGCATGTTGTTTATACCTTTGTGGAGCTATTATGTGATTTACTCCCTTTCATTTCCTTGTGGACAAATGCATGCTTGTATGGACATCTAGTTAGGCCATCTTTTATTGCTACACTATCATGTTGGAATCTAACTTAGGAGAAACCATGTTTGTTCTTTCTCCTTTCTTTCTTGATTCTAGATTCATGTTGCTTGGGTTCGAGCAGGGGTTTGGGATAGTGTAGTTGGTACTTTGTGTCAGGGACAGGTTGGATTAGTTTGTGGACTTGTGGGGTTTTGCGGCGACCGCGGATATTGGGCGGTTGACCGGATATGTACTTGTGTATCAGATTAGGGATCGAGTTTCCCTTTAGTGGATGGGTTTTTCCACTTTGATCAGAGTCGTGATCCAGTCCTGCTATGTTATGATACATATGATACTGGTTACAGTGATACTTTACTCGTGTGGGTCGCTCCCCTCGAGTGCCACTCCGGAGTGTCCGACCGTGCCGGTCAGGAGCCGGTCTGTTACTTATTTTGGGTGCGACCGTACCGGTCAGTAGTCGGTCTGTCACCTATTTTGGGATGCGACCGTACCCGTCAGTAGTCGGTCAGTATTCCCGCAGATGAGTTCTTGAGTTCGACAGCAGAGCAGGCAGTACCAGATTTTATACCGGTTCATTTGATTGGGTTTATTCGGTCAGATACATTTATTGTTGCACTCGTGCCTGGGGGCCGAGTGGAGTCTGGTAGCTGAGTTTAGACCAGCGCTAGTGTTGTTGGGAGCCGTTTAGTTTGACGGTGGTCCCGTGTCGTTGAGAGTACTTTGACCGTTGTGTGTGAGGTTGTGGACCTTGAGTCTATCCGTTCTGTGAGAGAGCGTGGATTTCGACTATAGCCTGCATGTGCCACTATTCGATAGCGAGTTAGTCCGTTTGGACACCCTACGTAATTCCTGCCCGTTAATGGGAGGTGGTTGTAGGTGGGCGCTGGTTTGACTGGACCAGATGTGGCAGTCAGCTCGATTGGGTCGATTGTGCATTTTATGTGCTAGTGGTTGCATACCATTCTTTGATTCTCCTCTCTTGAGCATTTAGATAGAGGCATGGTAGCTGTTGAGTGTCTTCAGCTTTCTTGTTCAGTTTTTACTGCATTTGTTATCTTATGCCTTTAGTGTAGTGGACTTAGTGGGTGGATCGTCGGGCCTGGCGCTGGTACCCACTGAGAACTCCCTTTTTTTTTTTGGTGTAGTTCTCACACCCATTGGGGGTTTTCCCCCTCCTTTTTCTTTTCTCTCCTTTGTTTTGCAGAGTCTTAGCGGGTGTTGCTGATTCTGCGGTTGTTGATCGAGGCGAGGGAGTCGCGAGCTATATCCCTACCCGTCGTTGGAGAGTAGCGGTACCCTTCAGAGGAGATCTTCAGTAGATTAGTTATTTTATTTTCTCTTTTGAGAGACTGATGTAGTGAGGATATGTTATGTATTGAGAGCCTGTACACTGATGTATTTATTGGAGATACCTCCCTGTTGAGTTCTGGGATTTGTATCTGAGGATATTGTATGATTATCATTTTTGGGAGTTGGACATTATTGTATTATTTCCAGTTGTACAGTGGTTGATTTTAGTTTTACAGCAGATTTTTATTTATAGCTCTGATATCTGTTAGTTGTAGTACCTTTTCTTGCAGGTTGGACGCTTCGCCTGTGCGGGGTTTTGCATCGGCGGCGGATCTGTTGGCGAGCCCGGGTCGCAGTTTCGACCCCGGGGCATGACAGATTAGAGTGGTATCAGAGCCTAGGTTGTAGGTCATGGTGGACTTAGAAACCCTAGGCTTATGGTTTGACCCACCCTTGGATGACTTCGTTAGAGTCGTGATTTATAGCGAGAGTCCTGATTGAGTTTTATACCTCTCCCAAGGGACGGGAGGAGTGATTGGCATGTTTATTCTCCTAAATGATTATGTTGGCTGCAGACAACATAATGTTGTGGAATGGGTAACATGCTTTAGACTTTCACTGGATTGGGTCGAGTGTTGTTGTGTGCTGTTTTACTGTTTCGTCATGGCGAGCGGTGTCTCCCCGATGCTGGGTTTTGACCCGTGTGCATCCTGTCATAGCAGTTGAGCTTGAGCGGTTGGTTTTGGGCCGGACAACCGGATTGAGGTCAGAGAGTTCCGTACCCAGATGACAGGATCGTCAGAGGCATATCAGCAGCGAAGTGAGCAGCTGGTTTGGGTGACATAGTTGTCGGAGCAGCGGGCAGCTCGACAGTGCTTTCCTTCTGAGACCACCCGGTTGCAGTATTCTCAGTGGCAGTGATTTCTATGGCGCCGATGGAGCGAGTAGCCCCCTCTGTGCTAATGTTTAGTGCCGAGGTACCGAGGCAGGGTGGATAGTTGATAGCTGGTGAGCTGGGGGAACGTGATCGATCTATTGAACCAGTTTTGGCAGATGAACCGCCCCGATTCATAGGATTGAGCTTGGAACCTTTGGAGGCAGAATTGTGGTTGGTGGTATTGGAGAGACTATTTGAGAGCCCCCCTGTGCCGAGGGTTTACGCAGTTGCTTAACTACGCGCTCCAGGTTTGAGGGACGAGGCGCATAAGATTCGTGTATCTGGGAGTGAGTTGCGCCATGATACTTTTCAGTTTGGTTGGTCCCTCCGTTATGGATTATTGATGCTGCGATGGAATAGGCGTTGTGCTTGGAGCGTTGTGTTGCAGTTCTTTTGGATAGGGATCTGCCGCCAGAGGCGAGTTCTGGATTTTGGTGCTTAGCGCCGGGTGATGGAGGACAGATCGGCCGACAGAGACATTTCTGATTTCTTCTCCAGGATAGCGGATTCCCAAGATGCCAGAGATCGGGTGGACCCCGATGGCAGCATCAGCATCTACATCAGAGTGGCGCGGCGGTAGCGCGGATTTGTTATCTGCGAATGACCATATTCGTCGCCTCAGTGTGAGCAGAGACAGAGGTCGTCCTCCCTTTATGATTGGTCTAGATTTTCCTTGCAGACTGAGCGACGACCACTTGCATCGAGCGAATAATCTGTGCCGCCCGGTTGGAGGGCGCCATAGTAGTGGATCGAGTTGTCGCAGGTGTGATTTCATCACAGCAGTCGGTGTTAGAGCAGGTTGCATTCCTGCATGAACTAGAGGTAGAGTCGTTACCACATGCACTTGAGGTACATGTTTTGTTGTTGTTGTGCATGTGGAGGAGGCCTGTGGATCATGTCCAGTGTAGTTGAAACCGTGAGTTATACCGGCAGACTTATTGGTAATTGTGGCAGTTCGATGTTTTGACCCAGTGCTTGGGATTGGTTGGCATAGTGCCACAGGATGTTTGGCTGCGGAAAGAGAGGACTTTGACGTTCTGCAAGGTATGTTACGGCTTTTTGGTATTGGCACATTTCGTGAGTCATGTCAGTGTGTTGAGTCGGAGTCTTAAAGGGATCAAATTGTCAAATCAGCTTTCGAAGACTCTTTGAAGATTCAACATAAGCTCAAGATAACACTCAGGTATGGTTAATTAAACCATGGTGATTTAAGTTCATTTATAATCATTGGAATCAGGAAGGTATTGAAACTTGGTTTAGACTTGGGTTTAGGAACTTGGTTTTAACTAACAACTTGTTTTAAGTTTGGATTCCGGTACTTGGTTTGTTTTGGATAAAGTTTATCTTGGAAAAATTAGTTTTTACATTGCATACCGGAACCACACTTGAAGTTCCTCTAACCCGACACAGAATTATCTGTAAATTGCATTGCGTACCGGAACACGGACTCGCGTACCGGAACACAATAGAAAAATCTGTGTTTTGCACCATTGCGTACCGGAACACGATATTTGGTACCGGTACACAATGCCCCATCGGGATAAAATTACTAAACCGACTTTTATCTTTTTCCAAGGGTTATAAATAGATACTTAGGGTTTCTCAACGTGGGTGACTAATACCGATCAATTCAGAAACACTCGAGAGAAACCCTAGAGGCTGGTTTTTACCGTTCTTCTCTTTCGCCTCTTTTAGGTCAATTCGAAGGTTCTTTCAAGAACATATCTTTTATCGAATTGATCTAATCTTTGCTTAGAAATTTCTTCTACGGTTCCTCAATGAGAATCTAAGCAAAGGATCACCATCGAAGTCAATATTCTTATCGACTGAGTTTGCGTCGTGGATTCGACGTGGCATCGTGGATTCGGTGTGCTAAAGGCGTTTCATGGATTCGAAACGTGTGCTCGTGGATTCGAGTGGCGTTCGTGGATTCGAGCGTGTGCAGTGGGCGTGCAAAATCGGTGGAGCGCGAGGTCCAAGAAATTGAAGGAGGGGTTAAATCCGTGGAGACGGTAATCACCTTGTTATTCTTCTTTTCTTAGGGATTGTTATTGCGTGGATATCCAACCGGTCAGCGCAAGGTCCGAAGAAGCTGAAGGAGGGGTTTGAGTCCGTGGAGTCGGTAATCACCTTGTTATTCTTCTATTCTTATTGAATTGTTATTGCGTGTTGGTCCCATTGTTTTTCTCCTGGATTGGAGTTTCCACGTAAATCTCGGTGTGCTGTTTTTATTTTCCGCATTGGTTTTTATTTTGCACTGAGATTGAGTTTTTAACTATTACACCTATTCACCCCCCTCTAGTTGTTTGATAGTACCTATTTAGATCCTTGTGGATCCTATAAAAACCTACAATTGGTATCAGAGCGGGTTTTAGGTTTATCTATCATGATGGGTGAAAGTGGTAATATTTATAGACCTCCTCTTTTTGATGGGACTAATTATGCTTATTGGAAAGTACGGATGAGGGCTTTTCTCATCGCAATTGATGAGCGGGTATGGCAATCCGTGGAATACGGTTGGGTGCATCCTGTTGAGGAAGTAGGAAATTCTACTACCCCAAAACCTCGCTCTAGATGGTCCAAAGAGGAATTTGAAAGATCTTCTTACAATGGGAAAGGTATGAACGCTTTATTTAATTCTCTTTCCTCGACTGAGTTCACACGAATTTCCGCGTCTGAAACCGCGAAGGAAATTTGGGATATTCTCAAAATTACACATGAGGGTACTAATCTTGTAAAAATTCAAAAGCTCCAGATGCTTACAAGTCAATTTGACTCTATTCATATGGAAGAGCATGAATTGTTTACAGATTATTACACTAGACTTCAAGATGTAATTAATACATGTGCTAATTTAGGAGAAAAGATCCCGGAGTCGAAAATTGTAAGAAAGATACTTCGGACTCTTCCGGAACGGTTTAGGGCAAAGGTTACCGCCATTGAAACCGTTAGTCATCCGGATGAGATGAGTGTAGAGGAATTAGTAGGTGCTTTGCAAACTTATGAAATGACTTTTCCTACTAATTAAGTTTCTTCCAAGTCTTCTTCTAAGCTTACAGGTATTGCGTTCAAATCCACAGAGGAAGAAGATAGCGAATCAAGTTCCGACGATGAAATCTCTTTTGCCGATTTTGAAGAACAATTGGCGCGGATCACAAAGAAATTTCGTCGGAAATTTTGGAAGAATCGAACCGATGGATCTTCATCCATGAAACCATCTAAAGGATCATCCGGTTTTAAATCCTCTTACCTCAAAGGCTTTGCAAAACCTTCTAAAGAAAAAGAAAAAGATGATTTCGAAGGGGAAATCCAATGCTATCGATGCAAAGGCTACGACCATTTTTCAACGGATTGTCCTTCTCCGAAATCATATAAAAAGAAGGCTTTGCAAGCGAAAACTTGGGACGATTCTACTTCTAATGAATCGACCTCAAGTAAAGAGGAAAAAATCGTTGCTTCTCATGCCTCTCATTTTCCCTCTTCTAATAATTGTTTATCATCATTAGTCACTGACTCTACTCCTTTGATTTTGTATGAAACATCAACAACCGGCGAAGAGTCATCAAGTGAGGGGGAGTCGGACGAGGAAGAACTCGTTGAGGCATATCAACAACTTCTTGCGGAATCTAAGAAGATGGCCAAACATATCAAGAAGTTGAGAAAGCAACGACTTGAAGATCAAGACAAGAATCATGCTTTAAAGATAAAACTTCATGATCTCGAGGAGGAACGAGAACGTTTATTGGAAAACAATAAAATCCTCCAAGAAGAGCGAAACCAATCGGAGACAAACGCTAAATCATATATGGACAAGATTGGTTTTCTAGAAAAACAGTTTGAGGATATTCTGTCACGCCCCGAGTCCGCCAATTTGTACGGTTCGGGCACACCAACAGACCCGCCAATCGGGTAAGACCTTTTCCTACCCGAAAGGAACGATAACATCCATAATAACACAACAAGTATATGCGGAAGTTCAATATCAGAGTACTAAAAATCACTACAAATTTAAAACTTTCATTCAATAACAATTAGTTAATACGGAAATGAAAGCATACAAGAGTGAACCATGCATTACTTTATTACACTTTACATTTCTGAACTTGCAATATAAAATTATTACAATTCTTTTACACAAATTCCTCACCATACAAGGTTCACTCAAGCAATATAAAAATGGGATACCTCTGCTAGACCCTCTAGGTCTCTATGCTGCTGGGCCCTTGCCCCTGTCGTATACCTCGCCGTCTGCCTCTGAACCATCGCGATCGCTGCATCCATACCTGAACCTGTGGGGGGGGGGCACCCAAGGGGTGTGAGAACTCCTGACAGAGTTCCCAGTGGGTTCAACCACCGAGAAAAAGTGTCCTACACCACTTGGTCCAATGGAAGCAATAACAATAGAGTGCTAGGAAACTAAAATCCTCAATATCAAAATGCTGCTATACAAAATATATATCACTACACTAACTGTGTAAACTCATCGACCCAGCACTACTCTGTCTAGTCATACTAGGCTACTAAGCACCAACTCGGCCACTATGCCGCTATATATAAGGTCAAACTAACCTGGCCACCTTGGCCACTCTATCTTTCTCTTTTCCTTTACATTCTGGTGCTTTAGTTCAAGTTAACCCTCGGAAATTCTTATCCAACGGGCCCGAGCCCGGTAGTCCTGCTACCACAAGATAAGATTTCTAAGGTTGCCGATAGCACCCGCAAGTGCTACCCCGCCCAACGGGGAACTTGTCCTACGGGTCACTGCCGGGAGAGGGACACTGCCCTTGGCTCCGACAAGGCTACTTTTTACCCCCGAAGGTACGCTCGTTTTATCTTTATATTTTCTTTCTTTTATTTTCTTTTTCTTTCTCTTTTTACTTTAATTCTTAGCCTCTTTGCCTTTGAACACTTGCTTTACTTTCTTATTCGAGCTTATAGCTCCCTTTTGCCACTGGCAAATCTCTTTCTCTTTCCTTTGAGCATCTAGCTCTTTGCTTTCACTTTAAGCCTTTCGAAAGTACCTCGTCCGACGGGTCACTGCCCAGGGAGTCTTGCTCCACTTGACGAGTCTCAAATTCGAAGGTGCCATTTACATTTTCTTTATGCTTTTTAGCCACTTTTAGCTTGCTTTTAACTTTGCCTTTTTACAACAATTTATCTCTTATCCTGGGTCTTGCCATCAAGATAATTAGAGAGTCTCCTGGACTCTTAAACATTTCTCTTTTATTTTCTTTAACTCAAATTGAAGTTAAAGTTATTATCCATTTGCCCAGACACCCTATGACCCACTCTAGGGTTATATTATTTAGCTCTTTGACTTTGTGACTACACAAACTTTTCCTTAGAGTTTGACTCTAAGTTGATCACTTTGCTATCAGTTTAATTCTTTAAACTTTGTGGTCACATACTCTTTTCTTTGCCGAACCTGGAGTTACATTATCTCTATTTACCTGATGCACTTTGCATTTAGAGTTATCTTGACCCTAATCCATTTCCTGTGAGTATAAACTCCACACGTTCACCTTAGGTTTTCTTACCTAAGTTTCATATCATGTTTAACCTAGAGTTCCTTGACTCTATGTTAACCAGTCTATTCTCAACCCACTAACTTACCTTAGGTTTCCTTTACCTAAGTCTTATATCATGCTCATCCTAGAGTCCTTGACTCTATGTTGATCACTCTATCCAATGTCCTTAGGTTATCTCCTAAGATAATGCCACTCATTCAATCCTAGGATATACCCCTAAGTTTGATGCCACTTATTAACCCTGAGTCTTGGTTTTCTCCTAGTCTTACTACCAGCATGTCCTTTTCCTTATGCTTTCACATGATTCCTAGGGCTATACCCTAACATGATCACCGATAACAAATAATTGATTCCCCTTTTTACGCATGCAATTATTTCCATCTCAATCATCAATAAAGTTTAACATCTACGCAGGCAATTATCATCCATATTTAGCAATTCAGAAAAATTCACTCTTCTATCTGCATCCTTCTACACATGCAAGTTTATCTCTTATTCTAATAATTAGAAAAGTTTACTTCTCTTCTATATCCATCTACACATGCAAAATTCAATCATAATTACCCAACGCCTCTAACAGGCTACTATCATGCTTCAAGATCAAAAGCAGAGGAAAAAGTGGAGAGGTCACCCATTTTCGGTAGAATTCCCCACCTCGATGTGCTTTCTTGGTTCCTGGAAGAGACAATTTTAACTCCTTTTGCCTCTGAGGTTTCCCTACATTGTAAGGAAGGAAGAACATAAAGTAACCGTCTTTACACGATCCACTAACTCCATCACACGATAAAACCAACCCCTTTTTGACAACTAGAAGGGGAAAAAAAAATCCTATTTGATCATTTTCCCCACCAAAAGGCTAAATTTTTATCGGTTCATAAAAATGGGAGGAGAATAGTCATCCCATGGCATGTTGCCAAAAAGAAACTTGCTCAACTCGATTCGGGGTCAAAATGCTCTCAAGAATTTGAGAAAAGCTTAATTTTTGAGAGGAGAATAATATTTGGTCATTTTCCCCCACCAAAAGGCTAATTTTTGATCGGTTCATAAAAATGAGAGGAGAATAGTCATCCCATGGCATATCGCCAAAAAGAAACTTGCTCAACTCGATCCGGGGTCGAAATGCTCTCAAGAATTTGAGAAAAGCTCAATTTGAGCAATTTCCCCCAATTTACCGATTTTGCATCTGGCAAAATCGAGAAATTGCATTTTTCGAATCGGAGAAAAGAGAAGAGAAGAAATTTTCTTTTCTTTCTTCTCTTTTCTTCTTTTCTTCTCTTTCTCTTCTTTTCTTTTTTTGTAAATTCCCCTGCTGCCTGGGCACCAAGGCAGGCAGCAGCAGCTTAGGCTGCTGCTGCCAAGCCAGCTGGCAGCAGCAGCCTCAACTGCTGCTGCGCATGGCAGCAGCAGCATGAGCTGCTGCTGCCGAGCCTGCTGGCAGCAGCAGCCTCAGCTGCTGCTGCCCTGGGCAGCAGTAGCATAAGCTGCTGCTGAAGGCAGAGAGAGAGAGAGAGAGAGAGAGAGAGAGAGAATACCTTCTTTCTCCTTCTTCTTCTTCTTTTTCTTCTTCTTCTTTTTTTTATTTCTACTTCTCTTTCTCTTCTTCTTCTCCCCCTTTTCTTTTTTTTTTTCTTTCGTTTCCTGCTCACAGAAGAAGAGGGAGAGGGAGTGAGTGTGAGAGGGAGAGAGTGAGCATTTATTTCCTGCAGTGGTGGTTGGGAAAAGGAATTTACTGGTTTGCCCCTCACTTTCAAAAATATCCCAAAACTGCCCCTTTTTCCTGCAGTTTTTTCCCTGCAGTGAGCAAATTCGGATACCCCTCTTTCTCCGCGTTTTGCCGTCAACAGGAAAATCGAAAATAAAATTTTTCTTCTCCCCTTTATTCTACAAATTTTTCTTAAACTATCCACGATTTTGTATAAATTTTTGGGCTACTCTATGCCCTCGAAAGAGAGCCCCGAAAAAGCTTCGCGATAAACTACGTCAGCAAAAACTGCAGTTTCAGAATTCTTGAAGCATTTTTCCTCGCTTCGTGCTCCAATTTTTCCTTAATCGCTCAACTAGGTTTTTCACCCATTTTAATCAGAAAACTTTTGTGAGACACTCCACGATTTCTTTTAAATTTTTGGACTACTCTAAGTGTCCGAAAGAGGGCCCCGAAAATGCTTCGTGATCACAAATTTCAGAAATTCCAGAATTTGCTAAGTCCTCAGGGTTCAAGTCACTTTTCGACCCGATGCCCTTCGCGTCAGCCCAAAACGCACCGAACTTGACTGTAATCATATTTAAAACACGTTACAAGCCTTCTCGCCGAATTTTGCCATTTTGCGAACTCGGCGAACACGAGTCCAAATTTTGCAAATTTGAGGCTTCGCTTCTCAACCACAACTCACTTTTCGACTCAACGGCTTTTCGTCGATTCGAAATACTTCCAACCCACTTGTAATTACATTTGAAATGTGTTACAAGCATTTTTGCTGAGTTTCGCCACTTTCCAGAAATCGGCGAACTTAAGCTTTAGAATTTAGAACTTCAAATTCTCAACTTACAACTCACTTTTCGACTCAACGGCCTCTGCGTCGATTCGAAATGCTTCCAACTCACTTGTAATTACATTTGAAATATGTTACAAGTATTTTTGCTGAGTTTGGCCATTTCTGGGTCACCAAAAGCCTCGCTGTATCAAAAATTGCTGGCGGACCCCGTTCTCACAATCCGGGCATCCGATCAACGCGAAACTTTTACTGTGGCCTTAAAACATATTTACGGAGCTCCCGTAATTTTCTCGGATTTTTCCGACACTGTGAATTTTCCACTAAAAATCTGGGCCCCCCTTTCTCCAATAAAATTCTAGATCTCTTTACTTTATCCCGATTTGGGCCCAACTCGCTTCCAAATATTCTTTACTTCCCCAACTTTCATAAAAATGGTATTTCATACCATTTTTATTTATATTTATTTATATACCATAGATCTGGTACATTACATATTCATGTCACCAATCAAGCTTTGACCAAGCAAGTTCATCAACTTAAATCCGACATACAAAGGTTTTCAACCGGTTCCAAGAAATTTGATTGTATGTCCGGATTAGGTAAAACAAACAAGGTTGGTTTGGGATTTAAGAAGGATCAAACTGTGCATGCTTCAAGTTCCACATTCAAATTGAGAGGAAGAACGTGTCACCTTTGTGGACTCGAAGGACATTTGGTGAAGAATTGCCCGAAAAAGAGAAAGAAAAATCCTTCGGCAACTTCATCTACGGGGCGGACTCAACGGACTCAAAAGATACATCAAGTCAAAGGAGTTCACTCACCCCACCAAAGGTCCGAGCCACCACATCAATCATACAAGTGGATCATTGCGAGGCAAAGACCTAAGGTGGATCAACAGTCAAAGCGGACAACCCCCGGCCACAACGAATCAAGACAACCCAAAATCCAGCGATTTTGGATTCGGAAAGGTGATATCTTTCCTTGTCTTAAGTTCTAATTAGCTTATGACTGTATGTAATGCTTTGATTGGTTTTCCCTTTATATTTTTCTTAATCTTTGAATTACATGTGTTTTCAATGCTCTTGGTTTTATGTTTTGATCTTTAACAAAAGGTTTTTAATGAACAAGTGCATTGAATAAAAAGGGGCTTCACGTTTATTCACTCCAAATTAATTTTATATGGATTATCAACTTTACTCCATAATCATATTCTTGAAGATACTTCATTATAGGAGTTTTTGATATTATAAGCATAAAATTTTAGAAATCATGTGTGATCTTTAGATGCTTAATCTATCTCGGTTGTGTGAATTCATTGTGTCAAACGTGAGACAACTGATAGACTAAAATTTTGGATTTAATTCTTTCACGTAAGAGATTGCATTCTTACAAGGGTAAATAAATGATTTATAAAAGATGTGGAAAGAGTTACATCCGAAAGGAGTGTGAAAACTACCACCACATGTTGGAAAGAGCTGCGACCCCGGTCGTCCGGTTTGTGTGTGAAGCTACCACATGTTATGGATGCTTGATAGTATTTTATGAGAAAATCTTTAGTTGAAGCATTTGGAGATTTATATGCAAAGCTCTTGTTTTTTTTTTGAACAATCTCCTGGTTGGTATAAGGTGGGATAGTTGAAAGATGCTCAAAGAGCCACCCTTAGGTATTTTAGTACTTATCTCAATTTGAAAGGGTAGAATTCAAGATTGATGTCGTTTGGAAATCTCCGTAAGTCATCTTTGTAAATCCGTTACATCTTGATAGACTTTGGATCTCAAGATTATTTTTGATGACTTGTGTTTGATGAATATAACATGAAAAACGGTTTATAATGTTTTACCTTTATTTTTCATGAGTTTGGAGTAAATCTTTTTAATTTTTATAATTAATTGGATTGAATGACATCTATGTGAATTCATTGTTTTTCAAAGCACTTAAATGGATTTCTTGATTGTATACAAATCGGTATTTGAAAAGATTTCAAAATTTGGATTTGGTTCAAGAAATTTTTGCTTTTTGGCTCTGTTGTTCCGGTACCTGCTTTTTAGTACCTGAAAATCCAATCCGGATTAGAAAATCCAATCCGGATCCCGAATGTGAAGTTTTCTGGTTTTTCACTTGCGTACCGGTACTACATTTTTAGTACCAGAACTACATTGCGGATCCGGATCCCCCTGCCTGTCAATCCGGATCCCGAACGATGGTTTTTCGGCTTTTACACTGCGTACCGGTACGCGACTTCTGGTACCGGTACGCGATCTGGGATTCCTTATATTCCGAGACTACAATGTTTTTATTTCATCTCTCCCACTTCAAAACCCTCCCTCTCTCTCTCTAAAACATCTCTAAGGGGTTTTTCATCAAGATCAAGTGATTTGTTGCTTTGATTTGTAAGTTTCTTCATTAATCTTGCTTACTTTTGTTTCAAAACCCTAGTTTTTAGGTTTTGATGCTTTATTTTGGGATCTTTGAGTTGATCCTTACTCCAAATGAAATCTCTTGCTTAAATCACTCTTAATTCATGTTTAGAACATATTTGGTTGCTTTCTATCTAATTAGATTCATGTTTCCATGCTTATTTGATTGAATCTAACATTTTCATATGTTCTTAGCATAAGAGAAATTGAGAATTAGGGCTTTTAATGTAAATGATTTTTAAATGATGAATCATCAATTGTGACATGTTTAGAATGTTTCTTAGACATGTTTAAGCCTTCCTATACAATCAAATCATAGTGCATTGTGTTCTTTGTAGGAAATGGCATTTTCATGGCTTCTTGCACTAGTGGTGTTGATGGCCACTGGAAGTGGACGTGGTCGCGGTTCTGGAAAGAAAAAGGCTACCAAGCGATCACGCAACGAGGATTCAACTAGCTCAGATTCTGAACATTCCTCAGAATATGAAGAGGAATTAGTTCAAGGAAAGGGGAAAGCACCTTTGGCTTCAAGGAAAAAGAAGGGTGCGGATTCTCCTCCGCGTAGAAGTACCGGTGGACCGGTAATACGCGAGCGCTCTCAACGGAGATCAAATGTTGATGAAAGTGAACCGCATGTGAGTGCAAAACGCCGTGCCTGATTTGCAAACCGAACATGCATTGGAGAGCGACACGTGAACTTTAACGAGCTATGTCGTGAGGTGCCAGACTTTGCAAGGCTTTTGGAACGAAGTCATATTCGGCCACTTGGCAGAGTTCAACCTAAGATGGGTTTTTGTGTGGAGATCATCAGGGAATTCTACATGCAAGGTAACATACTTCAAAAAGACCATGACACCGGAGCTTTCGTCTTTGAAACAACAGTTAGAGGCGTCAAGTTTGACATTACTCCAGCAGTAATTGGTGCAAACCTTGGATTAGCTGTTGACACTACTGGTCTTTATTACACTGATGGTAATTTCCTACATGATACCCATTGGGATATGGTTGTGGACTCTATTTGCAAGACAGGGACGCACACGAACAGATCATATGTGGAATCAAAGGACCTAAAACCAGAGTATCATATTTTGTCCTTAATTGTATGCCACAACCTATTGCCCACACTGGGGACCAAAAGGATTCGATGGGATCGATTGTTACTTCTCTTTTTCCTCGGTCACCCGGAAAGTGCAAATGGAATTAACACCAACATTCCATTTCTCATTTGGCAGCAAATGGTACATGTCATTGAAGGATCTAGGCAACGTGACCTTCTACCGTATCCAATCTTGATTACTAGTATACTGGGAGATCACGGAGTGGACATTTCTTGTGCCAAATATGATTATGGCTTGGGGGCAATTGATGGAATCACTTTAGCCAAGTCGATTAGCACTTTGAAGACATTTGGGCATACAAAAGCCTATGCAAGTGAAGCGACAGTGAGTGCACCACCTCGTCAAGAATCTCCTGAACCAAATGAGGTCATAACTCTTCAAACCTTGCATCGGGATGTTCGTTCATTAAAGCAAAGGATGGAGCAAAGAATGGAGCAAGGCTTCAAGAAACTTGAGGATGGTTTAAAGAAAATCTTCGATATCCTTGGGTGCAAACAGGATGATGTGGTCACTAGAGCAACTGCACCGAGTACATCGCATGGACCAACATCACATGATGATGATGATGATTCAAATGAGGATGAGTGATTTCTTTTCCTTCTTGTTTTTGGTTTTCAGTTTCCTTTCACGTTATGATGAACAAGAACTCTAATCGTCTTGTACCTAAGAACTTATCCTCCTAGTATCTTTTTACTTTTTGTTTATATTAACTGTTTGACAATTTGTGACAAAAAGGGGGAGAACGAAAATGATGGACATATCATAAAAAAGGGGGAGACATGGGAGACAGAAAATAATGATTGCATCACAAAGGGGGAGAACAAACATGGATGCTCAAGACAGAGGGAGAACATGGATACTCAAGATAGGGGAAGATAAAGAAAAGATTGAAAGAGCCACAAAACAAAAAGCTGGAAAAACAAAAGAACCAAATGGAAGACGAATCAAATGTAGGATTTTAACTTCTAACGACTAACGTTTGATTTTATTTGGAGTTTAATTTTGCAGGAATTACATCACTTTAAGACTCCAAGTCCTAAGTCATAGAGTATGTTCTAGGACTGTTTGGTTCAAATGTATTTTGCATTTATTGGATCTTTCACGCAAAGAAAATCAATGTTTTGGTGATGACATTGAATTTTGAATTTTTGGTTTAAGATGAGTGACTTGAGCGTTTTTATGTATTTTTGGGTTTTGTCACGAAATTGCCAAAGGGGGAGATTGTTACGGCTTTTTGGTATTAGCACATTTCGTGAGTCATGTCAGTGTGTTGAGTCGGAGTCTTAAAGGGATCAAACTGTCAAATCAGCTTTCGAAGACTCTTTGAAGATTCAACATAAGCTCAAGATAACACTCAGGTATGGTTAATTAAACCATGGTGATTTAAGTTCATTTATAATCATTGGAATCAGGAAGTTATTGAAACTTGGTTTAGACTTGGGTTTAGGAACTTGGTTTTAACTAACAACTTGTTTTAAGTTTGGATTCCGGTACTTGGTTTGTTTTGGATAAAGTTTATCTTGGAAAAATTAGTTTTTACATTGCATACCGGAACCACACTTGAAGTTCCTCTAACCCGACACAGAATTTTCTGTAAATTGCATTGCGTACCGGAACACGGACTCGCGTACCGGAACACAATAGAAAAATCTGTGTTTTGCACCATTGCGTACCGGAACACGATATTTGGTACCGGTACACAATGCCCCATCGGGATAAAATTACTAAACCGACTTTTATCTTTTTCCAAGGGTTATAAATAGATACTTAGGGTTTCTCAACGTGGGTGACTAATACCGATCAATTCAGAAACACTCGAGAGAAACCCTAGAGGCTGGTTTTTACCGTTCTTCTCTTTCGCCTCTTTTAGGTCAATTCGAAGGTTCTTTCAAGAACATATCTTTTGTCAAATTGATCTAATATTTGCTTAGAAATTTCTTCTACGGTTCCTCAATGAGAATCTAAGCAAAGGATCACCATCGAAGTCAATATTCTTATCGACTGAGTTTGCGTCGTGGAATCGACGTGGCATCGTGGATTCGGTGTGCTAAAGGCGTTTCGTGGATTCGAAACGTGTGCTCGTGGATTCGAGTGGCGTTCGTGGATTCGAGCGTGTGCAGTGGGCGTGCAAAATCGGTGGAGCGCGAGGTCCAAGAAATTGAAGGAGGGGTTAAATCCGTGGAGACGGTAATCACCTTGTTATTCTTCTTTTCTTAGGGATTGTTATTGCGTGGATATCCAACCGGTCAGCGCAAGGTCCGAAGAAGCTGAAGGAGGGGTTTGAGTCCGTGGAGTCGGTAATCACCTTGTTATTCTTCTATTCTTAGTGGATTGTTATTGCGTGTTGGTCCCGTGGTTTTTCTCCTGGATTGGAGTTTCCACGTAAATCTCGGTGTGCTGTTTTTATTTTCCGCATTGGTTTTTATTTTGCACTGAGATTGAGTTTTTAACTATTACACCTATTCACCCCCCCTCTAGTTGTTTGATAGTACCTATTTAGATCCTTGTGGATCCTATAAAAACCTACAAGGTAGACGAGAGGAGGCTTGGTTGTTGAGATTGTTAGAGCACACAGGTTATAGCGACAGTGTGAGAGGTGCTTACGGCGGCACCGGGATTCAATGATATCCCTGTTGCCCACGGGATCCCGAGTGTGATTTCACCTAAGCTGTTGATGATGCCGCCGGTTAGGGAGATAGAGATTGCGGTTGACATGGTTCGGGGAACCGCGCCACCCTCGACAGCACCTCATTGGATATCGCCAGTGGAGTAGTTGGAGAGCTGACGGCGCAGTCACAGGATCTGATGGATCGAGGGGTCTGTTTGACCTAGTGCCACGCCATTGATGCACGGTGGTGATGCCACGTTAGTGTTATACGACAGTGAGGTTTTACTGCGGCTAGAGTGCAGGCAGGTCTGGGCTTTATTTAGGACCTTTTGATGGAGTCATACTCCGGCAGTTATTCATCTGCGATGCCTGTACCTATTTGGAATTATACAGCTGCGTATTTTTCCAAGACGGCGTTCAAGACCTGGTGGGGGCATTATGAGCTCGTGGTGAGGCCAATTGGATTGATTAATGCCCTGGCACTCTTATGATTTGAGGAATTGTGCTCTAGCTGTACTTGATTGGATTGGTAGCAAGATTCTCTAGGGATATTTTGATTTACTCCCAGAGCGACTTGGAGCACGAGGAGCACTTGTGGATGTGCTACCATGCCTGTGTGGATGAAGCTGTATGCCGAGTTATTGAGATACAAGTTGTAGCTTCAGAAGCATGCTTTCTTGGGTCACATTGTTTTAGCCGTAGGAGCGGCTGTAGAAACCCGACCAAAATGGATGTTATTCGAGATTGGCTGAGATCAACATTTATTCTTGAGTTGAGGAGTTTCTTGGACTTGGCAGTGCCAGGAGAGCATGGCTAATGGATAATGAGACTGATACCAGCGCCAATTATTGTATTATCAGAGTTGGGAGAGGAATCTGCGAGTTTTAGTGATTCCTCCTATAGTGACTGTGGAGTTACCTTTGAGTTATTGTTGAGCATTCTAGGATCACCCCGACAGGGCCACCGTGTTGGCGGATACCTGGAGCAGGAGAGCTGTTTGGGGTTGAGTTTGATGATTCCACAGCTGGCGCTGTGTGGGGCTGTTGAGGTCAGCAGGGCTTGTGGTTGTGTCCTTGAGGGTTCCTTGGATAGTAAACCGCGGCTGAGTAGTCCACTCGGATGGTCAAGATTCGGGAGTGACCGAGTGAGGACCCCTCCTTGTTAGGGCTCTTTCCCTTATTGGATGATAGTGTGGGTATGCTTCGGGTTGCCTTGGTTGAGTTGGCACAGGATGTGGTTTGGTGCATGTTGCACTGGTGGTTATTTTCTTGTCCCCCAGTCTTTTGATGGAGCCCCTGTGGTGTTTCACGTCTCAGCTCAGGAGTGTTTTGCTTTTGGATCCCTCGCCCATGATTGACTCGCTCTATTTGAGGTCTGCGAGTGTTTGGCGTACGAGGGACGCCCGTTGCGAATTCTGGCTCGAGAGATGAGAGGATTGCGCAACCAGGCCATGCCGTACTGGCTCTTGTTGTGGTTGTTGAGGAGTAATCACGGGGAGTGTGCGGCGACTTGGGAGCTAGAGACAATGATTATGAGTACCTACCCTTGACTTTGAGACACTTTTTCAGTTATGTTAGTTTCTAGGACGAAACTTTCTTTTAGTGGGGGAGGATGTGGTGACCCGGATCTCTGCAGGGCTTCTACAGTGTGACCAGCAGCTTCTGGAGGCCTGTGTGGTGTGTTGGCTGTGTTAGTTCACCAATTGGACATAAGTGATGGACTCCGGGTGTTAAATGGATTACTTGGGTAATTGATTGACCCTGTCGGATGTTTAGAAGTGGTTTCACGCGAAACAGATATCAAAATTGGACTCAGCGTGAAGTTTGGACAAAAGAACACCTTTTCGGATGCCTTCAGCAATTTTTAGAAATAGAATTTGGCGAAACGGACAGCGGATTTGGATTCAGCGCGCGAAACGATGAAAATGGACTACTTATATGTATTTTTCGGAGCCCGGACGCTGCGCATGGATTTCGAGGCATTGGGCACTGTTCCGGCGACCGGCGGGCAGCGGCGGAGCGCGGCGGCGCGGGCGCGGGAAGGCGCCGGAGTGGCCGCGGGCAGGCGCGCGGTGCATGAGAGCGCCTTGCCATGTGGCGTCTTCTCGGTGGTTCACAGTGGACACGTGGCGGGCTAGGATTGGTCGATGTGGTGGACTGGGTCCACGGAGCAGGCAGGGGTGGCCTCGGGACGCGTGCGTGTAGAGGGCACAGGCGGTGGCACAGGCGTGCACGTGGGCGCGCGTTGACGCGGTTTCCCACGCTCGGGCGCGCCACGCGTCGGCATCTGCGGGTGGCCACGCGGCGCAGGGAGAGTGTCACGCCCCGGGGGTTTTGTTTTAGCGGAAACGGTACACAAAAGTAAGCGTAAGGTGCGTACAAAATTTTTCTTTAAAACCTCCTTCCCCGGCGCGTGCCCAGACCCGCCGCATATACAGATTCACTCGAAAATCGGGCAGAGTCTCCTCTGTATATGCACGGCGTCGCGGCTATTACAACCGTCAAACACAAGCAATCATTTTCCTTTTAATCACAACAGTTCGAAGTAGTACGGTGCATGAAGACTAAACAATACCCGTGGCCAGTCAAATTGAAAGTATAAACTCACCGTTTTGAAAACAGGCCCACACGGCCTTAGGTTTTGAAAACAGATTGGAAAACGGCATAAATCCACAGGGTTTGGAAAACGGGCCCACCAGACCCTAGACTTTTGAAAACGGTTTTCGAAGTCCTTTTTCTTTTGTTTTCTAGTTGGTTTGTTTAGAAAACGGCCAAACGGGAACAATAAAGGAAACAGTAGTGCATAACCAGAACGAAAGTAATCAACATCCACACGACCCCACAAGGGTATCGAGAACCACACAGTAACCTACAATACCAAATGAAATGCAGAGAAAGTAAAGAAAATAGCATACTAGGGCTCCCACAGCCCGACTGCTCCCACCTCGGCCTCACCGTCGCCTACCTCTACCCCCTGGAGGTACCTGTCACAGAGTGGGTAGTCAGCGACACTATCATGATAACAATACTAAAGCAGTAAAGTAATACCAAGCAACAAAAGTAAGACTAGCCGGAGCAACCACTCTACTCATAACGGTAACTCGCAACAACCTGTACCACCTGTGACACCTGTGACACCTGTAACCCCGGTAACACCTGTAACACCTGACCTCGTCGGGCACCAATCCCGGCAGGTCGCACACCTGACCTCGTCGGGCACCAATCCCGACAGGTCGCACCGCTCACACCTTGGTGCCTCGAACCCCACACCTACGGGGGCCCCACTACATCCCCTCGTGGGTAACACGGGTCGGAGACCGCCTTTCCGGAAAAGAGCACCCTTTGCGGTGGCCAGACCGCGGGTGCGCGTGTCGCAACTCGAGCATAAGAAACCAAGACACGGGGTAATATAGTACATCATAGAAACCGTCAGCGTTAGTACCGATTAACATTTAATAAAAATCCCTTTCGGAATACTAACACTATACTAAGCCTCGACCGAAAACCCACCTTTTCGTTGTCGCGCTCCTGACCGATGCTAGGTTCTCCCGCGTCTCGGGTGCCCGCCCGGACCTACAAGAACCTGTCATACAGGAGTCAGAAATTCAAGACTCCGCAAGATTACAGACTAGAACACCCGGCGCCCCCCCCCCCCACCTTGCGCACAATTCGTACACGTACGCGCCCGGCCCCGTGCGGCTGGGCGGCGTACTACCTGCGTGCGGCGCCGTCCGCATGCGGTGTCACCCGCATGCGGCGCTGCCCACTTGTGGGTGCGCGCGGCGCTGCCCGCATGCGGTGTTGCCCGCATGCGGGCGCGTGTAGCGCCGCCCGCATGCGGCGCTGCCCGCATGCGGCGCTGCCCGCATGCGGGGGCATGCGGCGCCGCCCGCATGCGGCGCCGCCCGCGTGCGGTGCCGCCCGCATGCGGCGCCGCCCGCACGCGGCGCTGCCCGCATGCGGGCGCGTGCGGCGCCGCCCGCATGCGGCTCTGCCCGCATGCGGGGGCATGCGGCGCCGCCCGCATGCGGCGCCGCCCGCATGCGGGCGCATGCTGCGCCGCCCGCATGCGGCGGCGCCCGCATGCGGAAGCATGCGGCGCCGCCCGCATGCGGTGCCGCCCGCATGCGGCGGCGCCCGCGTGCGGAAGCATGCGGCGCCGCCCGCATGCGGCGGCGCCCGCGTGCGGAAGCATGCGGCGCCGCCCGCATGCGGCGGCGCCCTCATGCGGAAGCATGCGGCGCCGCCCGCATGCCGCGCCGCCCTCATGCGGAAGCATGCGGCGCCGCCCGCATGCGTGGCTCCGTGCGTGCCGGCTCCGGTGACGGTGCCGACTCCCCTCCTCCCTTTTACCTAAGAGAACCAAGAAAAGCCCAAATCAAGAACCCTAACCTATGCTCACCTTGGTTTCGTCGGCTAGGGTTGATCTAGGGGATGATCGTCCTGTTCTTGCGTGCCCGGTAACGAAGGGTATGCCGGCGATCTTCCCTCTCCTCACCCGCTCCGCCTTGCTTCTCCACTCGACCGGTTGGGAAACAGTATGGTTCGGTTGGGAAACTGAAAGGTTGGGGAAGTGGGTTCTCATTGCACTTAGGGTTTCGTACGCAGGGGAGTTGTGGGGGGAGTTGTGGGGAGTTGTGGGAAGTTGCGGGGAGTTGAGGGGAGTTGTGGGAAGTTGCGGGGAGTTGAGGGGAGTTGTGGGAAGTTGCACGACAGGGAAAAGGCGGGAGCGGTTAGGGTGGCGGGAGCGGTTAGAATGGGGAATGGGAATGAACCCATTTCAAATCAAAAGCGGGTAATAAATCGGGTGCGAACCAGGGTCCGGTCTGCCTGAAAAACCGCACTGACCCCCTGAACCGCTAGCCACCTTCCGGAATTTATTCCGGGAGATTCCGGCGTCGGAATTCAAACCGATTGCGCCGCCGTTCTCCGTTTCGCGAGCTTTATTAACTAAAAATACCCGCGCGCCCCGACGGTCTGTCCGGAAACAAGGAATTATTCGATCACCCTCCAGCCCCCGAAACGAATTGCGAAATAAACGAAACCAAAAGTAGACCCAAAAAAAACTTTTTAAACCAGCGGCTACTACAGAGAGTGGCTGGTTCGGCTATTCCCTGTTCTATGGCTGACGTGGAGCTTCCAGGCAGATTCGGGCGCGGTCGGATGGGGTACATTCGACCCAGTTTCAGCGCCCGAAAGTTTCGGGCGCCCGAATGTTTCGGGCGCCTGAAACTAGGGACACAAGGGTCATTTCTTCATTTGTTTTGGGAGCCAATAAATACCTCCCCTCCCTCTCCGTTCCTCCTTTTTCTTGATTTTTCGGGCCTCTTCTCTATGGGAGCTCTACAGCAAAGTCCCTCCCCTGCCTCTTCCCCACACCTTGATGGATTTCGGGGATTTTTGGAGGCTGCGGCTTCGGCGTTATCTGCGACGCGACGCACATAGACGCACCTTGGATTTTCTGCTTTTACCGTCGCTCTTCAGTCCGCGAGACACACCAGATCACCCCGATGGAATTTTGAGCCAATTTTTGTGGCAGCAGGTTTACGAGAGGTAAGGTTTCGTATTTTGTGTTGATTACTTCTCCGTATTTCGAGTTTTTGGCATGGTTCCCGAGATGTTTTGGTGACCCCTTTTTCTGCTGTGAGATTTTAGACAGCGGAGGCTTGTCGATTTTCTATCTCAACCTACGAGCATCGGAATGAGGTGTTTAATGACTCGATTGACATCTACTCCTCGAGAGGAACGCGCTCGTCTTTTTATTGGATTTTTCTAAGGATTCTTCGAAGGTAAAATTTAAGCTTCTTTGGGGTTGTACCCAGCAGTTTTTGCAGTATTGTGGATTGCCGATGCACTACCTTGTTTAATTTGTATCTTGGCCTACAGGTGTCGGAACGGGGTGTATAAATACTCGTTTTGGGTCTACTCGTCGTGAGGATCGCAACTGTGAATTTTTTGAAATTTTTGGAGCGCTGCCTGGAGGTGAGAAATTCCCTTCTTAGTGCTATTTGGAAAAACAGCAATGCTGTTGGCGTACATTTTGGGGTATGAATAGTGAGTTGTGTTGTGTTGTTGATTATTGTTGTGGTGTTGTATTGTTGGCGCGTTGTTGATTGGAGCCGAGGCTTGCGCGACATGTAGCGAGTATGCGGGTTCAGCACATTCTGTTAGCAAGTGGCCACGCTCTTCACCGACTTCAGCTTTGCCTGTGGAAAGCGTTTCAGGTGGGTTGCTTCATCTCCAGAACCGGTGGACGGTTCTCTAATTCTGTATGTTTGAATGCATGCATGTTTAGGGTACAATATTTGTGATTAAGGGGTAAGCTTAGGGATGACAGTTGTACCAGGAATTGCAAGTGAATATTCACGTTATATTGTTGAGGACTTGCTAGATTTGGATATCCATGAAAATAAGTAGTAAAAGCTTACCAAAAAGGGATTTACCCTATGTGATTGTTACCATGCATATTTAATTGTACAACATTTAGCATTGAGATGGAAGCTTGTGGAATGGCCTAGATCAAGCAGATTGGTATACTTTAGTAGTGATCTTTTAGCATGCCATGTTGCACATCGTCTTTTATGTTATGATTACTCGATGGAGTGGGAGGCTATATCTATGTGCGGGTATTATTCTAATCATTCTTTTGATGGACCCTGGATTATGGACAAGTGTAGTTCATTAGGGATTTTAGCATGTTGTTTATACCTTTGTGGAGCTATTATGTGATTTACTCCCTTTCATTTCCTTGTGGACAAATGAATGCTTGTATGGACATTTAGTTAGGCCATCTTTTATTGCTACACTATCGTGTTGGAATCTGACTTAGGAGAAACCATGTTTGTTCTTTCTCCTTTCTTTCTAGATTCTAGATTCGTGTTGCTCGGGTTCGAGCAGGGGTTTGGGATAGTGTAGTTGGGACTTTGTGTCTGGGACAGGTTGGATTAGTTTGTAGACTTGTGGGGTTTTGCGGCGACCGCGGATATTGGGCGGTTGACCGGATATGTACTTGTGTATCAGATTAGGGATCGAGTTTCCCTTTAGTGGATGGGTTTTCCCACTTTGATCAGAGTCGTGATCCAGGCCTGCTATGTTATGATACATATGATACTGGTTACAGTGATACTTTACTCGTGTGGGTCGCTCCCCTCGAGTGCCACTCCGGAGTGTGCGACCGTGCCGATCAGGAGCCGGTCTGTTACTTATTTTGGGTGCGACCGTACCGCTCAATAGTCGGTCTGTCACCTATTTTGGGATGTGACCGTACTGGTCAGTAGTAGGTCAGTATTCCTGAAGATGAGTTCTTGAGTTTGACAGCAGAGCAGGCAGTACCGGGTTTTATACCGGTTCATTTGATTGGGTTTATTCGGTCAGATACTTTTATTGTTGCACTCGTGCCTGGGGGCCGAGTGGAGTCTGGTAGCAGAGTTTAGACCAGCGCTAGTGTTGTTGGGAGCCGTTTGGTTTGACGGTGGTCCCGTGTCGTTGAGAGTACTTTGACCATTGTGTGTGAGGTTGTGGACCTTGAGTCTATCCGTTCTGTGAGAGAGCGTGGATTTCGACTATAGCCTGCATGTGCCACTATTCGATAGCGAGTTAGTCCGTTTGGACACCCTACGTAATTCCTGCCCGTCATTGGGAGGTGGTTGTAGGTGGGCGCAGGTTTGACTGGACTAGATGTGGCAGTCTGCTCGATTGGGTCGATTGTGTACTTCATGTGCTAGTGGTTGCATACCATTCTTTGATTCTCCCCTCTTGAGCATTTAGATAGAGGCATGGTAGCTATTGAGTGTCTTCAGCTTTCTTGTTCAGTTTTTACTGCATTTGTTATCTCATGCCTCTAGTGGACTTAGTGGGCAGATCGTCGGGCCTGGCGGTGGTACCCACTAAGAACTCCCTTTTTTTTTGGTGTAGTTCTCACACCCATTGGGGGTTTTCCCCCTCCTTTTTCTTTTCTCTCCTTTGTTTTGCAGAGTCTTAGTGGGTGTTGCTGATTCTGCGGTTGTTGATTGAGGCGAGGGAGTCGCGAGCTAGATCCCTACCCGTCGTTGGAGAGTAGCGGTACCCTTCAGAGGAGATCTTCAGTAGATTAGTTATTTTATTTCCTCTTTTGAGAGACTGATATAGTGAGGATATGTTATGTATTGAGAGCCTGTACACTGATGTATTTATTGGAGATACCTCCCTGTTGAGTTCTGGGTTTTGTATCTGAGGATATTGTGTGATTATCATTTTTTGGGAGTTGGACATTATTGTATTATTTCCAGTTGTACAGTGGTTGATTTCAGTTTTACAGCAGATTTTTATTTATAGCTCTGATATCTGTTAGTTGTAGTACCTTTTCTTGCAGGTTGGACGCTTCGCCTGTGCGGGGTTTTGCATAGGCGGCGGATCTGTTGGTGAGCCCGGGTCGCAGTTTCGACCCTAGGGCGTGACAAGGAGCGCCCACTACGGATTCTGGATCGAGAGGAGAGAGAATTGCGCAGCCGGACCATCCCCTATGTGAAGATCCTTTGGAGCAATCATGACGAGCGCGAGGCGACGTGGGAGCTCGAGTTAGAGATGATGGATGCCTACCTCAACCTCTTCGAGGCTCATGATTGAGGTATGATTTACGTTTCGAGGACGAAACTTTTGTTATTGGGGGAGGATGTAGTAACCCAGATCCCTGTGTAGCTTTTCCCTATGTTTCAGGGTGTGGAACACCTGTTAGTGGTGTGTTGGGGCAACAACACGTCAAAGGGATGTGTTGGATGGACTCAGAGAGGGATTGGGTTAGGTCCTATCTTCCGGCTGTGTTTGTCGAATTTTAGAAGTGGTTTTAGGCTGATTGGAGGCCATATTTAGATTCAGCATGGAAAAACACTTGAAAACGGCTATTTACTTGTATTTTTCTGAGTCCGAACGCCTAAAAACGGACACCCGGAAGTTTTCTGTGCAAAATGGTGCATGGGGGAGCCGTGGACCGGCCTAGGACATGTGGCGAGCTGTGATTGGGCCGGCGGTGTCCGGTCCACGGAGGAGCGCCGTCGGTGCACGGTGGACCGGCGGGACACATAGCACCCGCCCATTGGCGGGTTTGGGCTGCGCGGTCCACGGGACCGCGCGGTATGTGCGTGGACCGAGGTGCGCCACGTGGCGGCCCCGGATTGGATGGCGTAGGTGCGCGCGGTGCACCCGTCGGCTCGCGGCTGCGGTCGTACGTGCACGCGGCGCAGACGCGAGGGCGGCGCGCTGACCGCGCCGGCTGGCGTGTCGGGCGGGGCGGCGCCACGCCACGTGGCGCTGCGCCAGCAGGCTGGCGCCGAGCCGGGGTGGGACACGTGGCGGCGCCCGATTCGCAGGTGCCGCTGTCCGCTGTTATGCGGACACGTGTCGCGCCCAGGTCATTTTGGGCGCGGGCCGGGCCAGACTTTTGGGCCGCACTATGCGGGCCCGAACAATTCGGGCGCCTGGATTCTAGGACACAGAGGGAATTTTCCCAATTGTTCTTTTGGGCTATAAATACCTCCTCCTTCCTCTCTTTCTCTCCTTTTTCCGAAGCTTAGATAGAGAATGGGAGGGAGTGCTCTATATGAAAGTTATTCCTCTAGTTATTTTTGATCTCTTGGTGGATTTTCAGAATTTTTGGAGGCTCGGCAACGGCGATATCGATTTTACAGTACGCCTCGACTTTCCCCCATTTTGGCCGGTTATCATCGCAATTCAGTCAAAAATTCACTGTGGGCAAATCAGAAGAAATTTGTGGCCGATTTTTGCGACAACGCGTTCCTAAGAGGTAAGGCTTCGATTTTCTTGTTGACCACTTCGCCCCATTTCGCACTTTTGGCATGGTTCCCGAGGCGTTTTTCACCGCCCTTTTTCTGTGATGAATTCTGGACAGCACCCACTTGTTCGATTTATATCTTGGCCTAGGAGCATCGGATCATGTGTATAAGAACTCCATTTTGATCTACTCGTTGCAAGGAACTCAACCGTAATTTTTTTGGATTTTTGGAAACACTGTACAGAGGTGAAAAATCCTCTTTTTTCGTGCTGTTTGGAAAATAGCAAAAACTGTAATTTTGGGATTTGTGTTTACACCGGGTGCGTTGTTCTGTACAGTTGTGCACTGCTTTCGGTGAGTTGCGGGATTAGAGGACTGTGGACAGTGAGGAGGCTATTTGGTTGTGGATTGCGCTTTTCGAGGTGGGTGGTTGTTGCTTTCCTCACTTTTGACTAACTCACTAGGAGTATTAGAGATCCCTTATTTTAAAATGTGACAATTGCTATCCTAATTGAGAACCATGTGTATTGGCCCCACAGATTATGTGACAGTTTATCTACGTTAAATTGGGACACTGTTGTTGGATCAAATGTTATATCTCAAACTCGCATGCAAAATAATTTATCATATTGGGACATCTAAATTTATGCTTCTAAAAATTAGTATTTAGTACTTTCCTTCAGTTTTTTTAAAAGAGGACAATTGCATGCTTGTATGGACATCTTGTTAGGCCACTATTTATTGCTACACCATCATATTGGACTTGACTTAGGAGAAACCATGATTGTTTCCTTTTTCCTTTGCATTGGGACTCTTGATTCATGTTGCTCGGGATTGAGCAGGGGTCTGGGATAGTGTAGATGGGACCTTGGGGTCGGGGACAGGTGGAACTTGATTATGGGTATTGCGGTAACTGCGGATAGTAGGCGGTTGACCGGATATTGTTATCTTATCAGATTATGGATTATGGGGCGTTGTGGTAATCGCGGACATTAGGCGGTTAGCCAGATGTTGATTACTTTATCAGATTTTGGACTTGTGGGGTGTCGCGGCGACCGCGGACATTGGGCGGTTGACCGGATGTGTACTTATGCATCAGATTGGGTATCAGATTTCTCTAGTGGATGGAGTTTTCCACTTGTTGAGTACTATTGCATCTGATTAGGGATTGGGGTTTCTTTAGTGGATGGATTTTTCCACTTTGATCATAGTCATGATCCAGTCCTGCTATATTGAGATACTTGACAGAGATACTTGTGATACTGGTGACAGAGATACTTGTGATACTGGTGACAGAGATACTTTACTCGTGTGGGTCGCTCCCCTCGAGTGCCACTCCGGAGTAGGCTTTAGATCGTGACGGGTACCGGTCCATCTGATTGGGATTTCGAGCCTTGTGTGCTGGTCCCCTCAGGATTTCGAGTCTTGTGTGCTGGTCCCCTACTTAGTTCTTGAGTTGACAGCAGAGCAGGCAGTACCGGGTTTCATACTGGTCCATCTGATTGGGTTTATTCAGACAGCTAGCATTATAGTCGCATGCATACAGCTACCTTTGATACTGCATTTAGAGGCATAGTAGTGGTAGTTTCCTTTTATCAGCAGCCTTTATAGTTTACCACAGTTCCTTCCATTTTGCCTCTAGTAGTCCTAGTGGGTACGTCAGAGTTTGAGGTTTTACCCACTAGGGGAGGCTACTGGTTTATCTAGTAGTTCTCACCCCCATAGTTGTTTTTTTGTCTCTTCCCCTTTGTTTTGCAGAGTCGGCTGCGGGAGCTGCTGGGCCATCAGCGGCGTATCGAGGTAAGAGGATAGCGGACTAGCTAGATCGTCTGCCCCGACTGTGAGAGTAGCCGGACTTTTATTGTACCCCCTATTTGTATCTCAGGCTGTAGCACTTTACTTTTGGGTCTGGCTTTAGCCAGCTGGTTGTATTTATTTCGGTGAGCTGGGAGTTTATTGTATATTTACTGCTTGTATCTTATTTCCAGTCTGAGATATTATGTAGTTCTTTTTAGTTTAGCTCTGTATTATGCTCTTTTATTGTATCTCTTATATCTGAGCAGGTTACCAGCACTTCGTGTACATGGAAAATTCCGTGTGCACGGCGGATCTGTTGGCGAGCCCGGGTTTTGGTTTACACCCGGGGCGTGACACTGACGAAGTCCATGGTGATCCGTTCCCACTTCCACTCTGGAATAAGAAGAGGTTGCAATTTTCCCGCCAGGCGCTGATGCTCTGCTTTTACCTGCTGACAAACCAGACAGTGTGCCATGAAACGCGTTACATCTGCTTTTAGTTTGGGCAACCAAAAGGTATGCCGGAGATCCTTATACATCTTCGTGCCCCCAGGATGCGCCGTATAGGGAGCACCGTGTGCCTCTGTCAATATTTCTTCCCTCAAAGCTGGTATGTCGGGCACACATAATCGTCCTCGAAACCGTATTGCGTCGTCCCCTCCAATCGAAAAGTCACCCTCTTGATCCGAAGCGATCCTGTCCCGTACGAGTTGCAATTGCGCGTCTGCCTTTTGGCCTTCCAGGATTTTCTCAAGCAAAGTGGGCCTAACCACAAGGGTTAAAAGTCGGGCAGCCATACCCTCCGATACCTCCTCCAGACTCATATGCTGGAAATCCGCGACTAACCTGTCCTGCTGGGTAATCGCACTCATTGGTAGCCCTTCTGCCTGGCCTTTTCTGCTCAAGGCATCCGCAACTACATTTGCCTTCCCGGGATGGTATTGGATGGCCAAATCGTAGTCCTTCAACAACTCCAACCAGCGCCTTTGCCGCAAGTTCAATTCCTTCTGAGTAAATAAGTACTTAAGGCTCCGGTGGTTCGAGAAGACATTACAATGAGCTCCATAAAGGTAGTGCCTCCATAGTTTCAAGGCGAAAACGACTGCTGCAAGTTCAAGATCATGAGTAGTATAGTTTCGCTCGTAATCCTTGAGTTGTCTTAACGCATAAGCTAGAACTCTCCCCTGCTGCATCAGTACACTACCCAAGCCGTTCCGCGATGCATCACAATATACCTCAAAATCCTCGCCCGGCCTTGGTAGTGCAAGCACGGGTGCCCATGTCAGCCTGCCCTTGAGTTCCTCGAAGCTCTTCTGGCACTGGGGCGTCCAAACAAACCTCTCCCCCTTCCGAGTTAAACGATTCAAAGGAGTGGCAATTTTGGAAAAACCTTTTACGAAGCGTCTGTAATATAAGGCCAAACACAAGAAACTCTGGATTTTCGTTACTGTGGTTGGTCGGGGCCAGCCGGTTACTGATTCCACCTTTTTAGGGTCCACTGCTATCCCTGTTGCTGAAATTATGTGTCCTAAAAAGCCCACCTCACGAAGCCAGAACTCACACTTCTTGAGTTTAGCAAACAATCTCTGGTCCCTGAGAGTCTGAAGAATCACACACAAATGACCCTCGTGCTCCTCGTCCGTACGAGAGTAAATCAGAATGTCATCAATGAAGACCACTACGAATTGGTCCAAGTATGGTCTGAAGATCTGGTTCATCATATCCATGAACGCTGCTGGAGCATTCGTAAGTCCAAACGGCATAACCGTAAACTTGTACTGGCCGTATCGAGTTCGAAAAGCAGTTTTAGGTACGTCCTCACCCCGAACCCTAAGTTGATGATAGCCCGATTGTAGATCAATTTTAGAGAACACCGTTGCTCCTTGCAATTGGTCAAACAGGTCGTCAATCCGAGGCAAGGGGTACTTATTCTTCACTGTGACCTTGTTTATCTCCCGGTAGTCGATGCATAAACGTAAGCTCCCGTCCTTCTTCTGTACAAAAAGCACGGGTGCTCCCCAGGACGACACACTCGGCCTGATGAACTCCTTATCCAGAAGATCTTCTAGTTGCGCCTTGAGTTCCTTTAGTTCCGCAAAAGCCATTCGGTACGGTGCCTTTGTAATAGGTTGTGTGCCCGGAAGAAGCTCGATAGAGAATTCAGTTTCTCGCTCAGGGGGCATTCCTGGGAGCTCGTCCGGAAAAACATCCGAGAAATCCCTGACAATCGGGATGTCCGCTAGTTGTGTTGAAGGCCGAGAGATCAAATCCACTGAAGCCATGAATGCCATACATCCACCTTCCACAAGTCTTCTTGCCCGCGATGCAGAAATGAAAGACGAGAAGAAGGTGCTCTTACATGCTGTCATGCCCTGGGGGTTTAAACGCGCGGAAGGATAGCCACCGATGCTCACAAACTCAATGTATTTTTTTTTTTTTTTCCTTCCCCGGTGCGTGCCCAGACCCGCCGCATATACAAATTCACTCTACAAACGGGCAAAGTCTCCTTTGTATATGCACGGCGTCTTGACTACAAAGTCCATATCATCATACCTTTAACCACACTAGATCAATCGCGAAATACATACAACTACCTTCCAAACACATACAACTATTTTCCACAAGTAATAAAGAGGCCGACTGTTTTGAAAGGATAAAACCGCAGGGTTTTGAAAGCGGTGCCCACACGACACCCAAGTTTCACAAAACCATTTCGAAATCACATAAATCCACAGGGTTCGAAAACGGTGCCCACACGACACCTAGGTTTTATAAAACTATTTTCGCAATCGCATAAATTCGCAGGGTTTTGAAAACGGTGCCCACACGACACCTAGGTTTTATAAAACTATTTTCGCAATGTTTTCTCTTTTCTTGTTTTTTTAGTTTGAAAGAGGCCAATCAAGAGATTTAAAAACAAGCACCCATCCATAAAGGTATGAAAAACAACCCAACATCCACGTCGACCCCACGGGGGTATCGCAATCCACATAACAAGCTGCTATAAGTAAAATAATGAACAAGAAAAGAAATAAATAGTCAATATTCGCAGCCTTGAAGGGCCAGAAGGTCACTCGTGCGGCCTCACCAACGCCCTAGCACTCGCCCCTGGACGAACTTGTCACGGAGTGGGAAGTCAGTGACCAGAAATAAATACAAAAGCAATAAGGGCTAAGAGTAAGGCGAACCACAGTAAAACCCGAGCAACCGCCATCCACAACGTGAAATCAACAGTGAAAAACCATGTACAATCCAAACCGGGCACCTCCCCCGGCAACCACACCGAGCACCTGCCACGGCAACCCCCGCCGAGCACCTACCTCGGCACCCCGCCGAGCACCTGTCTCGGCACCACCAATCACACCCCCCACCCACGAGGGCCCCCATTACGTCACCATTACGTGGGGTACACGGGTCAACGTACCACTTTTCCGGAAAAGCACACCCTTGCGGAGGCCAAACCGTTGGTGCGCATGTAGCAATCTCGAGCCTCGTAACCAGATATATAAATAAATAGCTCACACAGGGTTAGCAATAAAAATAGGTAAATCATTTTATTTTCCCCTTTTTGCCCGAACATGCAATTTCTATAACCTACACCTTCCCAAATAACCAAGGAAAGGTACACACCTTGGTGTGACGACCGGCGTTCAACTCGTCTGCGACTACGTGCCTGCCCAACCTACAACGTCCCGCGCCCCTGGAGGAACAATAGTATGCTAAGACTAGATGACCAAAACACCGAATGTCGACTCAAAACTGGAGACGAAAAACCGACGCGGTCCTAGAACCCCGCGCGACGAAGTTCCCCGCACGGCACCAACCCGTGCGGCGCGCACACCTCCTGCGGACGGCCCCGCGCGGCCCCGACCCGCGCGATGCGGCCTGTCTGCGGGCGGCCCCGCGCGGCGCCCCGCCGCGCGGCGCGCTGCCTGCCGCGCGGTGCGCTGCCTGCAGGTAGCCCCGCGCGGAGCCTGGCCGCGCGGCGCGCTGCCTGCCGAGCGGTGCGCTGCCTGCAGGTAGCCCCGCGCGGCGCCAGCCCGAGCGGCGCCTGCCTACGGGCTGCCCCGCGCGGCGCCATGCCGCGGGGCGCTCTGCCTGCAGACAGCCCCGCGCGGCACCGGCCCGCGCGGCGCGCTGCCTGCGGGCAGCCCCGCGTGGCACCGGCCCCGCGCGGCGCCTGCCTGCGTGCAGCCCCGCACGGCGCCCTGCCGCGCGGCGCGCTGCCTGCAGGCACCCCCGCGCGGCCCCGGCCCGCGCGTCGCCCTGCCTCGCGGCGCGCTGCCTACAGGCATGCCCGCGTGACCCCGGCCCGTGCGGCGCCTGCCTGCGGGCAGCTCCGCGCGGCGTCCTGAAGAGCGGCGCGCTGCTTGCACGCAGCCCCGCACGGCACCGTCCCGCGCAGCGCCTGCCTGCGGGCAGCCCCGTGCGGCACCGGCCCGCGCGGCGCCTGCCTGCGGGCAGCCCCGCGCGGCGCCTGACTGCGGGCAGCCCTGCGCGGCGCGCTGCCTGCAGGCAGCCCCGCGCGGCACCGGCCCGCGCGGCGCCTGCCTGCGGGCAGCCCCATGCGGCGCCCTGCCACGCGGCTGGCTGCCTGCAGGCAGCCCCGCGCGGCACCGGCCCGCGCGGCACCGGCCCGCGCGGCGCCTGCCTGCGGGCAGCCCCGCGCGGCGCCCTACCGCGCGGCGCGCTGCCTGTAGGCGGCCCCACGTGGCATCGGCCCGCGCGGCGCCTGCCTGCGGGCCGCCCCGCGCGGCGCCCTCCCGCGCGCGGCGCGCTGCCTGCAGGCAGCCCTGCGCGGCTCCGGCCCGCGCGGCGCCCTTCCAGCAGGCGGCGGCGGCGGTTTCCCCCGAAGACGAAAACCAAACCGAAAGTGTTAAAAGAAACCCTAAATGAACCACTCACCATAGATCCACTGGAGGAAGAGGAAGGAGAGGATCGTCCACCCTTCGCCCGATCAACACGCAGAAAAGAAAATCTCCTTCCCTGTCCCTGGATCCCCACGCTGCCGTCTTGAAAAGGGAGAGAATGTGAGTTGGGGAATACTTTTCCTCTTTTTGATCGCGCCCGTGTCTGCCCTAATGCAACGAAGGAAAACCAGATAGGCGGAAAAGAAACTAAGTCCCCCGGATCACAACGTAACACATCAGAATTCAAATGAGGGGTCCAGGTTATCTCGAAAAATGTGCAGATCGCCAGCACGGATCCTTGCGCGTCCAAAATGATCGCAAACTTCAAAAATTATTTCTGGGAGATTCCAGGTCGGAATTCAAATCCGATCGCGCCACCGTTCCCCGTTTCGCAAGCTCTAGCACCTAAAAATACCCGCGAGCCCCGACGGTCTGCCCATAAATAATCGAACTATTAACCCCCCCCGCCGGACCACTAAAAGTGAAGTAAATTAAAAATTACCAAAATAAAAGGCGGGTATTACATCACTCACCTCTAAAAGCAAGTTTCATCCCCAAACCTTAATCATGGTCCGCGACGAATAGATCTGGGTAGCACTCCCTCATCTTCGACTCCGGTTCCCAAGTCGCTTCACGTTCTTCCTGGTTGCTCCAAAGCACCTTCACATAGGGGATCGTCCGGTTGCGCAACTTTTTGTCCTCCCGTGCAAGAATCCGCACCGGTATTTCCTCAAAGCTCAGGTCCTCTCTAAGCTTAACTACGGTGACGTCGAGTACACGCGATGGGTCAGGGAGATATCGTCGGAGCATTGAAACAAGGAACACGTCGTGTATCCGGTCGAGATTTGGCGGTAGGGCTAGGCGATAGGCCACTGGGCTGATACGCTCCAAGATCTCAAAAGGCCCCACATACCGTGGGCTCAACTTGCCTCTCTGCCCGAACTGCTTAATCCCTTTGGACGGCGAGACTCGCAGTAGCATGTGCTCCCCCACCTGAAACTCCAAGTCGCGGCGTCTCTGGTCTGCATAGCTCTTTTGTCGACTCTGGGCGGTCAACAACCGTTGCCTGATGAGGTGCACCTTTTCCTCTGTCTCTTCTACTAAGTCCGGCCCCAAGAATTTTCGCTCCCCCAAGTCGTCCCAACAGATCGAGGACCGACAGCGTCGGCCGTATAAAGCTTCATACGGCGCCATCTGGATGCTAGCCTGGTAGCTGTTGTTGTAGGCGAACTCCACGAGAGGTAGGTAGCGTGACCATCTGTCTCCCAAATCAAGTACACAGGCTCGAAGCATTTCCTCGAGGATCTGGATCACCCGTTCAGATTGTCCATCCGTCTGGGGGTGAAAGGCTGTGCTAAAGTGCAGTTTGGTCCCAAAAGCCCGTTGTAGACTCTGCCAAAAGTTTGAGACAAACCGTGTGTCTCTATCTGAAGTGATCGATCCCGGTACCCCATGCAATCTCATGATCTCGCTGATGTAGACTTGAGCCAGCCGATCTCGCGTCCACGTCGTGTGAATGGGCAAGAAGTGGGCTGATTTCGTCAACCGATCCACGACGACCCAGATGGTGTCGTGCCCCTACTGCGAACGCGGAAACCCGGTGACAAAATCCATGGTGATCCATTCCCATTTCCACTCTGGCACAGGTAGTGGTTGCAATCTCCCCGCCGGCCGCTGGTGTTCGGCCTTTATCTGTTGGCAGATCAAACAATGCGCTACGAACCGTGTTACCTCCCCCTTCAGCTTCGGCCACCAGAAGGTCTGCTTGAGGTCCCTGTACATTTTTGTGCCCCCAGGGTGCGCCGCATAGGGAGCGCAATGCGCTTCAGTCAAGATTTCCCTCTTCAAGTCTGGCAAATCGGGCACACAAATCTGCCTTCGAAACCGGAGTGTGCCATCCGTCCCCACAGAAAAGTCCCCCTTCTGGTCCGGGGAAATCCTGTCCCGCACAAGCTGTAACTGTGGATCGGTACTTTGGCCTTCTCGGATCTTCTCGAACAAGGTAGGCATGACTATTAAAGACATTAGTCGCTCGACCGTTCCTGCCGGTACCACCTCCAACCTCAACCGCGAGAACTCCGCGATCAAGTCATCCTGCTGAGTAATCGTGCCTGCTGATGTCCCCTCTATCTGTCCCTTTCTGCTCAAAGCATCCGCTACCACATTTGCTTTTCCGGGGTGGTATTGAATTGTTAGATCGTAGTCCTTCAGCAACTCCAACCACCGTCTCTGTTGTAGGTTCAGCTCCTTCTGGGTGAAAAGGTACTTAAGGCTTTGGTGGTCTGAGAACACATTACAGTGGACACCAAAGAGATAGTACCTCCAAAGCTTCAGAACGAAGACGACTACGGCCAGTTCCAGATCGTGTGTCGGGTAATTCCGTTCATATTCCTTGAGTTGTCTTGAGGCATAGGCTATGACTTTCCCCTGTTGCATCAGTACACCCCCCAATCCGATCCGCGATGCATCACAATAAACCTCGTAGTCCTCTCCGGGTGTCGGTAGCGCAAGTACAGGTGCCCTTGTTAGCTTGTTCTTGAGTTCTTCAAAGCTGTCCTGGCATTGGGCCGTCCAGATAAATTTTTCTCCTTTCCGGGTTAGGCGGTTTAGAGGGGTCGCAATCTTCGAGAAGCCCTCGACGAAGCGTCTGTAGTATCCTGCTAGGCCCAGGAAGCTGCAGACTTCCGTGACTGTAGTCGGTTGGGCCCAGTCGGTCACCGACTCCACCTTCTTGGAATCCACTGCGATTCCCGTTGCTGAAATTATGTGCCCCAAAAAGCCCACCTCACGAAGCCAAAACTCGCACTTCTTAAGTTTAGCGAACAACTTCTGATCCCTGTGAGTCTGCAGAATAATCCGTAAGTGTTCCTCGTGTTCCTCATCGGTGGGCGAGTAGATCAGGATGTCGTCGATGAAGACCACTACGAGCTGATCCAAGAAGGGTCTGAAGATTCTGTTCATCATATCTATAAATACCGCTGGGGCGTTAGTGAGCCCGAACGGCATAACAGTAAACTCATAGTGGCCGTATCGGGTCCGGAAAGCCGTCCTCGGAATATCCTCATCTCGAACTCTGAGCTGGTGGTAGCCTGACTGTAAGCCAACTTTGAAAAGACCGTTGCTCCCCTTAGCTGATCGAAGAGGTCATCAATCCTGGGTAAGGGGTACTTGTTCTTTATTGTAACCTTGTTTATCTCTCTGTAGTCGATGCACAACCGCAAACTTCCGTGCTTCTTCCGCACGAAAAGTACGAGTGCGCCCCAAGGCGACACACTCGGCTTGATGAACCCTTTATCCAGAAGGTCCTCGAGTTGTGCCTTAAGCTCCTTCAGTTCCGCAAGTAAGCCACACACCCTCCCTCTATCAGTCTTCTGGCCCGCGATGCCGGGATGATGGTGGAAAAGGAGATGCTTTTGCATGCCAGGTACACATTCTCTGGAAACCCTGGGTACTGTAGTCGCACCTGTCGCTTTTCGCAGTCGATCACCGCTTGGTACTTAGTAAGCCAATCCATTCCAAGTACTACGTCGTACTCCTTTAATGGAATGACCACCAAATTCCAAGGGCACGAAAGCCTCCCCAACTTTATCGGGCAGGAAGGTACAAGGGTGCGGGCCTCTAAGGGCCCCCCCCGCGGTTTGGACCGATAACAAACTTTGAAGAGGTCTCTCCTCAAAACCATGTGAAAGTACAAAGTCGCAAGATATGAAGGAGTGGGTTGCTCCGGTATCAAAAAGAGTTCTAGCACGGTAAACTGAAATTAAAGTGATACCTGCTACAACGTCCTCTGGCGGGTCCGCCTCCTGGCGGGTCATCGAATAAACTCTGGTGCCCAGTTGTGGGGGCCTTTCCCCTTCTGGTCGTGGTGCTGGAAGTCTAGAGGGCGATCCCATCGGGGCTTTTCCCCGTCCCATGTGCTGCGGTGCCGGCGTAGCTGCTGAAGATGCCGATCCCTGGATCATGGGGCAGTTGAAGTGGAAATGCCCCTGTTTGCGGCAACGGAAGCAGTGGTCTTGCCTCCTGGAGCACTCTGTCACCCGGTGTGCCCCGCCGCAGATAATGCAAGGCCTATCACCCGACCTCTGTCCTCCCATTTGTGTGCTCCTGGTTCTCTGCTAGGGTCTCCACCGTTTAGAGGGTCGACTCCCGCTGGAAGAGCCTCCCCCGGAGTAACGCTGAGATCGCTTCCTATCCTCCTGCTGAGTAGGGCCCCCCCCTCGGGCGCGTGTAACGGCGATGCCGCGCTCCACAATGGTGGCCCGGTCGACCACCTTCTGGAAGGTGTGCAAGTCCGCCGCTTGCACCACCTGGAAAATGTTGCTGCGCAACCCGTCCACGAAGAGTTGGGCTTTGTGAGACTCGTCCCGTATGACAAAAGGGACGCAGTTCGCCTGCCTCACGAACTCTCGCTGGTACTCCATGACGGTTCGGCTTCCCTGCTTGATATGGTTCAGATCATCCTCCAGTTGTCGTTTGACGCTGTATGAGAACAGCTCTTGCTTAAAAGTGGTCCATGATGGGAGGGCGGTACCCTTCGAGGAGTCAGGGCATACCATCTTCCACCACATGCGGGCGTTCCCTTCAAGGAAGTGGACGGCCAGGGGAACCCGCTCATACTCCTCCATCAGCAAGTCCTCGAATAGCTTCTCCATCGTGTCCACCCATTTTTCCATGACCCAGGGGTCGGTCGTCTCCCCCTCGAACACCGGCGGGTCGTATTTCCTGAAATCTGCTAGGTTGGCTCGCACGCGGTCTCGCTCAGTCGGCGGACCAGACCCCTCCCCCGTGGCAGTGGCGGCCACAGCGTGAGAAGGCGTCACCACGGTCTCCACTGAAGTACCTCTAGCAGTAGTCCCCGGCGTCGGTCTCGCAGCTGCTGTCGAAGGGGCTACCTCAGGCACCGTTGGTTGAGCTAATGGTACCTCGGGTGCCGTGGCCCGGGTAGGGGCAGCCCCCGTCTCAACATCCGTCACCGACGGTCCTGTCGCTGGTGCAGTTGGCCCTAGAGGAGGGCCCTGGGCAACCACCACCGTTGCTGCTGCTGCTGCGTCAACTGGCGCACATGGTCTGTGAGGGTCACCAGTTGACCCGCCATCTCCCGTAGCTGCTGCCGCAGAAGCTGGTTCTCCGCGGTCGCCGACACTGCTGCGTCCGCCCCTGCATCCTCAGTAGAGGATCTAGCTCTGGCCATGATCTGAACACAAGCACAACACAAGTCACTTCTAGACTCAGCTAATGTAGGACCTCAAACACAAACGAGAAAAGGGATTCTACTATTTCCCCACCCAACCACTCGCGTTCTACGCATCTATACAATGTTCATCTCATTAACCAGTAGCTAGGGTGTTGCATTCCGTGGATGTTAGACTCCGACTACTGTGGTTAGAGTTCGCTCTGATACCATCTTAATCTGTCACGCCCCGGGGGTTTAAACGCGCGGAAGTATAGCCACCGATGCTCCCAAACTCAATGTATTTCTTTTTTTTCCTTCCCCGGTGCGTGCCCAGACCCGCCGTATATACAAATTCACTCTGCAAACGGGCAGAGTCTCCTTTGTATATGCACGGCGTCCTGACTACAAAGTCCATATCATCATACCTTTAACCACACTAGATCAATCGCCAAATACATACAACTACCTTCCAAACACATACAACTATTTTCCACAAGTAATAAAGAGGCCGACTATTTTGAAAGGATAAAACCGCAGGGTTTTTAAAGCGGTGCCCACACGACACCCAAGTTTCACAAAACCATTTCGAAATCGCATAAATCCACAGGGTTTGAAAACGGTGCCCACACGACACCTAGGTTTTATAAAACTATTTTCGCAATCGCATAAATCCGCAGGGTTTTGAAAATGGTGCCCACACAACACCTAGGTTTTATAAAACTATTTTCACAACGTTTTCTCTTTTCTTGTTTTTGTAGTTTGAAAGCCGCCAATCAAGAGATTTAAAAACAAGCACCCATCCAGAAAGGTATGAAAAACAGCCCAACATCCACGTCGACCCCATGGGGGTATCGCAATCCACATAACAAGCTACTATGAGTAATATAATGAACAAGGAAATAAATAAATAGTCAACATTCGCAGCCTCGAAGGGCCAGAAGGTCACTCGTGCGGCCTCACCAACGCCCTAGCACTCGCCCCTGGACGAACCTGTCACGTAGTGGGAAGTCAGTGACCAGAAATAAATACAAAAGCAATAAGGGCTAAGAGTAAGGCAAACCACAGTAAAACCCGAGCAACCGCCCTCCACAACGTGCAATCAACAGTGAAAAACCCTGTACAATCCAAATCGGGCACCTCCCCCGGCAACCACACCGAGCACCTACCTCGGCAACCCCCCGTCGAGCACCTACCTCGGCACCCCGCCGAGCACCTGTCTCGGCACCACCGCTCACAACCACCACCCACGAGGGCCCCCATTACGTCACCATTACGTGGGGTACACGGGTCAACGTACCACTTTTTTCAAAAAGCACACCCTTGCGGTGGCCAAACTGCTGGTGTGCGTGTAGCAATCTCGAGCCTCGTAACCAGATATATAAATAAATAGCTCACACAGGGTTAGCAATAAAAACAGGTAAATCATTTTATTTTCCCCTTTTTGCCCGAACATGCAATTTCTATAACCTACACCTTCCCAACGTCCCGCGCCCCTGGAGGAACAATAGTATGCTAAGTCTAGATGACCAAAACACCGAACGTCGACTGAAAACTGGAGACGAAAAATCGACGCGGTCCTAGAACCACGCGCGGCGAAGTTCCTCGCACGGCACCAACCCGTGCGGCGCGCACACCTCCTGCGGATAGCCCCGCGCGGCCCCGACCGGCGCGGCGCGGCCAGTCTGCGGGCGGCCCCGCGCGGCACCAGCCCGCGCGGCGCGCTGCCAGCAGGCAGCCCCGCGCGGCGCCCTGCCGCGCGGCGCGCTGTGTGCAGGCAGCTCCGTGCGGGAACGGCCCGCGCGGCGCCTGCCTGCGGGCAGCATCGCGCGGCGCCCTGCCGCGCGGCGCACTGCCTGCAGGCAGCCCCGCGCGGCACCGGCCCGCGCGACGCATGCCTGCGGGCAGCCCCGCGCGGCGCCCGCCCGCGCGACGCGCTGCCTGCGGGCAGCCCCGCGCGGCCCCGGCCCGCGCGGCGCGCTGCCTGCACGCAGCCCCGCGCGGCCCCGGCCCGTGCGGCGCCTGCCTGCGGGCAGCCCCGTGCGTCCTGCCGCGCGGCGCCTGCCTGCGGGCAGCCCCGCGCGGCCCCCTGCTGCGCGCGGCGCGCTGCCTGCAGGCAATCCCGCGCGGCTCCGGCCCGCGCGGCGCCCTGCCTGCAGGCGGCGTCCCGAGCCTGCGTTGGCGACGGCCGCGGCGGCGGTTTCCCCCGAAGACGACGACCAAACTGAAAGTGCTAAAAGAAACCCTAAACGAACCACTCACCTTAGATTCGCTGGAGGAAGAGGAAGGAGAGGATCGTCCACCCTTCGCCCGATCAACACGCAGAAAAGAAAATCTCCTTCCCTCTCCCTGGATCCCCACGCTGCCGTCTTGAAAAGGGAGAGAATGTGAGTTGGGGAATACTTTTCCTCTTTTTGATCGCGCCCGTGTCTTCGCTAATGCAACGAAGGAAAACCAGATAGGCGGAAAAGAAACTAAGTCCCCCAGATCAAAACCTAACCCATCAGAATTCAAACGAGGGGTGCAGGTTACCTCGAAAAATGTGCAGATCGCCAGCACAGATCCTAGCGCGTCCAAAATGATCACAAACTTCGAAAATTATTTCTGGGAGATTCCGGGCTCGGAATTCGAATCCGATCGCGCCACCGTTCCCCGTTTCGCGAGCTCTAGCACCTAAAAATTCCCGCGATTTGCTGCGTCAATTGGTGAACTCATTCCGTGAGCACCTGTCACGCCCCGGGGGTTTAAATAAGCAGAAAATGTGTAAGTTTTTTTTTTTTTTTTTTTTTTTGAAACATTCCCACCCTCCGGTATGTGCCCAGACCCGCCACACATACAAATTCACCCCACAAACGGACAGAGTCCCCTTTGTATGTGCACGACGTCACAAACACAATTCACACTTTAACCACACTAGTCAAGAAGTTAAGTAGAGGGAAAAAATATAACTATGTGCAATAACCAAGACGGCCACCTACATTTTGAAAGGATAAATCCACGGGTTTGTAAAACAGTGCCCACACGACACCTAATCTTTTCAAAACCATTTTCGCAATCCTTTTCTTTTATTTGAAATTGGCTGTACCCAAAATAAACATAAAGGAAAAACCGTTTATCACGAGATTTCCAACATCCACAAATAGATACCACACGCACAAAGCTAACTAACCGAAATAATCCAAAAACGAAATAACGGAGAGGTCGCCAGCCCCAAACGAGGCTAACATCCTCTAGTCGCAGCCTCACTGTCGTCCCGGATCCCTCCTCTGACCGAACCTGTCACAGTGTGGGAATTCAGCAACATATAGAGTAAGAGGTAAAAGTAAGATGTGCAAGATGCTGTAAATACTGAAAGTAAAGCAAACCGAAGATCAGAGCATCCACACTCTTCCGCATGGATCAGCAGTAACCCTCTGTAAAACCGAAACAGTGCATGCAAAAGAAAACACCTTGCTCACACCTTGTTGCTTTTAACCCGTCCACGACACTTGTGCAGCACCTTAAGTAACCGCGAGGGGTCCCAACTATGTCACCTTGTGGGGTACACGGGTCAACGTACCACCTTTCCAGAAAAGTACACCAGTGCGGTGGTCAAACCGCTGGTGTGCGTGTAAGCAGCCATGAGCATAATGACCGAAGTCAATGTGTGATAAGAGGGATACTCATACAAAAAGGGGTTAGTCAAGATTCATTAGCACATCTAATTTTCTCTTTGTAATATCGTGACTTTTCCTGTCCTCTTTTTATTCCTTACTAATAAAGTCTTTGTTATGAGGAGTTGAATAATCGAGTTTCCTTGTGTTGATCGTCGGGAATTGCGGGTATTTTTCTATGTTAGAGCCCGAAAAACGATGAACGGTGGTGCGATCGGATCCGAAACCCGACTTTCAGATCTCCCGGAATGGGGTTTTGATGTTCACGGTACCCGTAGTGTGCGCCGGAATCCGTGCTAAATGTTTGGCATGCTTTTCGAGGAGATTGGGATTTATCTGTTAATATTTAAATATCCAGAGGTGGGGGTTTTAATCGTACGCACAAAGAAGGAAATTATTTTTCCCTTTAAGAAAAGAAAACCCTAGCCGGAGAGAAAAGAGGAAAAAGAAAGCGGAGATCCCGATCTTCTTCGATCAAAGTGCCGGAAGCCGGGAGGGCGAACGGATCGTCTTCTTCGATCGATCGAGGTAAGCATTGTGTTATTTTCGTACTTTCGTCGGGCGTTTTCGGTTTTTTGGGTTTTCTCCTTTTTCCGTTTCGTTTAGGTCTCGCCGTTACCGCCGCCGTGATGCCCTAGAGCACCGCCGCCGCCGCGATGCCCTAGAGTGCCGCCGCCACCGCCGCCTCGTGACCGCCGCCGCACCCCGGGCGGCGGCGCGCGCGGCAGGTGCCCGCGCGGCTGGGCCGCACGCGGTGCCGCGAAGGGCAGGCGCCCGCGCGGCTGGGCCGCATGCGGCGCCACGCGAGGATGGTGCCCGCGCGGCAGTGCCGCATGCAGCGCCGCTAGCAGCGTCGCGCGGGGGTTGCGCCCGTGCGGCTGGGCCGCACGCGGTGCCGGGCGGGGCAGACGCCCGCACGGCTGGGCCGCATGCGGTGCCGCGCGAGGCTGATTCCCGCGCAGCGGCGCCGCGCAGGGGTTGCGCCCGCGTGGCTGTGCCGCACGCTGTGCCGCGCGAGGCAGGTGCCCGCGCGGTTGGGGAGCATGCAGCGCCGCACGATGTTGGTGCCCACGCGGTGGTGCCTCATGCGGCGCCGCGCGGGGCAGGCGCCCGCGCGGCCGCACCGCGACCGGTACTGCGTGGGGCGCGGTCGCGTCGTCCGTCGCACGCCACTACCGCCACCGCCGCTGAGTCTTCGTTGTGCTGTTGCGTGTCCAGGACCCCGGCCTTTTTCTACAAGCAAGTTTAAGTCTTACCTGCTGTTCTTTTGGGGACTTTTTAGGTCCGGGAGACGGTTGCGAGCGCGGGTCGGTTTCAGGTGTTCCGGGCAACGCACTTCGAGGTGGGTATCGTTTGTGTGTTCAAAGTACGGCTTCAGTCGCAGTATACAAGAGTAAAGTAGTTGTGCCATTTGTTATTGTCTAACCCCTATTGCATGAGAATCCCTTTCTTATTTCTAACTGTGGCGGCTCAATGTCGCGGTGCTTTACTACAAGCCGGTTTCGGCATTTATGCTCATGGTTGCTTACACGCACACCAGCGGTTTGGCCACCGCATCGGTGTACTTTTTCGGAGAGGTGGTACGTGTTACGGCTTTTTATGTTGGCATATTTCGTGAGTTGAGTCGGAGTCTTGAAGTAATCAAATTGTCAATCAGCAATCGAAGACTCAGAGAAGATTCAATAAGAGCTCAAGTTGACACTCAGTGTTTTGAGTCTTGAAGATTGAAGATGAAGAATTGTGGATCAATTACATCAATCTCAAGAAGAAAGAATTCAAAAGGATCAGGTACGTTTAACTAAATAATTTTGGTGATCTGAATACTTTCTTATAGTGTAGAAACACTTGGATAAGTTTTCATTGCATAAAAATAAAAAACTGGACATGTAATATGTTCAGGATCCGGATCAGGGCATTCCAGTCCGGACCCCGAACATAGTTTAGTTCATGCGGAATTCCAATCTGGACCTCCCTTGTTTCAGTCCGGACCCCGAACTATGTGTTTGCTGAAATCGCATGAACAGTCCAGATTAGGAAATTCCAGTTAGTACCCCGAACTGTTTTTTCAGGAAAATTGCTGAAAAAAGACGACAATCCAGATCAGCCAAATCCAGTCCGCACCGTCGTGCGGGAAAATTTATGTTAAGTCAGTTTTTGATGCTTATCTCTTTACAAAGGTTTATAACCTATAAATAGACACTTAGGGTTTCTCAAGAACTACCGATCAATTTAGAAACACTCGAGAGCAACCCTAGAGGCTGGTTTTTATCGTTCTTCTCTTTAGCCTCTTTTAGGTCAATTCGATGGTTCTTCCAAGATATATCTTTTGTCGAATTGATCTAGTCTCTCCTTAGAGATTCCATCTATGGTTCTTCAATGTTAATCTAAGCAAAGGATCACCATCGAAGCCTATATTCTGTATCGGCTGAGTTTGCGTCGTGGATTCGACGTAGCACCGTGGATTCGGTGTGTTGAAGGCATTTCGTGGATTCGAAACGTGTGCTCGTGGATTCGAGTGGCGTTCGTGGATTCGAACGTGTGCAGTGGACGTTTAATCGGTGGAGCGCAAGATCCGAAGAAGTTGAAGGAGGGGTTTGAGTCCGTGGAGTCGGTAATCACCTTGTTATTCTTCTATTCTTAGTGGATTGTTATTGCGTGTTGGTCCCGTGGTTTTTCTCCTGGATTGGGGTTTCCACGTAAATCTCGGTGTGCTGTTTTTATTTTCCGCATTGGTTTTTATTTTGCACTGAGATTTGTTTTTAAGTATTACACCTATTCACCCCCCCTCTAGTTGTTTGATAGTACCTATTTAGATCCTTGTGGATCCTTATTTTAAAAACCTACAAGTGGTATCAGAGCGGGTTTTAGGTTTTTCTATCATGTCGGGTGAAAGTGGTAATATTTATAGACCTCCTCTTTTTGATGGGACCAATTATGCTTATTGGAAAGTGCGGATGAGAGCTTTTCTCATCGCAATTGATGAGCGGGTATGGCAATCCGTGGAATACGGTTGGGTGCATCCAATTGAGGAAGTAGGAAATTCTACTATCCCAAAACCTCGCTCTAGATGGTCCAAAGAGGAAATCGAAAGATCTTCTTACAATGGGAAAGGTATGAACGCTTTATTTAATTCTCTTTCCTCGACCGAGTTCACACGAATTTCCGCGTGTGAGACTGCCAAGGAGATTTGGGATATTCTCAAAATTACACATGAGGGTACTAATCTAGTAAAAATTCAAAAGCTCCAGATGCTTACAAGTCAATTTGACTCTATTCATATGGATGAGCATGAATTATTTACTGATTATTACACTAGACTTCAAGATATAATCAATACATGTGCTAATTTAGGAGAAAGATCCCGGAGTCGAAAGTTGCAAGAAAGATACTTCGGACTCTTCCGGAACGGTTTAGGGCAAAGGTTGCCGCCATTGAGACCGTTAATCATCCGGATGATATGAGAGTAGAGGAATTAGTAGGTGCTTTACAAACTTATGAGATGACTTTTCCTACTAATCAAGTTTCTTCCAAGTCTTCTTCTAAGCTTACTGGTATTGCATTCAAATCAACAAAGGAAGAAGATGGCGAATCAAGTTCCGACGATGAAATCTCTTTTGCCAATTTTGAAGAACAATTGGCGCGGATCATAAAGAAATTTCGTCGGAAGTTTTGGAAGAATCGAACCGATGGATCTTCATCCTCGAAACCATCTAAAGGATCATCGGGTTCTAAATTCTCTAACCTCAAAAGCTCTGCAAAACCTTCTACGGAAAAAGATGAATTCGAAGGGGAAATCCAATGTTATAGATGCAAAGGCTACGGCCATATTTCAATGTATTGTCCTTCTCAGAAATCATATAAAAAGAAGGCTTTGCAAGCGAAAACTTGGGACGATTCTACTTCTAATGAATCGACCTCAAGTAAAGAGGAAAAAGTTGTTGCCTTTCATGCCTCTCAAATTCCTTCTTCTAATTTTTGCTTATCATCTTTAGTTACTGACTCTACTCCTTTGATTTTGTATGAAACATCAACATCCGGCGGAGAGTCATCAAGTGAGGAGGAGTCGGACGAAGAAGAACTCATTGAGGCATATCAATAACTTCTTGCGGAATCAAAGAAGATGGCCAAGCATATCAAGAAGTTGAGGAAGCAACGACTAGAGGCTCAAGATGAGAATCATGCTTTAAAGATAAAACTTCATGATCTCGAGGAGGAACGAGAACGTTTGTTGGATAACAATAAAATCCTCCAAGAAAAGCTAAATCAATCAGAGACAAACGCTAAATCATTTATGGACAAGATTGGTTTCTAGAAAAACATTTTGAGGAGATTCATGTCACCAACCAAGCTTTGACCAAGCAAGTTCATCAACTTAAATCCGACATACAAAGGCTTTCAACCGGTTCCAAGAAACTTGACGGTATGTCCGGATTAGGTCAAACAAACAAGATTGGTTTGGGATTCAAAAAGAACCAAACTGTGAAGGCTTCAAGTTCCACAATTAAATTAAGAGAAAGAATTTGTTACCAATGTGGACTTGAAGGACACCTGATGAATACGTGCCCGAAAAAGAGAAAGAAGAATTCTTCGGCAACTTCATCTATGGAGCGGACTCAACGGAATCAAAAGCAACATCAATTCAATGGAGTTCCTTCAATCCACCAAAGGTCCGAGCCACAACATCAATCATACAAGTGGATCATTGCGAGGCAAAGACCTAAGGTGGACCAACAGTCAAAGCTATCAACTCCCGGCCACAATGAATCAAGACAACCCAAAATCCGACGATTTTGGATACGGAAAGGTGATATCTTTCCTTGTCTTAAGTTGTAAATAGCTTATGACTGTATGTAATGCTTTGATTGGTTTTCTCTTTCATATTTTTCGTAATCTTTGCATTACATGATTTCAATGCTCTTCGTTTTTATGTTTTGTTTTTTTTTTGAACAAAAGGGTTTTAACGAACGAGTGCATTGAATTTGAAAAGGGTTTACTTTCATTCACTCCTAATTAATTTCACAATTAATTATCAACTTTACTCCATAATCATAATCTTTGAAGATATTCCATTATAGGAGTTTTTGATAGTTATATTCAACAAATTTTAGTAATCATGTGTGATCTTAAGATGCTTAACCTATCTCGGTTGTGTGAATTCATTGTGATAAATATGAGACAACCGATTGACTAAAATTTGGGATTTAATTCTTTCACATAATAGATTGCATTTTTTTTCAAGGGTAAATAAATGAGTTGCAAAAGATGTTGAATGAGTTACATCCGAAAGGAGTGTGAAAACTACCACCACATGTTGGAAAGAGCTGCCACCCCGGTCGTCCGGTTTGTGTGTGAAGCTACCACATGTTTTGGATGCTAGAAAAGTATTTTATGAGAAAATCTTTAATTGAAGCATTTGGAGATTCATTTTCAAAGTTCTTATATTTTGAACAATCTCCTGGTTGGTATAAGGTGGGATAGTTGAAAGATGCTCAAAGAGCCACCCTTAGGTATTTTAGTGCTTATCTCAAATTTGAAAGGGTAGTAATCAAATTGATGTCATTTGGAAATCTCTGTAAGTCATCTTTGTAAATCCGTTACATCTTGATAGAGTTTGGATCTCTAGATTACTTTTGATGACTTGTGTTTGACGTTTATAACATGAAAAATGGCTTATAATGATCTATCTTTGTTTTTCATGATTTCGGAATAAATCTTTTTAATTTTTGTAAAATTAATTGGATTGAATGACATCTATGTGATCTCATTATTTTCAAGCACTTAAATTGATTTTCTTGATTGCACGCAAACCGGTAATTCAAAGATTTCAAAATCTGGATTTATTTCAAGAAATTATTTGATTTTTGATTTCGAGTACCGGTACGCAATCTGTGTTTTTGTTATATACCGGAACTGACCTTTTATCTCTCTTTCTCTATGAACTAATGCTGTTAGTGATTTCCTTTTGTCTAGTATGTTCACTGTTTGACAATTTGTGACAAAAAGGGGGAGAACAGAAATGATGAGAGGAGATGATCAAGATAGGGGGAGATGATCAAGATAAGGAAAAGATGAGGAAAAGAGCCGAAAAACAAAAAGAACCAAAAGGACGAATCAAATGTAGGATTTACATTAAATTTCTAACGACTGATTTTTTATTTTGTTTGGAGTTTTGTTTTGCAGGATTTACATCACTTTAAGACTCCAAGTCCTAAGTCATAGAGTTTGTTCTAAGACTGGTTCAAATGTAATTTTTGTTTATTGGATCTTTCACGCAAAGAAAGTCAATGTTTTGGTGATGACATTGAGTTTCGATTTTTTGGTTTAAGATGAGTGTCTTGAGCGTTTTATGTATTTTTGGGTTTTGTCACGAAATTGCCAAAGGGGGAGATTGTTACGGCTTTTTGTGTTGGCATATTTCATGAGTTGAGTCGGAGTCTTGAAGTGATCAAATTGTCAATCAGCAATCGAAGACTCAGAGAAGATTCAACAAGAGCTCAAGTTGACACTCAGTGTTTTGAGTCTTGAAGATTGAAGATGAAGAATTGTGGATCAATTACATCAATCTCAAGAAGAAAGAATTCAAAAGGATCAGGTATGTTTAACTAAATAATTTTGGTGATCCAAATACATTCTTATAGTGTAGAAACACTTGGATATGTTTTCATTACATAAAAATCAAAAACTGGACATGTAATATGTCCAAGATCCGGATCAGGGCATTCTAGTCCGGACCCCGAACATAGTTTAGTTCATGCGGAATTCCAGTCCGGACCTCCCCTGTTTCAGTCCGGACCCCGAACTATGTGTTTGCTGAAATCGCATGAACAGTCCGGATAAGGAAATTCCAGTCCGGACCCCGAACTGTTTTTTCAGGAAAATTGCTGAAAAAAGACGACAGTCCGGATCAGCCAAATCCAGTCCGGACCGTCGTGCGGGAAAATTTCTGTTAAGTCAGTTTTTGATGCTTATCTCTTTCCAAAGGTTTCTAACCAATAAATAGACACTTAGGGTTTCTCGAGAACTACCAATCAATTTAGAAACACTCGAGAGCAACCCTAGAGGCTGGTTTTTATCGTTCTTCTCTTTAGCCTCTTTTAGGTCAATTCGACGGTTCTTCCAAGATATATCTTTTGTCGAATTGATCTAGTCTTTGCTTAGAGATTCCATCTATGGTTCTTCAATGTTAATCTAAGCAAAGGATCACCATCGAAGCCTATATTCTGTATCAGCTGAGTTTGCGTCATGGATTCGATGTAGCACCATGGATTCGGTGTGTTGAAGGCGTTTCGTGGATTTGAAATGTGTGCTCGTGGATTTGAGTGGCGTTCGTGGATTCGAACGTGTGCAGTGGACGTGCAATCGGTGGAGCGCAAGATCCGAAGAAGTTGAAGGAGGGGTTTGAGTCCGTGGAGTCGGTAATCACCTTGTTATTCTTCTATTCTTAGTGGATTGTTATTGCGTGTTGTTCCCGTGGTTTTTCTCCTAGATTGGAGTTTCCACGTAAATCTCGGTGTGCTGTTTTTATTTTCCGCATTGGTTTTTATTTTGCACTGAGATTTGTTTTTAAGTATTACACCTATTCACCCCCCCTCTAGTTGTTTGATAGTACCTATTTAGATCCTTGTGGATCCTTATATTAAAAACCTACAGTACGTTGACCCGTGTACCGCACAAAGGTGAAGGTGACGTAGTGGGGATGCCTCGCGGTTACTTACGGTGCCGCACAAGTACCGTGGAGGGGTTAAAGCATTAAAGTGAGAGCAAGGCATCTCTGTTCACCAGAGGTCTTTTGACCGTTTGGCAGGTGCTCTGTTTCGATTTACAGGAGGGTTACTGTGGATTCATGAGGGGGAGATTGGGTGCTTTGGCTTATCGGTTTGCTTTCCTTTTAATACTGATAGCATCTTACATGTTTTGCATCTACCTCTTACTCTTTTTGTCACTGACTTCCCACACTGTGACAGGTTCGGTCAGGGGCGGGCTCCGGAACGACGGTGAGGTTTCAACTAGACGACCGTAGCTTCGTACTGTGGCTAGATACCTTTCCTTTATGCTTTTGGTTAGTTCGATTGGTTAGGGAGCATGTGGTTTCTCTTTAGTGTGGATGTTGTGGACGCTAAAATCTTGTGATGAACGCTTTCCTTTATTTTCCTCTTTGTTCGGCCATTTTTCAAATAAAGAAAAGGTTTGCGACAATTGATTTACAAAAGAATAAGGTGTCGTGTGGGCACCGTCTTATAAACCCGTGGATTTATCCTTTCAAAACATGGTGGCCTTATTCGAAATGTTGTATTATTACCTTCTCCCTTCTCCCTTCTCTTTCTTTAGTTGTTATCCTGACTGTTGTGGTTAAAGTGCAAATCGCGAATGTGACGGTGTGCACATACAAAGGAGGCTTTGTCCGTTTATGGGGGGAATTTGTGTGTGTGGCGGGTCTGGCACGTGCCGGCGGGTGGGGATGTTTTCGGAAAAAAAAAGTAAATATGTGCAAATAAATAAATACACATTTTTTCTCTTATCTAAAACCCCGGGGCGTGACACTGTTACGTATTATATATGAGACCACAACCAAAATGCAAGAAAAATGTACCCACCTGAAACGAAGATAAACGACTGCGCCCGCGACCCTCCAAAGCAAACAACACCACCCGCGAGCCTAATAAAATATCCAAAACACCAATCAACATTTTACCCCCCAAACCGACAAATTTAGTGGTCCTGGCTACTGTACCCAAAACCCCTTCTATCCCCAAAACAGAAACCAACGAAAGACTCCGTGTCCAAAAATCCCTCCGGTCGCGAAAATCGTACTTCCGACACGATCCGACTGTCAACGAGGCAATTGACGGGAAAACGGGTTCCAATCGTTGCCTTGACGAAGTCCGCGACGAAAAATAACCGAGAGGAGGCTCATCAGATGAAAAGCGAAAAATAACTGCGTCGAGCGAACTGCACCGTCAAGCCAAAACCTATCGACGAAAACGCCAAGTAAAACCATCAAGGAAAATTTGTCAAGCCAAGACCGTCGAGCAAAACCGTCGATGAAAACGCCAAGTAAATGGTCAAACAAAAACTGTCAAGTCAAAACCGTCGAGCAAAACTGTCGACGACAGCGGCTCGACCCTTGCGGACTTAGCGGCGATGCGGCGGCTCCGCGCGGGCACAGCCCAGCGCTGGCACGGCAGCGGCGCGGCAGCCCCGCGCGGGCCCAGCCCTGCGCAGGCACGCGCAAGCAGCGCGCGCGGGCGGCAGGCAGCGCAGCGCGGCAGCCCCGCGCGGGCACGGCAGCGGCGTGGCAGCCCCGCGCGGGCATGCGCAAGCAGTGCGCGCGGGCGGCAGCCCCTCAGCGGTGCGCGGCTTGTAGTGGCAGCGTGCGGCTATGGCCACGACGGCTCGGCTAGGGCATCGAGCGGCGGCGGCGACGGCGGCTAGGGCATCGAGCGGCGACGGCGGCGGCGGCTCGGCTAGGGCATCGAGTGGCGATGGAGCCACCGTCGACGATCCTTAGCGTCCCCGCCGAAAACCCCAAAAACTCGTCACCATGAACAAAACCTACGAACGAAAGCCAACCATGTAACCGAACAAAACCAACGAACCCTAACGCAAAACTACATTACTGAAAACTGAGAGACGAGACCCACAACACGAATCATGAAAATACTAACGATAAAAAACTGACGACATTCAAGAACGCAAAGAAACTAAAGTAACAATAACCAAAAGTCAAGATTCACCATGCGAAGACGAAAGGGTGCTAACCTAGCTCTAACGGAGAAGACAACGCGATCCCGACCTCCGCGGGCGGTAGTGTTTCTGGATTCGCTCCTCAGTATTCGCGACGCTTCCGGTCTCGTTCTTCGGCACGCGCAACGAGGAAAGAGGAAGAGGAACGATCTTTTCTCTAAATTAGGGTTATACGGTATTTGGGATATTAATATCTTTTTATTAATATAGTATTTATTTATTTATCTTTGTATGTACGAAAATCCCAATATCCGATATTTAAAACAAAAGGAATTTTTTCACGACTTCCTCGATAAGCGTGCCGATCTTCTGAAACATCCCGTAACCGCTATCATGGATCCTGATGCACCAACAACACTTAACAAGTCCCGAGTAATTCCGAACTTATCCACTCGGACCTGCTAACATTGAAACCCTCATTCCGAGAGATCCGTAAGTCGGATTTTCGATCCGATTGCATCGTCGTTCTTCGTTTAACGAGCTCTACAACGACACGGCAACTACAACCCAAAAACCAAGAAAAAACCACCAAAAACACGCTTAAAACTAAAAGGTGTTGATAAGGAAATAGTAAAAAGTTAGCGTCATTACATCACAACACCCTTAAAAGAAGTTTCGTCCCCGAAACTTAACTACTACCCCCGTCCAGTAAAACGAAAAAACACTCTCACCAAACTAAAAGAAAAACTCACGTAGCTCCAAGCTCCCCACGGTTACATCACCAACCCAGTGCGTAGAGAAAAGTCGGGTATATATCTACCTACTCTCACGTGCCAAGAGCCATATCGTGGTCAAAAACCTACCCCCGATGCATTGACACGTGATACACCTTATTTACCCTGTCGGAATCTAGTGGTATCCCTGAACGATATGCTACCGGACTGAACCGCCCCAAGATTTCCAAAGGTCCAACGAACCGCGGGCTCTACTTACCTCTCAAACCGAACCGTTTAATCCCCTTGGATGCAAAACTCGGAGCAGCACGTGCTCCCCCTACCTCGTTGATGTAGACTTGCGCCAAACGATCTCGAGTCCATGTCGTAACCTTGCTGTGATCGCGGAAAACCAGTGACAAAATCCGTGGTGATCCGCTCCCATTTCCACTCTGGCACTGGTAAAGGATGCAGTTTCCCCACCGGGCGCTGATGTTTGGCCTTTACCTGTTGACAGTGTTCCACGAGCCGCGTTACGTCCTCCTTCAGCTTAGGCCACCAAAAAGTCTGCTTAAGGTCTTGTACATTTTCGTGCCACTAGGATGCACCGCATAGGGAGCACAGTGCACCTCCGACAATATCTCAACCTTCAAATCCGGCAGGTCGGGCAAATAAATACGCCCTCGGAACCGTATTGCGTCGTCCGTACCAATCAAAAAGTCGCCTTCTTGGTCTGAAGAAATCTTGTCCCGCACGAGCAGCAATTGAGCGTCCGTCATTTGACCCTCCAGGATTTTCTCAAACAAGGTAGGCTTGACTACAAGGGACAAAAGTCGAGTACTAGTGCCCTCTGGTACAATCCTCCAAACTCAATCATGAGAAGTCTGTGATTAACCTGTCCTGCTGAGTAATCGCGCTCACCGATAACTCCTCTGACTGACCCTTCCTGCTCAAGGCATCGGCTACTACATTTCCCTTTCCGGGATGTTATTGAATGGACAAATCGTAGTCCTTCAACAACTCCAACCAATGTCTCTGCTGTAAGTTCAATTCCTTTTGCGTGAGTAAAAGAAATTTAAGGCTCTGGTGATCAGAAAACACGTTGCTCCTTGTAGTTGGTCGAATAGGCCGTCAATCCGAGACAAGGGATACTTGTTTTTCACGGTGACCTTGTTTATCTCCCGATAGTCGCTGCACAGACGTAAACTCCCGTCCTTCTTCCGCACGAAGAGTACGGATGCACGAAGAGTACGGTTGTCCCTTATCCAGAAGGACTTCTAGTTGTGCCTTGAGTACCTTCAATTCCACGAAAGCCATTCTGTACGGTGCCTTTGTGATAGGTTGCGTGCCCTGAAGAAGCTTGATAGGGGAATCAATCTCTCGCTCGGGGGGGGCATCCCCGGGAGTTCGGTTGGAAAAACGTATGGAAAGTCCCTTAAAATCGGGGTGTCCGCTGGCTGTGCTGAAGGACGAGAGATCAAAACCATTGACGCTATGAACACCATACGTTCTCCCTCCACCAGTCTTCTTACCCGCCATGCAGAAAAGAAAGAAGTACTCCTATATGCTAAACCTACGGGTTCCAAGATGCCAGGTTCCTGAGGACGCACCTTGCGCTTCTCGCAAATGATTACCGCCTGGTGTTCAGTAAGCCAAACCAACCTGAGTACTACGTCGGAATCCCCTAGCAGGATTTTTGCCAGTTCCAGGGGTATAAAGGCCCGCCCAGCCTTACCGGGCAGGAAGGAACAAAGCTTCCTGCCACGAAGGGTTGCCTAGGGTCTGAACGGATCCGATACTACGAAGGGTGTCACTTCTAGAAACTATGGGTATAGCTGAAAAATAAAAGAGGGGGATGCTCCGGGGTGTCAAACATGGCCTACCTCGAAAAAGAGAACTAAGGGTTGACTAATACTTGCTACTACGTCCTCCGGGCAGCCCGTCTCCAGCTGAGCTGTCGCGTAAATCCTCCCGCGGGGCGATGGCGGCGCCCTTCTCCACGTGTCGTGATGCTGAAGGTACTATTCCCGGGTTCAGGTGGCAGTTGGAGCGGAAGTGCCCCGGCTTGCCACAGTGGAAACAACGAGAACGACGGAAACACAAAAATAAAAACCACATACCTTGATCAACCGGAGAAGATGACCCGATCTCGCCCTTTCCGGTGGTGGGAAATCTGGATCCACCCTTCGACGACGGTGACGTCTCGTTTCCGACTTCCGGCACGTTGATCGAAGGAGGTGGAAGATCCGCTCTCTTTTCTCTCTTTTCTATCTCCGAACTAGGGTTTCGTTTTGGTCTTCGGCACGCAAAAGAGGGAAGGGTTTGAGGAGGCGATCTTTTAAAAACTAGGATTTTTTTTTTTCCTTTCGGTATACGGGGTATAAATATATCTTATAATTAATTTAATTCTTTTATTTTTTTTCCTTTTTCACATGTACATAAGAAGGAAAAATCCCCATATCCGATATTCTAAGTATATTCTTAATTTTAGTTACAAGAGATAAAAATCGCCATCTCCTCGAAAAGCGTGCCAAACTCTTAGCACAGATTCCGGTGCACACTATGGATTCCACGACCTTCAAAACCCCATTCCGGGAGGTCCGTAAGTCGGATTTCAGATCCGATCACAGTGTCGTTCCCCGTTTTTCGGGCTCTATAATAGAAAAATACCCGCACAGTGCAACGATCGACTTAAGAAAACTCGATAACCTAAGCCCCTTAACTACCAAGTTATCCCGAAAGGGATTAAAGACAAACAGGATAGGTCGTGACATTACAGCGGACCAAACTGCAATTCAGCACGTCTTTCCACCCGCAAACTGACGGACAATCGGAACGGGTAATCCAGATTCTCGAAGATATGCTCCGAGCTTGCGTGCTCGATTTGGGTGAACGATGGTCGCGTTACCTACCCCTCGTGGAATTCGCCTACAATAACAGCTACCAAGCAAGCATTCAAATGGCGCCGTATGAAGCCCTGTACGGACGCCGATGTCGATCTCCTATAAGTTGGGACGACTTGGGGGAGCGAAAATTTTTGGGACCATATCTAGTGGAGGAAACCGAGGCAAAGGTTCGCCTTATCAGGCAGCGGCTGTTGACCACCCAAAGCCGGCAGAAAAGCTATGCGGATCAGAGGCGACGCGATTTGGAGTTTATGGTGGGGGAACACGTGTTACTTCGTGTATCGCCATCTAAAGGAACCAGATATTTTGGCTTAAGAAGGAAACTGAGCCCGCGGTATGTGGAACCCTTTGAGATCCTGGAGCGCGTGGGCCCGGTGGCATATCGGTTGGCCTTACCGCCAAACCTCGAACGGGTACACAACGTGTTTCATGTCTCGATGCTCCGTAATTACCTTCCCGATCCGTCACGCATCCTCGATGTTTATGCTGTCCAGTTGCGCGAGAACTTGAGCTTCGAGGAAACACCGATACCGATCTTGGCGCGTGAAGATAAGAAGCTACGCAACCGGATGATCCCCTACGTGAAGGTGCAATGAGTAACCATGAGGAGCGTGAGGCGACTTGGGAACTAGAGACGCAGATGAGAGAGTGTTTTCTCGATTTGTTTAGCGAGGGTTGAGGATAAGTTTCGAGGACGAAACTTCTTTTATGGGGCGTGTGGTGTAATATCATGACTTTTTGTGTATCGTTTTACCCTCTTGCTAATAAATTATATGTTAGGGAAAATCGAATTATCGAGTTTTCTTAGGCTGACTATCATGCGGTGCGGGTATTTTCCTGTGATAGAGCTTGAAAAGCGATGAACGGCTGTCACGCCCCGGAGGTTCAAAAAGAGCGGAAAACGTAACTATATTTTTTTTTCTTTACAAGAACCTTGCCTCCGGTGCGCGCCAGACCCGCCACATATACAAATTCACTCCCCAAACGGGCGGAGTCTCCTTTGTATATGTATGGCGTTCCGAACACGACTACTACTTTAACCATGCAATCATTGAGCAATAAGGCGGAGAGATCACACTTAACCAGACCATCATAGTTACCACATTTCAATGCAAGGATAAATCCATAGGTTTGAAAGACGGTGTCCACACGACACCCGGTTTTACAAAACGTTTTCGCAATCTCTTTTGCGCGGCAACATTGCTTGAAAGGATAAATCCACGGGTTTAGAAATCAGTGCCCACACGACACTTAGTTTGAAAACGCTTTTGAAACCATGTTTATATTTGAAAACAAGCCGCATTCACACATCTCAACAATCACAGTTATAAGTAGTCATTCCTACGCTAAGATCTCAATCCAACATCCACAATAAACCATTCACAAGTAATCACAGATATACTAACCAAAAACAAAGAGATAACCATAAAACTGTAAAGTTTATTAGCCATATTGGCTATGGTCCTCTACGCACTGCCTCACCGTCGTCCCGGTTCCCACCCCTGCTCGGACCTGTCACAATGTGGGTAGTTAGTGACTGATAAAGTAGATGTTAAACAAGTAAATGCTATAAACTGAAAAGACAAACTGATACACCAGAGCATTCACTTCCCCCTCATGAATCGCTAAATCCCTGCCACAATCACGCTGGGCACCTACCCCAGATTTAAAATATATTGGGCCCCAACCCCAGATACCTTGCTCACTTTCTTAGTGCCTCCAACCCCTCTACTGCCCAAGTAGCAGTCACCTCCCCTTGAGGGGTCCCCATTATCCCTAGTCGTGGGGTACACGGGTAATCTTACCATCTTTCCGAAAAAATACACCCTGTGCGGTGGCCAAACCGCCTGTGTGTGTGTAAGGAAATATGAGCATATAAAACAGTGTCGCGACCTCAGCCGCCTCAGTTAGAATATAAACGGGATTCACATGCAATGGGGTTAGACAGTTTACCAAAACATCTACTTTAATCTCACAAAAACACAGAAACGACTATACATCGAAAATATCAAGAAGGTACCCACCTCGAATGTGCTGACCGGAACACCTGAGACCGAATCACGCTCACAATCGGCACTCGAACCGAAAAAGTCTCCACACAAAAACTGCGGTCAGAACGGAAACATATTCTGTAATTAAACGGAGTCCAAAACCCAAAAACACTACCAAAGACTCGGCACAGCGGTGGCGATGACGCGCGACGGACGACGCGGCCACCACCGCGTCGTTGCAAGCCATGCGGCCACGCGGGCACAGGCCCCGCCCGCGCGGGCATGCCCCGCGCGGCGCCGCCTGCAGCGCGGCGCGGGCGCCCACCCTGCGCGGTGCTGCGGGCGGCCCGACCGCGCGGGCATGCCCCGCGCGGCGCCGTCTGGGGTGCGGCGGCGGCAGCTAAGCCAAACAAACAAATGGCGAAAACCCCCAAACTAAAACGGAAAAGAGCACCGCTTACCGCTATTTCGTCGAAGAAGGCGCTCCGTTCACGATCTCGGCTTCGGCACGTTGATCGGGGATGACCGGGTCCCTCCGCTTTCTCCTTCTTTCTTTCTTTTCTCTTCCGGTTAGGGTTTTCCCTTCCTCTTTCTTTCTTTCCTCTCCGGCTAGGGTTTTTTTCGGGAAAAATAGTTTCTCTTTCTTAGTACGCACCGTAGATGTCACGCCCCGGGTGTAAACCAGAACCCGGGCCCGTCTACAGATCCGCCGTGCACACGGTATTTCCCGTGTACACGAAGCGCCAAACCTGCTCAGATATAAGAAAACAATAAAAGAGCAACAAAAACAGAGCTGAACTAAAACTAATACATCTCAGACTGAAGCTGGAAATAAAATACAATACATCTGTATAAATGATACATCTGTCCCTCCCAGCTCACCAAAATAAATACAACCTGCTGGCAAAAGCCAGTCCCAAATGTAAAAGTACAACCGTCTGAGGAAACCTGGGTACACCAACAGTCCAGCTAACACGCTCATCCTGCCTCGAGATCTACCTACTCAGCCGTCCTCTCTCCTCGACCCGCCGCTGAAAGCCCAGCAGCACCCGCAGAAGACACTGCAAAACAAGGAAGACGAAAAAGAGGAAAGAAGAATGGGGGTGAGAACTACTAGTAAACCAGTAGCCTCCCCTAGTGGGTAAAACCTCAAACTCTGACACCCCCACTAGGCCTACCAGAGGCAAAAAGGAAAGAAGAGTGGTAAGAAATGAAACCGCTGCCAAAAGGGAAATCTACCACTACTATGCCTCTAAAATACAGTCCTAGACTGTGATAACCGTAAGCAACAATAACCAACCGTCCCAGATGAACCCAATCTGTACCGCCCTCATCATCGGGCAAATAAGCCGCGCCGATGTGATAGCAAGATTCCTGCTGCCGCCCTCATCATCGGGCCAATAAGCCGCGCCGATGTGATAGCAAACCCTGTCCATAACTGTCCAGCCCCGCCCTCCGAAGGGGATCTCGAGGGGAGCTACCCACACGAGTAAAGCACCACCGGGCAATAACCGCGCCGGGGTAATAAAAGCCTCACCGGGTAATAACCGCGCCGGTGATAAAAGCAGGATTAGATCACAACTATAAAGCCCCCAGTGGAACACAACCCTCCACTAAAAGAAAACTGACTCCCCAATCAGATGCAAGAGTAACCATCCGGTCAATCGCCCAATATCCGCGATTGCCGCAATACCCCACAATCCACGACCAGGTCTAACAACCGACCTCCGGTCAACCGCCCAATATCCGCGGTCGCCGGAATAACCCGCAATCACAATCATGTCCCACATCCGACATCTGGTCAACCGCCTACTATCCGCGGTTGCCACAAAACCCTCTAGTCCATAATCAAGCCCTATCACCGATGTCCTATAACCGACATCCGGTCAACCGCCCAATATCCGCGGTCGCCGCCAAAACCCATGATCCATAATCCAGGCCCCGGCTACACTATCCCAAACCCCTGCTCAAACCCGAGCAAACCCACCTGACTAACGAAAAGGAGAAAGAAGCAAACAAGGTTTCTCCTAAGTCAAGTTCCAGCATGAAAGTGTAGCGATAAAAGATGGCCTACCTAGATGTCCAAACAAGCATGCAAGTGTTCTCAAAGAAATAAAGAAAAAGGCGACCAATAGTGGTTCCACATGTGTAACAATTAATCACTCCGCATAGATATAACCATCATGCTAAAACATTATCCAACCACACATGTCTATGATCCATAATAAAGCGTCACTATCCACCTATGCATGTCATAAAGTCCTCAAATAGTACCAACCACTAACAGGATAATCATAAAGCCCATGATAATTAATCCAATCCACATGCAAGGTTAAACGCTAACATTCCATCCATACAAACATGTATAAGTCCCAACCACTATCAAATATCCACAATAGTAATTTCCATAGGAAAAGCTCACAATTTATATCACTTAAGCATGCATGTCCAAATAAAGGGATCACTCTAATATTCCTAGTGAGCATGTCAAAATAGAGGTAAACAACAACCACCCACCTCGATCGCTAAATCCAAGTCCAAGAAGTGCTCTCGCCCAAACCGATAAGCCGCCGCGATCGCTGTACAAAATTACCCCAAGACATACACACAAATAAGCACACAAGTATCCGCAAACAAGCTGTCCAGAATTCAGTCCCGAAGATGCCCTGTTTTTACCTGCGAGAGGTGCCCGGAAAATTCCAAGAAAAATACCGTCACGATCCTCGCGACGAACCCGTCGAAACGACTATCTGCACGCTCAAATCCGAGCTTCCTACACTGAGAAACAATTCCGACAAGGGAACCACCCCGAATTAAACTACTCTCAAAAACTGTAGCAATAACTACTGTTCACAGATATTTCTCACCTCCGAAAAATATTCAGAAAATTCCGAGAAAATTTGGGGATATTCCTCGTGATGTGTAGATGCAAATCGCCTATTGAATCGCCCCAATCCGATGCCTGTGCGCGAAGATATCACCAAAACACTGCACCGCTGTCCCAAAACTCCGCCCCAGAAAATGAGGTCACAAGATGATCCGAAAAACCCATGAAAAGCTCGGAATGGGAAAAACCAGTAAACATGGGAAACATAGCCCTACCTGTCGTGAAGCCAACGGCGTAAGAATCGCCTCATTCGGAGGTCGGAGTAAGCCGGGGGAGTCCTCGCACCGAAATGCGACGAAGAAGAACACAAACGAACGAGCGTCGCGCCGCGCCGTAAAAATGGTAACCTCGGGATGCGTGCCGCTGAAAAATCTGGAAATCTGCAGATGGAATCGCCACAGGGAGATGAAGAAAACTTGTGAAGGTGGCACTGTGAAAGGAGGAGCAGGGAAAAAGTTCTCTGCAAAGGAACTCGGCCTATTTATAGCTGGAAGAAAACAAATCAGAAAATTCCCATTAAGTCCCCATTTCCGGGCGCTCCAACTTTCGGGCGGCTACAGTGTTGGGCCCGGCCCAACACTGTGCGCGCCCGGAAGTCTCCCAGGCCTCCACGTCGCCCCCCGCACAGCGTACAGCCACGCTGGCCGCCCCCTGCGCGACGCGTGGGCCAATGCCGCGGCGACACGTGGCGCGCACCCAGTCAACGCCCGCCTGCCGCGCCCACGTGCCCGCCTGCGCCCGCCGCCTGCGCCCCCTGCCAGGCGCGAATCCCGAGGCGCCCCGGTTCAGCTCCGTGGACCCAGACTCCATGAGCCCACCAACCAGAAGACGCCACGTGTCCCGCCGGTCCATGCACCACGCCCGCCTGCTCCGTAGACCAAGTCCACTGCACCGACCAATCCAGTAATGCCACGTGTCCAACCCCCCGGTCCACCGTGCGCCCCGCACTCTCCGTAGACCCCGCCCCGCGGACCGGCCCACTCCCGAGCCGCCACGCGTCCCGCCCCCGGTGCACGCCTGCCGCGTGGACCGGGCGGCCCGCGCCTCCGTCCGCCGCACTGCCTGCGGCTGCTCCGCCGCTGCCGCCGCCGCCGGGAACACTGTTCCGGCATGAACAGTACCCGAAGCTCAAAAATAACAAGTGGGTAGTCCGTTTTGACCGTTTTCGCGCGCTGAATCCGAATTTGACGTCCATTTTGCCAAATTCCAACTCCAAAATTTGCCGAAGGCATCCGGAAAGGTAATCCTTGGTCCAAACTTCGCGCTGAGTCCATTTTTAATATCCGCATCGCGCAAAACCACTTCTAACGATCCAACGGAGTCCATTGATCACCCACGTGATCCAATAAGCCCGAAGTCCGCCACTTGTCTCCAATTGGTGCACAAACACCTCCAACACACAGTACAGGCTCCCTAGATGCCACCAATGACTCTACCACAGCTCTGCAGAGATCCAGGTCATCACAGTAGAAATCCGCATCGGGTATTTAATATTTATTTAATTATTTATTTATTTGTACGAGATAATTCCTTATCTCCTCCAAAAGCGTTCACGATCTTTTGCACGGATTCCGATGCACACTACGGTTACCGCGATCCTAAAGACCACTTTTCTGGGGGATCCGTAAGTCGGAATTCGGATTCGGTCGCACTGCCGTTCACCGTTTTTCGAGCTCTATCATAGAAAAATACTCGCACCTCAAGATTATCAACCTAAGTAAACCCGTTAATTCGGTTACCTCTAACTTGTACTTTATTAGCAGGAGGGTAAAACGTTACACGAAAAGTTGTGGTATTACAACGGCGGTGCAATCGGATCTAAAATCCGACTTACGGATTCTCTGGACTGGGGTTTTGAAGGTCGCGATAACTGTAGTGTGCATCGGGATCCGTGTTAGAGATCTGGCACGCTTTTCGAGGAATTGTAGAATTATCTCGTGGGAATAGATATTTATTTTTAATAACAAATATCCGGATGTGGGTTTTTATCGTACGTACCTAGGGGGAAATCTGTTTTCCCAAGAAGAAAAGAGAAAACCCTAGCAGGAGAGAAAAGAGAGAAAAGAGAGAAAAGAGAAAAAGAAAAGAAAACCCTAACCGGAGGAAGAAGAAAGAGAGATGGAGAAAGCGGAGGAACCCGATCGTCCCAGATCAACGTGCCGGAGACTGGAGAACGAGACGCCACCATATACGAGGAGAGGATCCGGATCCTCAGCGCCGCGAAGAAAGAGATTGGATCAACGTCCCCGATAGATCGAGGTTAGCGCCGTTATTCTTACGATTTCATTGTTCTAGGGTTTGGCGTCTTTAGGTCTTTCGTGATTCTTATTTGCTTTTACCGCCGCCGCCGCCGCCGTCGCCGCCGCCGCCGTCGCCGCCGCACGCAGGCCGAGAAACCCTAGGGTACCGCGTGACCGCACCGCGTGCGGTGCCGTGCGGCGTTAGTGCCCACGTGGCATCAACGCGGGCAGCGCCGTGCGAGGTTGGTGCCCGCGCGGCCGCACCGCGTGCAGCGCCGCGCGGGGCTGGCACCCGCGCGGCCGCACCGCACGCGCCGCGCGGGGCAGGCGCCCGCGCGGCAGCATCGCACGCGGCGTGCGCGTGCCGCGCGGCCGCCGCATGCGCCGCGCGGGGCTGGTACCCGCGCGGCCACGCCGCTTGTGCCGCACGGGGCTGGTGCCCGCGTGGCCGCCTCATGCGCCGCGCGGGGCTGGTGCCCGCGCAGCCGCGCTGCTTGAGCCGCGTGGGGCTGGTGCACGCGCGGCCGCCGCATGCGCCGCGCGGGGCTGGTGCCCGCCCAGCCGCGCTGCTTGTGCCGCGCGGGGCTGGTGCCCGCGCGGCCGCCGCATGCGCCGCGCGGGGCTGGTGCCCGCGCAGCCGCGCTGCTTGTGCCGCGCGGGGCTGGTGCCCGCGCGGCCGCCGCATGCGCCGCGCGGGGCTGATACCCGCGTGGCCCCGCCGCTTATGCCGCGCGGGGCTGGTGCCCGCGCGGCTGCGCACCAGCCCCGCGCGGCCGCGCCGCTTGTGCCGCGCGGGGGTGGTGTCCGCGCGGCCGCTGCATGCGCAGCGCGGGGCTAGCGCCCGCGCAGCTGCACCGCTTGCGGCACGCATGCCGCGCGGGGGGTGGTTCCCACTTCGTCGCCGCCGCCGTCGTCGCTGCTGCGAGTCGTTAGTTCGTTCGTTTGCGCTTTCGGAGTCGTGTTTGCCTTATGAGAGTCGTATCTTACCTGTTATGCCCTGTTGGAGGACTTTCTTTTTATGTCCGGGTGTCATCCGAAGGTACGAGTCGATTTTTGGAGTTCCGGTCGACGCGATTTGAGGTGGGTACTTTGTTGTATTTTGGTGTATGGTTGTTCCCGTTGTAACTTGTGAAAGTAAAGTAGATGTACCTTTTTGTAAACTGTTTAACCCCATTGCATGAGAATCCCGCTCATTTATTTCTAACTGTGGCGACGAATGTCGCGGTGCTTTATTACACGCCGGTTTCGGCATTTATGCTCATGATTACTTACACGCACACCGGCGGTCTGGCCACCGCACAAGGTGTATTTTTCCGGAAAGATGGTACGTTGACCCGTGTACCCCACAAAGGTAAAGGTGACATAGTGGGGACCCCTCGCGGATTACTTAAGGTGCTGCACAAGTACCGTGGAGGGGTTGATGGCATCAAGGTGCGAGCAAAGTGTACTTTCGCTAGCGGTCTTTAGACCTCCCGGCATATGCTTCGTTTTGATTAAACAGGGGATACGGTGACTCATGAGGGGGAAGTGAAATGCTCTGGTGTATCGGTTTGTTCATTACAGTTCTTATAGCATTTTACTTATTTCCAAATACTTTATTTATCACTGACTACCCACACTGTGACAGGTCCGAACAGGGGTGGGGACCGGGACGACGGTGAGACAGCGTTTAGAGGACCTTAGTCATTGAGGCTGACGAACGTTTTATTTACTTTCGATCATCCTTCTATTGCTTTTTGATTAGTAAGCTTGTGTTTGCTTGTTAGTGGAATAATGTGGATGTTGGGTTGAGATCCTAACTTAGTGGTGATATCTTGTAATTGTGTTTTTCTTAGACTTGTATGCGGCGAGTTTTCAAATTGCAAAATGTTGTCGAAAACGTTTTCAAACTAAGTGTCGTGTGGGCACTGCTTTCCAAACCCGTGGGTTTATCCTTTCAAGTTATGTTGCCGCCTAAAAGAGATTGCGAAAACGTTTTTAAAATCGGGTGTCGTGTGGGCACCGTTTTTCAAACCTATGGATTTATCCTTTCAACCTTGTTGTGGTAATTAGAGTTATGCTTAAGTGTGATCTCTCCTCTTGAATGCTTGCTGACTGCATGGTTAAAGTATAAGTCGTGTTTGGAACACCGTACATATACAAAGGAGACTCCGTCCGTTTGTGGGGTGAATTTGTATATATGGCGGGTCTGGCGCGCACCGGGGGCAAAGTTAATTTCAAAAAAAAAAAAGTTCACGTTTTTTCGCTCGTTTAGAACCTCCGGGGTGTGACATACATCTACCAGACTCCACTCTACCCCCAAGCACGAGTGTAACATGCATCCCACACTAAAAGAAATCCCGACCACTCAGCCCACTATCCGGGCGAGGAAAACACTATGTCCAAGAATAGAATAAGAAGTGTGGATGTCTAGAGCATAAATGAATCTAGCCCAAGTGAGGGTTTTCTACTAGTCTGGTTACACATGCAACATATGACAGGGTGCTAGGTCAAGTTCCAATAGTAGCATTTAGTTTAACTAAAGCAAGATCAGGGAACATTAACCAACATGATTTCAATAACAACACATGAAAGACAACATCTCTCTAACATGCATTCTAACATATCTCACAATCATGCATGCTTTCTATACAACAGAATTAATGAACCGTCCACCGGTTTTGGAGACGAAGCACCCCACCTGAAGCGTGCGTCAATCCAAGATCAAAAGGGCTGAAACAGAACGGGGATAATCCTCAAGTTCTCACAATTCCATCGAGCCCAAAAACACCAGAAAACTCCTCCTGGGTACAAAGATATGGTCCAAACATTGCAATAAGCAAAAACTCCCATAAATACATGTTGCTGTAAAATCAGTCCAGAAAATGCTTAAATACCACCTGCGAGATAATCTCCAAAAATTCCAATAAAAATACGACGATTGTTAGGGATTTTATTTTGGCGTATTTCGTGAAAGTGGTTAAGTCTTGAAGATTGAAGATGAAGATGTTTGGATCATTTACCTCAATCTCAGGAAAGAAGAATTCAAAAGGATCAGGTACGTTTAACTAAATAAGTTTGGTGATCCGAATACTTCTTATAGTGTAGAAATACTTGGATGAATTTTTGATTGCATAAAAATCAAAAACTGGACATGTAATATGTTCAGGATCCGGATCAGGGCATTCCAGTCCGGACCCCGAACATAGTTTAGTTCATGCAGAATTTCAGTCCGGACCTCCCCTGGTTCAGTCCGGACCCCGAACATTGATTCTGCAGAAATCGCATGAACAATCCGGACCGTTCATCTTTCAGTCCGGACCCCGAACATGTTTTTCTGGAAAAGTTCTGTTTAATGACAATAGTCCGGATCCAACTTACTGCAGTCCGGACTGTCGACCCGAAAAATTCCAGATAAGGTGGTTTTTGATTCTTATCTTCTTTCAAAGGTTTCTAACCTATAAATAAACCCTTTGATTCATCTTTTAGGGTTAAGTTTAAAAAGGATTTAAAAATCCAATACGATCGAAAAAGAGAAAAATCCACATATAGAGAAGAAAGGAAATAACTAGATATGTTCTATGTTTCTTCATCTATATTGATTAATTTGATTCTAGGGTTTCAAAGCTCATATCTCTTGTAGAATCAAATTAATGAATACTTAGATGGTATTTCTGATCTATCTTTGATCTAAGTATTCGGCAGATTTTCACCACCAACAAACAACGATTTTGCCAAAAATCGGCGCGTGGATTCGCGTGGCCTTGTGGACTCAAGGTGCTACCGTTTCGAGGATTCGAAACGAAGTGCGTTCGTGGATTCGAGACGTACTACTTGGTGGAGACCGTGGATTCGGCGTTGGACGCAAATCGTGGATTCGAGGCGCGTTGCGGAGCGAGCGAAGAAGATCAACTAGGAGCGTATGGAAAAAGGTTGACTCGTGTGAGTACAGTATATCACCTTTGTACGTGTTTTAATTCTAGTGGATTTCACCGTGTTATCGGTCCCATGGTTTTTTACTCCTGTGACGGAGTTTTCCACGTAAAATCTCTGTGTGTTATTTACTTTTCCGCATTAGGTTTTGTTACGCAAAGATTTTTGAGTGTTTTGTGTTTACGCCTATTCACCCCCCCTCTAGGTGGTTTTTCCCCTATTCAGATCCATATTTTACATAACCCACAAGTGGTATCAGAGCGGGAATAGGGTTGTAAACAATGGTTGAAGGTGGAAACATCAATAGACCACCGTTCTTCGAAGGAACAAACTATGCTTATTGGAAAGTACGCATGAGAGCGTTTTTAATTTCCATCGATGAACGGGTGTGGCAATCAATCGAGTTTGGATGGACAAATCCTACTAAAATTATTGTTGATGTTGGCACCGTCAAACCTAGGTCGAAATGGACCAAGGAAGAAATTGATACATCTTCTTACAATGGCAAAGGGATTAATGCTTTATTCAATACTTTGTCACAAACCGAATTCTCTCGCGTCTCGGCATGTGAGACTGCAAAAGAAATCTGGGATGTTCTACAAGTTACACATGAGGGAACAAGCCTTGTGAAGATTCAAAAACTACAAATGCTTACGAGCAAATTTGACTCAATTTTTATGGCAGAAAATGAATCTTTCACAGATTATTATACACGATTGCAAGATATTGTTAATATATGTGCTAACTTGGGAGAGAAAATTCGAGAATCTAAAGTTGTAAGAAAGATTTTAAGGACTCCTCCTGAAAGATTTCGCCCTAAGGTTGCGGCCATTGAAACAGTAAAACACCCGGACGAAATCCGTGTAGAAGAATTAGTTGGTGCACTTCAAACTTATGAAATGACTTTTCCTACTAACTATTCTTCTGGAAAGCCATCTTCTCCTAAGTCTTCAGGTTTTGCATTGAAATCAACAAAAGAAGAAGACGCGGATTCATCCTCCTCAGACGGTGATGAGAATCTATCAATGGAGGATTTCGAGAAGCAACTTGCTCTCTTGACGAGGAAATTTCGCCGAAGCTTTCGAAGGGGTAATTCAAGCAAAACCTCACCCTTCGTAAAGTCGAAGAAAGGCAAAGGATCTTCAAGCTTTAAGTCAAGAAAGCAAGAGAGTTTGTGAGGACCCGGATCCCCGCATTGGGTTTGCTGGTTGTTTGGCGGCTTTTGGTGGCCTATGTGGTGTCTCGTTGGAGTTAGTGCGCAATTTGGACACAAGTGTTGGACTTCGGGCTCAAAAAGGGATCACATGGGTAATTGGAGGACCCGGCGAGTGTTTAGAAGTTGTTTCGCGCGACTCGGATGTCAAATTTGGACTCAGGGCGAAGTTTGGATTAAAGAATATCTTTCCGGATGCCTTCGGCAATTTTTAGAGTTGGATTTTGGCAAATTGGACACCGGATTTGGATTCAGCGTGCGAAAATGATGAAAATGGACTATTCACTTGTATTTTTTGGAGCCCGGATGACGCGCACGTTTTTCGAGGCAAATGGTACTGTTCCGGCCGCCGGCAGGCAGCGGCGGCGGCGGCGGGCAGCGGCGGAGCGCGGCGGCGCGGTCGTGGGCAGGCGCGGGGGGCGCGCGGGCAGGTGCGCGGTCCACCGCGGAGGCGTGCACCGGGCGCGGGCCACGTCGCGGCTCCCGGTTGGCCGGTGCAGCGGGCGCGGTCCACGGGAGAAGCGCGGTGTACGGTGGACCGGAGTGCCGACACGTGGCGGGCTTTGAGTGGCCGGTGTTGTGGACCGGGACCACGGAGCAGGCCGGGGCGGCCTCAGGGCGCATGCCTGGTAGGGGTGCAGGCGGCGCCGCAGGCGCGTTGACCGCGTTTCCCGCGCGAGTGCGCGCCACGCGTCGGCGCCTGCGCTGGCCACGTGTCAACTGGTGGCTGGCCAGTTTGGTTGTCGACTGTTTGGCGGGCAACGTGGGGGCCCGTGGGCGATTCGGGCGCGCACAGTGTTGCGCCGGGCCCAACACTGTAGCAGCCCGAATCTCCCATGCGCCCGGAAACTGGGACTTATGCGTCATTATTTGATTTGTTTTCTGGGCCTATTTAAGCGACCCGAGCTGCTTCTTCTCCACTTTTTTTGCCATTTCCGAGCTTCCTCTCGCTGCGGCGTCTTCAGCAACTTTCTTCCTCACGCAGTGCTTCATCCATCTGCAGAGTTTGAAGATTTTATGTGGCACGCTTCCCAAGGTTTCTATTTTTACGGTGCGGTGCAACGCTCGTTCATTGATGTTCCCCTTCGTTGTATTTCGGTGCGCGAGCTCCCCCGGCCTACTCCGACCACCTTTTCGAGCGATTTCTTCGTCGTTGGATTCGCAACAGGTGAGGCTACGATTTTGGTATTTTCGACATTTTGTGGTTTTGCGCTTTTCGAGGAGTTCTTTCATGCTCACTGAGGACCTTGTTTGCTATGTGGATTTTTTAGGACAGCGGATTGATGGAATTTTATCTCCGCGCTCGGACATCGGATTGAGACGCTCTTATACACTTTTTTCATCTACTCGACGCGAGGATCATCATAGTATTTTTCTTGGAATTTTTGGAGACATTCCCGAAGGTATACATTTTCCTTTTCATCTGTGCGAGAGTTTACAGTTGTATGGTTTTGAAATTTTGCACACCGATACTGTGGAATTTGTAACTTGGCCTACGGTGCTCGGCATTGGGCATGCAGGTACCCGTTTCGAAGCTATCGACGCGAGGAACGCTGTGGTATTTATTTCAGAATTTTTGGAGCCCTTTCTACAGGTGTAAAATCGACATCTTTGCGGCTGAAATTTCAGAGTGTATTACTTGGTTAATTTTGGGAATAAAGTCTAATTGTAGCCTTGTGTTGTACCCAGGAGGGTTTGTGGACAGTGCTGGACCTGTCAGACTTAGAGTTATTATTTTCCTGGGTTTTTCAGCTGTGGAATCTTGGACAGTTAGCACCTTCAGGTGGGTGGCCTTGTCTCCAAGTTTTATGGACTGAACAGTAATTCTACCGATGTAGGATCATGCATGTTAGAGTTTTTCTTGTGTAGCATGCTAGATTGTAGGAATTGTTATTTCCTTTATTAGCTGAGGTTCATGTGACCTCCTTGCTCTCTATCATCTGTTAATGATAGTTATCTCGGAACCCGACCTAGCACCCCCGTCATATGTTGCATGTGTAACCAGACCAGTAGAAAACCCTCACTTGGGCTAGGGTTATTTATGTTTAGACTTCCACACTTTATGTTCATTCCTGGACTTAGTGTTATCCTCGCCCGGGTAGTGGGCCGAGCGGTCGGGACTTCTTTTTAGTGTGGGTTGCATTTGCACTAGTGCTTGGGAGCAGAGTGGAGTCTGGTTGATGTAGTGGATCGCTTGTCTATACCGGGAACCGTTTGGGGTAAACGGTGGTCCCGGGTGGTCCTGTTTTTCCCCTGTTTGGGTTGTCGCCACTGTGTTAGTGGTAGTAGTTTACTAGTGTTAGCCGGACCTAGAACCCAGAACCCTTTTTGACATACACATGATTTTAGTCTACCAATGTTTTCTTCCAAGCATCGAAGGGCCGCTGGAGTCTGTTCTTGTTTGATTGGACAAAGGCATCAGCCCCTCGGGGTTTGGGTAAAACACTTGTTTCTAACTGTTTGTCTAAAAAGAACTAAAAATCATTAAAAATGGATTTCTTTTCAAAACAAGATAGCTTTTCAAAAAAAGGGTACTACTTTTAATCCTCACCCTGTGTGGGTTGAGTGAAAATGGTTTTCAATAACAAATGGCACCTTTTCCTGTAAATCTCACCACTCGAAAGGATTCGAGTGGTCTGGGTTCTAGGGGCCGTTCCTTTGTCGGGACGAAAGCCACGGGGGCCGAGCCTGGAACCTGTTCTTGTTTGATAGGGTTGTAGGTGTAGGTCTCCCGGGACTTTCGGGCCCTGTTTGTGTCTTCTGCGTGTTGTACCGTGATTATTGTGTTCCCGAACTATAAGGGGGTCGGGAACTTCGATAGGCGGAGCCTAGAGTCTGTTCTTGTTTGATAGGGTTCTTAGCACCGGTCTATCGGGTTTTCGCACCCATATGGTGTCGGTCTTTACTGTGAGTTTAGTGTTCTGTTGTGGTAGCCGTCTGGTGGACGGTAGTCCTGGCTGTGGAGTATCTCCAGCGAGTGTGTTTGTGCTGTGAGCGGTTGGTGAGACTAGTGTCTCGTGTTTCGTGTTAGCTGATCAGCTGAGTCGTCGAGAGTGCTCCGACTGTTGTGCGAGATGTTTGTGGATTGAGTCTTTCCGTTCAGCGCGTGAGCGTGGATTTTGACTATAGCCTGCAGTGCCACTTGAGCTCGACATAGTGCGCGGATACCCTTGTCCTCGTTGGGGTCGCTCCCCTCGAGTGCCATGTCCGGAGTGGGTTTGCACTTTGGTATCGCGACTTGTCGACGCCGTCCCTCTCACTGGCCCAGTTTTGGCAGTCACGGACATAGTCCCTCTAGCTGGCCTAGTTTTGGCAGCTACGGACGCCCTACGTCAGTCCGGTCCTCCGGGATGTAACGGCAGTAGGTAGGCGTAGGTTTGACTTGACCCGAGGAGGCAGTCAGTGTAGATTGGGTGACTATACTTGAGAGTCAGTGGATGCATCATATTATCATCTGTCCCACTTCTTGAGCATCTAGATAGAGGCATAGTAGCTGTAGAGTTATTTTCCAGCTTTTTCCTTTTTCAACCCTGCTTTTGTTACTTTATGCCTCTAGTAGACTTGGTGGGCAGACCGTTGGGCTTGTTGACGGCACCCACTGAGAACTACTGTGGGAAGTAGTTCTCACACCCGTCGTGGTGTTTTTCCCCAGGGACTTCTTCTCCTGTTCCTGTTTCTCCAGTTGCTGTTTCTTCTGACCGAGGCGAGGGAGTCGCGAGCTAGTTCCCTACCCGTCGTTGGAGTGTAGCGGTACCCCTTCTGAGGAGAGCTTCAGTAGATTAGTTTACCTATTTTCCCTCTGTTGAGAGACCCTTTGTCACGCCCCGAGTCCGCCAATTTGTACGGTTCGGGCACGCCAACAGACCCGCCAATCGGGTAAGGCCTTTTCCTACCCGAAAGGAACGGTAACATCCATAATAACACAACAAGTATATGCGGAAGCTCAATATCAGAGTATTAAAAATCACTATAAATTTAAAACTTTCATTCGATAACATACAGTTAATGCGGAAATGAAAGCATACAAGAGTGAACCATGCGTTACTTTATTACACTTTACATTTCTGAACTTGCAAATAAAATTATTACAATTCCTTTACATAAATTCCTCACCATACAAGGTTCACTCAAGGAATATATAAATGGGATACCTCTGCTAGACCCTCTAGGTCCCTATGCTGCTGGGCCCTTGCCCTTGTCGTATACCTCGCCGTCTGCCTCTGAACCGTCGCGATCGCTGCATCCATACCTGAACCTATGGGGGGAGTCACCCAAGGGGTGTGAGAACTACGACATAGTTCCCAGTGGGTTCAACCACCAAGAAAAAGTGTCCTACACCACTTGGTCCAATGGAAGCAATAATAATAGTGCTAGGAAACTAAAATCCTCGAAATCAAAATGCAGCTATGCCAAATAATATATCACTGCCTGTATATACGCATCGACCCAGCACTACTCTGTCTAGTCATACTAGGCTACTAAGCACCAACTCGGCCACTATGCCGCTGCATACAGGGTTCAACTAACCTGGCCATCTTGGCCACTCTATTTTCTCTTTATTCTTTAAATTCTGGTGCTTTAGTTCAAGTTAACCCTCGAAAATTCTTATCCAACGGGGCAAGCCCGGTAGTCCTGCTACCATAAGATAAGATTTCTAAGGTTGCCGATAACACCCGCAAGTGTTACCCCGTCCTACGGAAGAAACGTCCCGAATGGGTCACTGCCCGGGAGAGGGATGCTGCCCGTACCTCCAACCTGGGCTGATTTCACCGTAGGTCCGCCCGTTTTATTTTTATATTTTCTTTTTACTTTAGTTCTTAGCTTCTTTGCCTTTGAAAACTTGCTTTCCTTTCTTATTCGAGCTTATAGCTCTCATTTTGCCACTGGCAAATCTCTTTCTCTTTTCTTTGAGTATTTAGCTCTTTACTTTCACTTTAAGCCTTTCGAAAGTACCTCGTCCGACGGGTCACTGCCCAGGGAGTCCTGCTCCACTTGACGAGTCTCAAATTCGAAGGCGCCATTTACATTCTCTTTATGCTTTTTAGCCACTTTTAGCTTGCTTTTAACTTTAAGCCTTTCGAAAGTACCTCGTCCGACGGGTCACTGCCCAGGGAGTCTTGCTCCACTTGACGAGTCTCAAATTCGAAGGCGCCATTTACATTCTCTTTATGCTTTTTAGCCACTTTTAGCATGCTTTTAACTTTAAGCCTTTCGAAAGTACCTCGTCTGACGGGTCACTGCCCAGGGAGTCCTGCTCCACTTGACGAGTGTCAAATTCGATGGCGCCATTTACATTCTCTTTATCTTAAGCAATTTGCTTGTCTTGCTTATTAACCACTTTTTCATCCCTTACCCTAGGTCTTACCACACGGGTAACCAGAGAGTCTCCTGGACTCTTACACATTTTACTTTCTTTGTTTAACTCAAATTGAAGTTAAAGCTATTGTCCATTTGCCCAGACACCCTATGACTCTCTAGGGTTATATTTGTTTAATTCTTTAACCTTGGGATCTTATCCCGCTTTCCTGATTCCTTACTGAATCCTAGAGTTAACTTAACTCTATTTTCCTGTTCCACTATATCTTAGAGTTACATTGACTCTAATATCCTGTATGTGAATTCAAACTCCACTAGTTCACCTTAGGTTCTCTTTACCTAAGTTCCATGTCATGCTTGTCCTAGAGTTCCTTGACTCTATATTGATCACTCTATCCAATGTCCTTAGGTTATTACCTAAGACCATGCCACTCATCCACCCTAGGATAACTCCTAAGTTGATGTCACTCGTCAAACCCCTATACTAGGTTTTCTCCTAGTCTTACTACCAACAAATGTTGTTCCCTTATGTCACGTGATTCCTAGGGTTATACCCTAACATGATCACAATCATAATAGCTAATCCTTTTTCATGCATGCAATTATTTCCATCTTATTCATAAAATAATAATTATCTCTACGCATGCATAATCATCATATATCTTTGGCAACCAACAGTTGCACTTTTCCTCTGTGTCCCTTTGCACATGCACATCTATTCCTCTATCTCCGGCAACCAACAGTTGCACTTTTTCATCTGAATCCATCTACACATGCAATCTTAATCATAATTACCTAACGCCTCTAACAGGCTAATATCATGCTTCGAATCGAAAAGCAAAGGAGCAAGGGGAGAGGTCACCCATTTTCGGCAGAATTCCCCACCTTGAAGTGTCCCCAATTGCTTGTAGACACTTGCAATTGGTCTCCGCGCGATTCCACTTGTTTCCTCGAGCTTGCACGCAAAACGATGCACATTCCTCGAGTCTGCATGCAAAACGGTGCACGTCCTACAATCCTGCATGCAAAACGATGCATGTCATTAAAATCCATACTTAAAAATGGTGCGCGCCACTTCAGCCGGCACGCAAAACGATGCGCGGAAACACGATCTGCACGCGAAACGGTGCATGTACCTCGAAACTGCACGCAAAACGATGCACATATGACTGTAGGATTGCACGCAAAACGGTGCATATTTTTCCTAGCCCTGCACGGAAAGCGATGTAACTTATTAGAATCTACTCGTGAAACTGCACGCATTGGTTCAACCCGCACGCAAAACGGAGCATGCACCCCGTATTGGCACGCAAAACGGTGCACACTCTACGATAGGGTTGCACGCAAAACGATGCACGTTTTTCTAGCCCTGCACGAAAAACAAGACGCAACGTTAGAGTCTGCGCGAAAAATGGTACGCAAAACGTTAGTCCAACCTGCACACAAAACGGAGCACATACCTTGTATTGGCACGTAAAACGGTGCACGTTCCTTTTTCAACTTTGCACGCAAAATGGTACATATTTTCCGAGCCCGCGTCCAAAACTGCACATATTAGTCGAATCCGCACGCAAAACGGTGCATATCTCCACGAGCGGCACGCAAAACGAGGTGCGCCCAAAATGCCCGTGAAACTCGCGCAGTAAAACGGCACAGTAAAACTTGGTCCCTAACACGCACGTAGGCAAAAGAGGTCAAATCCAAAATCCAAGAAGGAAATTCCAAACTGTTCCAAAAATACCGCAAAATGGCATACGGGACCTACCTCAACATCGTCGCGTCGTCCAACGAGTCCACTAGGCTCTTTGGAACATCTTGCGCGCTCCACGGAGTCCACGGCGCGCTCGTGCGCCCTCGAAAACCCCGGGCGAAATCGCCCGGTTCGCCTCCTGGTACGCTCGGGTGAAGCCAAAATGGAGAAAAGGAGAAAAAATGAGCCATTTCGGGCCTTTATAGGCCATTTCCGGACTTTCGGGCGCACCCTTTCGGGCGCCCGAAAACTTTCGGGCGGCTACAGTAACCAGCCCGCCGCGGTCCACGCGTCCACGCAGCGCTAGCTGGGCGCCACGTCACCCTCGCTCGGCCAATCAGGGGATGACACGTGGCCCTGGACCCGTGCACCGCGACCAACGAACCGCGGCGGCCAATGGGAGGCCGCCACGTGGACCGTACTACCTCCCCGCGCTGACACTGGCCGCAGCGTCGCGTCGCGTCGCGCTGACCGACGAATGGGAGGCCGACACGTGGCCTCCCCCGCTGACACCGCTACAGTACCCGCGCGCGCATTCCCGACGCGCCCCACTCCCTCGGTCAGGGCGACCAATGAGGAAGTGCCACGTGGCGCTTCCCCACCTACCACGCGCCTCGGGCCGCGCGCCCCGCGCCTCGCGCGGGAAAGGCTTGCCTCGGGATTCGCGCCCATGCCTCGGGATCCGTTCCAACTGCCTCGGGATCCGTGCCAGCTGCCTCGGGATCCGTGCCAACTGCCTCGGGATCCGTGCCAACTCGAGATTCGGGCGCGCTACAGTAACTTCCGGGCGCACCCACCACCGGACCGGGTTCGCTACAGTGCAGCCCGGTTTGCTGCAGCCCACAAAAGCTTGATTGCTACAGTACTTTCCGGGCGCCCGGTTCCCACTTCCGGGCGCCCGAAACTTGGGCCCAAGCCCAGTTTCACCCGTTTTCGTCCGTCCTTGCCCGTTTCTCGCCCGTTTTCGCTCAAATTTGACGGGCAGCCACAGTTTAACTTAATTTACCTCCTGGTACTTAAACTTTTCAGTTTGGACCCTCTCTGGGTTGCCAAAAGTCCCACTATACTTGAATTCGCTGGCGGAGCCCGTTCTCTCTATCCGGGTGTCCGATCAACGCGAAACTTTTACTGTGGCCATAAAAGACATTTACGGAGCTCCCGTAATTTTCTCGGAATTTTCCGAGACTGTGAATTTTCCACTTACAATCTGGGTCCACTTTCTCATATAAGATTCTGGATCTCTTATCTTAATCCCGATTTGGGCCCAATTCACTTCCTGGTCATCCTTTACTTTTCTAAACTCAATAAAAATAGTATTCATACCATTTTTATATACGTTAATCTATATACAAATTTCCGGTTCACTACACCCTTGTTGTGAGGTATAGAGTTGTATTTTATTTTACAGTTTGAGAGACTGATGTAGTGAGGATATTTTTGTATTGAGAGCTTGTACACTGATGTATTTATTGGAGATGTCTCCCTTTTGAGTTTTGTATCAGAGGACTTGTATATGATCGTTTTTTTGGGAGATGGATATTGTATTATTTTCAGTTGTGTGGGGATTGGATTTTAGTTTTTCAGTAGTTTACTTTCAGCTCTGATATCTGTATACTGTAGTTGGTTCTTTTTGCAGGTTAGACGCTTCGTCTATACGGGGTTTCCGTATGGGCGGCGGATCTGTTGGCGAGCCCGGGTCGCAGTTTCGATGCTGGGGCGTGACAGATTAGGTGGTATCAGAGCCTAGGTTGTAGGTCATGGTGGACTTAGAAACCCTAGGCTTGTGGTTGGACATTAGGATGACTACGTGAGAGTCGTGACTTATAGCGAGAGTCCTGATTGAGTTTCATACCTCTCCCTAGGGACGGGACGAGTGATTGGCATGTTTATTCTCCTAAGTGATTATGTTGGCTGCAGACAACATAATGCTATGGAATGGATGACATGTCCTAGACTTTCGCTGGATTGGGTCGTATGGTTGTTGTGTCCTGATGTTTGTTATTGTGCAGTGGACTACGATGCCCCTGAGATGTCGTGTTGTGAAGAGGACACACCCCGCATCTGATGGGTACCCGAGCAGCGGGAGGCAGAGCTATCAGAGCAGAGAGAGACCCAGGGTTATGGACCCAGATGGCACCGATGTCGGAGGCTGTCCGATGCCAGGAGGAAGCCATGGAACGTTTGAGGCGCTTGTTGGAGCAGAGAGCACAGCTAGTTGCAGTACCGCTTGAGAGTCCTCCAGCACTTTCTTCCTATACAGTGGCATATTTAGCTATATCAGTGGCACCGATTAAGCGAGCAGCCCCCTCCGTGCCGACGTGTAGTGCCGAGGCACCGAGGCAGGGTGGATAGTGGATAGTAGATGAGCTTTGGGACATCATTGGTCGATGGAGCCAGTCCCGGCAGTTTGAACCATCCCGATTCATAGGTTTGAGTTGGAGCCTTTGTAGGCAGAATTGGGGTGGGTGGTGATGGAGAAACTATTTGAGAACCTCCCTGTGCTAGGGAGTTTATGCAGTTGTTAAACGGCGTGCTCCAGGTTTCGAGGGACGAGGCGCATAGGATATGTGTGACTGAGAGTGGGTTGCGCCAGGATACCTTCCAGTTTAGTTGGTCCCTCCATTACGGATTATTGACGCTTCGATGGAGTAGGCGTGGTGTATGGAGCGTGGCGTTGCAGTTCCTTTGGATAGGGATCTGTCGCCAGAGGCGAGTTCTGGATTTTGGTGCCTCGCGCCGGGTGATGGAGGATAGATCGGTCGGCAGAGACGTTGCTGATTTCTTTTTTCCAGGGTAGCGAATTTTTGAGATGCCAGAGATCGGGTGGACCCCGATGGCAGCATCAGCACCTACATCAGAGTGGCGCGGCGGTAGCATGGATTGGTTATCTACGGAGTACCGCATTTGTCACCCCAGTGTGAGCAGAGGCAGACTGAGCGACGACCACCTACATCGAGCGGATGAGTCTGTACCACCCGGTTGGAGGGCGCTACGGCAGTGGACCAGGTTGTCGCGGGCATGATTTCTTTTTAGCAGTCTGAGTTGAGTGTGTTTTGGCTTTCCTGTCTAGACTGGAGGTAGAGTTGTTACCACGTGCACTAGAGGTACATGTTCATGTTGGTGTTGTGCATGTGGGGGAGCCTAGTGGGTTGTGATCAGTGCAGTTGAGATTTGGGACTTCACCTGCTGATATGACGATTCAAGGACAGCTCTAGGACTTGGATTGAGCACACAGGTTGGACTGGTTGATGCGGTGCCGGGCAAAACTGATTGTGGAATGAGAGCAGTCACCCTTCCGCGAGTTGGACAGGATGAGTTCATCCCCACGGTTGCCGAAGTTTTCTTCCTGCGACGTTGGCTTCAGCGGCATTGGACAGACGCCACCTCGGGAGCATTGTTGTTTGTGTGTTGGTCTATTTTTTTGTTTGTTTAGGACTAGAGGTTGTGTCCTTAGAGGTCTTGGTTAGATTGTAGCTTCGTTTTTGTAGCCACAGCAGGAGCGGCATCAACACTTCGTTTCCCCCGCTTTTGTCATCTTTGTGCGGAAATTTACGAGTGGGACGAAAACTTCGAAAGACTGCTCCAGAAATGGAGACAGTGCCCGAACCAGTTCTTGTTTGATTGGGGCGAAGGCACTGACTGTCACGCCCCGAGTTTAAAAACCAGCGTCTAAATTTTTTTTTTTTTTTTTTTTTGAAATCAGAGTTTAAAACCAGCCAGGGCGCAACAGACCGCCACATATATAGAAGAGTCCCAATCCCACTGGGGATTGAGCCCTTTTCTATATATGCACGGCTCACTTGGCATACAACCAGAGTACTAACTACGTACATCTACTAAGCAAGATTAAATTACAATATCAATAACTTCTCAATTACATTGCATTACATTTGATACAACAAACAATTAAACACTTGTTCTTATCGGCTGTCCAGGGTCAAGCTCTATCTCGTGATCTCACCAACTCGTCCCGACGTCTCAACACCCGCTCGACCTGAAAAACAGTCACCCGAGGGTGTGAGACACACCGGAGTGTATCCCAGTGGGCACGACGAGCCGAGAAATAGCAGATCGTACCTACTGGTATACAATGCTAGAGGATAGTAATAGATCAGGGGTTAGGGTAAAGCAGATATATAACTGGTGCTGTAAAGAAAGCAAAACTCATAATCTGGGTACAAGCATAGGAGATAATTTTAGCAGAATTTAAAACATGTATCAGGATAATCAACACATCAAGGAGTTAGGACAATCAGCAAGATAACAATGGAACTATAATCAGAGGCATCACATAGAATCATATAAAGCAACTTAACAACTCATGCATCAAATAGATGAAAACGCAAAGACCCAATCACAAGCTACCATATTGGCCTTCACAAGACCTCAGGCGAGGCTGCCCTCTTGGCACCACCTGGTTGACATTCCCCAAACTAGGGTCACGGGTTGCCTCAGCTAACCACTTTACCGGTAAGAACATCGCTACGGGTAGCAAATCCGCTGATATTCGTGAAGTACAACGGTGCGGGCGAATCATATGCAAATGCTCAAGCTCACGGTCCACTGACCGGGTAATCAGCAACAAGCCGGGAAATCCCCACTGGGATGCAAGGGCAAAAACCAACTGAATCTCAACACTCATGCAGGAACACTCAGCAATAAATGTCAACTCATATGCAAGATCAAGGCAAATCTCTCTCAACAGAAGCTCACAGATAAACTCAACTCAACCACACAAACCAACCAAATGATACAAAACTTAAACACATATTTTAAGAAAACTGTTTTGAAAAGTCGAAACCTCGAAGAGCATTGCCCTTGTCCTATCAAACAAGAACAGACTCAGGCGACACTACGAAGCTTGGATTTAAGTCCAAACCTCGCAGAGCAGTGCCTTTGTCCTATCAAACAAGAACAGACTCCGGCGACCCTACGAAGCGGGGTAAAACCTCAGTTAAATAAATCTATGTGCTCAGAGAGGTATCATTTGATCAGCAGAACAAACAGGCTCACTAATCAACCATGAAAATGTCCGAGTAAGAGTATAAAATACTAGAGGTGCTATGGACAATCATGTAAGGCAAAATAGAACAGATAACAGGCATAGATCAGGCAGATAGCAGATATAATATATCAAAGAAAGGCAGGCTCAAAGTAATCAAGTTAAACTACCAAAAACAGGGGTCCAACCAGTATCGCACCCCAGAGGGCCGAACTGATAAAACCCGGACCGAAGATAACCCACCTGTCAATGCGCAGGCAATTAATCTGTAATCCTCTAAATGCTCAACTCCAGGTGCAAACTGAATCAACCTGGATCAAAAATCACCAATCAGGATCAATTCAGTCCCGCTAACTCTAACCTAAACCCAGATCAATTTGAAACCCTCTTAGTTATTTTAATTGTCACCCGGATACCGTTAAATCGACGATTTTGCCGATTCTCGGACTATTATCCGATTTCCGCTCAACGAAAGCCGATGGATTCCCAACGAAAAGCTTAGGAATCATTTAAACATTTTACTAACCAGTACTCATTGTCTATTTTGCATTAAAACCCTTAAAGTTTTCAGAATTTACATTTTAGTGCCATTTGAGCACTGTTTTCGCTCGTTCTTTCAACTGGAAAATAATTTGATGAACCGTCACTTCCAGCAGGTGACATTTTTCATGCTGAACACCGTGCTCACTAATTTGTAGCAGCACGGAACCCGAGGCAAACTTCGGGCCATAAAAACCCTCTCTAACATAGCCCAAATGAATTTTTGTTTCTCCGGGACTTCTAACACTGTTTTCTAACGCGAGCATCGCGTTCAGTGACCCCAAATTAGCTTAGGGCACACTATCGCGGCTTCGCAAACAGCCCGGAACCATGTTTATTTAAACATTTCACTAAAAGGTTGATTCAACTACATCTTTAATTTAAACTTCAAACCAGCAAACTTTGTATATGAAAGGGTCTTTAAACTATTGCAAGGATCACAGGGCTCACCCTAGTTGCAGCCCAGATCTGCTGGTTCAACCAGAACCAAAGCCATGCACTCAAACAAGTTCATAAAGCACCAAACTTTAATCCACACAAAATCACTTTGATCTGAAGTGAGCACTAAGCTCAGGGGATAAAGTTTGAGCATCTTTTATATTCATAACTTTGTCCAATTCCCATTATTTCTTCATTCATGCATTTATACAAACACTTGGTGGGCAACATTTACATACAACCACACAAACACCAATCCCAGGTTGATCTCTGCAAACACTGAACCAAATGCTATAAGACTTGGAGGGAAATGATCTATATAACTTTCTCTACCTTCTCTGCAAGCCTGGGCCAAGTTTGCATGGATGGAATGGTCGGGGCAACGAAGAAGATGAAGTGTGCTTGTTTTGAAAATCGTGACCATCCAACCAAAACATCTGGGACCCAACCACTTGGCCATTTGGACGATAAAACACACAACAAACTCACCTGGACCCGTGTCCGGCGACAGGGCACGGCGGCGGCGCGGCTGGAGAAAGCTCGGTTTCGAGCTCCTCCACCTCTAATGGCGGAATTTTACAGAGGCAACCTGGAGCTCTATAACTTAGAGGGAAGGCTCCCTGGGTCACCACGAAGCTTCCCAACCATCTCCCCCCCGGCCGGAAGTGGCCGGAGCTCCGGCGGCCGCAAAGTTATCAATTTCGGGTTCATCCATGGCCGCATCATTTTGATGCTGCATGGGTGCCATGCAAATGCATGGGAGCACTCCTCTCATTCCCAGTAAGGCTTCTGGGTAGGTGGCCGGCGTCGGAGAGGGCCGACTCGGCGCCGGAGCAACAAGCTCGGCCGAGTGCAAGAAAACCCGAAAGCTAGGCACGAATCTGCCACTCAACGGGACAACCATACTCCATCAAATTTGGTGGATTTGGTCCCTCTCCTCCTACAGTCCAAGCACACCAATTTTGGTGCGTTATATTCAGCGGTTGCCGAGTTCTTTAGGGGCGGAGCTAGGTTAGGTTTCCGGCGACCCATTGTGGCCGCCGGCTAACCATGCTGCATGGGACCTCGGGGCTTTGCAGGGAGGAAGCTAAGGACCTAAGAAGTCCACTGCTAATGGTCCGGGGTGCTAGAAACCGTTGGTTAAGGACCCTCACCTTAGCCGAGCTCGGGGAAGAAGGAGGAAGCCGGATTCTTGGTTCCCTCACTACGCGCGGCCAAGGCTTGCTCCAGCAGGGTCCGCCAAGCACCAGGAACTCCTCAGACACCTCCCAATCCAACTTTGAAAGAGATCCCGTCCAACTTCACACCTCGTCGGAGAAAGGAAGAAGAGGAAAGTGGCTGCGGCGGCACTCTGCGGCGGCTGGGGTCGGGTACACCAGGGCTCGGTTGCGGCCATCTTAATGAAGCTCTCAGAGGAAGGTTGGCTAATCCCTATGGCTTTGGTTGATCTCTCCTTCACGAACTCAAGGGAAACTCCAAACTAGGCTTCTTACCTTTAACCCCGGCGACCCGAGCGGCCGGCCGTTTCGGCAGCTGAAGGGACGCGGCGGTTGCGAGCTGGAGAGGCTGGTGGAGCTTCAGTTACGAAGGGGAAGAGGCAGGGTACACTCCAACACGTGAATACAAGTGTTTAAATGCACATTTGCACAAAAACCCCCTACACAAAGATCCTAAAACTCTAAGGTCCCTCTGTAGGTGACAAATGCAACACCGGCACCCCAACTTATAAGCCTCATAATTTTTGGTACATAAAATATTAGGGTTTCTTCAAAATACCCACTTTTTCAATGTATTTCATGCTTTTCGAGGCACTCGAGTCGCCGAAAACTGAAAATGGACTTCGCCACGACGTCCGGCTCGTCGAGACCTTCAAAATAGGCTAATCATTTGTTGATTTGGTGCTCGTATGAAATCTCGGGCCATCTTGTTCTGTATGTCGCAAATCGACGCACGCACTTCGATGCACACGGGTCGCCAAACGCGAAATCCGTCAGTGCCATTACGCTCAGAATGTCGAAATTAGCTAGGATCCATACTCATACTCCTATGTTAAAATTCTAGATAGTGGTTCGACCATTCATGATCACAAGGGATTAAAAATTCAAAGGTTACTATTCACTTAAGTCGCGGGGGCCCACTTTTTGATTTCTGATTTCTGGAAGATCCGACCGTCGGATCGAAAAACATATGAATATGAAACTTCTATGTTTCGACGAGACGATCGCAATGGTGATCTCGGATTGTTCCAGATCAGACCCCGATCAAAAGTCGATATTTCTGGGCCCACTATTGGCCCACTAACACTCCACTTTTGCCAAAATGACAAATTTTAAACATTAAAGGCAAACAGAGACTTTCAAATTCTAGATTTCTACACTGACCTTTCAGAATTTTTGGACGTTTTGCTAATTCAGCTGTTTCTAAATTTGGGGGTTGGGGTTGATGACATTCCTGCTGGTGGGGCCTTACCTTTCTTGTTTGTTTGCGTTGTTTCTTCTGTCGGGTTGGTCTTGTCGTTGTGGTGTGTTTTAGTTTCGGGGACGAAACTTTCTTTAGTGGGGGGAGGATGTGAGGACCCGGATCCCCGCGTTGGGTTTGCTGGTTGTTTGGCGGCTTTTGGTGGCCTGTGTGGTGTCTCGTTGGTTAGTGCGCAATTTGACACAAGTGGTGGACTTCGGGCTCAAAAGGGATCACATGGGTAATTGGAGGACCCCGCGAGTGTTTAGAAGTGGTTTCGCGCGACTCGGATGTCAAATTTGGACTCGGGGCGAATTTGGATTAAAGAACATCTTTCCGGATGCCTTCGGTATTTTTAGAGTTGGATTTTGGCAAATCGGACACCGGATTTGGATTCAGCGCGCGAAAACGATGAAAATAGACTATTCCACTTGTATTTTCGGAGCCCGGATGACG
>CM055066.1:32138797-32211430 GCA_029204045.2 Tillandsia leiboldiana | reverse complement strand
CCGAGGCGAGGGAGTCGGCGAGCTAGTTCCCTACCCGTCGTTGGAGTGTAGCGTACCCCTTCTGAGGAAGCTTCAGTAGATTATTTTACTATTTTCCCTCTGTTGAGAGACCCTTTGTCACGCCCCGAGTCCGCCAATTTGTACGTTTCGGGCACGCCAACAGACCCGCCAATCGGGTAGGGCCTTTCCTACCCGAAAGGAACGTAAACATCCATAATAACACAACAAGTATATGCGTAAGCTCATATCAGAGTATTAAAAATCACTATAATTTAAAACTTTCATTCGATAACATACATTTAATGCGGAAATGAAAGCAGCCAAGAGTGAACCATGCGTTACTGTTTACACTTTACATTTCTGAACTTGCAAATAAATTATTACAATTCCTTACATAAATCCTCACCATACAAGGTTCACTCAAGGAGATATAAATGGATACCTCTGCTAGACCCTCTAGTCCCGATGCTGCGGGCCCTGTGCCCGTGTCGTACCTCGCCGTCTGCCTCTGAACCGTCGCGATCGCTGCAAGCCATACCTGAAACTATGGGGGAGTCACCCAAGGGTGTGAGAACTACGACATAGTTCCCAGTGGGTTCAACCACCAGAAAAGTGTCCTACACACTTGGTCCAATGGAGCAATAATAATAGTGCTAGGAAACTAAATCTCGAAATCAAAATGCAGCTATGCCAAATAATAATCCTGCCTGTATATACGCATCGACCCAGCCTACTCGTCTAGTCATACTAGGCTACTAAGCACCAACTCGGCCACTATGCCGCTGCATACAGGGTTCACTAACCTGGCCATCTTGGCCACCTATTTTCTCTTTATTCTTAAATTCTGGTGCTTTAGTTCAAGTTAACCCTCGAAATTCTATCCAACGGGGCAAGCCCGGTAGTCCTGCTACCATAAGATAGATTTCTAAGGTTGCCGATAACACCCGCAAGTGTTACCCCCGTCCTACGGAAGAAACGTCCCGAATGGTCAACTGCCCGGAGAGGGATGCTGCCCGTACCTCAACCTGGCTGATTTCACCGTAGGTCCCGCCCGTTTTTTTTTATATTTTCTTTTTACTTTAGTTCTTAGCTTCTTTGCCTTTGAAAACTTGCTTTCCTTTCTTATTCGAGCTTATAGCTCTCATTTTGCCACTGGCAAATCTCTTCTCTTTTCTTTGAGTATTTAGCTCTTTACTTTCACTTTAAGCCCTTTCGAAGTACCTCGTCCGACGGGTCACTGCCCAGGAGTCCTGCTCCCCCTTGACGAGTCTCAAATTCGAAGGCGCCATTTACATTCTCTTTATGCTTTTAGCCACTTTTGCTTGCTTTTAACTTTAAGCCTTTCGAAAGTACCTCGTCCGACGGGTCCTGCCCAGGAGTCTTGCTCCACTTGACGAGTCTCAATTCGAAGGCGCCATTTACATTCTCTTTCTGAGCTTTTTAGCCACTTTTAGCATCTTTTAACTTTAAGCCTTCGAAAGTACCTCGTCTGACGGGTCACTGCCCAGGGAGTCCTGCTCCACTTGACGAGTGTCAAATTCGATGGCGCCATTTACATTCTCTTTATCTTAAGCAATTTGCTTGTCTTGCTTATTAACCACTTTTCATCCCTTACCCTAGGTCTTACCACACGGGTACCAGAGAGTCTCCTGGACTCTTACACATTTTACTTTCTTTGTTTAACTCAAATTGAAGTTAAAGCTATTGTCCATTTGCCCAGACCCCTATGACTCTCTAGGGTTTATTTGTTTTAAATTCTTTAACCTTGGGATCTTATCCCGCTTTCCTGATTCCTTACTGAATCCTAGAGTTACTTAACTCTATTTTCCTGTTCCACTATATCTTAAGTTACATTGACTCTAATATCCTGTATGTGAATTCAAACTCCACTAGTTCACCTTAGGTTCTCTTTACCTAAGTTCCATGTCATGCTTGTCCCTAGAGTTCCTTGACTCTATATTGATCACTCTATCCAATGTCCTTAGGTTATTACCTAAGACCATGCCACTCATCCACCCTAGGATAACTCCTAAGTTGATGTCACTCGTCAAACCCCTATACTAGGTTTTCTCCTAGTCTTACTACCACAAATGTTGTTCCCTTATGTCACGTGATTCCTAGGTTATACCCTAACATGATCACAATCATAATAGCTAATCCTTTTTCATGCATGCAATTATTTCCATCTTATTCATAAAATAATAATTATCTCTACGCATGCATAATCATCATATATCTTTGGCAACCAACAGTTGCATTTTCCTCTGTGTCCCTTTGCACATGCACATCTATTCCTCTATCTCCGGCAACCAACAGTTGCACTTTTTCATCTGAATCCATCTACACATGCAATCTTAATCATAATTACCTAACGCCTCTAACAGGCTAATATCATGCTTCGATCGAAAGCAAAGGAGCAAGGGGAGAGGTCACCCATTTTCGGCAGAATTCCCCACCTTGAAGTGTCCCCAATTGCTGTAGACACTTGCAATTGGTCTCCGCGCGATTCCACTTGTTTCCTCGAGCTTTGCACGCAAAACGATGCACATTCCTCGAGTCTGCATGCAAAACGGTGCACGTCCTACAATCCTGCATGCAAAACGATGCATGTCATTAAAATCCATACTTAAAAATGGTGCGCGCCACTTCAGCCGGCACGCAAAACGATGCGCGGAAACACGATCTGCACGCGAAACGGTGCATGTACCTCGAAACTGCACGCAAAAACGTGCACATATGACTGTAGGATTGCACGCAAAACGTTGCATATTTTTCCTAGCCCTGCACGGAAAGCGATGTAACTTATTAGAATCTACTCGTGAAACTGCACGCATTGGTTCAACCGCACGCAAAACGGAGCATGCACCCCGTATTGGCACGCAAAACGTGCACACTCTACGATAGGGTTGCACGCAAAACGATGCACGTTTTTCTAGCCCTGCACGAAAAACAAGACGCAACGTTAGAGTCTGCGCGAAAAATGGTACGCAAAACGTAGTCCAACCTGCACACAAAACGGAGCACATACCTTGTATTGGCACGTAAAACGTGCACGTTCCTTTTTCAACTTTGCACGCAAAATGGTACATATTTTCCGAGCCCGCGTCCAAAACTGCACATATTAGTCGAATCCGCACGCAAAACGTGCATATCTCCACGAGCGGCACGCAAAACGAGGTGCGCCCAAAATGCCCGTGAAACTCGCGCAGTAAACGGCACAGTAAAACTTGGTCCCTAACACGCACGTAGGCAAAAGAGGTCAAATCCAAAATCCAAGAAGGAAATTCCAAACTGTTCCAAAAATACCGCAAAATGGCATACGGGACCTACCTCAACATCGTCGCGTCGTCCAACGAGTCCACTAGGCTCTTTGGAACATCTTGCGCGCTCCACGGAGTCCACGCGCGCTCGTGCGCCCTCGAAAACCCGGGCGAAATCGCCCGGTTCGCCTCCTGGTACGCTCGGGTGAAGCCAAAATGGAGAAAAGAGAAAAATGAGCCATTTCGGGCCTTTATAGGCCATTCCTCGACTTTCGGGCGCACCCTTCGGGCGCCCGAAAACTTTCGGGCGGCTACAGTAACCAGCCCGCCGCGGTCCACGCGTCCACGCAGCGCTAGCTGGGCGCCACGTCACCTCGCTCGGCCAATCAGGGGATGACACGTGGCCCTGGACCCGTGCACCGCGACCAACGACCGCGGCGGCCAATGGGAGGCCGCCACGTGGACCGTACTACCTCCCCGCGCTGACACTGGCCGCAGCGTCGCGTCGCGTCGCGCTGACCGACGAATTGGAGGCCGACACGTGCCTCCCCCGCTGACACCGCTACAGTACCCGCTGCGCGCATTTCCCGACGCGCCCCACTCCCTCGGTCAGGGCGACCAATGAGGAAGTGCCACGTGGCGCTTCCCACCTACCACGCGCCTCGGGCCGCGCGCCCCGCGCCTCGCGCGGGAAAGGCTTGCCTCGGGATTCGCGCCCATGCCTCGGGATCCGTTCCCACTGCCTCGGGATCCGTGCCAGCTGCCTCGGGATCCGTGCCAACTGCCTCGGGATCCGTGCCAACTCGAGATTCGGGCGCGCTCAGTAACTTCCGGGCGCACCCACCACCGGACCGGGTTCGCTACAGTGCAGCCCCGTTTGCTGCAGCCCACAAAAGCTTGATTGCTACAGTACTTTCCGGGCGCCCGTTTCCCACTTCCGGGCGCCCGAAACTTGGGCCCAAGCCCAGTTTCACCCGTTTCCGTCCGTCCTTGCCCGTTTCTCGCCCGTTTTCGCTCAAATTTGACGGGCAGCCCACAGTTTAACTTAATTTACCTCCTGGTACTTAAACTTTTCAGTTGGACCCTCTCTGGGTTGCCAAAAGTCCCACTATACTGAATTGATTCGCTGGCGGAGCCCGTTCTCTCTATCCGGGTGTCCGATCAACGCGAAACTTTTACTGTGGCCATAAAAGACATTTACGGAGCTCCCGTAATTTCCCTCGGAATTTTCCGAGACTGTGAATTTTCCACTTACAATCTGGGTCCACTTTCTCATATAAGATTCTGGATCTCTTATCTTAATCCCGATTTGGGCCCAATTCACTTCCTGGGTCATCCTTTACTTTTCTAAACTCAATAAAAATAGTAATTCATACCATTTTATATACGGTAATCTATATACAAATTTCCGGTTCACTACACCCTTGTGGTGAGGTATAGATTTGTATTTTATTTTACAGTTTGAGAGACTGATGTGTGAGGATATTTGTGTATTGAGAGCTTGTACACTGAGTATTTATTGGAGATGTCTCCCTTTTGAGTTTTTGTATCAGAGGACTTGTATATGATCGTTTTTTTTGGGAGATGGATATTGTATTCATTTTCAGTTGTGTGGGATTGGATTTTAGTTTTTCCAGTAGTTTTAACTTTCAGCTCTGATATCTGTATACTGTAGTTGGTTCATTTTTGCAGGTTAGACGCTTCGTCTATACGGGGTTTCCGTATGGGCGGCGGATCTGTTGGCGAGCCCGGGTCGCAGTTTCGATGCTGGGGCGTGACAGATTAGGGTGGTATCAGAGCCTAGGTTGTAGGTCATGGGGACTTAGAAACCCTAGGCTTGTGGTTGGACTTAGATGACTACGTTGAGAGTCGTGACTTATAGCGAGAGTCCTGATTGAGTTTCATACCTCTCCCTAAGGGAACGGAGACGAGTGATTGGCATGTTTATTCTCCTAAGTGATTATGTTGGCTTGCAGACAACATAATGCTATGGAATGGATGACAGGTCCTAGACTTTCGCTGGATTGGGTCGTATGGTTGTTGTGTCCCTGATGTTTAGTTATTGTGCAGTGGACTACGATGCCCCTGAGATGTCGTTGTTGTGAAGAGGACAACACCCCGCATCTGATGGGTACCCGAGCACGGGAGGCAGAGCTATCAGAAGCAGAGAGAGACCCAGGGTTATGGACCCAGATGGCAACCGATGTCGGAGGCTGTCCGATGCCAGGAGGAAGCCATGGACGTTTGAGGCGCTTGTTGGAGCAGAGAGCACCCAGCTAGTTGCAGTACCGCTTGAGAGTCCTCCCGCACTTTACTTCCTATACAGTGGCATATTTAGCTATATCAGTGGCACCGATTAAGCGAGCACCCCCTCCGTGCCGACGTGTAGTGCCGAGGCACCGAGGCAGGGTGGATAGTGGATAGTAAGATGAGCTTTGGGGACAGTCATTGGTCTATGGAGCCAGTCCCGGCAGTTTGAACCATCCCGATTCATAGGTTGAGTTGGAGCCTTTGTAGGCAGAATTGGGGGGGGTGGTGATGGAGAAACTATTTGAGAACCTCCCTGGTGCTAGGGAGTTTATGCAGTTGTTAAAACGCGTGCCTCCAGGTTTCGAGGGACGAGGCGCATAGGATATGTGTTGAACTGAGAGTGGGTTGCGCCAGGATAACCTTCCAGTTTAGTTGGTCCCTCCATTACGGATTATTGACGCTTCGATGGAGTAGGCGTGGTGTATGGAGCGTGGCGTTGCAGTTCCTTGGGATAGGGATCTGTCGCCAGAGGACGAGTTCTGGATTTTGGTGCCTCGCGCCGGGTGATGGAGGAGAGATCGGTCGGCAGAGACGTTGCGGATTTCTTTTTTCCAGGGTAGCGAATTTTTGAGATGCCAGAGATCGGGTGGAACCCGATGGCAAGCATCAGCACCTACAGTCAGAGTGCGCGGCGGTAGCATGGATTGGTTATCTACGGAGTACCCGCATTTGTCACCCCAGTGTGAGCAGAGGCAGACTGAGCGACGACCACCTACATCGAGCGGATGAGTCTGTACCACCCGGTTGGAGGGCGCTACGGCAGTGGACCAGGTTGTCGCGGGCATGATTTCTTTTTAGCAGTCTGAGTTGAGTGTGTTTTGGCTTTCCTGTCTAGACTGGAGGTAGAGTTGTTACCACGTGCACTAGAGGTACATGTTCATGTTGGTGTTGTGCATGTGGGGGAGCCCTAGTGGGTTGTGATCAGTGCAGTTGAGATTTGGGACTTCACCTGCTGATATGACGATTCAAGGACAGCTCTAGGACTTGGATTGAGCACACAGGTTGGACTGGTTGATGCGGTGCCGGGGGCAAAACTGATTGTGGAATGAGAGCAGTCACCCTTCCGCGAGTTGGACAGGATGAGTTCATCCCCACGGTTGCCGAAGTTTTCTTCCTGCGACGTTGGCTTCAGCGGCATTGGACAGACGCCACCTCGGGAGCATTGTTGTTTGTGTGTTGGTCTATTTTTTTTGTTTGTTTAGGACTAGAGGTTGTGTCCTTAGAGGTCTTGGTTAGATTGTAGCTTCGTTTTGTAGCCACAGCAGGAGCGGCATCAACACTTCGTTTCCCCGCTTTTGTCATCTTTGTGCGGAAATTTACGAGTGGGACGAAAACTTCGAAAGACTGCTCCAGAAATGGAGACAGTGCCCGAACCAGTTCTTGTTTGATTGGGGCGAAGGCACTGACTGTCACGCCCCGAGTTTAAAAACCAGCGTCTAAATTTTTTTTTTTTTTTTTTTTTGAAATCAGAGTTTAAAAACCAGCCAGGGCGCAACAGACCGCCACATATATAGAAGAGTCCCAATCCCACTGGGGATTGAGCCCTTTTCTATATATAGCACGGCTCACGTGGCCATACAACCAGAGTACTAACTACGTACATCTACTAAGCAAGATTAAATTACAATATCAATAACTTCTCAATTACATTGCATTACATTTGATACAACAAACAATTAAACACTTGTTCTTATCGGCTGTCCAGGGTCAAGCTCTATCTCGTGATCTCACCAACTCGTCCCCGACTTCTCAACACCCGCTCGCCTGAAAAAACAGTCACCCTAGGGGGTGTGAGACACACCGAGTGTATCCCAGTGGGCACGCCGAGCCGAGAAATATCAGATCGTACCTACTGGTATACAATGCTAGAGGATAGTAATAGATCAGGGGTTAGGGTAAAGCAGATATATAACTGGTGCTGGTAAAGAAAGCAAAACTCATATCTGGGGTACAAGCATAGGAGATAATTTTAGCTAGAATTTAAAAACATGTATCAGGGATAATCAACACATCAAGAGTGTAGGACAATCAGCAAGATAACAATGGAACTATAATCAGAGGCATCACATAGAATCATATAAAGCAACTTAACAACTCATGCATCAAATAGATGAAAACGCAAAGACCCAATCACAAGCTACCATATTGGCCTTCACAAGACCTCAGCGAGGCTGCCCTCTTGGCACCACCTGGTTGACATTCCCCAAACTAGGGTCACGGGTTCCTCAGCTAACCACTTTACCCGGTAAAGAACATCGCTACGGGTGTAGCAAATCCGCTGATATTCGTGAAGTACAACGGTGCGGGCGAATCATATGCAAATGCTCAAGCTCACGGTCCACTGACCGGGTATCAGCAACAAGCCGGGAAATCCCCACTGGGATGCAAGGGCAAAAACCAACTGAATCTCAACACTCATGCAGGAACACTCAGCAATAAATGTCAACTCATATGCAAGATCAAGGCAAATCTCTCTCAACAGAAGCTCACAGATAAACTCAACTCAACCACACAAACCAACCAAATGATACAAAAACTTAAACACATATTTTAAGAAAACTGTTTTGAAAAGTCGAAACCTCGAAGAGCATTGCCCTTGTCCTATCAAACAAGAACAGACTCAGGCGACACTACGAAACTTGGATTTAAGTCCAAACCTCGCAGAGCAGTGCCTTTGTCCTATCAAACAAGAACAGACTCCGGCGACCCTACGAAGCGGGGTAAAACCTCAGTTAAATAAATCTATGTGCTCAGAGAGGTATCATTTGATCAGCAGAACAAACAGGCTCACTAATCAACCATGAAAATGTCCGAGTAAGAGTATAAATACTAGAGGTGCTATGGACAATCATGTAAGGCAAAATAGAACAGATAACAGGCATAGATCAGGCAGATAGCAGATATAATATATCAAAGAAAGGCAGGCTCAAAGTAATCAAGTTAAACTACCAAAAACAGGGGTCCAACCAGTATCGCACCCCAGAGGGCCGAACTGATAAAACCCGGACCGAAGATAACCCACCTGTCAATGCGCAGGCAATTAATCTGTAATCCTCTAAATGCTCAACTCCAGGTGCAAACTGAATCAACCTGGATCAAAAATCACCAATCAGGGATCAATTCAGTCCCGCTAACTCTAACCTAAACCCAGATCAATTTGAAACCCTCTTAGTTATTTTAATTGTCACCCGGATACCGTTAAATCGACGATTTTGCCGATTCTCGGACTATTATCCGATTTCCGCTCAACGAAAGCCGATGGATTCCCAACGAAAAGCTTAGGAATCATTTAAACATTTTACTAACCAGTACTCATTGTCTATTTTGCATTAAAACCCTTAAAGTTTTCAGAATTTACATTTTAGTGCCATTTGAGCACTGTTTTCGCTCGTTCTTTCAACTGGAAAATAATTTTGATGAACCGTCACTTCCAGCAGGTGACATTTTTCATGCTGAACACCGTGCTCACTAATTTGTAGCAGCACGGAACCCGAGGCAAACTTCGGGCCATAAAAACCCTCTCTAACATAGCCCAAATGAATTTTTGTTTCTCCGGGACTTCTAACACTGTTTCTAACGCGAGCATCGCGTTCAGTGACCCCAAATTAGCTTAGGGCACACTATCGCGGCTTCGCAAACAGCCCGGAACCATGTTTTATTTAAACATTTCACTAAAAGGTTGATTCAACTACATCTTTTAATTTAAACTTCAAACCAGCAAACTTTGTATATGAAAGGGTCTTTAAATATTGCAAGGATCACAGGGCTCACCCTAGTTGCAGCCCAGATCTGCTGGTTCAACCAGAACCAAAGCCATGCACTCAAACAAGTTCATAAAGCACCAAACTTTAATCCACACAAAATCACTTTGATCTGAAGTGAGCACTAAGCTCAGGGGATAAGTTTGAGCATCTTTTATATTCATAACTTTGTCCAATTCCCATTATTTCTTCATTCATGCATTTATACAAACACTTGGTGGGCAACATTTACATACAACCACACAAACACCAATCCCAGGTTGATCTCTGCAAACACTGAACCAAATGCTATAAGACTTGGAGGGAAATGATCTATATAACTTTCTCTACCTTCTCTGCAAGCCTGGGCCAAGTTTGCATGGATGGAATGGTCGGGGCAACGAAGAAGATGAAGTGTGCTTGTTTTGAAAATCGTGACCATCCAACCAAAACATCTGGGACCCAACCACTTTGGCCATTTGGACGATAAAACACACAACAAACTCACCTGGACCCGTGTCCGGCGACAGGGCACGGCGGCGGCGCGGCTGGAGAAAGCTCGGTTTCGAGCTCCTCCACCTCTAATGGCGGAATTTTACAGAGGCAACCTGGAGCTCTATAACTTAGAGGGAAGGCTCCCTGGGTCACCACGAAGCTTCCCAACCATCTCCCCCCCGGCCGGAAGTGGCCGGAGCTCCGGCGGCCGCAAAGTTATCAATTTCGGGTTCATCCATGGCCGCATCATTTTGATGCTGCATGGGTGCCATGCAAATGCATGGGAGCACTCCTCTCATTCCCAGTAAGGCTTCTGGGTAGGTGGCCGGCGTCGGAGAGGGCCGCCGGCGCCGGAGCAACAAGCTCGGCCGAGTGCAAGAAAACCCGAAAGCTAGGGCACGAATCTGCCACTCAACGGGACAACCATACTCCATCAAATTTGGTGGATTTGGTCCTCTCCTCCTACAGTCCAAGCACACCAATTTTGGTGCGTTATATTCAGCGGTTGCCGAGTTCTTTAGGGCGGAGCTAGGTTAGGTTTCCGGCGACCCATTGTGGCCGCCGGCTAACCATGCTGCATGGGACCTCGGGGCTTTGCAGGGAGGAAGCTAAGGACCTAAGAAGTCCACTGCTAATGGTCCGGGGTGCTAGAAACCGTTGGTTAAGGACCCTCACCTTAGCCGAGCTCGGGGAAGAAGGAGGAAGCCGGATTCTTGGTTCCCTCACTACGCGCGGCCAAGGCTTGCTCCAGCAGGGTCCGCCAAGCACCAGGAACTCCTCAGACACCTCCCAATCCAACTTTGAAGAGATCCCGTCCAACTTCACACCTCGTCGGAGAAAGGAAGAAGAGGAAAGTGGCTGCGGCGGCACTCTGCGGCGGCTGGGGTCGGGTACACCAGGGCTCGGTTGCGGCCTCTTAATGAAGCTCTCAGAGGAAGGTTGGCTAATCCCTATGGCTTTGGTTGATCTCTCCTTCACAACTCAAGGGAAACTCCAAACTAGGCTTCTTACCTTTAACCCCGGCGACCCGAGCGGCCGGCCGTTTCGGCAGCTGAAGGGACGCGGCGGGTTGCGAGCTGGAGAGGCTGGTGGAGCTTCAGTTACGAAGGGGAAGAGGCAGGGTACACTCCAACACGTGAATACAAGTGTTTAAATGCACATTTGCACAAAACCCCCTACACAAAGATCCTAAAACTCTAAGGTCCCTCTGTAGGTGACAAATGCACCCGGCACCCCAACTTATAAGCCTCATAATTTTTGGTACATAAAATATTAGGGTTTCTTCAAAAATACCCACTTTTTCAATGTATTTCATGCTTTTCGAGGCACTCGAGTCGCCGAAACTGAAAATGGACTTCGCCACGACGTCCGGCTCGTCGAGACCTTCAAAATAGGCTAATCATTTGTTTGATTTGGTGCTCGTATGAAATCTCGGGCCATCTTGTTCTGTATGTCGCAAATCGACGCACGCACTTCGATGCACACGGGTCGCCAAACGCGAAATCCGTCAGTGCCATTACGCTCAGAATGTCGAAATTAGCTAGGATCCATTACTCATACTCCTATGTTAAAATTCTAGATAGTGGTTCGACCATTCATGATCACAAGGGATTAAAAATTCAAAGGTTACTATTCACTTAAGTCGCGGGGCCCACTTTTTGATTTCTGATTTCTGGAAGATCCGACCGTCGGATCGAAAACATATGAATATGAAACTTCTATGTTTCGACGAGACGATCGCAATGGTGATCTCGGATTTTCCAGATCAGACCCCGATCAAAAGTCGATATTTCTGGGCCCACTATTGGCCCACTAACACTCCACTTTTGCCAAAATGACAAATTTTAAACATTAAAGGCAAACAGAGACTTTCAAATTCTAGATTTCTACACTGACCTTTCAGAATTTTTGGACTTTTTGCTAATTTCAGCTGTTTTCTAAATTTGGGGGTTGGGGTTGATGACATTCCTGCTGGTGGGGCCTTACCTTTCTTGTTTGTTTGCGTTGTTTCTGTCGGGTTGGTCTTGTCGTTGTGGTGTGTTTTAGTTTCGGGGACGAAACTTTCTTTTAGTGGGGGAGGATGTGAGGACCCGGATCCCCGCGTTGGGTTTGCTGGTTGTTTGGCGGCTTTTGGTGGCCTGTGTGGTGTCTCGTTGGAGTTAGTGCGCAATTTGGACACAAGTGGTGGACTTCGGGCTCAAAAAGGGATCACATGGGTAATTGGAGGACCCGGCGAGTGTTTAGAAGTGGTTTCGCGCGACTCGGATGTCAAATTTGGACTCGGGGCGAAGTTTGGATTAAAGAACATCTTTCCGGATGCCTTCGGTAATTTTTAGAGTTGGATTTTGGCAAATCGGACACCGGATTTGGATTCAGCGCGCGAAAACGATGAAAATAGACTATTCACTTGTATTTTTCGGAGCCCGGATGACGCACACGTTTTTCGAGGCAAATGGTACTGTTCCGGCCGCCGGCGGGCAGCGGCGGAGCGCGGCGGCGCGGCCGTGGGTAGGCACGGATGGCGCGCGGGCAGGTGCGCGGTCCACCGCGGAGGCGTGCACCGGGCGCGGGCCACGTGGCGGCTCCTGGTTGGCCGGCGCAGCGGGCGCGGTCCACGGGAGAAGCGCGGTGTACAGTGGACCGGAGTGCAGACACGTGGCGGGCTTTGGGTGGCCGGTGCTGTGGACCGCGACCACGGAGCAGGCCGGGGCGGCCTCGGGGTGCGTGCCTGGCAGGGGTGCAGGCGACGCCGCTGGCGTGTTGACCGCGTTTCCCGCGCGAATGCGCGCCACGCGTCGGCGCCTGTGCTGGCCACGTGTCGACTGGTGGCTGGCCAGTTTGGCTGTCGCCTGTTTGGCGGGCTACGTGGGGGCCCGTGGGCGATTCGGGCGCGCACAGTGTTGGGCCAGGCCCAACACTGTAGCAGCCCGAATCTCCCATGCGCCCGGAAACTGGGACTTATCCGTCATTATTTGATTTGTTTTCTGGGCCTATTTAAGCGACCCGAGCTTCTTCTTCTCCCATTTTTCCGCCATTTCTGAGCTTCCTCTCACCGCAGCGTCTTCAGCAACTTTCTTCCTCGCGCAGTGCTGCATCCATCTGCAGAGTTTGAAGATTTTATGTGGCACGATTCCCGAGGTTTCTATTTTTACGGCGCGGTGCGACGCTCGTTCATTGGTGTTCCCCTTCGTTGCATTTCTGTGCGCGAGCTCCCCCGGCCTACTCCGACCACCTTTTCAAGCGATTTCTTCGTCATTAGATTCGCAACAGGTGAGGCTACGATTTTGGTATTTTCCACATTTTGTGGTTTTGCGCTTTTCGAGGAGTTCATCCGTGCTCACTGAGGACCTTGTTTGCTATGTGGATTTTTGAGGACAGCGGATTGATGGAATTTTATCTCCGCGCTCGGACATCGGATTGAGACGCTCTTATACACTTTTTTCATCTACTCGACGCGAGGATCATCACAGTATTTTTCTTGGAATTTTTGGAGACATTCCCGAAGGTATACATTTTCCTTTTCATCTGTGCGAGAGTTTACAGTTGTATGGTTTTGAAATTTTGCGCACCGATACTGTGGAATTTGTAACTTGGCCTACGGTGCTCGGCATTGGGCGTGCAGGTACCTGTTTCAAAGCTATCGATGCGAGGAATGCTACGGTATTTATTTCGGAATTTTTGGAGCCCTTTCTGAAGGTGTAAAATCGACATCTTTGCGGCTGAAATTTCAGAGTGTATTACTTGGTTAATTTTGGGACTAAAGTGTAATTGTAGCCTTGTGTTGTACCCAGGAGGGTTTGTGGACAGTGCTGGACCTGTTAGACTTGGAGTTATTATTTTCCTGGGTTTTCAGCTGTGGAATCTTGGACAGTTAGCACCTTCAGGTGGGTGGCCTTGTCTCCAAGTTTTATGGACTGAACAGTAATTCTACCGATGTAGGATCATGCATGTTAGAGTATTTCTTGTGTAGCATGCTAGATTGTAGGAATTGTTATTTCCTTTATTAGCTGAGGTTCATGTGACCTCCTTGCTCTCTATCATCTGTTAATGATAGTTATCTCGGAACCTGACCTAGCACCCCCGTCATATGTTGCATGTGTAACCAGACCAGTAGAAAACCCTCACTTGGGCTAGGGTTATTTATGTTTAGACATCCACACTTTATGTTCATTCCTGGACTTAGTGTTATCCTCGCCCGGGTAGTGGGCTGAGCGGTCGGGACTTCTTTTTAGTGTGGGTTGCATTTGCACTCGTTCTTGGGAGCAGAGTGGAGTCTGGTTGATGTAGTGGATTGCTTGTCTATACCGGGAACCGTTTGGGGTAAACGGTGGTCCCGGGAGGTCCTGTTTTTCCCCTGTTTGGGTTGTCGCCACTGTGTTAGTGGCAGTAGTTTACTAGTGTTAGCCGGACCTAGAACCCAGAACCCTTTTTGACATACACATGATTTTAGTCTACCAATGTTTTCTTCCAAGCATCGAAGGGCCGCTGGAGTCTGTTCTTGTTTGATTGGACAAAGGCATCAACCCCTCGGGGTTTGGGTAAAACACTTGTTTCTAACTGTTTTTCTAAAAAGAACTAAAAATCATTAAAAATGGATTTCTTTTCAAAACAAGATAGCTTTTCAAAAAAAGGGTACTACTTTTAATCCTCACCCTGTGTGGGTTGAGTGAAAATGGTTTTCAATAACAAATGGCACCTTTTCCTGTAAATCTCACCACTCGAAAGGATTCGAGTGGTCTGGGTTCTAGGGGCCGTTCCTTTGTCGGGACGAAAGCCACGGGGGCCGAGCCTGGAACCTGTTCTTGTTTGATAGGGTTGTAGGTGTAGGTCTCCCGGGACTTTCGGGCCCTGTTTGTGTCTTCTGCGTGTTGTACCGTGATTATTGTGTTCCCGAACTATAAGGGGGTCGGGAACATCGATAGGCGGAGCCTAGAGTCTGTTCTTGTTTGATAGGGTTCTTAGCACCGGTCTATCGGGTTTTCGCACACATATGGTGTCGGTCTTTACTGTGAGTTTAGTGTTCTGTTGTGGTAGCCGTCTGGTGGACGGTGGTCCTGGCTGTGGAGTATCTCCAGCGAGTGTGTTTGTGCTGTGAGCGGTTGGTGAGGCTAGTGTCTCGTGTTTCGTGTTAGCTGATCAGCTGAGTCGTCGAGAGTGCTCCGACTGTAGTGCGAGATGTTTGTGGATTGAGTCTTTCCGTTCAGCGCGTGAGCGTGGATTTTGACTATAGCCTGCAGTGCCACTTGAGCTCGACAGAGTGCGCGGATACCCTTGTCCTCGTTGGGGTCGCTCCCCTCGAGTGCCACGTCCGGAGTGGGTTTGCACTTTGGTATCGCGACTTGTCGACGCCGCCCCTCTCACTGGTCCAGTTTTGGCAGTCACGAACATAGTCCCTCTGGCTGGCCCAGTTATGGCAGCTACGGACGCCCTACGTCAGTCCGGTCCTCCGGGATGTAACGGCAGTAGGTAGGCGCAGGTTTGACTGGACCCGAGGAGGCAGTCAGTGTAGATTGGGTGACTATACTTGAGAGTCAATGGATGCATCATATTATCATCTGTCCCACTTCTTGAGCATCTAGATAGAGGCATAGTAGCTGTAGAGTTATTTTCCAGCTTTTTCCTTTTTCAGCCCTGCTTTTGTTACTTTATGCCTCTAGTAGACTTGGTGGGCAGACCGTTGGGCTTGTTGACGGCACCCACTGAGAACTACTGTGGGAAGTAGTTCTCACACCCATCGTGGTGTTTTTCCCCAGGGACTTCTTCTCCTGTTCCTGTTGCTCCAGTTGCTATTTCTTCTGACCGAGGCGAGGGAGTCGCGAGCTAGTTCCCTACCCGTCGTTCGAGTGTAGCGGTACCCCTTCTGAGGAGAGCTTCAGTAGATTAGTTTACCTCTTTTCCCTCTGTTGAGAGACCCTTGTTGTGAGGTATAGAGTTGTATTCATTTACAGTTTGAGAGACTGATGTAGTGAGGATATTTTTGTATTGAGAGCTTGTACACTGATGTATTTATTGGAGATGTCTCCCTTTTGAGTTTTGTATCAGAGGACTTGTATATGATCGTTTTTTTGGGAGATGGATATTGTATTATTTTCAGTTGTGCGGGGATTGGATTTTAGTTTTTCAGTAGTTTACTTTCAGCTCTGATATCTGTATACTTAGTTGGTTCTTTTTGCAGGTTAGACGCTTCGTCTATACAGGGTTTCCGTATGGGCGGCGGATCTGTTGGCGAGCCCGGGTCGCAGTTTCGACGCCGGGGCGTGACAGAGTTCTTCAGAGGACAAGAAGAACTCGGAGGGACAAATCCAATGCTTCAAGTGCTGAGGCTACGGTCACATCTCAACTGAGTGTCCCAACAAGAATCCGTCAAAGAAGAAGGCTATGCAAGCCATCACTTGGGATGACACCTCAACTTCCAATGAGTCATCTTCCAGTGATGAGGATAACAATGCGACGACATTCCACGCATCCACAACTTCACCTTACGTGTGCTTTATGGCAAGTACATCCGGTTCATTATCCAACTCCTCCCAGGATGAAAAGAATGCAACGAACAATGAACCGAGCAACTCCGAAGGTGAAGACTTTGCTTTTGCCTATCATAAACTATTGAAGGATTCAAAGAAAGTGGCAAAGCAAAACAAGAGTTTGAGAAGAAGAGTGCTGGATCTTGAGGAAGAAACTAAAAGGGCAACTTCTATCTCAAACGCTCTTGAAGTGGAAAGGGATAATTTGAACAAGTTAAATGTTTCCCTTCAAGAGAAGAACGAGCATTTCGAGAAGGAACACAACAAGTTGGTGGATAAAGCTAATTACTCCTTGAAGCTCTACACCGAGGCTCGACAAGAGAAGATGGAAATGACGAAGACCATATTCCAACTTAAGGAAGATTTGAAGCGTTTCTCTTCCGGAAGGAGCAAGTTGGATAAGATGCTTGGTCTTGGTCAAACAAATCGTTTGGGCCTTGGATACGATCGAACTGGAAGCAGTCCTAGTTCGAGTGAAACAATTTTTGTGCCTCAGTCGGTTGCTCCTCCTCCTCCCTCACCGACGAAAATCAATGCATTCAACGACAAGAAGCCTACCTCACCTACTTCGGGTTCAACATGTACAAAGGTATGTTTTCGTTGTGGTTTTTCAGGGCACACAAGACGCAATTGCAAGAATGAAGCGAAACGATCAAATCAAGCACCTCTTGCAACTACTACCAACAAGTTCAACCCCCGGAAATCAAAGGAGAATTTTTCAAAGGAAAAGAACCTTGGTAGTACACCTAACAAGATGACGTCATCAAAGATAAGTGATCAAGTCAACAAAACACATTCACCAAGGAAATCAATGTCACAACCATTGCCAACGCATTCCAAAAAGGTTTGGGTGCGCAAAGGTGAAGTCTTCCCTTGTCTTGTCATTCATACTTCACTGCATGCTTATGACAACTCGTCTTGGTATCTGGATAGTGGATGTTCCCGTCACATGACCGGTGTCAAAAATTGTTTTCAAACTTTAGAGAAAACCTCTGGAGGACTTGTAGTTTTCTGAGACGGTCGATCTTCAAAAATTGTTGGAAAATGAACAATTACTATTCCAGAAGGCCCGGTTTTGAACGATGTTTTATTTGTTGAAGGCCTTAAGACTAACCTCATTAGTATTAGTCAACTATGCGATAATGGTTTTTCAGTTAATTTTTCTTCGGTTGAATGTATTGCAACTGATAAGGACCATTCATTCTTTTTGAAAGGGGTTAGATCTGAAAACAATTGCTATGTAGTTCCTAACAAAATTTCTGAACATTGTAACCTAGTTTCCCTAGATAATGAAACTCTTTGGCATGAAAGACTAGGTTACATTAATTTTAAGGAACTAGCTAGAATTTCAAACAAAGACGTGGTTAAGGATGTTCCTAAACTATCTTTTAAAGAAAATATTGTGTGTGGAGGTTGTCTAAAGGGAAAACAATCAAGGGCCACGCACAAGAATTTGAACCACGTGGGAACCAAACGGGCATTAGAATTACTGCACATGGACTTAATGGGACCGACTCGTCAATCAAGTTTGGGAGGTAAATGGTACATTTTTCTTTTCGTTGATGATTTCTCTAGATATTCATGGGTAACTTTTTTTAAAAGAGAAAGCGGATACTTTCGATTCTTTTCATGAGATATGTCATCGTGTTATGATTGAGAAAAATGAAAAGATTGTTCGTGTTCGAAGTGATAGAGGTGGAGGATTTATAAATTCAAAATTGATTGATTTTTGCACTTCCAATGGCATAAAACATGAATTCTCTGCACCCTATACACCTCAACAGAATGGTGTAGTCGAGCGCAAAAACAGAGTAGTACAAGAGATGGCGCGTGTTATGCTTCACAGCCGGAAACTCCCGTTACATTTTTGGGCTGAAGCAGTTAACACTGCGGTCTATGTAATCAATCGTGTTTATTTGCGCCCGGGTACTTTGAATACACCATATGAGCTATGGTTCTGTAGAAAACCAAATATCAAATATTTTCGAATCTTTGGGAGTCGCTGTTACATTTGACGGGATCGCGAAAATCTTAGAAAATTCGACTCTTGAAGTGACGAAGAAATTTTCATGGGTTATTCTACAAACAGTAGAGCATATCGGGTCTTTAATCTCAAATCTAAAGTGATTATAGAATCTTTTAATGTTAAAGTAGATGAAGCTTTTCATTTTTCAACTGATAAATCTATGCCTGATATCTCTATTGATGATGATACTCCTGTAAATGATATTGCATCTTCTCATGATAATCCTTCCGATAATGTTGATGCAACTCATGGTACTTCTAGTTTATCTGATGTGCAGGAATCATCACACATACCTCCGAGCAGTCCGTTACCTCAAACGCTACGTATCTCCAAGGACCATCCAGAGTCAAATATCATTGGAGATCCACAAGAAGGAGTCAGGACTCGGAGACAATTGGTTTGTGGAGTTGCGTGTTACGTCTCCATGTTAGAACCAAAGAACGTTGATGAAGCTCTTCAGGATGATTACTGGATTGAAGCAATGCAAGAAGAGCTCCATCAATTCGAAAGGAACAAAGTCTGGGAACTAACGAAGCCCCCGAAGCAACAAAATATCATCGGTACAAAGTGGATTTTCAAGAACAAGAAAAACGAGGATGGTACCGTCATTCGGAACAAAGCAAGATTGGTTGCTCAGGGCTATTCACAAATTGAAGGTATAGACTTTGATGAGACGTTTGCCCCGGTAGCTCGTCTCGAGTCAATTCGTATCCTCTTTGCGATTGCTTGTCATTTTAAAATTAAACTTTTTCAAATGAACGTTAAGAGCGCCTTTCTAAATGGTTTTCTAAATGAGGAAGTTTATGTGGCTCAACCGAAAGGTTTCATTGATCATAAACTACCTAATCATGTGTTTCGACTGTAAAAGGCTCTTTACGGTCTAAAACAAGCACCGCGAGCATGGTACGAAAGGTTGACAAAGCACCTTTTGGAAAAGGGCTACACTCGAGGGGGAGCGGATCGGACACTCTTTGTGAAGCATTTTCAGGATAACTTCATTGTGGCACAAATCTATGTCGATGACATTGTATTCGGTGCAACAAGGAACAATGATGCTTCAAAATTCACTGAAAGCATGGAAAGCGAATTTGAGATGTCCATTATGTGCGAGCTAACATATTTTCTTGGATTGCAAGTCAAACAAAATGAAGAAGGCATTCATCTGTGCCAATCCAAGTATGCAAGGGAGTTAGTGAAGAAATTCGGATTAGACAACTCTAAAGACTTTCCGACTCCAATGGGAACTGGCAACAAGGGATTAGGAAGTGAATCTCACAGTGAAAGTGTAGACGAGAAGCTTTATCGCAGCATGATTGGAAGTCTACTCTATCTCACGGCTAGTCGCCCGGATATATCCTTCGGTGTTGGGACTTGCGCGAGGTATCAATCTGCACCGAAGGAGATTCACCTGAAAGCGGTGAAAAGGATCATCCGGTACGTCAAAGGTACATTAAATTTCAGAATTTGGTATCCTATGGGCACATCTCTCGACATTATAGGGTACTCGGATGCCGATTGGGATGGATCAGTGGATGATCGGAAAAGCACGAGTGGTGCATGTTTTTATCTTGGCCATTGTCTTGTTGCATGGCATAGTAAAAAGCAAAACTGCATTGCACTCTCGACTGCCGAAGCGGAATATATTTCGGCGGGTAGTTGTTCAACTCAATTGATTTGGATGAAAAGCGTGTTGAGCGACTTCCGAATTTCTGCGACTTCGGTAACTATTCTTTGTGACATCACTAGTGCTATAAATATTTCTAAAAACCCTGTGTTGCACTCAAGAACAAAACACATTGAACTTAGATATCATTTTCTAAGAGAGCTAGTTGAATCAAGTATTCTTCAAATTTCTTATGTTTCAACTGAAAATCAATTAGCCAATATTTTGACAAAACCTTTGGATCAAAAACGTTTTATTCATTTATGTAAAGCAATTGGAATGCTTTCTTTTAAATAACACTTTTTGAAACCATTGCTTAGGTTAGGTTTTGTTTTGTGTTTTTGTTCTTTATCTATGCTTGTACATAGAACATTGACTGAGCTTTAGTTAATTGACTTTAATTGCATCCTTTCACGTTTTAAGGAATTTATTATGCTTTGGATATTATGATAATTCATTTGATGCAATGATCATTTATATCAATTAGTTCATCTTTAATTGATCAAAGTCAATTTCTCTCTCAAATGATCTCTTGGTATAGTTTTTATCTTATTTGACAATTGAGTCAAGTATGAACACAAGATCAATTTTTGGTTGAATACTTCATATCTTAAATAATTGATAGCCAATTGAGGGGGAGTTTTATTATTAAGTTTCATGCTCAAAAGATGTGGAAAGAATTACATCCCAATGAGGAGTGTGAAAATTACCACCACATGGAGGAAAGAGCTACCACCTCGGTCGTCCGAGTACTGTGTGCAGCTACCACATGTATACAAAGCATGGTTTTTCTTGTTGATTAGATAAAATGCTTTTTGGAATACTAGACTCTGTCAAATTCCAAGGTTGGTATAAGGTGGGATTTTTATTAAAAGATGCTCAAAGAGCCACTCCCTACTATAAATTGACTAGATATATTATCTAACTTATTGGGGATTTCAAACATCTATCGATCTTTGTGCTTCATTTTCTTTACTAAATTAATGATTTGATAAACGCATTACTCATTAGATCGTGATTGATGTTTTGAACTTGTTCAACTTTAAAGGATTTAATTTTTATAAATTTTCGTTTCATTACTTGGATATTATTGATAGATTTAGCATAATCTATTTCTTTTGATATGGAACGATGATTTTTGTTTAAAGTTGATATACAAAAATTGCTTACATACTTTTTCTAGATTTTTTGGAATTTTTGTAAATTTTTCTGAAGAAAAAGTTGAAGCCGATCCGGACTGAAAAATGTGATCCGGATCCCAAACGGTGGAAATTCACTGCGAGAGGCCGATCCGAACTGGATTCTTGATCTGATCCGGACCGCGGCTAGGTTTTATTGAAATGAAAGGGTATTTGATTTCTTTTTACCTCAAACTTTTGTTTCTAAATTTCCAGAGCTTCTCTCTCTAGACTCCAACAGATTTGGACTCTTCCAAACTCAAGTTCTTTCGATTTCAAGTAAGTTTCTATGATCAAAACTCGGGTTCTTCACTGTTTTTACTCTAATCTTCAAAACGTGAATGGAATTCATGACTCTAATTCGATTTTGAATGATTTTTGATCAAATTTCTTTTGAAATAAGAACTCTAGGTAGATTAGTTTTGATTCTATGCCTTGTATTCATTTGATTAACGGATTTTTAAGCTTCGATTTCAAGAAATTCAATTTTAGGGCATGTGTTGAGAATTTTTGAAAATCATGGAATTGATCTCTTTTTAAAATTCTTTTTGCAAAACTAACTTGATTCCCAGTCTCTGTATATGATTATGATTGTTTGGGTATAATTTTTAAAATTTTTGAAAATTAAACAATTTTTCGTGTTCTTGAGTTTTTGCTCGCAGGTTCTTTAACGCACTAGCAGCAATGGTTTTCGGATGGATACTAGTACCCATTGCAGCAATGGTCCACACTCGAGCGACAAACAAGCTCAAAAGAGCGACGAAAACTCAACAGAAAGGAGACTATATTTCTTTGGATGAAACAGATTCTGAGACGGAATCAGTAAATTGGGAATGATTAATGATTCGACTATTGTAAAGTCTTTGCCGAGACTGCCTGATGACACCTCGACTCCTCCACGTAGCAAGAAACCTTCAGTCGCTACTTCAGCAACATCCTCAAAGCAAGTACCTATGTCATATTACGGAATTTGAGTTGGCGTATTTCGTGAAATTGTTTAAGTCTTGAAGATTGAAGTTTAGAAGCTTGGATCATATACCTCAATATCAAGAAAGAAGAATTCAAATGGATCAGGTACGTTTTACTAAAGAATTTTGATGATCCAAATACTTAGTATAGTGTAGAAACACTTGGATGAATTTTTGATTGCATAAAAATCAAAAACTGGGCATTTTACTTGTTCAGAGTCCGGACCGTGGATCTCAGTCCGGACCCCGAACGTAGGTTTGTTCATACGCAATTCCAGTCCGGACCGTGGATCTCAGTCCGGACCGCCAACGTGTAATTTGAAGGAATTGCATGAACAGTCCGGACCATGGATTGCAGTCCGGACCCCGAATGACGTCTTTTCTGGAAATAGTCTGTTTCGCTGAGACAATCCGGACTGTCAATTCCAGTCCGGACTGCCGTCCTTCTAAATTCCATAATTGGTTAGTTTTTGATGCTTATCTTCTTCCAATGGTTTCTAACCTCTAAATAGACCCTATGATTCATCTTTTAGGGTAATGTGAAAAATACGACCGAAATAGAAAAATCCACATATAGAGAAGAAAGGAAATACTAGATTTAATTCTGTCTCTTCATCTATATTATTAATTTGATTCTAGGTTTTCCAAACTCAGATTTTGAGTAGAATCAAATTAATGAATACTTAGATGGTATTTCCGATCTATTTCTAATCTAAGTATTCGGCGGATCATCACCACCCAAAAACAACGATTTTCCCAAAATCGGCGCATGGACTCGCGTGGCCTTGTGGACTCAAGGTGCTACCGCTCTCGTGGATTCGGAGCGAGGTACGTTCGTGGATTCGAAGCATGCTACTGGGTGAAGACCGTGGATTCCGTCGGACGTCGTGGACTCGACGTTGGACGCCGTGGATTCGGCGTTGGGCGCTGATCGTGGATTCGAGAAGCGTTGCGGAGCGAGCGGAGAAGATCTACTAGGAGCGTATGGAAAAGGTTGAGTCGTCTGTGAGTACAGTATATCACCTTGTACGTGTTTAATTCTAGTGGATTTTGCCGTGTGATCGGTCCCGTGGTTTTTTACTCCGGTTTGGAGTTTTTCCACGTAAAAATCTTGCGTGTTTATTTTTATTTCCGCATTGGGTTTTATTGCGCAATGATTTTTTGAGTGTTTAACGTTTACACCTATTCACCCCCCTCTAGGTGTTTTTTCCCCTATTTAGATCCAATTATATATAACCCAACAAGTGGTATCAGAGCGGGAATAGGGTTGTAAATAATGGTTGAAGGTGGAAACATCAACAGACCCCCGTTATTCGATGGAACAAATAATGCCTACTGGAAAGTACGGATGAAAGACTTTTTAATTTCCATCGACGAACGGGTGTGGCAATCAATTGAATTAGGATGGTCTAATCCAACTGAATTTATTGGTGATGTTCGTACCATCAAACCTAGGTCGAAATGGACCAAGGAAGAGATTGATTTATCTTCTTACAATGGCAAAGGAATTAACGCTTTATTTAATGCCTTGTCACAAACAGAGTTCTCTCGCGTCTCGGCATGTGAGACTGCGAAAGAAATCTGGGATGTTCTTCAAGTTACACATGAGGGAACTAACCTTGTGAAGATTCAAAAACTGCGAATGCTTACGAGCAAGTTTGACTCCATTTTCATGGCAGAAAATGAATTTTCACAGATTACTATACACGATTGCAAGACATCGTGAACACATGTGCTAACTTGGGAGAGAAAATTCCAGAATTTAAAAACGTAAGAAAAATTTTAAGGACTCTTCCTGAAAGATTTCGATCCAAGGTTACAGCCATTGAAACTATTAAACACCCGGACGAAATCCGTGTAGAAGAATTAGTTGGTTCTTTACAAACATATGAAATGACATTTCCTACTAACTATTCTTCGGGAAAGGCATCATCTTCTAAGTCTTCAGGTTATGCGTTGAAAACAACAAAAGAAGAAGACGCGGATTCATCCTCCTCAGACGATGACGAGAACCTATCTATGGAGGACTTTGAGAAGCAGCTCACTCTCTTGACAAGGAAGTTTCGCCGAAACTTTCGAAGGGGTAATTCAAGCAAAACTCCATCCTTCGAAAAGTCGAAGAAAGGCAAGGGTTCTTCAAGTTACAAGTCAAGAAAGCAAGAGAATTTTTCAAAGGATAAGAAAAGTTCAGAGGGACAAGTACAATGCTTCAAATGTCGAGGCTACGGCCACATTGCAACGGAGTGTCCCAATAAGAATCCGGCAAAGAAGAAGGCGATGCAAGCCGTTACTTGGGATGACACCTCATCGTCAAATGAGTCGTCTTCGAGTGATGAAGAAAAGAGCGCAACGGCATTCCACGCGTCCACCTCATCTTCACCCTTCATGTGCTTAATGGCAAGTACTTCAGATTCATTGTCCAACTCCTCCCGGGTTGAAAAAACTGCAACGGATGATGAATCGAGTAACTCTGAAGGTGAAGATTTTGCTCTTGCCTACCATAAGCTTTTGAGGGATTCAAAGAAACTGGCAAAGCAAAACAAGAGTTTGAGAGGGAGTGTGACACCCCGGAATTTGGATTAGTCCTCTATATAAATGATATAATAGGACTGAATCTCTAACCCGGCTATAGCATTTTGGATGGTAGCAAGATCCAAGAGGAACATGAGAGTTAAGCGTGCTAGAGCTAGAGTAGTTCTAGGATGGGTGACCCCCTGGGAAGTGGGGCGTCACAGTTGATATCAGAGCCATTCACCAGCCGGAAATGTGAGATGAGTCTCGGCTGAGCCAGGGTTATATAGCGGGTAGAGCGAGGCTCCCCGGCTAATGACCGTTGTGGGTGGAGTGCAGCTCCCCACAAGGTCGGCTAAGGCTAGCGAGACGAGTCTCACATCGCCTGGTGCTTGTGAGTGTGCTTGAGCCTGACGTGGACGTCAGGGCTTAAAGGGGGGAAGAATGTGACACCCCGGAATTTGGATTAGTCCTCTATATAAATGATATAATAGGACTAAATCTCTAACCCGGCTATAGCATTTTGGATGGTAGCAAGATCCAAGAGGAACATGAGAGTTAAGCATGCTAGAGCTAGAGTAGTTCTAGGATGGGTGACCCCCTGGGAAGTGGGGCGTCACAGGGAGATTGTAGGATCTCGAAGAAGAAGCAAAAAGGGCAACTTCTCTCTCAAATGCTCTTGAAACGGAAAGGGATAATCTGATTAAAGTAAATATTTCCCTTCAAGAGTCCAATGAGCTTTTCGAGAAGAATTATGAAGATATGGTGAACAAAGCGAATTACTTCTTGAAGCTCTACAACGAGGCTCGACAGGAAAAATTAGAAATGACGGAGACCATTTTCCAACTCAAGGATGATCTAAAGCAATTTTCTTCTAGAAGGAGTAAGTTGGATAAGATTCTTGGTCTTGGTCAAACAAACAAATTCGGCCTCGGATATAATCGAACTGAAGACAATTTTAGTTCGGTTGGGACAGTTTTTGTGCCTCAGTCGGTATCTCCTCCTCCGACACTGGAATTGACGACAAGCAACGACAACAAACCTACTTCCTCCTCTTCCGGATCGTCTAGAACAAAGGTATGTTTTCGTTGTGGTTATGCAGGGCACATAAGAAGAAATTGCAAGAATTTAGCGAAAAGATCAAATCAAGCACATCTTGCAACTACTACCAATGAGTTCATTTCCCGCAAATCAAAGAAAAATCTTTCAAAAGGAAAGAACATTGGTAGTACATCAAACAAGACGACGACGTCAAGGAAAAGCGATGGATCAATCAAGACGCTTTCACCAAAGGTATCAACTTCACAATCATTTCCGACGTACTCCAAAACTCGAAAGGTTTGGGTGCGCAAAGGTGAAATTTTCCCTTGTCTAGTTACTAATATTTCCTTGCATGCATATGATAATTCGTCTTGGTATCCGGATAGCGGTTGTTCCCGTCACATGACCGGTGACAAAAACTGCTTTCAAAATTTTGAGAAAATCTCCGGAGGACTTGTAGTTTTTCGGAGACGGTCGGTCTTCCAAAATTGTTGGAAAAGGAACTGTAGCTATTCCAGATGGCCCGGTACTGAATAATGTGTTATTTGTTGAAGGCCTTAAGACTAACCTCATAAGTATCAGTCAACTGTGTGACAATGGTTTCTCAGTTAATTTTTCTTCTGTTGAATGTGTTGTAACTGATAACGACCATGTTTTCTTTTTAAAGGGGGTCAGATCTGAAAACAATTGTTATGTTGTTCGCAATAAAATTTCTGAAAACTGTAACTTAGCCTCTTTGAATAATGAAACACTTTGGCATGAAAGGCTAGGTCACATAAACTTTAAGGAACTTGCTAGAATTTCAAACAAAGACGTGGTCAAGGGGGTTCCAAAACTTTCACTTAAACAAAACATTGTGTGTGGTGGTTGCCAAAAGGGAAAACAATCCAGGACTGCACACAAGAACTTGAACCATGTTGGTACTAAACGGCCTTTGGAACTATTGCACATGGATTTAATGGGGCCAACACGTCAACCATCTTTGGGAGGTAAATGGTATATTTTCTTATTGGTTGATGATTTCTCTAGATACTCATGGGTAGCATTTTTGAAAGAGAAAGCTGATACTTTTGATTCTTTTCATGAGATTTGCCATCGTATTATGATTGAAAAGAATGAAAAGATCATTCGTGTAAGAAGTGATAGAGGTGGAGAATTCATAAATTCTAAATTTATTGATTTCCGCACTTCCAACGGCATTAAACATGAATTCTCAGCACCCTATACACCTCAACAGAATGGTGTAGTCGAGCGCAAAAATAGGGTTGTACAAGAGATGGCACGTGTTATGCTTCATAGCCGGAATTTACCGTTATATTTTTGGGCTGAAGCCGTGAACACTGCAGTCTATGTTATGAATCGAGTTTATTTGCGCCCGGGAACTTTAAATACACCATATGAGCTATGGTTTTGTAGAAAACCAAATATCAAATATCTTCGTATCTTTGGGAGTCGTTGTTACATCTTACGTGACCGCGAAAATCTTGGAAAGTTTGACTCTCGAAGTGACGAAGGGATTTTCATGGGTTATTCTACGAACAGTAGAGCATATCGGGTTTTTAACTTGGAATCTAAAACGATAGTAGAATCTATAAATGTTAAGGTAGATGAAGGTTTCCATTTTGCATCTGATAAATCTACCCCTGATATCTCTCTTAATGATGATACTCCTGCAAATGCATCTTCTCATAACAATTCTTCCGATAATGATGATGCATCTAATGGTTCTTCAAGTTTATCTGATGTGCAGGAATCATCTCATGTACCTCCGAGTACTCCGTTACCTCAAACATTACGCATCTCCAAGGATCATCCGGAATCTAATATTATTGGAGACCCACAAGAAGGAGTCAGGACTCGGAGACAGTTGGTTTGTGGATTCGCTTGTTACGTTTCCTTAATCGAACCAAAGAACGTCGATGAAGCTCTTCAGGATGACTACTGGATTAAAGCAATGTAGGAAGAGCTCCATCAGTTTGAACGGAACAAAGTCTGGGAATTAACGACGCCTCCAAAGCAACACAATGTGATTGGTACTAAATGGATTTTCAAGAACAAGAAAAATGAGGATGGTACCATCATCAGGAACAAAGCACGTTTAGTTGCTCAAGGCTACTCTCAAATAGAAGGTATAGACTTTGATGAAACTTTCGCCCCTGTAGCTAGACTCGAGTCCATTCGTATCCTATTTGCAATTGCTTGTCATTTTAAAATAAAACTTTTTCAAATGGACATTAAGAGCGCGTTTTTAAATGGGTTTTTAAACGAGGAAGTTTATGTGGCTCAACCGAAAGGTTTTGTAGACTATAAACAACCTAACCATGTTTTTCGTTTGAAAAAGGCTCTTTACGGTCTAAAACAAGCACCGCGAGCGTGGTACGAAAGGTTGACGAAGCACCTTTTGGAAAAGGGCTATACTCGAGGGGGAGCAGATAGGACTCTCTTTGTGAAGCATTATCAAAATAACTTCATTGTAGCACAAATCTATGTCGATGACATTGTTTTTGGTGCGACAAGAGATAATGATGCTTCTAAATTCGCTGAAACCATGGAAAGCAAATTTGAGATGTCCATGATGGGCGAATTGACATACTTTCTTGGATTGCAAGTAAAACAGAGTGAGGAAGGCATCCATTTGTGTCAATCCAAGTATGAAATGGAGTTGGTTAAAAAGTTCGGTTTAGAAAACTCTAAAGATTTTCCTCCTCCAATGGGAACTAGCAATAAGGGATTAGGAAGTGAATCTCTTAGTGAGAATGCAGACGAGAAACTTTGTCGCAGCATGATTGGAAGTCTACTTTACCTCACGGCTAGTTGCCCGGACATATCCTTTAGTGTTGGGATTTGCGCGAGATATCAATCAGCACCAAAGGAGGTTCACCTGAAAGCGGTGAAACGGATCATCTGGTACATTAAAGGAACCATTAAGTTCGGAATTTGGTATCCTATGGGAACAAGTCTAGATATTGTTGGATATTCGAATGCCGATTGGGCAGGATCTGTGGATGATCGGAAAAGTACGAGTGGTGCATGTTTTTATCTTGGCCATTGTCTTGTTGCGTGGCATAGTAAAAAGCAAAACTGCATTGCACTCTCGACTGCCGAAGCGGAATATGTCACGCCCCGGGGGATTATTTTTAGCGGAAACGAATTACAAAAGGTATGTATTTTTTTTTTTTGAAAACCTTCTTCCCTAGCGCGTGCCCAGATCCACCGCATATACAGGATCACTCCACAAACGGACAGAGTCTCCCCTGTATATGCACGGCGTCACGGTTTGTATAATGTCCAATAACGGGTAAACATTCAATCACAACAATCCAGACATACAACCATTCACAATGCGCTAAATAAATCTCACGGCCGTTTAGTTTGAAAGGATAAACCCACAACTGTTGAAACGGCGCCCACCCAGCACCCATATTTTGAAAACCCTTTTCGAAAGCAACATAAACTCAGGGGTTTTGGAAAACAGTGCCCACAAGACACTTAGGTTTTGAAATCCATTTTCGCAAACCATAAACCCACAAGGTTTTGTAAACGGTGCCCACACGACACCCGAGTTTTTGAAATAGTAGTTTTTGCAATCTTTTCTTTTGTTTTCTCTTTTATTTTCCAAAGCGGCCAACAGAGATCTAAAGAAAACTAAATAATTAATTAGTCACCATACCGACATCCACACCGACCCCACGAGGGTATCGAGAACCATCCACAGTCTACAAATAGTAAATGGAATGCGAAAGAAAGAGATAAAGTACTGTTCAGGTCTCCAGGGACCCAGAACCTCTTGCCGCGGCCTCACCGTCGCCTAACTCTCCCCCCTGTAGGACCCTGTCGCAAAGTGGGAAGTCAGCGACTAAACAAAAAAGATAATAGCAAAGCAGGTAAAGAAAAACGTCCAACCGTAGTCTATCCGGAGCAACCACCCTCGCAAGGGAATAGTAAAATCAAACACCTGTAAACCTGCAATACCAAATCCCGTCGGACAACTAAACCGACGGATCGCACCGCGCCCAAGTCGGACAACTAAACCGAATGGGTCGCACCGCTCCCACGTCGGACAACTAAACCGACGGGTCGCACCGCTCACACCTTGGCGCATCCAAGCCCCACAACTAAAGGGGCCCCACTCCGTCCTGTGGGTATACACGGGTCATCGACCACTTTTCCGGAAAAGCGCACCCTTTGCGGTGGCCAAACCGCGGGTGCGCGTGCTGCAGCCCCGAGCAAAGTAACCAACAATACCAACAGTACTCAAGAATGAGCTATAACCGCTATCATGTTAGCAACATAATGTATAATCAAGAGTAAAGCTATAACTGCTATCATATTAGCAACATCATGTAAAATGAAGAGTAAAACTACCGCCGGAAACCGACGCTAAGTACCAAAATAAAACCCACCTGAAGTCAGCCGAACGGACCCCCCGAATGTAGGCCGATCCCGAACTCCCGCTAGATTAGACTGGTGCTGAACTGCTGGGACCTGAATCATATGCGCAGGTCAGAAAATGGACCCTCTACCATAGCTTAAACAGATTTTTGTTTCTTCGGCTCAACGAAACCGAAAACCGACGCGAGCATCGCGTTCAATGACCCCAAATTAGGCAGGGGCTTACTTTCGCGGCCTCGCAAACAGGCCAGAACAGACTTTGGGCCATAACACCTATCCTAGAGCTTGACAACCTCACATCTAAAGTTTTACTGTGCCATTTGAAAATCTGCTCGAGCCCTATGCGCGCAGCAGCTTAAAAACCCTGGGGCTTGCCCTATCTGTAACCCAGGTCTGCTGGATCACAAGATCCAATACCTTCACCCTCGCTCAAACCGCAAAAAGGCTCCATCTTAATTTCTACACAGATCAACTTTGATCTGAAGTGAGCATCAAGCTCAGGGGACAATATGGAGCAACTTTTATTTTGTAATCGAACCCAAAATCCATCTTTTTCTTCTCTCAGGCATTTCATCAAACACCCTATGTGCACCCTTTACACAACACACACATAACCAAAGCCCGAGCTTGTTCTCAGCAATCATTGCACCTGGGGCTTCCCAAGATGGAGGGAAATGCTCTTCCAAGTTGCAGGAGCATTTCTATGCAACTTGGAGCAAGACTAAACCCACGGTTGGTCGCGGGCATGAGGAGGAAGACGAAGATCAAACCTCAAAAATGGTGACCATTCAACCAAAACTTCTGGACCCCTACCATTGGCACCCACAGGTGCTAAACCACACCACAAGCTAACCTGAGTCCGTGCCCGGCGACAGGGCATGGCGGCGACGGCGGCGGAGCAAGCTCGATTTGGAGCTTCTTCACCTCTAATGGCGGATTTCCACCGAGGCTTCATGGTATCCATGCACGGGCATGGCTGGGATCTACTTGATCCCGGGAAGCTTTTCGTCCACTCCCCGGCCGCCGGAGACGGCCGGAACGCCGGCAACCGCACCCCGAACCCACCTCGAGCCCATCTAGGCCGCACCTCAACCAAGTTGCATGGGTGCCATGCAAGTACATGGGTGGACTCTTCTCACCCCCACGAAGCTCCTCGGCTAGGTGGCCGGCGGTGGGAAGGCTCGCCGGCGCCGGAGCACTTAGCTCGGCCGAAGTGCAATATTTCCCAAAACTAGGGTTTTGATCTGCAATTGATCCGTTTGATCAAACTCCACCAAATTTGGTGGAGGTGATCCTTAGGTCCAACAGTAACTTCCCATCATTTTGGTTCGGAGATTAGGCCATCAGGTTCGGTGTACGGCTTGGGCGGAGCAATCTAGGGTTCCGGCGTCTTCTTGCCTCCTCCGACAACCCGGCGCCTATCCGAGACCGCGGCTCCATCAGGAGCATCCCAAGAATATGGAAAATAGACTGCTGATGATTAAAGGCAGACAAAACCGAGAAAGAGGAAGACTCACCTTGGTCGGAATCGAGGAAGAATGAGACGGTGTCCCCGGCGTCGCGCGGCCACGGCGGTGCACCGGACCACCACGGCTGGTCTTCTGGATGTAGGAAAAGACCACTACGAGGCCTGGGCACAAGTCTAGGGCCCTGGTGATCTTCCTATCCCCACAAGCTCGAGATCAATGTTGCACCTTGCTTCCGCTTGCTTTCTCCGGCGGCCAGCGGCGGCGGCCGGCGGCGCAGAAGCTCGGAAAACCTCCCAGAGGAGTCGTGGGGGTCGAGGGGGAGGCTACGGTTACAGAAACGAGTGCGGCTAGGGTTTCCAAAGGAACCCTATGTTGCTAACATGTAATTGCAATAATATGCTATTAAGTCCCTCAACTTGCATTCTTTATAGCTAAGTCCTTTGCTGTAGAACGAAAACACAAAGAAGCCCCTCCTCTACAAGTTTGGTGCAACTTGACACATAAAATATAGGGCTTTTTTGCAAAAATGTAGCGAATTAACACAAAACTCACGCTTTACGATGCTTTAGGCTCGTCAAACGCAGATTCCGTCAGCGCCATTGCGCTCAGAACGTCAAAATTAGCTAGAAACGTCTACTCATACTGCTAGGTTTGGCTTTTTGGACAGTGAAATGGCCAACGACCGATCGAGAGGGGACCGAAAACAGGGGTTACTATTCACTTAACTCGCGGGCCCCACTAGTTTTCTTGCTGATTTCCGGACGATCCGACCGTCGGATCAGCAAACGGTCTATACCATTTCCACTCGATTCGACGAGACGGTCGCACTGGCTTCCTCAGATTTTCGAGTTTAGGCTCGGATCGAAAGGGCGGAATTTGTGCATCGAAAACTGTGAAATTCGGGCACCGGTATGCAAATCACTAAGGTTTAGATCTGCTTCATCGCCCGCAAGCACACTAGAATTTCTCGAGTGCTACATCACTCACACCTTAAAAGAAGTTTCGTCCCCGAAACTTAAATACTCCAGGAATCCAAAACATGGGGACAGTGGCCAAACATGTCCAACTTGCGCTTCCCATTGGCCTTGCGCCCCTCGTGATCTTCTCATTTCTCGCTGGCACTAGGAGAGATTGCAGTTTTCCCGCCGGGCGCTGAAGTTCGGCCTTCAATCGATGTCCAACCCCAAAAATGAGCCACGAGTTGTGCTACATCCCTTGACAATTTAAGCCACCAAAAGTCTGTTGTTGGTCCGCCCAGCTGCATAATCGCGGTTACCGGTATGTCTCCCGTCTGACCCTTGCCGCTCCAAGCGTCGACTGCTCCACTTGTCTTTCCGGAGTGATCTTGGTTGGACGCAACGTTTCCTTGAGTTGCTTGGTCGTAAAGGCCTTAACTCCTGCGTTCTTCGAAGCCCTCCGGACGTTCGGCCGTCCCAAATGCTCACCCCGCGATGCCCAAACTCACACCTTTGGAGTTTGGCCTACCCTCTCTGGTCCCTGAGGGTCTGAAGGGTCACCCGAAGACGCTCCTTGTTCGTACGCAAGTTGACCCAAGAATGGTCTGGAAACTCTCTGTTCATCAAACCCGCGAACACCGTTGGGGCGCTCAATAATCCAACCCCCGAAGCGATGACACGCGAAACGCCATATATCTCTTGGCGAAACTTGGTGGTAACCCTGAACGAAAAACTACCGGACTGAACCGCCCTAAGATTTCAGACCGACGACGGCTCGACCCGCCTGGCAACCCTACCGTCCCATCTCTCTTGATCGAAACTAACTTAAGTAAGCCTGCTCCTCGACTTGGAGTTCCTTGCTATGACGCCACTAGTTCGCGGACCACCTCTGACGGTGTTGAGCAGTCAGCAGCCAAAGTCTTGCGATGCATCGAGGTACCCCTGTCCTACCACCAAACCCGGACCGACAGCCCGTAAATGCCCAAACTAACCCGACCACAAAGGGGGAAGCCACACTAATACCCTTACACAACTCCAGGATGTGCCAATCGAACTAGCCGGGTCACCGCCTACAAGTAATCCTCCTTTGAAAACGACGAACCCACCCGTCACCAAACGGACTACTTCCACCCGTCACCAACACGGGCCACTAGCTCGGAGCATAACCACTATCCCGGGTTGTCCGCTCCGACTGTCCGTCCTACCGAGGCGACGGTCAAAACTAAAGCTAGGTTTCAGCTCTCAGACCCACCACAGGGTCTACCCCACAGAACAAGCTGAATACAGGGCATCCTAGCCGAAAGCAACCAGTGCCAGAGCGCCATGTAGTCAACAACTCCCGCTGACCTATACTGCTTCGCAATCAATAGTCTCGTAACCCAAAACCTCTCCGATTATGCCTTGGTCATGGGAAGCTGGCGACCAAAAACCAAGAAACACGGTCCTACTTCCGTCTTGGCACCGAGGGGTGCGACACTCAGGTTAACCCCTACCGCTCGGTCCCAATCTATTGCCCCTCCGAGCACCGTGCACTGAACCGAGCTGCATATCCTAGGCCACACGATCACTTTCCCAACTAGGAGTATTCTAAGCTCTAGGTCTGTTAAGACAATGGCCTCCGGATACAATAGACTATCCATCCGAGACTTATCGGGTCGGGAAAGGATAAGCAACGAAGACAGCGAGAAACACCCTGCCACCAACCAGCCTAGGTTTACTATGCGCGCTCAAGGGATCACGCGTCAACCCATTAATGAGACGACCTAACCAACCCTCTTGTGCCAAACGTGAGAACTCAACCTCGAGTCACACCACCCCAACTCCTTTAAAAGGAGCTAACTGACAGCACTCAGCGTCGAGAAGCTAAACACCCGATAAATAGTCGCCACATACGCACGCTTGTGCGAAACTAGGTACGACCCCTCTAAACAAAACTGAGCCCAAAGGAACGCTATTCACCAACCCCGGTGGTCTCCTTTTTAACCCAAAGGGACACCCCAAAAACCCCACTACGACGATTTCTACAACCATCGCAGTGACCACAGCAAGGAGCCGAACTACGGGTAACAACCGTAGGGGAAGAGTCCTCATCCCCGCCCCTACCCTGTCCAAGATGCAAAATGAATCGGCTGACTATCTGCTGTAACCTAAAACCAGCAAACCCAGAAGGTGCAAAATTAGATGAGAGGCCACCCGGTTGCCCACGACCGACAACCCAGCAGACACTCAACAACCGCAGCGAATTACACTCTAACAACCCACACACTAACAAACCCCGGCGGATTACACTACCACCAGTCACCTTTACTGGCGACGACCAGAACGTTGGCAGAGGAAGGGGTTCGAAAAACAACACCCGGCGCAACGATCTATTGTGATAACAGCACCCAGTGCAGGAACACCATCAGCAGGCCCACCGTGTCCCGTGCTGGTTGCTTAATCCATTGATTCCTAGCAACCATCAACACCCCGGTGGCAGCCGGCCTCGACCCCAGCCTCCATAACAACCCTACTACACGAACACGACGACCGGACTAAACCGGAAAACCAAACCACCTATCGAGAGAAAAAAAGGACTTAGACTCGTTTCCCCCCCTCGATCACTCGCGTCCTACTCTCCTACGACCTATCCATTCCATTCCTTTGTACTTAAGTGAGGTATTCCTGTGGACGTCGGCACCAATTGTTGTGATTGAAAGCTAAGTCTCTGATACCATCTTAATCTGTCACGCCCCGGGGGATTATTTCTAGCGGAAACGAATTACAAAAGGTATGTATTTTTTTTTTTGAAAACCTTCTTCCCCAGCGCGTGCCCAGATCCGCCGCATATACAGGATCACTCCACAAACGGACAGAGTCTCCCCTGTATATGCACGGCGTCACGGTTTGTACAATGTCCAATAACGGGTAAACATTCAATCACAACAATCCAGACATACAACCATTCACAATGCGCTGAATAAATCTCACGGCCGTTTAGTTTGAAAGGATAAACCCACAATTGTTGAAACGGTGCCCACCCGGCACCCATATTTTGAAAACCCTTTTCGAAAGCAACATAAACTCAGGGGTTTTGGAAAACAGTGCCCACACGACACTTAGGTTTTGAAATCCATTTTCGCAAACCATAAACCCACAAGGTTTTGTAAACGGTGCCCACACGACACCCGAGTTTTTGAAATAGTAGTTTTCGCAATCTTTTCTTTTGTTTGCTCTTTTATTTTCCAAAGCGGCCAACAGAGATGTAAAGAAAACTAAACAATTAATTAGTCACCATACCGACATCCACACCGACCCCACGAGGGTATCGAGAACCATCCACAGTCTACAAATAGTAAATGGAATGCGAAAGAAAGAGATAAAGTACTGTTCAGGTCTCCAGGGACCCAGAACCTCTTGCCGCGGCCACACCGTCGCCTAACTCTCCCCCCTGTAGGACCCTGTCGTAAAGTGGGAAGTCAGCGACTAAACAAAAAAGATAATAGCAAAGCAGGTAAAGAAAAACGTCCAACCGTAGTCTATCCGGAGCAACCACCCTCGCAAGGGAAAAGTAAAATCAAACACCTGTAAACCGGCAATACCCGATCCCGTCGGACAACTGAACCGACGGATCGCACCGCGCCCAAGTCGGACAACTAAACCGAATGGGTCGCACCGCTCCCACGTCGGAAAACTAAACCGACGGGTCGCACCGCTCACACCTTGGCGCATCCAAGCCCCACAACTAAAGAGGCCCCACTCGGTCCTGTGGGTATACACGGGTCATCGACCACTTTTCCGGAAAAGCGCACCCTTTGCGGTGGGCAAACCGCGGGTGCGCGTGCTGCAGCCCCGAGCAAAGTAACCAACAATACCAACAGTACTCAAGAATGAGCTATAACCGCCATCATGTTAGCAACATAATGTATAATCAAGAGTAAAGCTATAACCGCTATCATGTTAGCAACATCATGTAAAATCAAGAGTAAAACTACCGCCGGAAACCGGCGCTAAGTACCAAAATAAAACCCACCTGAAGTCAGCCGAACGGACCCCCCGAATATAGGCCGATCCCGAACTCCCGCTAGATTAGACTGGTGCTGAACTGCTGGGACCTGAATCATATGCGCAGGTCAGAAAATAGACCCTCTACCATAGCTTAAACAGATTTTTGTTTCTTCGTCTCAACGAAACCAAAAACCGACGCGAGCATCGCGTTCAATGACCCCAAATTAGCCAGGGGCTTACTTTCGCAGCCTCGCAAACAGCCCAGAACAGACTTTGGGCCATAACACCTATCCTAGAGCTTGACAACCTCACATCTAAAGTTTTACTATGCCATTTGAAAATCTGCTCGAGCCCTATGCTCACAGCAGCTTAAAAACCCTGGGGCTTGCCCTATCTGTAACCCAGGTCTGCTGGATCACAAGATCTAATACCTTCACCCTCGCTCAAACCGCAAAAAGGCTCCATCTTAATTTCTACACAAATCAACTTTGATCTGAAGTGAGCATCAAGCTCAGGGGACAATATGGAGCAACTTTCATTTTGTAATCGAACCCAAAATCCATCTTTTTCTTCTCTCAGGCATTTCATCAAACACCCTATGTGCACCCTTTACACAACACACACATAACCAAAGCCCGATCTTGTTCTCAGCAATCATTGCACCTCGGGCTTCCCAAGATGGATGGAAATGCTCTTCCAAGTTGCAGGAGCATTTCTATGCAACTTGGAGCAAGCCTAAACCCACGGTTGGTCGCGAGCATGAGGAGGAAGACGTAGATCAAACCTCAAAAATGGTGACCATTCAACCAAAACTTCTGGACCTCAACCATTCGTACCCACAGGTGCCAAACCACACCACAAGCTTACCTGAGTCCGTGCCCGGCGACAGGGCACGGCGGCGACGGCGGCGGAGCAAGCTCGATTTGGAGCTTCTTCGCCTCTAATGGCGGATTTCCACCGAGGCTTCATGGTATCCATGCACGGGCATGGCTGGGATCTACTTGATCCCAGGAAGCTTTTCGTCCACTCCCCGGCCGCCGGAGACGGCCGGAACGCCGGCAACCGCACCTCGAACCCACCTCGAGCCCATCTAGGCCGCACCTCAACCAAGTTGCATGGGTGCCATGCAAGTACATGGGTGGACTCTTCTCACCCCCAGGAAGCTCCTCGGCTAGGTGGCCGGCGGTGGGAAGGCTCGCCGGCGCCGGAGCACTTAGCTCGGCCGAAGTGCAATATTTCCCAAAACTAGGGTTTTGATCTGCAATTGATCCGTTTGATCAAACTCCACCAAATTTGGTGGAGGTGATCCTTAGGTCCAACAGTAACTTCCCATAATTTTGGTTCAGAGATTAGGCCATCAGGTTCGGTGTACGGCTTGGGCGGAGCAATCTAGGGTTCCAGCGGCTTCTTGCCTCCGCCGACAACCCGGCGCCTATCCGAGGCCGCGGCTCCATCAGGAGCATCACAAGAATATGGAAAACAGACTGCTGACGATTAAAGGCAGACAAAACCAAGAAAGAGGAAGACTCACCTTGGTCGAAACCGAGGAAGAAGGAGATGGTGTCCCCGGCGTCGCGGGGCCACGGCGGTGCCCCGGACCACCACGGCTGGTCTTCTGGATGTAGGAAAAGACCACAACGAGGCCTGGGCACAAGTCTAGGGGCCTGGTGATCTTCCTATCCCCACAAGCTCGAGATCAATGTTGCACCTTGCTTCCGCTTGCTTTCTCCGGCGGCCAGCGGCGGCGGCCGGCGGCGCAGAAGCTCGGAAAACCTCCCAGAGGAGTCGTGGGGGTCGAGGGGGAGGCTACGGTTACAGAAACGAGTGCGGCTAGGGTTTCCAAAGGAACCCTATGTTGCTAACATGTAATTGCAACAATATGCTATTAAGTCCCTCAACTTGCATTCTTTATAGCTAAGTCCTTTCCTGTAGAACGAAAACACAAAGAAGCCCCTCCTCTACAAGTTTGGTGCAACTTGACACATAAAATATAGTGCTTTTTCGCAAAAATGTAGCGAATTAACACAAAACTCACGCTTTACGATGCTTTAGGCTCGTCAAACGCAGATTCCGTCAGCGCCATTGCGCTCAGAACGTCAAAATTAGCTAGAAACGTCTACTCATACTGCTAAGTTTGGCTTTTTGGACAGTGAAATGGCCAACGACCGATCGAGAGGGGACCGAAAACAGGGGTTACTATTCACTTAAGTCGCGGGCCCCACTAGTTTTCTTGCTGATTTCCGGACGATCCGACCGTCGGATCAGCAAACGGTCTATACCATTTCCACTCGATTCGACGAGACGGTCGCACTGGCGACCTCAGATTTCCGAGATCAGACTCGGATCGAAAGGGCGGAATTTGTGCATCGGAAACTGTGAAATTCGCGCACCGGTATGCAAATCACTAAGGTTTAGATCTGCTTCATCGCCCACAAGCACACTAGAATTTCTCGAGTGCTATAGAATATATCTCAGCTGGTAGTTGTTCAACCCAACTCATTTGGATGAAAAGTGTGTTGAGCGACTTCCGAATTTCAGCAACTTCGGTAACAATTCTCTGTGACAACACCAGTGCTATAAACATTTTCAAAAACCCTGTGTTGCACTCAAGAACAAAACACATTGAACTTAGATATCATTTTCTTAGAGAGCTAGTTGAATCAAATATTCTTCAAATTTTGTATATTTCAACTGAAGATCAATTAGCTGACATTTTAACAAAACCTTTGGATCAAAAACGATTTATTCATTTGCGTAAAGCAATTGGAATGCTTTTCTTGAAATAATCTCCTTTTTGAAACCAATGCTTAGGTTAGGTTTTTGTTTTTGTGTTTTTGTTCATTATCTATGCTTAGTCATAGAACATTAATTGAGCATGTGGATTATATTGACTTTAACTGCATCCTTTCACGCATTTAGAAATTTATTATGCTTTTGATATCATAATATTTCAGTTGATGCAATGATCATTTATATCAATTAAGTCATCTTTTAAGTGATCAAAGTCAATTTCTCTCTTAATGATCTCTTGGTATAGTTATTATCTTATTTGACTATTTTGTCGAGTATGAATGCGAGATCAATTTTTGGTTGAATACCTTATATCTTAAATAATTGATAGCCAATTGAGGGGGTGTCAAAGAAATGTAATATGCTCAAAAGATGTGGAAAGAGTTACATCCCAATGAGGAGTGTGAAAACTACCACCACATGGAGGAAAGAGCTACCACCTCGGTCGTCCGAGTACTGTGTGCAGCTACCACATGTATACCAAGCATGGTTTTTATATTTTGATTAAATAAAATGCATGTTGAAATACTTGACTCTGTCAAATTTCAAGGTTGGTATAAGGTGGGATTTTTAATGAAAGATGCTCAAAGAGCCACTCCTTACAAAAGATTGCCTAGATATATTATCTACCATATTTGGGATTTCAAACATCTATTGATCTTGGTATTTCATTTTCTTTACCAAATTGATGATTTGATAAAGGCATTACTCATAAGATCATGTTAGATGTGATTGAAGTTGTTCAACTTTAAGGGATTTAATTTTTATAAATTTTCGTTTCGTTATTTGAATATTTTTGATAGATTTGGCATAATCTATTTCTTGTTGTATGAAACGATGATTTTTATTTAAAGTTGATACACAAAAGTGCTTACAATCTTTTTCTGGAATTTCTGGAGTTTTTCTGAATTTTTCTGAAGAAAAAGTTTGGAGCCGGTCCGGACTGGACAAGCCGATCCGGACCCCGAACGCAGGAAAATCCTGCGGGTAGCCGATCCGGACTGCATTCTTCGGGCAGTCCGAATCGCGGCTAGGGTTTATATAAGACGAAGAGAATTTTGTTTTCATTTCATCACAAGCTTTCGTTTCTAAGCTTCCAAACTTTCTCTCTCTAAAAAGCAAGGATCTTGGAGCACTCTAAACTCATTCTCTTCACTTCAAAGTAAGTTTTCTTGATCAAAATCTCGGTTTTTCACGGTTTTACATATTTTTGTTCAAAACGTGAAGAAGATTTCATATCTTTGTCATGTGTGGATGGTTTTTTATCAAACTTCTTTTGAAATAAGAACTCTGGGAACATTAGTTTTGATTATATGCTAGGTTTTCTCAGGATAAACGAATTTTTGGCCTTCGATTTCTAAAAATTCGGTTTTAGGGCATATTTTCAGAATTTTTGAAAATCATGGAATTGATCTACTTTTAAAATTATTTTTTGCAAGACTAATTTGATCCCTAGTCTCTCTACACGATTATGATTGTTTGGGTACAATTTTTCAATTTTTGAAAATTAACAATTTTTTCGTGTTCTTGAGTTGGTCTTCACAGGACCTCTCTCTCACAAGCTGCAGCACAATGGTGATCACATGGATAATCTTCCTCCTCTCTGCTATGGTACATGCTAAACCAACAAATAAGCCTAAGAGGGCTAAGAAGGCGAAGAAAACAAAGGATGATTCCGAGACGGAATCAGAAACTGAATCGACAGATGGTAAAACTGTTAAATCCAAACAACTCCGGCTTGAATACCGGTTTCTCAACTTCATCACCTGTTATAACATTCTGCCGAACATGCAAACAAAGGTGGTGAGATGGGATCGAATGCTGTTTTTATACCTCCTAGGGCATCCATCTGAAGCAGTTGGATTGAACATGAACATCCCTTACATTATTTGGAACAGAATGTCTAGATGTGTTGAACACCCTCATCCTACCGAACGGCTTCCGTTCCCATTGATCATTATGAGGATTCTAAAGAAATTTCAAATCGATATCAGCTCAACATCGTACCAGCATTGTTTGGGGATGATAAATGAATCCACAATTGTTAAGTCCCTTCACAAATTGCCTCATGTTACTCCGACTCCGTCCTCTGGAAAGAAACCTTGTGTCGGCACCTCTGCCTCTCCTTCATGACAAACACCCGGACCAGATGAAGAAGCATCGGTAACCTCAATTTACAAGCAGCAACAACGCCTATCTTTCGAACAAAAGCAGATCACCAAAGAACAGAGGCGAATTTCAGAAGAACTAGAAATTATCACAGCATCCCAAATAACATTGACTAAGACAGTCTCCTCAATGAGGAAGTTGATGAAGAGAATGTTTTCAATAATAGGATGTAGTGCCTCTGATGAATCAGACTCAGATGACTAATTTGTGCACTCTAATTTTTCTTTTTCTAGTGCAGAGTTTTAATCTTTTTGTGCAGGTTTTTAGTTTTAGTTCTCAGGTTTTTCTTATCACTTGAACTTTTTAACTCTCTTTACATTTTGTAATTTTGGCTTAGTTTTGTGACAAAAAGGGGGAGAGAGTTTAGAGAACTTTGAACAGTGACTTTGAACAGTGATTGAACAATGCACAATGCTCTGTGATTGACCATGACTATACTTGTGTGAGAAGAATGCTGAAACTAAGGTAAGTATAACTTTCAACTTTGGTTTTATATGTGATTTGATGCATGCCTCAACTAACTATTCGACTAACTATTTGGGCATGTAATATAACTAACAAGTTGCTTGTTGACTAACCTTTCTATGACATTTGGATTTCTATTGCTTAGAAGATATGTCGATTTTTTATTGTGATTTTCATACATATCTGATTTTGCAAATGTCATAATGAGTAAAAACTCTATCTCTGTGTTTGGTTTTGATTGTTGAAAATTCTTGAGGTATCTAACGATCTCTTTTGTCAAGAATGATTTCTTTTTGCAGAGAGTACAGATGTCTAAGTCTAGAGTCTGTTTTAGGAGTTTATCTCATGTATGTATTTGGATCTCCATTGTAAATTTTTGTTGTATGGTGATATCAACAAAAATATCCTTTTGAATTTTCTTGAGTGGATTTGTGTTTTGTCACGAAACCGCCAAAGGGGGAGATTGTTACGGAATTTGAGTTGGCGTATTTCGTGAAATTGTTTAAGTCTTGAAGATTGAAGTTTAGAAGCTTGGATCATATACCTCAATCTCAAGAAAGAAGAATTCAAATGGATCAGGTACGTTTTACTAAAGAATTTTGATGATCCAAATACTTAGTATAGTGTAGAAACACTTGGATGAATTTTTGATTGCATAAAAATCAAAAACTGGGCATTTTACTTGTTCAGAGTCCGGACCGTGGATCTCAGTCCGGACCCCGAACGTAGGTTTGTTCATGCGCAATTCCAGTCCGGACCGTGGATCTCAGTCCGGACCCCGAACGTGTAATTTGAAGGAATTGCATGAACAGCCCGGACCGTGGATTGCAGTCCGGACCCCGAATGTCGTCTTTTCTGGAAATAGTCTGTTTCGCTGAGACAGTCCGGACCGTCAATTCCAGTCCGGACTGTCGTCCTGTAAAATTCCAGAATTGGTTAGTTTTTGATGCTTATCTTCTTCCAATGGTTTCTAACCTATAAATAGACCCTATGATTCATCTTTTAGGGTAATCCGAAAAATACGACCGAAATAGAAAAATCCACATATAGAGAAGAAAGGAAATACTAGATTTAATTCTATGTCTCTTCATCTATATTATTAATTTGATTCTAGGTTTTCCAAACTCGGATTTTGAGTAGAATCAAATTAATGAATACTTAGATGGTATTTCCGATCTATTTCTAATCTAAGTATTCGGCGGATCATCACTACCCAAAAACAACGATTTTCCCAAAATCGGCGCGTGGACTCGCGTGGCCTTGTGGACTCAAGGTGCTACCGCTCACGTGGATTCGGAGCGAGGTACATTCGTGGATTCGAAGCGTGCTACTGGGTGAAGACCGTGGATTCGGTCGGACGTCGTGGACTTGACGTTGGACGCCGTGGATTCGGCATTGGGCGCTGATCGTGGATTCGAGAAGCGTTGCGGAGCGAGCGGAGAAGATCTACTAGGAGCGTATGGAAAAGGTTGAGTCATCTGTGAGTACGGTAGATCACCTTGTACGTGTTTAATTCTAGTGGATTTCGCCGTGTGATCGGTCCCGTGGTTTTTTACTCCGGTTTGGAGTTTTTCCACGTAAAAATCTTGCGTGTTTATTTTTATTTCCGCATTGGGTTTTATTGCGCAATGATTTTTTGAGTGTTTAACATTTACACCTATTCACCCCCCTCTAGGTTTTTTTTCCCCTATTTAGATCCAATTATATATAACCCAACATGTCAGACGATGAAGCATCTGTGACTTCCATTTATAAAGAACAACAACGACTGTCTTTTGAACAGGAACAAATCACAAAAGAACATAAGCGTATCTCTGAGGAGCTAGAAATAATAACTGCAGCTCAAATCACTTTGACGAAGAAATTCACTTCGATCAAGAAGTTGGTGAAAAAGATGTTTATGAAGATGGGATGTAGTAACTCTGAAGATTCAGAATCTGACGACTGATTGTTTCTATTTTTTGTTTTGCAGGTTTTAAGTTTTAATTCTTATTCTTTTTGAACTTTTCACTCCCTTAATTTTTGTAATTTTGGCTAACTTCAGTGACAAAAAGGGGGAGAGAGATATGAACAATGAATGTGTTTGTGAGAACTTTGGACACTTTAAACTTGGAAGGTAAGTATGACAACAACTTTTTCCTTTGTATTGTGAATGAATGCATGCCTCAACTGACTATTCTACTAACTATTTGGGCATGTAATATTACTAACAAGTTGTTTGATGACTAACATACTTATGACATTTAGAATTTAATGCTTAGAAGATATGTCTATTTCTGATTGTTATTTTAATACATATTTGCGTTTGTAAATGTCACGGAGAGTATAAACTCTATCTCTCTGTTCGTTTTTGTTTTGAATTTAAATTCTTGAGGTATCTAACGATTTCTTGTGTCAAGAATTATTTCTTTTGCAGAGAGTTTAAACGTCTAAGTCTAGAGTTTGTTTTAGGAGTTTATCTCATTTATTCATTTTTATTTGGATCTTATTTGTAAATTTTTGTTGTATGGTGATAACAACAAAAATATCTTTTTGAATTTTTTTAAGTGGATTTTTGTTTTGTCACGAAACCGCCGAAGGGGAAGATTGTTAAGGATTTTATTTTGGCGTATTTCGTGAAAGTGGTTAAGTCTTGAAGATTGAAGATGAAGATGTTTGGATCATTTACCTCAATCTCAGGAAAGAAGAATTCAAAAGGATCAGGTACGTTTAACTAAATAAGTTTGGTGATCCGAATACTTCTTATAGTGTAGAAACACTTGGATGAATTTTTGATTGCATAAAAATCAAAAACTGGACATGTAATATGTTCAGGATCCGGATCAGGGCACTCCAGTCCGGACCCCGAACATAGTTTAGTTCATGCGGAATTTCAGTCCGGACCTCCCCTGGTTCAGTCCGAACCCCGAACATTGATTCTGCAGAAATCGCATGAACAGTCTGGACCGTTCATCTTTCAGTCCGGACCCCGAACATATTTTTTTGGAAAAGTTTTGTTTAATGACGATAGTCCGGATCCAACTTACTCCAATCCGGACCATCGACCCGAAAAATTCCAAATAAGGTGGTTTTTGATTCTTATCTTCTTTCAAAGGTTTCTAACCTATAAATAAACCCTTTGATTCATCTTTTAGGGTTAAGTTTAAAAAGGATTTAAAAATCCAATATGATCGAAAAAGAGAAAAATCCACATATAGAGAAGAAAAGAAAGAACTAGATATATTCTATGTTTCTTCATCTATATTGATTAATTTGATTGTAGGGTTTCAAAGCTCATATCTCTTGTAGAATCAAATTAATGAATACTTAAATGGTATTTCTGATCTATCTTTGATCTAAGTATTCGGCGGATTTTCACCACCAACAAACAATGATTTTGGCAAAAATCGGCGCGTGGATTCGCGTGGCCTTGTGGACTCAAGGTGCTACCGTTTCGTGGATTCGAAATGAAGAGCGTTCGTGGATTCGAGACGTACTACTTGGTGGAGACCGTGGATTCGGTTGGACGCCGTGGATTCGGCGTTGGACGCAAATCGTGGATTCGAGGCGCGTTGCGGAGCGAGCGGAGAAGATCAACTAGGAGCGTATGGAAAAAGGTTGAGTCGTGTGAGTACGGTATATCACCTTTGTACGTGTTTTAATTCTAGTGGATTTCACCGTGTTATCGGTCCCGTGGTTTTTTACTCCTGTGACGGAGTTTTCCACGTAAAATCTCTGCGTGTTATTTACTTTTCCGCATTGGGTTTTTTTACGCAAAGATTTTGGAGTGTTTTGTGTTTACACCTATTCACCCCCCCTCTAGGTGGTTTTTCCCCTATTCAGATCCATATTTTACATAACCCACAACGGTGATCCTCGCGAAGCGTAGATGTCAATCGAGTCCTCATAGTCTGAAATCCTTGTTAAGGATTTTGTTTTGGCGTATTTCGTGTAGTGGTATAAGTCTTGAAGATTGAAGATGAAGAATTGTGGATCAGCTACATCAATCTCAAGAAGAATGGATTCGAAATGATCAGGTACGTTTAAGTAAATAATTTTCGTGATCCGAATACATTTGTGTAGTTTAGAAACACCTGGATAAGTTTTCAGTGCATAAAAATAAAAAATTGGACAAGTTGAATGTTCAGGATCCGGATCAGACCATTTCAGTCCGGACCACGAACATAGTTTAGTTCATGCGGAATTCCAGTCCGGACCTCCCCTGTTTCAGTCCGGACCCCGAACTATGTGTTTGCTGAAATCGCATGAACAGTCCGGATTAGAAAATTCCAGTCTGGACCCCGAACTGTTTTTTCAGAAAAATTACTGGAAAAAGACGACAGTCCGGATCAGCCAAATCCAGTCCGGACCGCCGTGCGGGAAAAATTCTGTTAAGTCAGTTTTTTATCCTTATCTCTTTCCAAAGGTTTCTAACCTATAAATAAACCTTAATTCCATCTTTTAGTGACACGGAGAATTAATCTAGGTAATCGATAAATCGATCAAAAAAAATAATAGAAAAATCCACAAATATAGAGAAGAAAGGAAAACACATTAAATTCATGTTTCTTCATCTATATTATTCAATTTGATTCTAGGGTTTCCAAACTCCTATTTTTTTGTAGAATCAAATTGAAGAATACTTAGATGGTATTTCCTTATCTATCTTTGATCTAAGTATTCGAAGGATCATCACAACCAAACAAAAACAACAATTTTAGCAAAAATCGGCACGAGGATTCGCGTGGCCTTGTGGATTCAAGGTGCTACCTCTCTCGTGGATTCAGAGCGAGGCGCGTTCGTGTGATCGAGACGTGCTGCATTGGTGAAGACCGTGGACTCGGTTGGACGTCGTGGATTCGACGTTGAGCGTCGTGGATTCGGCGTTGGGACGTAAATTATGGATTCGAGGAGCGTTCGGAGCGAGCGGAGAGGATCAACTAGGAGCGTATGGAAAAGGCTGAGTTCGTTTCTTATCCCCACTGTGTTCCGAGCTCTCCCGTCGGGCTCGTGTAATCGCAAATCCGCGCTCCACTATGGTGGCTCTATCGACCACCTTCTGGAAGGTGTGCAAATCCGCCGCTTGCACAACCTCGAAGATATCGCTCCGCAAACCGTCCACAAAAAGACGGGCTTTGTGAGATTCGTCTCTTATGACAAAGGGGACTCAATTGACCAACCTCACAAATGCCCGTTGGGTCCGTCCCTTGGTGGGTCATCGTATAGACTCTCCCCTGCCCCCCCGATTACGGCTGCGCTTCCCCCTCCTGTTGCTGCGGTGAAGGTGTAGAAGCTGCTGAGGATGTTTCTCCGTTTTCAAGGGGCAGTTGAAACGGAAGTGCTCTGGCTTGCCGCAACAAAAACAATGGTCTTGCTTCTGGGAACATTCGATCACCTGGTGTATTCCACCGTAAATGATGCAAGGATTGTCCACCGGCCTTTGTCCTCCCGTCGGCGCATTCTTGGTTCCTTGTTGTGATCTCGGATGTTTAGGAGGCCGGCTCCCATTGGAATGTTCTCCTCCGAAATAAGGCTGAGTTCGTTTCTTATCCCCGCTGTGTTCCGAGCTCTCCCGTCGGGCTCGTGTAATCGCAAATCCGTGCTCTACTGTGGTGGCTCTATCGACCACCTTCTGGAAGGTGTGCAAATCCTCCGCTTGCACAACCTCGAAGATATCGCTCCACAAACCGTCCACAAAAAGACGGGCTTTGTGAGATTCGTCTCTAATGACAAAGGGGACTCAATTGACCAACCTCACAAATGCCCGTTGGTACTCCATAACTGTCCGACTTCCTTTCTTGATGTGCTTCAGGTCATCTTCCATCTGCTGTTTGACGCTGTTGGAGAAAAATGCCCCAAACAATTTTTCTCGGAACGTGGACAATGATGAAAGGGCGGCGCCCTTCGAGGGGTCCGGGCGCACTGTCTTCCACCACATCCGGGCGTTTCTCTCAAGGAAGTGGATTGCCATGGGGACCCGTTCATATTCCTCCATCAACAAATCTTCGAAAAGCTTTTCCATGGTGTTTACCCATTTTTCCATGACCCAAGGATCGGTCGTCTCTCCCTCAAACATGGGTGGGTCGTACTTCTTGAAATACGCCAAGTTCACTCTCACCCTGTCCCATTCGGTTTGTTGGATAGGAGCTTCCCCTGCAGCGACGGCGGACACTCTGGGGGTAGGTGTCACCACGGTCTCTCTCAAATGGTCTCCAGCAGTGGCCCCCGGCGTGGGTTCCGAAGTCGTTGGTGTTGGTGCTATCGAAGGCGCTGTTGGCCGAACCAACGGTATTGTAGAGTTATTATAGGATCCACAAGGATCTAAATAGGTACTATCAAACAACTAGAGGGGGGGTGAATAGGTGTAATACTTAAAAACTCAATCTCAGTGCAAAATAAAAACCAATGCGGAAAATAAAAACAGCACACCGAGATATACGTGGAAACTCCAATCCAGGAGAAAAACCACGGGACCAACACGCAATAACAATCCACTAAGAATAGAAGAATAACAAGGTGATTACCGACTCCACGGACTCAACCCCTCCTTCAGCTTCTTCGGACCTCGCGCTGACCGGTTGGATATCCACGCAATAACAATCCCTAAGAAAAGAAGAATAACAAGGTGATTACCGTCTCCACGGATTTAACCCCTCCTTCAATTTCTTGGACCTCGCGCTCCACCGTTTTGCCCGTCCACTGCTCACGTTCGAATCCACGAACGCACGCTTCGAATCCACGAAACGCCTTTAGCACACCGAATCCACGATGCCACGTCGAATCCACGACGCAAACTCAGTCGATAAGAATATTGACTTCGATGGTGATCCTTTGCTTAGATTATCAATGAAGAACCGTAGAAGAAATCTCTAAGCAAAGATTAGATCAATTCGACCAAAGATATGTTCTTGAAGGAACCATCGAATTGACCTAAAAGAGGCTATAAAGAAGAACGATAAAAACCTAGCCTCTAGGGTTGCTCTCAAGAGTTTTATAAAATGATCGGCCGTAGCTCCCACGTTTTTGAGAAACCCTAAGTGTCTATTTATAGTTTAGAAACCTTTGGAAAGAGATAAGAATCAAAAACTTACCTTATCTGGAAATTTTTAGGACGGCGATCCGGATCGGATTTACTGCGATCCGGATCGTCGTAACGAGATTGACGATTCCAGAAAACCAAGGGTTCGGGATCCGGATCGCATTGCCCGATCCGGATCGTTCATACAAATCAGAAAACTTAACATTCGGGATCCGGATCGGAAATTGCATGGATCCGGATCGAAGTCTTGTATGAAGCAACAACCTTCGGGATCCGGATCGTTGGCTCTGATCCGGATCCTGAACAAGTCCGAACACCAGTTTTTGATTATTATGCAATTAAAAGTTCATCCAAGTGTTTCTACACTATAAGAAAGTATTCGGATCACCACAATTATTTAGTTAAACATACCTGATCCTCTTGAATACTTTCTTCTTGAGATTGATGTAACTGATCCACAATTCTTCAACTTCAATCTTCAAGACTCAAGACACTGAGTGCCAACATGAGCTCTTGTTGAATCTTTTCTAAGTCTTTGATTGCTGATTGACAATTTGATCCCTTTAAGACTCCGACTCAACTCACTGACTTGACTCACGAAATATGCCAAGACCAAAATGCCGTAACAATCTCCCCCTTTGGCAATTTCGTGACAAAACCCAAAAATACATAAAAGCGCTCAAGTCACTCATCTTAAACCAAAAAATCGAAACTCAATGTCATCACCAAAACATTGATTTTCTTTGCGTGAAAGATCCAATAAATACAAAATTACATTTGAACCAAACAGTCCTAGAACATACTCTATGACTTAGGACTTGGAGTCTTAAAGTGATGTAATTCCTGCAAAACAAAACTCCAAACAAAATCAAACGTTAGTTGTTAGAAATTAAAATCCTACATTTGATCCGTCTTCCTTTTGGTTCTTTTGTTTTTCTGCTCTTTCAATTTTTTCTTTGTCTCCCCCTATCTTGAGCATCTCTAACATGTTCTCCATGTTCTTGAGCATCTATGTTCTCCCCCTTTGTGGTACGATCATCATTTTCCGTTCTCCCCCATTTTTCCATTTTCGTTTCGTTTGTCCTCTCTTGATGATCTCATCTCCGTCATTTCTCTTCTCCCCCTTTTTGTCACAAATTGTCAAACAGTGAACATACTAGACAAAAGGAAATTACTAACAAAATTAGTTCATGGAGAAAGAGAGATAAAAGCTCAGTTCTGGTATATAACAAAAATGCAGATTGCGTACCGGTACCAGAAAGCAAAAATCAAATAATTTCTTGAAACAAATCCAGATTTTAGAATCTTTTCAAATACCGATTTGTATTCCATCAAGAAATCAATTTAAGTGCTTTAAATAGTGAATTCACACAGATGTCATTCAATCCAATTAATTTCACAAAATTAAAAAGATTTACTCCAAAATCATGAAAAATAAAGGTAAAACATTATAAACCGTTTTTCATGTTATATTCATCAAACACAAGTCATCAAAAATAATCTTGAGATCCAAAGTCTATCAAGATGTAACGGATTTACAAAGATGACATACGGAGATTTCCAAACGACATCAATCTTGAATTCTACCCTTTCAAATTGAGATAAGCACTAAAATACCTAAGGGTGGCTCTTTGAGCATCTTTCAACTATCCCACCTTATACCAACCAGGAGATTGTTCAAAATATAAGAGTTTTGCATATAAATCTCCAAATGCTTCAACTAAAGATTTTCTCATAAAATACTATCAAGCATCCATAACATGTGGTAGCTTCACACACAAACCGGACGACCGGGGTGGCAGCTCTTTCCTACATGTGGTGGTAGTTTTCACACTCCTTTCGGATGTAACTCTTTCCACATCTTTTGCAAATCATTTCAATACCCTTGAAAGAATGCAATCTCTTACGTGAAAGAATTAAATCCCAAATTTTAGTCTATCGGTTGTCTCACGTTTATCACAATGAATTCACACAACCGAGATAGATTAAGCATCTAAAGATCACACATGATTTCTAAAATTTGATGCTTATAAAATCAAAAACTCCTATAATGAAGTATCTTCAAGATTATGATTAAGGAGTAAAGTTGATAATCCATATAAAATTAAATTGGAGTGATTGAAAGTGAAGCCCTTTTTATTCAATGCACTTGTTCAGTAAAAAACCCTTTTGTTCAAAAACAAAGTATAAAAACGAAGAGCATTGAAAAACATGTAATGCAAAGATTAAGAAAGATATGAAGGGAAAACCAATCAAAGCATTACATACAGTCATAAGCTATTTAGAACTTAAGACACGGAAAGATATCACCTTTCCGAATCCAAAATCGCTGGATTTTGGGTTGTCTTGATTCGTTCTGGCCGGGGGTTGTCCGCTTTGACTGTTGGTCCAACTTAGGTCTTTGCCTCGTAGTGATCCACTTGTATGATTGATATTGTGGCTCGGACCTTTGGTGGGTTGAGTGAACTCCTTTGACTTGATGTGTCTTTTGATTCCGTTGAGTTCGCTCCGTAGATGAAGTTGCCGAAGGACTCTTCTTTCTCTTTTTCGGGCAATTCTTCACCAAATGTCCTTCAAGTCCACATTGGTGACAAGTTCTTCCTTTCAATTTAGTTGTGGAACTTGAAGCCTTCACAGTTTGGTCCTTTTTGAATCCCAAACCAACCTTGCTTGTTTGACCTAAACTGGACATACACTCAAGTTTCTTGGAATCGGTTGAAATCCTTTGTATGTCGGATTTAAGTTGATGAACTTGTTTGATCAATGCTTGGTTGGTGACATGAATCTCCTCAAACTGTTTTTCTAGAAAACCAATCTTGTCCGTATATGATTTAGCGTTTGTCTCCGATTGGTTTAGCTTTTCTTGGAGGATTTTATTGTTATTCAATAAACGTCCTTGTTCCTCCTCGAGATCATGAAGTTTTATCTTTAAAGCATGATTCTCGTCTTGATTCTCAAGTCGTTGCTTCCTCAACTTCTTGATATGCTTGGCCATCTTCTTAGATTCCGCAAGAAGTTGTTGATATGCCTCAACGAGTTCTTCCTCGTCCGACTCCCCCTCACTTGATGACTCTCCGCCGGATGTTGATGTTTCATGCAAAATCAAAGGAATAGAGTCAGTGATTAAAGATGATAAGCAACCATTAGAAGAGGGAATATGAGAGGCATGAGAGGCAACAACTTTTTCCCCTTTACTTGAGGTCGATTCATTAGAAGTAGAATCGTCCCAAGTTTTTGCTTGCAAAGCCCTCTTTTTATATGATTTCGGAGAAGGACAATCCGTTGAAAAATGACCGTAGCCTTTGCATCGATAGCATTGGATTTCCCCTTCGAAATCATCTTTCTCTTTTTCTTTAGAGGGTTTTGCAAAGCTTTTGAGATTAGAGAATTTAGAACCCGATGATCCTTTAGATAGTTTCGTGGATGAAGATCCATCGGTTCGATTCTTCCAAAATTTCCGACAAAATTTCTTTACGATCCGCGCCAATTGTTCTTCAAAATCGGCAAAAGAGATTTCATCGTCGGAACTTGATTCGCTATCTTCTTCCTTTGTTGATTTGAATGCAATACCTGTAAGCTTAGAAGAAGACTTGGAAGAAACTTGATTAGTAGGAAAAGTCATTTCATAAGTTTGCAAAGCACCTACTAATTCCTCTACACTCATCTCATCCGGATGACTAACGGTTTCAATGGCGGTAACCTTTGCCCTAAACCGTTCCGGAAGAGTCCGAAGTATCTTTCTTACAATTTTCGACTCCGGGATCTTTTCTCCTAAATTAGCACATGTATTTATTACATCTTGAAGTCTAGTGTAATAATCTGTAAACAATTCATGCTCTTCCATATGAATAGAGTCAAATTGACTTGTAAGCATCTGGAGCTTTTGAATTTTTACAAGATTAGTACCCTCATGTGTAATTTTGAGAATGTCCCAAATTTCCTTCGCGGTTTCACACGCGGAAATTCTTGTGAACTCAGTCGAGGAAAGAGAATTAAATAAAGCGTTCATACCTTTCCCATTGTAAGAAGATCTTTCAAAATCCTCTTTGGACCATCTAGAGCGAGGTTTTGGGGTAGTAGAATTTCCTACTTCCTCAACAGGATGCACCCAACCGTATTCCACGGATTGCCATACCCGCTCATCAATTGCGATGAGAAAAGCTCTCATCCGCACTTTCCAATAAGCATAATTAGTCCCATCAAAAAGAGGAGGTCTATAAATATTACCACTTTCACCCATCATGATAGATAAACCTAAAACCTGCTCTGATACCAATTGTAGAGTTATTATAGGATCCACAAGGATCTAAATAGGTACTATCAAACAACTAGAGGGGGGGTGAATAGGTGTAATACTTAAAAACTCAATCTTAGTGCAAAATAAAAACCAATGCGGAAAATAAAAACAGCACACCGAGATATACGTGGAAACTCCAATCCAGGAGAAAAACCACGGGACCAACACGCAATAACAATCCACTAAGAATAGAAGAATAACAAGGTGATTACCGACTCCACGGACTCAACCCCTCCTTCAGCTTCTTCAGACCTCGCGCTGACCGGTTGGATATCCACGCAATAACAATCCCTAAGAAAAGAAGAATAACAAGGTGATTACCGTCTCCACGGATTTAACCCCTCCTTCAATTTCTTGGACCTCGCGCTCCACCGTTTTGCCCGTCCACTGCTCACGTTCGAATCCACGAACGCACGCTTCGAATCCACGAAACGCCTTTAGCACACCGAATCCACGATGCCACGTCGAATCCACGACGCAAACTCAGTCGATAAGAATATTGACTTCGATGGTGATCCTTTGCTTAGATTATCAATGAAGAACCGTAGAAGAAATCTCTAAGCAAAGATTAGATCAATTCGACCAAAGATATGTTCTTGAAGGAACCATCGAATTGACCTAAAAGAGGCTATAAAGAAGAACGATAAAAACCTAGCCTCTAGGGTTGCTCTCAAGAGTTTTATAAAATGATCGGCCGTAGCTCCCACGTTTTTGAGAAACCCTAAGTGTCTATTTATAGTTTAGAAACCTTTGGAAAGAGATAAGAATCAAAAACTTACCTTATCTGGAAATTTTCAGGACGGCGATCCGGATCGGATTTACTGCGATCCGGATCGTCGTAACGAGATTGACGATTCCAGAAAACCAAGGGTTCGGGATCCGGATCGCATTGCCCGATCCGGATCGTTCATACAAATCAGAAAACTTAACATTCGGGATCCGGATCGGAAATTGCATGGATCCGGATCGAAGTCTTGTATGAAGCAACAACCTTCGGGATCCGGATCGTTGGCTCTGATCCGGATCCTGAACAAGTCCGAACACCAGTTTTTGATTATTATGCAATTAAAAGTTCATCCAAGTGTTTCTACACTATAAGAAAGTATTCGGATCACCACAATTATTTAGTTAAACATACCTGATCCTCTTGAATACTTTCTTCTTGAGATTGATGTAACTGATCCACAATTCTTCAACTTCAATCTTCAAGACTCAAGACACTGAGTGCCAACATGAGCTCTTGTTGAATCTTTTCTAAGTCTTTGATTGCTGATTGACAATTTGATCCCTTTAAGACTCCGACTCAACTCACTGACTTGACTCACGAAATATGCCAAGACCAAAATGCCGTAACAGGTATCCCGGTTGTCGTGGTCTGAAGAGGAGCGGCCGTAGTCTCGCTGTCCGCCGCCGGCAGTCCCGTCACTGGTGCTGCTAGTCCGAGCAGAGGAGCCTGGGCGACCTCCACTGGTGTGGTCGGCTGTTGCATCAACTGACGTACCTATTCCGTGAGGGCCGCTAGTTGCCCGGCCATCTCTCGTAGCTGCTGTCGGAGAAGCTGACTCTCCCTGGCTGTTGGTTCTGCATTTTCTGCCCCTGCGTTCTCAGTTGACGACCTAGTCCGGGCCATTATCCGCTGAATACAAAGAAACCTAGTCAACCCTAGACTTAACTTGTCACGCCCCGGGGTCGAAACTGCGACCCGGGCTCGCCAACAGATCCGCCGCCCATACGGGAAGCCCCGTATAGACGTAGCGACTAACCTGCAAAAGATCATCTACACTAAACAGATATAAGAGCTGAAAAGTAACTGCTGAAAATAAAATAAATACAACTCCACAAATATACAACCTAAGTCCTCACAAATACATAAATCTCTCAACTATAAAAGAAAATATATACATAAGTCCCCAAGGAAACCCTAACAATACTAATACATCACCAAAATAGGGTACCTCTACACTCTCTCTGGCAGACGACTGGTAGGGATCTAGCTCGCGACTCCCTTACCTCGATCTGAAGAAGCAGCAGCTGGAGCAGCAGGAACAGGAGTGGAAGTCCCTGGGGAAAAGACACCATGGCGGGTGTGAGAACTACATCCCACAGTAGTTCTCAGTGGGTACCGCCAACAAGCCCGACGGTCTGCCCACTAAGTCTACTAGAGGCATAAAGTAATAAATGCAGTGCTGGAAGGAAAAGCTGGAAAAATAAACTCTACAGCTACTATGCCTCTATCTAGATGCTCAAGAAGTGGAACAGAAAGAAACATGGTGCATCTCCTAACCCTCAACTCAGATCACCCAATCTACACTGACTGCCACATCGGGTCCAGTCAAACCTGCGCCTACCTACTGCCATTACATCCGAAAAGGGACCGGACTTACGTAGGGCGTCCGTGACAGCCAAAACTGGCCCAGCCAGAGGGACTACGTCGACAAGTCGCGATAGCAAATATCAAGCCCAGCTCCGGAGTGGCACTCGAGGGGCGCGACCCCACCGAGGAAAGTATCCGCGCATCTCTGTCGAGCTCAAATGTGGCTCATGTAGGCTATAATCCAAATCCTCGATCAACAAGATCGGCAGTAACCAATAAAGCACTCTCTCACTCACAGGCTGGAAAACTACACAGCCGAGACCCACTGTCACTCAGACGGCTCCCAAAATAAAACACTGATCTATAGACTGCTATCAAACTCCACTCGGTCCCCAGACACGAGTGTAATATGCATCCCACAACAACCCGACCTCTCGGCCCACTACCCGGGCGAGGAAACTCAAAGTCCAGGATGAAACAGTAAATAACAGTGTTGGAATGTCTAAAGCAATAATAACCTAGCCCAAGTTGGAGTTTTCTACTAGTCTGGTTGAACATGCAGCATATGACGGGGGTCCTAGGTCAAGTCCCAAGATAACAATAAATTAACAGGTTGTAGGAAATAATAAATCACATGATCATCTGAATATATCAGGAATATCAATTTCTACATTCTAGCATGCTATCAATATAACTTTCACAATCATGCAAGAACCTACAACAATAGAATTAGAGATCAGTCCATAGATCTTGAAGACAAGGCTACCCACCTGAAGAGCTAAACTGTCCAAAGTCCCGCAGCTGAAAATACCCAGGAACTAATATCTCCAGATCCAACAGGTTCAGCAATACCCGCAAACCCTCCTGGTACAACAAAAAGGTCCACAGTTACACTTTATTCCAAAAATATTCCAAGTATACACAATCTGCGGAAACAGTCCCAAAGATGCGACATTTTCACCTGCAGAAAGGGCTCCAAAAAATCCAACAAAAATATTGTTGTAGGCCGAGTTACAAATTCCACAACATAGAGAGCGCGAAATCCCACAACATAACAACTGTAATCTCATGCACAGATAAAGGGAGAAAAATATACCTCTGGGCAAGCCTCAGAAAAATCCCTGAAAAATAAGGCGATAATCCTCACGACGCGTAGATGTAAAAATAGTATAGGCACGCCTCAATCCGATGCTCGAGCGCGGAGAAAACCACGATGCAACCTGCTGTCCCCGAAATCCTTACAGAAAAACATAGGTCCCAGTAAGCTCGGAAAAACTCCAAGAAAAACCCGAAACGAGGGGAGGCTGAAAATAGCAAGATCGTAGCCCTACCTGTCGTGGATCCAACGGCATAAGAATCGCTAGAAAAGGTGGTCGGAGTAGGCCGAGGGAGCTCGCGCACTGAAACGCGATTGGAGGAAACACCGGCGAAGGAACGTCGCGATGCGCCAAATAAATGGAAACCTCGAAAAGAGCGCCATGTAAAATCCCAGAAATCCTCAGATGGATGCAGCACAGCACGGGGAGCAACTTTGCAGAAGGCTTCGAGTCGAAAGAAAGCTCGGAAATGTGGAAAACCTGCAAAAGAAGGCGGCTCAGGCTTTAAATAGGCCGTTCCAAACAATTCGGGAAATTCCACCTGAGTCCCCGGATTCGGGCGCTCGGACAAGTTTCGGGCGCCCGAATCCGGCAGTACAGTACACCGCAGGGGAGCGCCCGAATCTCCCATGGGCTGACATGTGTCCCGCACAGCAAACAGCTGTGCGGGGCGCGTCGGAGGGGGCCACGTGGCCCACCAGGGATCCGACACGTGTCCCGCACAGCAAACAGCTGTGCGGGGCGCGTCCGGTGCCGCCACGTGGGCCCTCCCCAATCAAACAGGTAGGTGGCGCCCGCGAATAGCGGGGCGGCACCTGTCCAGGCCCTGTCGCGGTCACACGTGCGGGCAGGCGCCGCCTGGCCGCCTGCCACGCACGCGCCCCGAGGCGCTCTTCCGCGTCCCGTGCGCCGCGCCTCGTGATCCCGCGAATCACGCGCCGACACGTGTCCCCTGCACCCGGTCCATGCACCCAACTTCGGGTTCCGTGGACCGCGCCGCGTGCACCGACCAACCAGGGACTGCCACGTGTGGCCGCCCTGGTACATTCACCGCCGCGCCAGCTCTGTAGACTGCGCACCATGAGCCCGCCAATCTGGCGGCGCCACGTGTCCCTGCGCCGGGTCTGTGCACCCAGCCGCGACACTCTGTGGACCGAGCGCTGTAAACCGGCCAATGACAGGCCGCCACGTGGCATGCCGGCGGTCCACGGCCCCTCCCATGCACCGAAATCCAATAAAAACTTCCGAGAGTCCGTTTTTGGGCCTCCGGACTCAGAATCAAACAAGCATAGCCGCTTTCAAGCATTTTTCCGTGCTGAATCCAAATCCAACCTTTGTTTGGCCAAAAACCTTTTCAAAATTTCGGCAAATGTAGCCAAAGGCCAATACAGCTAAAGATACCACATAGGGTCCATCTGTGGCATCCCTTTGATGCTTTATGGGCCAGATACACCAACACTAGGTGTTCTATACAGTGGATTCACCGAAAAATTTGCATGGGAACCTGGACCACTACATCCTCCCCCACTAAAAGGAAGTTTCGTCCCTGAAACAAGGAAAACAAAATAGACGTACCTCAACCGGAAGCCTCGAACAGAAATGGGTAGGTATCTCTCATCACCGTCTCTAGCTCCCAAGTAGCCTCACTCTCCTCGTGATTGCTCCACAAGATCTTCACATACGGAATGCCCCAGTTGCGCAATTCCCTCACCTCACGAGCAAGAATTCACAACGGGCACTCCTCATATCCAAGGTCCTCGCCGTCCTCCAAGGAAGTGAAGTCAATCACGTGCGAATGATCGAAAACATATCTCCTCAGAACCGAGACGTGGAAAACATCATGAACTCCGGCTAGGCGTGGAGGAAGGGCAACTCTGTAAGCCACAGGGCCTACTCTCTCAAGTACCTCGAAGGGTCTAATAAAGCGGGGGCTGAGCTTCACCCAAACTCCAAATCTCCGGACCCCCTTCGAAGGCGAGACCTTCAAAAAGACATGATCACCAATCTGGAACTCTAGGTCTCGCCGCCGAGTATCAGCGTAGCTCCTCTGATGACTCTGGGCTGTCTCAAAATATTGGCGAACTAATCTGACTTTCTCCTTTGCCTCCAACAGTAAATCAGGTCCCAAAGTCCTCCTCTCACCCACGCCACTCCAATACAAGGGCGACCGACACTTGCGTCCATACAACGCCTCAAACGGAGCCATTTGAATGCTCGCCTGATAGCTGTTGTTGTACGCAAACTCAACCAATGCTAAGCGCCGGTACCACCCTCCTCCAAAATCCATGACGCACGCTCTCAACATGTCCTCGAGGGTCTGTATGGTGCGCTCGGACTATCCATCAGTCTGTGGGTGGAATGCTGTGCTAAACCGGAGCTGTGTCCCCAAGGCTGATTGTAGACTCCCCCAAAAATGCGATACAAACCTCGGGTCCCTATCTGATACAATCGAGACGGGTACTCCGTGTAGCCTCACCACCTCATCCAAATACAACTGTGCAAGTCGCTCCAATGGCCAAGTCACATGTACAGGTAAGAAGTGAGCAGACTTGGTGAGTCTATCCACGATAACCCAAATCGCGTCGGCTCCACTCTGCGCCCTCGGTAGTCCTATGACAAAATCCATAGTGATGTGGTCCCACTTCCACTCGGGGATTGGAAGACTCTGCAACTTGCCAGCAGGAACCCGGTGCTCTGCCTTCACTTGCTGACAAGTTAAACAGTGAGCCACAAATCTTCCAATGTCCCGCTTCATTCCGGACCACCAAAAGTGTGCCTTGAGGTCCTTATACATTTTAGTACCACCAGGATGAATGGTATAAGGTGTATAATGGGCCTCTCTCAAAATCTGGTCTCTGATCTCAGGATCCGTAGGCACACACACTCGGTCCCTGTACCGTAGTACTCCCGAGGTATCCACTGAAAAATCCCCTATCGGATCTGTCTGAATCTGTGCCCTGATCCTCGTCAAATAGGGGTCCTCACTCTGTGCCTCCATAATCCTGTCCAACAGAGTGGGCTGTAAGACCATAGATATAAGTCTAGCAGAGACCCCAAGGGATACCACCTCAATCTGCAAACGCCTCATCTCCTCACCTAGCGGTGCCTGCTGCGTGATCAACATGCTCAGACTCTTTACTGACCTCCTACTCAAAGCATCTGCTACAACATTGGCCTTGCCGGGATGATATAGGATGCTCACATCATAATCCTTCAGTAACTCTAACCTCCGACGTTGCCTCAAATTCAGCTCCTTCTGTGTAAACAAGTACTTCAAACTCTTATGATTAGTGTAGATCTCGCAATGCTCTCCATAGAGGTAATGCCGCCACAACTTCAAAGCGAACACCACAGCTGCAAGCTCCAAATCAAGCGTAGGGTAATTCTTCTCATAATCCTTCAATTGCCATGAAGCATAAGCAATTACCCTACCATGCTGCATCAAAACACAACCCAAACCGCTGTGAGAGGCGTCACTATAGATCACGAATCCATCTCCCATCACTGGCAATGCTAGGACCGGTGCTGAAATCAATCTCCTCTTCAGCTCCTCAAAACTCTGCTGGCACTGCTCAGTCCAAACAAACTTTGTCCCCTTCCTAGTCAAACTAGTCAGGGGGGTAGAGAGCTTCGCAAAGCCCTCCACAAACCGACGATAATAGCCTGCCAAGCCCAAAAAGCTCCGAACCTCGGTAACCGTCGTCGGTCTCGGCCAATCCCGAACAGCATCAATCTTCGTCGGGTCTACTGCCACTCCTGCGGCTGATACAATATGGCCTAAAAATGCAACCTCCCGAAGCCAAAACTCGCACTTTTTAAACTTGGCATACAGCTTCTTCTCTCGCAGAAGCTGCAGCACTATCCTAAAGTGCTCCTCATGCTCCATATCACTCCGGGAGTAAATCAAAATGTCGTCGATGAATACAACCACAAACTGGTCCAAGTACGGCTAAAATACCCGGTTCATCAAATCCATAAATGCAGCAGGGGCATTAGTCAAGCCAAAAAGCATCACAGTGAACTCATAATGCCCATACCGGGATCTAAAAGCCGTCTTGGGGATGTCCTCGGCCCTCACTCTCAGCTGGTTGTAACCGGACTGAAGATCAATCTTCGAGAACACCGACGCTCCCTGCAGCTGATCGAACAAATCATCAATCTGTGGTAAAGGATACTTGTTCCGGATGGTCACTTTGTTCAGCTCCCTGTAATCCACACATAATCGAAGCGACCCATCCTTCTTCTTCACAAATAACACCGGCGCTCCCCACGGAGATACACTGGGTCTAACAAAACACCGGTCCATCAGATCCTGTAACTGGGCCTTTAACTCCCTCAACTCGGCAGGTGCCATCCTGTAGGGTGCCTTTGAGATTGGTGCGGTTCCTGGAACCACATCAATCACAAACTCTATCTCCCTCTCCGGCAGCATAGTCGTCAACTCCGGGGGAAACACATCTGGAAACTCGCGGACAATAGGAATATCCTCGAGCCCCAGCCGCCGTAGACACCTCTACAATAGTCGCCAAGAAAGCGGAGCAATCTCTGCTCATCATCCGCCTAGCCCTCGCCGAAGAAACAGTCACCGCAAACAAGGTGCTCTGGCAACCTCTGTAGACGAACTCCTCCTATCCAGGCTCGCGGAGGGTCACAGTCTTCTCTCTGCAGTCTATGGTGGCAAAATACCGCGACAACCAATCCATGCCAAGTACAACATCGAAATCTTGGAGCTGCCGCAAGACAAGCAAGTCTGCCGACAAGATCCAGGATCCCAACTGTAAAGGGCAATCCCTACAACACTCCTCGACATGCAAAATATGATCTGGAATCTGAACCTCTAATGCATGCGATAAAGAAACTACCTCTATACCATGTAGGGATGCAAATGCTCTACTAATGAATGAATGCGATGCACCGGTATCAAAAAGAGCTCGAGTATGAACTGCAGAAATCAAAATAATACCTGCGACGACATGGTCAGCTGATGAAGCATCCTCAATCTGAGCGGCATAGACTCGCCCGCTCGGCGCTGGGGGACGTCGCTCTGGCTGTCGCGAGGAAGATGAAGCATGATCGGGCCTACAGAATGCCGCAAAAGGTCCTGCCGTCTGGTGAGGAAAAGAGGGTGCTGAAGCCGAGGAAGGAACTGGAAGGCCTGCTTTGGGCACGACCCCTGGAAGTGACCAGTCTGCCCGCAACGGTAACAACGGCCGTGCCTCTGAGAACACTGGCTCGGTGGGTGCGGCCCTCCACAGATAACACATCGGTCCTAGCGTGGCTGCCGCGAGGTCTGCTGCTGCTGCGAAGGCTGCTGCTGCCGAGGCGGTCGACGCTGTTGCTGCTGCTGCTGAGACTGACGGGGTGCTCCTGATCTTTGGCGCCCCTGAAACCCACGACCCTGAGGATGGAATCATGGAGGTCTCGGGGGTCCCTGCCGACTCGACTGCCCCTCGTCTATCGGTACTGGGCGCTTCTGTGACGCCCCACTTCCCAGGGGGTCACCCATCCTAGAACTACTCTAGTTCTAGCACGCTTAACTCTCATGTTCCTCTTGGATCTTGCTACCATCCAAAATGCTATAGCCGGGTTAGAGATTTAGTCCTATTATATCATTTATATAGAGGACTAATTCAAATTCCAGGGGTGTCACATTCTTCCCCCCTTTAAGCCCTGACATCCACGTCAGGCTCAAGCACACTCACAAGCACCAGGCGATGTGAGACTCGTCTCGCAAGCCTTAGCCGACCTTGTGAGGAGCTGCACTCCACTCACAACGGTCATTAGCCGGGGAGCCTCGCTCTACCCGCTATATAACCCTGGCTCAGCCGAGACTCATCTTACATTTTCGGCTGGTGAATGGCTCTGATACCAACTATGACGCCCCACTTCCCAAGGGGTCACCCATCCTAGAACTACTCTAGCTCTAGCACGCGTAACTCTCATGTTCCTCTTGGATCTTGCTACCATCCAAAATGCTATAGCTGGGTTAGAGATTTAGTCCTATTATATCATTTATATAGAGGACTAATTCAAATTCCAGGGGTGTCACATTCCTAATCTGTCACGCCCCGGCGTCGAAACTGCGACCCGGGCTCGCCAACAGATCCGCCGCCCATACGGGAAGCCCCGTATAGACGAAGCGACTAACCTGCAAAAGATCAACTATGCTATACAGATATCAGAGCTGAAATAAAACTGCTAGAAATAAAACAATATACAATCCAAGACCTCACCAAAATACAACAGTCTCTCGAGCAGTAGAAAAATAAATACAACTCTATATCTCACTACAAAGTTCTCTCGACATGAACTCCCAAAAGTAATAAGGGTACATCTACTCTCTGGACGATGACTGGTAGGGAACTATCTCGCGACTCCCTTACCTCGATCAGAAGAAGCAGCAACAGGTGCGGCAGGAACTGGAGCAGAAGAAGAAGTCCCTGGGGAAAAACACCACGACGGGTGTGAGAACTACGTCCCAAGTAGTTCTCAGTGGGTGCCGCCAACAAGCCCGATGGTCTGCCCACTAAGTCTACTAGAGGCATAAAATAACAATATAATACTGAAATGAAATGGCTGGAAAAGTAACTCTACCGCTACTATGCCTCTATCTAGATGCTCAAGAAAAAGGAACAGATGGAACATGATGCATCTACTAATACCCACAGTAAACTCACCAAATCTAAACTGACTGCCTCAAGGGTCCAGTCAAACCTGCGCCCACCTACTGCCGCACATCCTCAACAGGACGGGTCTACCGTAGGGTGTCCGTGACTACCACTAACTGGCCCAGTCAGAGGGACGGCGTCGACAAGTCGCGATAGCAAGTAACAGGCCCAACTCCGGAGTGGCTCTCGAGGGGAGCGACCCCACCGAGGAAAGTATCCGCGTAACTCTGTCGAGCTCAAATATGGCTCATGCAGGCTATAGTCCAAACCACGATCAACAAGATCGACCAACAACACCAACTCTCAACCACAGGCTGGAAAACCACACAGCTGGGGCCACCGTCCACCAGACGGCTCCCACAACAGAACACTAAACTCACAGGAAAGACCGACACCATAAGGGTTCGGAAACCCGATAGACCGGTGCTAAGAACCCTATCAAACAAGAACAGACTCTAGGCTCCGCCTATCGATGTTCCCGATCCCCTTATAGTTCGGGAAAGCAAAACCTCGGCACGACACGCAGAAAACACCAACAGGGCCCGAAAGTCCCGGGAGACCTACACCTACAACCCTATCAAACAATAACAGGTTCCAGGCTCGGCCCCCGTGGCTTTCGTCCCGACAAAGGAACGGCCCCTAGAACCCAGATCACTCGAATCCTTTCGAGTGGGCAGATTTACAAGAAAATGTGACATTTGTTATTGAAAATCATTTGATCTAGAAGAAATCCATATTTAATGAATTTTCTTCTCTTTAGAAAAACAGTTAGAAAAATAAGTGTTTTACCCAAGCCCCGAAGGGCTGATGCCTTTGTCCAATCAAACAAGAACAGACTCCAGCGGCCCTTCGATGCTTGGAAGAAAACATTGGTAGACTAAAAATCATGTGTATGTCGAAAAGGGTTCTGGGTTCTAGGTCCGGCTATCACTAGAAAACTACCGCCACTAACACAGTGGCGACAACCCCAACAGGGGAAAACCAGATCTCTCGGGTCCACCGTTTACCCCAAACGGTTCCCGATACAGACAAGCGAACCACGGCATCTACCAGACTCCACTCTGCTCCCAAGCACGAGTGCAAATGCATCCCACACTAAAGAAGTCCCGACCGCTCGGCCCACTACCCAGGCGAGGATAACACTAAGTCCAGGAATGAAACATAAGTGTGGATGTCTAAACATAAATAACCCTAGCCCAAGTGAGGGTTTTCTACCGGTCTGGTTACACATGCAACATATGACGGGGGTGCTAGGTCAGGTTCAACATAACAAATATTTAACGTGATAGTAGGAAGCAAGAGATCACAAGATCGACAGATAAAACAAGGAACAACAATTCCTACACTCTAGCATGCTACCCAAGTCCAATCACTATCATGCATGATTCTATATCAATAGAATTAGAGTACAGTCCATAGATCTTGAAAGCAAGCCACCCACCTGAAAACTCTAACTGTCCGGAGTCGTACAGCTGAGAAAACCAGGAAAAATAACAACTCTATGTCCAGCAGGTCCAGCACAGTCCACAATCCCTCCTGGGTACAACATAAGGCTACAGTTATACTTTAATTCCAAAATCTGCCAAGAATTACAACACTGAACATACAGCCGCAAAGATGTGATTATTTGACCTACTAAAAGTGCTCGAAAAATTCCAAATAAAATATCCCTATGATCCTCGTGTCGATAGCTTCGAAACAAGTACCTACACGCTCAATTCCGAGCACCGTAGGCCAAGTTACAAATTCCACAGTATCGGTGCGCAAAATCCCAAAACCATCCAACTGTAAACTCTTGTACAGATAAAAGGAAAAGTGTATACCATCGGGAAAGTCTCCAAAAATTCCAAGAAAAATCCACGATGATCCTCGCGTCGAGTAGATGAAAAAAGTATCCAAGCACGTCTTGATCCGAGACTCGTGCGCGGAGATCTCCTCAAAAGAAGGTGCTGCCCTCACCAAAATCTCACAGCAAAAAGGGTCCCAATGAGCACGAGAAAACACCTCGAAAAACGCGAAATCTAAAAATGTGCGAGAAATCCAAAATCGTTGCCTCACCTGTTACGAATCCAGCAGCGAATAAATCGCCCGAAAAGATGGACGGAGTAGGTCGGGGGAGCTCGTACACCGAAGAGCGACGGAAGAAACACCGAAGAAAGAGCGTCGCGCCGCGCCAAGAAAATGAGAATCTCGAAAAGTGTGCCCCCAAAAATCCCCAAACTCTGCAGATGGAAGCTTCACAGAGTGAGGATCAACTTTGGTAAAGGGCTCTTGGCGGTTTGAAGCTCGGAAGTGCCAAAAGGTTTAAGAAGAAGAGGGCTCGGGCTATATAAAGGCCCCAAAAAAAACAATTGAGGAAATCCCCAAAAGGTCCCCACTTTCGGGCGCACCCAAACTTTCGGGCGCCCGAATCCGGGCGCAGAGGCGGGTTACTGTAGCCGCTCGGAAAAAATTTGGTGCCGCCACGTCACCCGCACAGCAAACAGCTGTGCGGGGCGCGCCGGGAGTGGCCACGTGGCACTCCCGGTGACCGACACGTGTCCCGCACAGCAAACAGCTGTGCGGGGCGCGTGTGGTGCCGCCGCGTGGCACCTACCTGGTCAAACCGGGTAGGTGGCGCCCGCCAGTGGCAGGGCGACACGTGGCCCTGCCACTGTCGCGGTCACACGTGCGGGCAGGCGCCGCACTGGCCGCCTGCCACGCACGCGCCCCGAGGCGCCCGACCGCGACCCGGTGCACCGCGCCTCGTGAGCCCGCGAATGGCGTGACGACACGTGTCCAGTGCACCCGGTCCACGCACCCAATTCAGGTTCCGTGGACCGCGCCGCGTGCACCGACCAACCGGGGGATGCCACGTGTCCCCCCGCCCCGGTCCATGCACCGCCGCGCAAAAACTGTGGACCGCGCCTCACGAGCCCGCCAATCAGGTGGCGCCACGTGTCCATGCGCCGGGTCCGTGCACCCAGCCGCTCCCCTCTGTGGACTGAGCGCTGCGGACCGGCCCAATAACAAGCCGCCACGTGGCAGCCGGCGGTCCACGGCCCCTCCCATGCACCGAAATTCAGCGAAAACATCCGGGGGTCCGTTTTTGGGCATCCGGACTCCAAATTTAACAAGCAAACAGCCGTTTTCAAGCGTTTTTCCGCGCTGAATCCAAATCCAACCTCTGATTGGCCAAAACAAAACCGAAACTTTGGCAAATGCAGCCAAAGGCCAATCCGGCTGTAGATATCACACAGGGTTCATCTGTGGCATCCCTTTGATGCACTATAGACCAGATACACCAACACTAGGTGTTCAACACCACGGTTCATGGGAGAAGCCACACGGGGATCAGGGTCACCACATCCTCCCCCACTAAAAGGAAGTTTCGTCCCCGAAACAAAAACACACCACGACAACAAAACCAAAACGATCAACACAACCAAGAACGCAACACTAAACTAAAAAGGAAGATACGGCTCCACCAGCAGGAAAGTCATCAACCCCAACCCTCGATTTAGAAAATAGCTGAAATTCGCGAAAAGTCTAAAAATTTCGAAAAATCAGTGCCTTCGCCCCAATCAAACAAGAACAGGTTCGGGCACTGTCTCCATTTCTGGAGCAATCCTTCGAAATCTTTGTCCTGTTCGTAAATTTCAGTACAAAGGCGAGAAAAGGGAGAGAAGTGTTGGTGTCGTTCCTGCTGTGGCAACAAAAGAAAGCTACCACAAACGAGACTCCTAAGGACGCAACCCCTAGTCCTAAACGTCACAACAGCTCCTAAAGTGGCGTCTGTCCAAAGCCGCTGAAGCTGCTGCTGCTGGAAGGATACGCCGACAATCCGAGAAAACGAACTCCTCCAGTCCAACTCGTAGAAGGATAACTGCTCTCATTCCATTATCAGTCGTAGCACTACACCGCACCAACCAGTCCAACATGTGTGCTCAGTCCAAATCCTGGAGCTGTCCTTGAATCGTCACATCAGCCAGTGAAGTCCCAAGTCTCAACTGCACTGATCATACACCGCGAACCTCCTCTACTCGTAGGATACTGGGAAGAATCCAATTGCTAAAACATGTAGCATACATTCCTAACCCACTCCCATGCAAAGATGCTGATGCAGATGCTCAACTAATAATGCAGAAGGATGCAGCGGTAATGAAATGCTCAACTCAGCTAACTGAAATAAAATCATACCTGCCACGGCATGATCCGCTGCCAGGGTGTCCTCCACCAGGGCTGCATAAACCCGTCCACTGGGTGCTGCAGGTCGTCGTCCCGTCTGTCCCGACGTCGTGGCCCACTCTGTCTGCTGGTGTGCCGGAAGGGTTCCCGCTGCATGGATGGGCAAGGGGGGTGCTGTCGCAATCGGCCGCACTGACAAAATGGCCTGGGGGCAAGCTGCGCGGAAATGTCCCAACTCTCCACAGAGGAAATACCGCCCCTGTCTCTGATCACACTGTGACGGTGGATGAGGCCCGCCACAAATGACACACCGCTCCTGTCGCTGCTGCCGATGCTGCTGCTGCTGCGGGGGCCCACCAGATCTCCGGCGCCTACGAAACCCACGACCCTCTGGATGAGATCGTGGAGGTCTCGGAGGTCCCTGCCGGCTCGTCTGACCCTCATCCTCCAGTGCTGGGCGCTTCGCCCCCGAAATCCCTGCGGTAGCTGGGACCACCTCGACCATAACCGCCTCTCCGTGCTCCACATATAAAGCCTGCTCCATCGAAGCCTCTAAAGTCTGCAATCTGTGGGAGCGAATAAGCTGATAAATGTCCCGGCGCAGCCCCCGCTCAAACATGTAGATCCGGTGAGACTCGTCCCTGGCCACGTGAGGCATACTAGCCAACAGCTGATTGAATTCGGCTATGTATGCATTCACGGGCCGATCTCCCTGGCGGAGATTCCTCAGCTGCTCCTCCAATCTCTGGCGAACACTCTCAGGAAAGAAGGCCCCTAGAAGAAGTCTGCGGAACTCCGCCCAAGGAAGAATCTGCGTCCCAGGCGGACTAGCAGGCCGCACACGCCGCCACCAAGCCTCGGCGTTGCTTTCCAAGAAGTGTGTAGCCAAGAAGACCCGAAATCGATCCTCAACGAACAAACTCTCAAAATGGCGCTCGATGGTCGTGATCCAAGACTCTGCCTCCCACGGCTCAGTACTCATACCAGAAAAACGGGGTGGATCAAACTGGCGGAACCTCATCAACAGATCCACCACCGCACTCCGCTCAGCCAAAGTCAAAGGCCCCACCGACCCAGGCGGTGGTATGCTAGAAACCGGCTCGACAGGAATAGCCGGCGCTGACGGGACCACAGGGGGCGCCACAGCTGGTGAAGAAGGCACAGGCGAACACTCAGGGGGTGCTACCACTGGCTGCGTCCTCTGCTCTAAAAGAAGCATCATCCGACCAAAGGCCTCCTCCTGGCGCCGAGAAGCCTCCTACTGGCGCTGAGAAGCCTCCTCCTGGCGCTGTAAAGCCTCCTCCTGGCGCTGAGATGTCTCCTCCTGGCGCCACACCGCCTCAGACAATTGTGCCACCTTGGCACGGAGCTCCAGAACCTCCCTCTGCTGCCCCTGCCCCGAGTCCTCCTGCTCGGGCTCATCGGAGGGGAAAGGCTGGGAACGCGTCTGCACCCTGCGTCGGGGAGGCATCGTGCCTACCTACAACACACAAGCAACCATCAGGACAGTACCAAACAACACTCGACCCAATCCAGCGAAAGTCTAGGACATGTCATCCATTCCCTAGCATTATGTTGTCTGCAGCCAACATAATCTCTTAGGAGAATAAACATGCCAGTCACTCATCCCACCCCTTGGGAGAGTATCAAACTCAATCAGGACTCTCGCTAACAGTCACGACTCTCACGTAGTCATCCTAATGTCCAACCACAAGCCTAGGGTTTCTAAGTCCACAATGACCTACAACCTAGGCTCTGATACCACCTAATCTGTCACGCCCCGGCGTCGAAACTGCGACCCGGGCTCGCCAACAGATCCGCCGCCCATACGGGAAGCCCCGTATAGACGAAGCGACTAACCTGCAAAAGATCAACTATGCTATACAGATATCAGAGCTGAAATAAAACTGCTAGAAATAAAACAATATACAACCCAAGACCTCACCAAAATACAACAGTCTCTCGAGCAGTAGAAAAATAAATACAACTCTATATCTCACTACAAAGTTCTCTCAACATGAACTCTCAAAAGTAATAAGGGTACATCTACTCTCTGGACGATGACTGGTAGGGAACTATCTCGCGACTCCCTTACCTCGATCAGAAGAAGCAGCAATAGGTGCGGCAGGAACTGGAGCAGAAGAAGAAGTCCCTGGGGAAAAACACCACGACGGGTGTGAGAACTACGTCCCAAGTAGTTCTCAGTGGGTGCCGCCAACAAGCCCGACGGTCTGCCCACTAAGTCTACTAGAGGCATAAAGTAACAATATAATACTGAAATGAAATGGCTGGAAAAGTAACTCTACCGCTACTATGCCTCTATCTAGATGCTCAAGAAAAAGGAACAGATGGAACATGATGCATCTACTAATACCCACAGTAAACTCACCAAATCTAAACTGACTGCCTCAAGGGTCCAGTCAAACCTGCGCCCACCTACTGCCGCACATCCTCAACAGGACGGGTCTACCATAGGGTGTCCGTGACTGCCACTAACTGGCCCAGTCAGAGGGACGGCGTCGACAAGTCGCGATAGCAAGTAACAGGCCCAACTCCGGAGTGGCTCTCGAGGGGAGTGACCCCACCGAGGAAAGTATCTGCGTAACTCTGTCGAGCTCAAATATGGCTCATGCAGGCTATAGTCCAAACCACGATCAACAAGATCGACCAACAACACCAACTCTCAACCACAGGCTGGAAAACCACACAGCTGGGGCCACCGTCCACCAGACGGCTCCCACAACAGAACACTAAACTCACAGGAAAGACCGACACCATAAGGGTTCGGAAACCCGATAGACCGGTGCTAAGAACCCTATCAAACAAGAACAGACTCTAGGCTCCGCCTATCGATGTTCCCGATCCCCTTATAGTTCGGGAAAGCAAAACCTCGGCACGACACGCAGAAAACACCAACAGGGCCCGAAAGTCCCGGGAGACCTACACCTACAACCCTATCAAACAAGAACAGGTTCCAGGCTCGGCCCCCGTGGCTTTCGTCCCGACAAAGGAACGGCCCCTAGAACCCAGATCACTCGAATCCTTTCAAGTGGGCAGATTTACAAGAAAATGTGACATTTGTTATTGAAAATCATTTGATCTAGAAGAAATCCATATTTAATGATTTTAGTTCTCTTTAGAAAAACAGTTAGAAAAATAAGTGTTTTACCCAAGCCCCGAAGGGCTGATGCCTTTGTCCAATCAAACAAGAACAGACTCCAGCGGCCCTTCGATGCTTGGAAGAAAACATTGGTAGACTAAAAATCATGTGTATGTCGAAAAGGGTTCTGGGTTCTAGGTCCGGCTATCACTAGAAAACTACCGCCACTAACACAGTGGCGACAACCCCAACAGGGGAAAACCAGATCTCCCGGGTCCACCGTTTACCCCAAACGGTTCCCGGTACAGACAAGCGAACCACGGCATCTACCAGACTCCACTCTGCTCCCAAGCACGAGTGCAAATGCATCCCACACTAAAGAAGTCCCGACCGCTCGGCCCACTACCCGGGCGAGGATAACACTAAGTCCAGGAATGAAACATAAGTGTGGATGTCTAAACATAAATAACCCTAGCCCAAGTGAGGGTTTTCTACCGGTCTGGTTACACATGCAACATATGACGGGGGTGCTAGGTCAGGTTCAACATAACAAATATTTAACATGATAGTAGGAAGCAAGAGATCACAAGATCGACAGATAAAACAAGGAACAACAATTCCTACACTCTAGCATGCTACCCAAGTCCAATCACTATCATGCATGATTCTATATCAATAGAATTAGAGTACAGTCCATACATCTTGAAAGCAAGCCACCCACCTGAAAACGCTAACTGTCCGGAGTCGTACAGTTGAGAAAACTAGGAAAATAACAACTCTATGTCCAGCAGGTACAGCACAGTCCACAATCCCTCCTGGGTACAACATAAGGCTACAGTTATACTTTAATTCCAAAATCTGCCAAGAATTACAACACTGAACATACAGCCGCAAAGATGCGATTATTTGACCTACTAAAAGTGCTCGAAAAATTCCAAATAAAATATCCCTACGATCCTCGTGTCGATAGCTTCAAAACAAGTACCTGCACGCTCAATTCCGAGCACCGTAGGCCAAGTTACAAATTCCACAGTATCGGTGCGCAAAATCCCAAAACCATCCAACTGTAAACTCTTGTACAGATAAAGGAAAAGTGTATACCTTCGGGAAAGTCTCAAAAAATTCCAAGAAAAATCCACAATGATCCTCGCGTCGAGTAGATGAAAAAAGTCTATAAGCACGTCTTGATCCGAGACTCGTGCGCGGAGATCTCCTCAAAAGAAGGTGCTGCCCTCACCAAATCTCACAGCAAAAAGGGTCCCAATGAGCACGAGAAAACACCTCGAAAAACGCGAAATCTGAAAATGTGCGAGAAACCCAAAATCGTAGCCTCACCTGTTACGAATCCAGCAGCGAAGAAATCGCCCGAGAAGATGGTCGGAGTAGGTCGGGGGAGCTCGTACACTGAAGAGCGACGGAAGAAACACCGAAGAAAGAGCGTCGCGCCGCGCCAAGAAAATGAGAATCTCAAAAAGCGTGCACCCAAAAATCCCCAAACTCTGCAGATGGAAGCTTCACAGAGTGAGGATCAACTTTGGTACAGGGCTCTTGGCGGTTTGAAGCTCGGAAGTGCCAAAAGGTTGAAGAAGAAGAGGGCTCGGGCTATATAAAGGCCCCAAAAAAAACAATTGAGGAAATCCCCAAAAGGTCCCCACTTTCGGGCGCACCCAAACTTTTGGGCGCCTGAATCCGGGCGCAGAGGCGGGTTACTGTAGCCGCCCGGAAAAAATTTGGTGCCGCCACGTCACCCGCACAGCAAACAGCTGTGCGGGGCGCGCCGGGAGTGGCCACGTGGCACCTCCCGGTGACCGACACGTGTCCCGCACAGCAAACAGCTGTGCGGGGCGCGTGTGGTGCCGCCGCGTGGCACCTACCGGGTCAAACCGGGTAGGTGGCTCCCGCCAGTGTAGGGGCGACACGTGGCCCTGCCACTGTCGCGGTCACACGTGCGGGCAGGCGCCGCACTGGCCGCCTGCCACGCACGCGCCCCGAGGCGCCCGACCGCGACCCGGTGCACCGCGCCTCGTG
>CM055066.1:32077393-32138697 GCA_029204045.2 Tillandsia leiboldiana | reverse complement strand
CGTCGCGCCGCGCCAAGAAAATGAGAATCTCGAAAAGTGTGCCCCCAAAAACCCCAAACTTGCAGATGGAAGCTTCAAGAAGTGAGGATCAATTGGTTAAAGGGCTCTTGGCGGTTTGAGCTCGGAAGTGCCAAAAGGTTTAAGAAGAAGAGGGCAGGGCTATATAAGGCCCCAAAAAAAACCAATTGAGGAAATCCCCAAAAGGTCACCCACTTCCTCGGGCGCACCCAAACTTTCGGGCGCCCGAAATCGGGCGCAGAGGAGGGGTACTGTAGCCCGCTCGGAAAAATTTGGTTGCCCGCCACGTCACCCGCACAGCAAACAGCTTTGCGGGGCGCGCCGGGAAGTGGCCACGTGGCACTCCCGGTGACCGACACGTGTCCCGCACAGCAAACAGCTGTGCGGGGCGCGTGTGGTGCCGCCGGTGGGCACCTACTGGTCAAACCGGGAGGTGTGCGCCCGCCAGTGGCAGGGCCGACACGTGGCCCTCCTGCCACTGTCGCGGGTGGTCACACGTGCGGGCAGGCGCCGCACTGCCGCCTGCCACGCACGCGCCCCGAGGCGCCGACGCGACCCGGTGCACCGCGCCTCGTGCCTGCGAATGGCGTGACGACACGTGTACAGTGCACCCGGTCCACGCACCCAATTCAGGTTCCGTGGACCGCGCCGCGTGCACCGACCAACGGGGATGCCACGTGTTCCCCCCGCCCCGGTCCATGCAACGCGCGCAAAAACTGTGGACGGCCTCACGAGCCGCACATCAGGTGGCGCCACGTGTCCATGCGCCGGGTCCGTGCACCCAGCCGCTCCCCTCTGTGGACTGAGCGCTGCGGACCGGCCCAATAACAAGCCGCCACGTGGCAGCAGCGGCGGTCCACGGCCCCCCCCTCCATGCACCGAAATTCAGCGAAACATCCGGGGGTCCGTTTTTTGGGCATCCGGACTCCAAATTTAACAAGCAAACAGCGTTTTCAAGCGTTTTTCCGCGCTGAATCCAAATCCAACCTCTGATGGCCAAACAAAACCGAAACTTTGGCAAATGCAGCCAAAGGCCAATCCGGCTGTAGATATCACACAGGGTTCATCTGTGGCATCCCTTTGATGCACTATGACCAGATACACCAACACTAGGTGTTCAACACCACGGTTCATGGGAGAAGCCACACGGGATCAGGGTCACCACATCCTCCCCCACTAAAAGGAAGTTTCGTCCCCGAAACAAAACAACACCACGACAACAAAACCAAAACGATCAACACAACCAAGAACGCAACCACTAAACTAAAAGGAAGATACGGCTCCACCAGCAGGAAAGTCATCAACCCCAACCCTCGATTTAGAAAATAGCTGAAAATCGCGAAAAGTCTAAAAATTTCGAAAATCAGTGCCTTCGCCCCAATCAAACAAGAACAGGTTCGGGCACTGTCTCCATTTCTGGAGCAATCCTTCGAAATCTTTGTCCTGTTCGTAAATTTCAGTACAAAGGCGAGAAAAGGGAGAGAAGTGTTGGTGTCGTTCCTGCTGTGGCAACAAAAGAAAGCTACCACAAACGAGACTCCTAAGGACGCAAACCCCTAGTCTAAACGTCACAACAGCTCCTAAAGTGGCGTCTGTCCAAAGCCGCTGAAGCTGCTGCTGCTGGAAGGATACGCCGACAATCCGAGAAAACGAACTCCTCCAGTCCAACTCGTAGAAGGATAACTGCTCTCATTCCATTATCAGTCGTAGCACTACACCGCACCAACCAGTCCAACATGTGTGCTCAGTCCAAATCCTGGAGCTGTCCTTGAATCGTCACATCAGCCAGTGAAGTCCCAAGTCTCAACTGCACACTGATCATACACCGCGAACCTCCTCTACCTCGTAGGATACTGGGAAGAATCCAATTGCTAAAACATGTAGCATACATTCCTAACCCACTCCCATGCAAAGATGCTGATGCAGATGCTAACTAATAATGCAGAAGGATGCAGCGGTAATGAAATGCTCAACTCAGCTAACTGAAATAAATCATACCTGCCACGGCATGATCCGCTGCCAGGGTGTCCTCCACCAGGGCTGCATAAACCCGTCCACTGGGTGCTGCAGGTCGTCGTCCCGTCTGTCCCGACGTCGTGGCCCACTCTGTCTGCTGGTGTGCCGGAAGGGTTCCCGCTGCATGGATGGCAAGGGGGGTGCTGTCGCAATCCGGCCGCACTGACAAAATGGCCTGGGGGCAAGCTGCGCGGAAATGTCCCAACTCTCCACAGAGGAAATACCGCCCCTGTCTCTGATCACACTGTGACGTGGATGAGGCCCGCACAAATGACACACCGCTCCTGTCGCTGCTGCCGATGCTGCTGCTGCTGCGGGGGCCCACCAGATCTCCGGCGCCTACGAAACCCACGACCCTCTGGATGAGATCGTGGAGGTCTCGGAGGTCCCTGCCGGCTCGTCTGACCCTCATCCTCCAGTGCTGGGCGCTTCGCCCCCGAAATCCCTGCGGTAGCTGGGACCACCTCGACCATAACCGCCTCTCCGTGCTCCACATATAAAGCCTGCTCCATCGAAGCCTCTAAAGTCTGCAATCTGTGGGAGCGAATAAGCTGATAAATGTCCCGGCGCAGCCCCCGCTCAAACATGTAGATCCGGTGAGACTCGTCCCTGGCCACGTGAGGCATACTAGCCAACAGCTGATTGAATTCGGCTATGTATGCATTCACGGGCCGATCTCCCTGGCGGAGATTCCTCAGCTGCTCCTCCAATCTCTGGCGAACACTCTCAGGAAAGAAGGCCCCTAGAAGAGTCTGCGGAACTCCGCCCAAGGAAGAATCTGCGTCCCAGGCGGACTAGCAGGCCGCACACGCCGCCACCAAGCCTCGGCGTTGCTTTCCAAGAAGTGTGTAGCCAAGAAGACCCGAAATCGATCCTCAACGAACAAACTCTCAAAATGGCGCTCGATGGTCGTGATCCAAGACTCTGCCTCCCACGGCTCAGTACTCATACCAGAAAAACGGGGTGGATCAAACTGGCGGAACCTCATCAACAGATCCACCACCGCACTCCGCTCAGCCAAAGTCAAAGGCCCCACCGACCCAGGCGGTGGTATGCTAGAAACCGGCTCGACAGGAATAGCCGGCGCTGACGGGACCACAGGGGGCGCCACAGCTGGTGAAGAAGGCACAGGCGAACACTCAGGGGGTGCTACCACTGGCTGCGTCCTCTGCTCTAAAAGAAGCATCATCCGACCAAAGGCCTCCTCCTGGCGCCGAGAAGCCTCCTACTGGCGCTGAGAAGCCTCCTCCTGGCGCTGTAAAGCCTCCTCCTGGCGCTGAGATGTCTCCTCCTGGCGCCACACCGCCTCAGACAATTGTGCCACCTTGGCACGGAGCTCCAGAACCTCCCTCTGCTGCCCCTGCCCCGAGTCCTCCTGCTCGGGCTCATCGGAGGGGAAAGGCTGGGAACGCGTCTGCACCCTGCGTCGGGGAGGCATCGTGCCTACCTACAACACACAAGCAACCATCAGGACAGTACCAAACAACACTCGACCCAATCCAGCGAAAGTCTAGGACATGTCATCCATTCCCTAGCATTATGTTGTCTGCAGCCAACATAATCTCTTAGGAGAATAAACATGCCAGTCACTCATCCCACCCCTTGGGAGAGTATCAAACTCAATCAGGACTCTCGCTAACAGTCACGACTCTCACGTAGTCATCCTAATGTCCAACCACAAGCCTAGGGTTTCTAAGTCCACAATGACCTACAACCTAGGCTCTGATACCACCTAATCTGTCACGCCCCGGCGTCGAAACTGCGACCCGGGCTCGCCAACAGATCCGCCGCCCATACGGGAAGCCCCGTATAGACGAAGCGACTAACCTGCAAAAGATCAACTATGCTATACAGATATCAGAGCTGAAATAAAACTGCTAGAAATAAAACAATATACAACCCAAGACCTCACCAAAATACAACAGTCTCTCGAGCAGTAGAAAAATAAATACAACTCTATATCTCACTACAAAGTTCTCTCAACATGAACTCTCAAAAGTAATAAGGGTACATCTACTCTCTGGACGATGACTGGTAGGGAACTATCTCGCGACTCCCTTACCTCGATCAGAAGAAGCAGCAATAGGTGCGGCAGGAACTGGAGCAGAAGAAGAAGTCCCTGGGGAAAAACACCACGACGGGTGTGAGAACTACGTCCCAAGTAGTTCTCAGTGGGTGCCGCCAACAAGCCCGACGGTCTGCCCACTAAGTCTACTAGAGGCATAAAGTAACAATATAATACTGAAATGAAATGGCTGGAAAAGTAACTCTACCGCTACTATGCCTCTATCTAGATGCTCAAGAAAAAGGAACAGATGGAACATGATGCATCTACTAATACCCACAGTAAACTCACCAAATCTAAACTGACTGCCTCAAGGGTCCAGTCAAACCTGCGCCCACCTACTGCCGCACATCCTCAACAGGACGGGTCTACCATAGGGTGTCCGTGACTGCCACTAACTGGCCCAGTCAGAGGGACGGCGTCGACAAGTCGCGATAGCAAGTAACAGGCCCAACTCCGGAGTGGCTCTCGAGGGGAGTGACCCCACCGAGGAAAGTATCTGCGTAACTCTGTCGAGCTCAAATATGGCTCATGCAGGCTATAGTCCAAACCACGATCAACAAGATCGACCAACAACACCAACTCTCAACCACAGGCTGGAAAACCACACAGCTGGGGCCACCGTCCACCAGACGGCTCCCACAACAGAACACTAAACTCACAGGAAAGACCGACACCATAAGGGTTCGGAAACCCGATAGACCGGTGCTAAGAACCCTATCAAACAAGAACAGACTCTAGGCTCCGCCTATCGATGTTCCCGATCCCCTTATAGTTCGGGAAAGCAAAACCTCGGCACGACACGCAGAAAACACCAACAGGGCCCGAAAGTCCCGGGAGACCTACACCTACAACCCTATCAAACAAGAACAGGTTCCAGGCTCGGCCCCCGTGGCTTTCGTCCCGACAAAGGAACGGCCCCTAGAACCCAGATCACTCGAATCCTTTCAAGTGGGCAGATTTACAAGAAAATGTGACATTTGTTATTGAAAATCATTTGATCTAGAAGAAATCCATATTTAATGATTTTAGTTCTCTTTAGAAAAACAGTTAGAAAAATAAGTGTTTTACCCAAGCCCCGAAGGGCTGATGCCTTTGTCCAATCAAACAAGAACAGACTCCAGCGGCCCTTCGATGCTTGGAAGAAAACATTGGTAGACTAAAAATCATGTGTATGTCGAAAAGGGTTCTGGGTTCTAGGTCCGGCTATCACTAGAAAACTACCGCCACTAACACAGTGGCGACAACCCCAACAGGGGAAAACCAGATCTCCCGGGTCCACCGTTTACCCCAAACGGTTCCCGGTACAGACAAGCGAACCACGGCATCTACCAGACTCCACTCTGCTCCCAAGCACGAGTGCAAATGCATCCCACACTAAAGAAGTCCCGACCGCTCGGCCCACTACCCGGGCGAGGATAACACTAAGTCCAGGAATGAAACATAAGTGTGGATGTCTAAACATAAATAACCCTAGCCCAAGTGAGGGTTTTCTACCGGTCTGGTTACACATGCAACATATGACGGGGGTGCTAGGTCAGGTTCAACATAACAAATATTTAACATGATAGTAGGAAGCAAGAGATCACAAGATCGACAGATAAAACAAGGAACAACAATTCCTACACTCTAGCATGCTACCCAAGTCCAATCACTATCATGCATGATTCTATATCAATAGAATTAGAGTACAGTCCATACATCTTGAAAGCAAGCCACCCACCTGAAAACGCTAACTGTCCGGAGTCGTACAGTTGAGAAAACTAGGAAAAATAACAACTCTATGTCCAGCAGGTACAGCACAGTCCACAATCCCTCCTGGGTACAACATAAGGCTACAGTTATACTTTAATTCCAAAATCTGCCAAGAATTACAACACTGAACATACAGCCGCAAAGATGCGATTATTTGACCTACTAAAAGTGCTCGAAAAATTCCAAATAAAATATCCCTACGATCCTCGTGTCGATAGCTTCAAAACAAGTACCTGCACGCTCAATTCCGAGCACCGTAGGCCAAGTTACAAATTCCACAGTATCGGTGCGCAAAATCCCAAAACCATCCAACTGTAAACTCTTGTACAGATAAAAGGAAAAGTGTATACCTTCGGGAAAGTCTCAAAAAATTCCAAGAAAAATCCACAATGATCCTCGCGTCGAGTAGATGAAAAAAGTCTATAAGCACGTCTTGATCCGAGACTCGTGCGCGGAGATCTCCTCAAAAGAAGGTGCTGCCCTCACCAAAATCTCACAGCAAAAAGGGTCCCAATGAGCACGAGAAAACACCTCGAAAAACGCGAAATCTGAAAATGTGCGAGAAACCCAAAATCGTAGCCTCACCTGTTACGAATCCAGCAGCGAAGAAATCGCCCGAGAAGATGGTCGGAGTAGGTCGGGGGAGCTCGTACACTGAAGAGCGACGGAAGAAACACCGAAGAAAGAGCGTCGCGCCGCGCCAAGAAAATGAGAATCTCAAAAAGCGTGCACCCAAAAATCCCCAAACTCTGCAGATGGAAGCTTCACAGAGTGAGGATCAACTTTGGTACAGGGCTCTTGGCGGTTTGAAGCTCGGAAGTGCCAAAAGGTTGAAGAAGAAGAGGGCTCGGGCTATATAAAGGCCCCAAAAAAAACAATTGAGGAAATCCCCAAAAGGTCCCCACTTTCGGGCGCACCCAAACTTTTGGGCGCCTGAATCCGGGCGCAGAGGCGGGTTACTGTAGCCGCCCGGAAAAAATTTGGTGCCGCCACGTCACCCGCACAGCAAACAGCTGTGCGGGGCGCGCCGGGAGTGGCCACGTGGCACTCCCGGTGACCGACACGTGTCCCGCACAGCAAACAGCTGTGCGGGGCGCGTGTGGTGCCGCCGCGTGGCACCTACCGGGTCAAACCGGGTAGGTGGCTCCCGCCAGTGGTAGGGCGACACGTGGCCCTGCCACTGTCGCGGTCACACGTGCGGGCAGGCGCCGCACTGGCCGCCTGCCACGCACGCGCCCCGAGGCGCCCGACCGCGACCCGGTGCACCGCGCCTCGTGAGCCCGCGAATGGCGTGACGACACGTGTCCAGTGCACCCGGTCCATGCACCCAATTCAGGTTCCGTGGACCGCGCCGCGTGCACCGACCAACCGGGGGATGCCACGTGTCCCCCCGCCCCGGTCCATGCACCGCCGCGCAAAAACTGTGGACCGCGCCTCACGAGCCCGCCAATCAGGCGGCGCCACGTGTCCATGCGCCGGGTCCGTGCACCCAGCCGCTCCCCTCTGTGGACCGAGCGCTGCGGATCGGCCCAATCACAAGCCGCCACGTGGCAGCCGGCGGTCCACGGCCCATCCCATGCACCGAAATTCAGCGAAAACTTCCGGGGGTCCGTTTTTGGGCATCCGGACTCCAAATTTAACAAGCAAACAGCCGTTTTCAAGCGTTTTTCTGCGCTGAATCCAAATGCAACCTCTGATTGGCCCAAAACAAAACCAAAACTTCGGCAAATGCAGCCGAAGGCCAATCCGGCTGTAGATATCACACAGGGTCCATCTGTGGCATCCCTTTGATGCACTATGGACCAGATACACCAACACTAGGTGTTCAACACCACGGTTCATGGGAGAAGCCACACGGGGATCAGGGTCACCACAGCTTCGCCCCCGGAATCACTACGGGAGGTGGCGCCACCTCCTCCATCACCGCCTCCCCGCGCTCAACATAGAGCGCCTGCTCCATAGAGGCCTCCAGAGTCTGCAATCTGTGCGAACGGACAAACTGGTAAAGGTCCCGGCGCAACCCTCGCTCAAACATGTAGATCCGATGCGCCTCATCCCTGGCCACGTGCGGTACACAAGCCAACAACTGGTTGAAATCTGCAATGTAATGATGCACGGGTCGATCTTCCTGTCAGAGATTCTTCAGCTGCTCCTCCAACCTCTGCCGAACGCTCTCCGGGAAGAAAGCCCCAAGAAGAAGACTGCGGAACTCCGCCCAGGTAAGAAGCTGAGTCCCAGGCGGACCAGCAGGTCGAACACGCCGCCACCAAGCCTCGGCGTTGCGCTCCAAGAAGTTTGTCGCCAAAAGGACCCGAAACGGCTCCTCGATGAACAAGCTCTCAAAATGTCGCTCTATCCACGACTCTACCTCCCACGGCTCCGCACTCAGTCCCAAAAAATGAGGTGGGTCAAACTGACGGAATCTCATCAACAAATCAACCACCTCTCGCTGCTCTGCAGGGGTCAAAGGTCCCGTCGACCCAGACGGTGGTCTGCTGGAAACCGGCTCAACAGGAACTGTCGATGCTGTCTGAACAATAGGGGGTGCCGCAACTGGCAAAGAGGGTACAGGAGAACTCTCTGGGGGTGCTACAACTAGCTGCGCCCTCTGCTCCAACATAAGTATCATCCGACCCATGGCCTCCTCCTGGCGCCGTGAAGCCTCCTCCTGGCACCGTGAAACCTCCTCCTGGCATTGTGAAGCCTCCTCTTGACGCCGTGAAGTCTCCTCCTGGCATCGAACAGCCTCAGACATCAGGGCCATCTGGGCACGAAGCTCCTGCACCTCACTCTGCGGTCTCTGCCCCGAGTCCTCCTGCTCGGGCTCAGGGGAAGGAGGCTGCGAACGCGTCGACATCCTGCGTCGCGGAGGCATCACTCACCTGAGGAAAAAGAAGAGCAATCAGAACCCAAAACAACACTCGACCCAATCTAGCGAAAGTCAAAGGCATGTCCCCCTTCCTGTAGTACTATGTTGTCTGCAGCCAACATAGTTGCCACCGAGAGAAGACATGTCGATCACTCATCCCATCCCTTGGGTGAGTTTGGGACCCAATCAGGACTCTCGCTAAAAATTACGGCTCTCACGTAAGTCATCCTAGGGTCCAACCACAAGCCTAGGGTTTAAGTCCTCAATGACCTATATCCTAGGCTCTGATACCACTCTAATCTGTCATGCCCCGGGGTCGAAACTGCGACCCGGGCTCGCCAACAGATCTGCCGCCCATACGGGAAGCCCCGTATAGACGTAGCGACTAACCTGCGAAAGATCATCAACACTAAATAGATATCAGAGCTGAAAAGTAACTGCTGAAAATAAAATAAATACAACTCCACAAATATACAACCTAAGTCCCCACAAATACATAAATCTCTCAACTGTAAAAAAAAAATATATACATGAGTCCCCAAGGAAACCCTAACAATACTAATACATCACCAAAATAGGGTACCTCTACACTCTCTCTGGCAGACGACTGGTAGGGATCTAGCTCGCGACTCCCTTACCTCGATCTGAAGAAGCAGCAGCTGGAGCAGCAGGAGCAGGAGTGGAAGTCCCTGGGGAAAAGACACAACGGCGGCTGTGAGAACTACATCCCACAGTAGTTCTCAGTGGGTACCGCCAACAAGCCCGACGGTCTGCCCACTAAGTCTACTAGAGGCATAAAGTAATAAATGCAGTGCTGGAAGGAAAAGCTGGAAAAATAAACTCTACAGCTACTATGCCTCTATCTAGATGCTCAAGAAGTGGAACAGAAAGAAACATGGTGCATCTACTAACCCACAACTCAGATCACCCAATCTACACTGACTGCCACATCGGGTCCAGTCAAACCTGCGCCTACCTACTGCCGTTACTTCCGAAAAGGGACCGGACTTACGTAGGGCGTCCGTGACTGCCAAAACTGGCCCAGCCAGAGGGACTTCGTCGACAAGTCGCGATAACAAATATCAAGCCCAGCTCCGGAGTGGCACTCGAGGGGCGCGACCCCACCGAGGAAAGTATCCGTGCATCTCTGTCGAGCTCAAATGTGGCTCATGCAGGCTATAATCCAAATCCTCGATCAACAAGATCAGCAGTAACCAATAAAGCACTCTCTCACTCACAGGCTAGAAAACTACACAGCCTAGACCCACTGTCACTCAGACGGCTCCCAAAATAAAACACTGATCTATAGACTGCTATCAGACTCCACTCGGTCCCCAGACACGAGTGTAATATGCATCCCACAACAACCCGACCTCTCGGCCCACTACCCGGGCGAGGAAACTCTAAGTCCAGGATAAAACAGTAAATAACAGTGTGGGAATGTCTAAAGCAATAATAACCTAGCCCAAGTTGGAGTTTTCTACTAGTCTGGTTGAACATGCAGCATATGACGGGGGTGCTAGGTCAAGTCCCAAGATAAAAATAAATTAATAGGTTGTAGGAAACAATAAATCACATGATCATCTGAATACATCAGGAACATCAATGTCTACATTCTAGCATGCTATCAATATAACTTTCACAATCATGCAAGAACCTACAACAATAGAATTAGAGATCAGTCCATAGATCTTGAAGACAAGGCAACCCACCTGAAGAGCTAAACTGTCCAAAGTCCCACAGCTGAAAATACCCAGGAACTAATATCTCCAGATCCAACGGGTTCAGCAATACCCGCAAACCCTCCTGGGTACAAGAAAAAGGTCCACAGTTACACTTTATTCCAAAAATATTCCAAGTATACACAATCTGCGGAAACAGTCCCAAAGATGCAACATTTTCACCTACAGAAAGGGCTCCGAAAAATCCAACAAAAATACTACTGCGATCGTCGCGTCGAGCCTTTCGAAACGAGTACTTGCAAGTCCCAATCCGAGCCACGTAGGCCGAGTTACAAATTCCATAACACAGAGAGCGCAAAATCCCACAACATAACAACTGTAATCTGATGCACAGATAAAGGGAGAAAAATATACCTCCGGGCAAGCCTCAGAAAAATCCCTGATAAATACAGCGATAATCCTCGCGACGCTTAGATGCAAAAAGAATATAGGCACACCTCAATCCGATGCTCGAGCGCGGAGAAAACCACGATGCAACCTGCTGTCCCCGAAATCCTCACAAAAAAACATGGGTCCCAGTAAGCTCAGAAAAACTCCAAGAAAAACCCAAAACGAGGGGAAGTTAAAAGTAGCAAGATCGTAGCCGTACCTGTCGCGAATCCAACGGCACAAGAATCGCTCGAAAAGGTGGTCGGAGTAGGCCGGGGGAGCTCGCGCACCAAAACGCGACGGGAGGAAACACCGGCGAAGGAACGTCGTGATGCGCCAAATAAATGGAAACCTCAAAAAGCGCGCCATGTAAAATCCCAGAAACCCTCAGATGGATGCAGCATAGCACGGGGAGCAACTTTGCAGAAGGCTTCGACTCGAAAGGAAGCTCGGAAATGCGAAAAACCTGCAAAAGAAGGCGGCTCGGGCTTTAAATTGGCCGTTCCAAACAATTCGGGAAATTCCACATGAGTCCCCGGATTCGGGCGCTCGGACAAGTTTCGGGCGCCCGAATCCGGCGGTACTGTCACGCCCAGGGGGTTTCATTAAGCGGAAGACGACCAACGAAAAGATTGAATTTGCGTATACATTTTTTTTTTTTTTCAAAGTCCTTTCTCCCCGGTGCGTGCCCAGACCCGCCGCATACACAGATTCACCCCGCAAACCGGCGGAGTCTCCTCTGTATATGCACGGCGTCGCAGTTACAACAATCATTTAATTACAGCAGTTTACTAACATGAACGCGCAAGACTAAAGAATTCACGAGGCCGACTGATTTAAAAGGATAAATCCACAAGTTTTAAAAGCGGTGCCCACACGGCACCCAGGTTTTTAAAACAGTTTTCGAAATTCATAAATCCACAGGGTTTTTAAAACGGTGCCCACACGACACCCAGATTTTTAAAACAGTTTTCGTAATTAATAAATCCACAGGGTTTTAAAACGGTGCCCACACGACACCCAGATTTTTAAAACAGTTTTCGCAATGCCTTTTTTTTTTCTTTTTCTTTTGTAGTTCGAAAGCGGCCAAACCGGAGAAGAATAAAATCAACCATCCACATAAGTAAGAGGAAACATCCCAACATCCTCACCAACCCCACAAGGGTATCGAAATCCACACAGTCAGCTACTAACAGGTAATGAAAATGCGCATGAAAGAAGTAAATACAGTCTATGGCCTCGAAGGACCAAAAGTGCTCCTGCCACGGCCTCACCGTCGCCCTTGCTCTCACCCCTGAAGGAACCTGTCACGGAGTGGGAAGTCAGCGACACATGGTATAAAAGATGGAATGCAGGAAAACTGTAACTAAAGCAGACCGTGAGAACCATCCAGAGCAACTGCCCTCCCCAAAAGAGCAAACCACGACCCTTGCATAACCTAATCCGGGCACCTGCCCCGGCAACCCCACCGAGCACCTACCTCGGTAAACCACGCCAAGCACCTACCTCGACGGGTCACACCGCTCACACCTTGGCGCCTCTAACCCCCCACCTACGGGAGCCCCCACTACGTCACCTCGTGGGGTACACGGGTCATAGACCACTTTTCCGGAAAAGCACACCATCGCGGTGGCCAAACCGCGGGTGCGCGTGCTGCAGCCTCAAGCATCGTAACCAAGTACACACATACCAAACCGATAATAACAAATAATAGAGATCACCAAAGGTTAACACGGTTAGTCGAGCAAATAAAGTATGTTTACATGTTCCCGAAAGTCCCGGAACTAAACCTCAGAACGAGTACCCACCTTTCCCGTGTAACGACCAACGCTCGGTTCATCAGCGCCTTTGTGTGCTTCCCGGACCTACACAGTCCCCCAAAGAGAAGGTCAGTACACTTGACAGACAAAAATAGAAGAAGGAAAACAGCCCGGGTCAGTCGCGGAAAGCGTCTCCAGGGTCCGGCGGCGGCGCCGTCCCGGGTCGGGTATGCTGGTGCGGGTGACCCCGCGCGGCGCCAAGCCCGCGCGGGCGCGCTGCCTGCAGGCGCGGGCGGCCCCGCGGGGCGCCAGGCCCGCGCGGGCGCCCCACCTGCGGACAGCCCCGCGCGGCGCCAGGCCCGCGCGGGGGTGCTGCCCGCAGGCCCGGGCGGCCCCGCGCGGCGCCAGGCCTGCGCGGGCGCCCCACCTGCGGGCGGCCACGCGCGGCGCCAGGCCCGCGCCGGCGCGCTGCCAGCAGGCGCGGGCGGCCCCGCGGGGAGCCAGGCCCCGCGCGGGCGCCCCACCTGCAGGCGGCCCCGCGCGGGTGCCCTGCCTACATGTGGCTCCCCCGCGCGCGTCCGGTGCCCCACGGCGGCGGCGTCGAGGGCGGCGGCCTAGGCACGGGTTTTGCCTCCCTCCCCCGATGCGGCCAGACACGGAAACCCCCCCTTCCACACCAAAAGAGTAAAAAGAAGAACCAAAGAGAAAAGAAACACAACCCACTCACCTAGATTTCACTAGAAAGGGAAGAAGGAGGAGGATCGTCCCTCTTTCGCTCGCTGGATCCCGTAGAAAGCGCGATTGTCCTTCCTTCTCCCAGTCTCGTCGCCCCGGTTCTTCACGCCAACAGTTGGAAGGAGGGAAAAAACAAGAATTGGGGTTTTTCCCCGCACGCGCTCTGATAAGACCTAACGCACGAATGAGAAATAGGAACAAACCCTAAATCCCCAAATCACAACTCTAATCAGTCCAGATGCAAACGAGGGGTCCAGATTACCTCGAAAAGCGTGCCGATCGTCTAGACGGATTTCGATGCGCCCAATCTGCTAGCAAACTTCAAAAATTAATTCTGAGAGATCCCGGGGTCGGAATTCGAATCCGATCGCGCCACCGTTCACCGTTTTGCGAGCTCTGGCCCCTAAAAATATCTACAAACCCCGACGGTCAGCCCAGAAATTCTCGAACATTTAACCCCCCGGCAGACCACAGAATTAATTAAAATAAAATGAAATAATGTAAAATTACCACTTTGAGGCGGGTATTACATCACTCACCTCTTAAAACAAGTTTCGTCCTCGAAACTTAATCCTGGTCCGCAGCGAAAAGATCTGGGTAGCATTCCTTCATCTTTGACTCAAGTTCCCTAGTTGCTTCACGTTCTTCCTGGTTGTTCCAAAGTACCTTCACATAGGGGATCGTCCGGTTGCGCAACTTTTTGTCCTCCCGCGCCAGGATCCGCATCGGTGTTTCCTGAAAGCTCAGGTCCTCTCTAAGCTCAAAAGTAGTGGCGTCCAGTACATGCGATGGGTCGGGGAGGTACTTTCGGAGCATTGAAACATGGAACACATTGTGGATTCGGTCGAGGTTTGGCGGTAAGGCTAAACGGTAAGCCACCGGGCCGACGCGCTCCAAGATCTCGAATGGCCCCACGTACCGTGGGCTCAACTTGCCTCTCAGCCCGAACCGTTTAATTCCTTTGGATGGCGAGACCCGTAGTAACACATGCTACCCCACTTGAAACTCCATGTCGCGGTGTCTCTGGTCTGCATAGCTCTTTTGTCGACTTTGGGCGGTCAGTAAACGCTGTCTGATGAGGCGCACCTTTTCCTCATTCTCTTCTACTAAGTCTGGTCCCAAGAACTTCCGTTCCCCTAAATCGTCCCAACAGATCGGGGATCGACAACGTCGCCCGTATAAGGCTTCATATGGCGCCATTTGTATGCTTGCCTGGTAGCTGTTGTTGTAGGCGAACTCCATGAGGGGTAGGTAGCGTGACCATCCGTCCCCCAAATCAAGTACACAGGCGCGAAGCAAGTCCTCGAGAGTCTGGATCACCCGCTCAGATTGTCCGTCCGTCTGGGGGTGGAAGGCTGTGCTAAACTGCAGTTTGGTCCCCAGAGCTCGTTGTAGACTCTGCCAAAAGTTCGAGACGAACCGCGTGTCTCGATATGAAGTGATCGATGCCGGCACCCCATGCAACCTCACGATCTCGCTGATGTAGACTTGAGCTAGTCAATCTCGGGTCCATGTCGTATGAATGGGTAGGAAAATGGGCTGACTTGGTTAACCGGTCCACGACGACCCAGACTGCGTCGTGCCCCTGTTGCGAACGTGGGAACCCGGTGACAAAATCCATGGTGATTCGCTCCCACTTCCACACTGGCACTGGTAGGGGTTGCAACTTTCCCGCCGGCCGCTGGTGTTCGGCTTTTATCTGTTGGTAGACCAGACAATGTGCTACATACCGTGTCACATCTCCCTTCAGTTTAGGCCACCAGAAGGTCTGCTTGAGATCCCTGTACATCTTTGTGCCCCCCGGATGCGCCGCATTGGGGGCACGGTGTGCCTCCGACAAGATCTCCTCCTTCAGTTCCGACGAATCGGGCACGCAAATCCGCCCACGGAAACGTAGGGTGCCGTCATCCCCTACCAAAAAGTCGCTCTCTTGGTTCGGGAAAATCCTGTCCCGGACGAGCTGTAAGTGCGAATCGGTCTGTTGCCCCTCCCGGATCTTCTCGAACAGCGTAGGCTTGACTATCATGGACAAAAGTCGTGCGACCGTTTTTGCTGGTACCACCTCCAACCTCAATCGTGAAAACTCCGCGATCAAGCTATCCTGTTCAGTGATCGCGCCTGCTGATGTGCCTTCCGTTTGCCCCTTCCTGCTCAACGCATCCGCTACCACATTTGCTTTCCCGGGGTGGTATTGTATTGATAGATCGTAGTCCTTCAACAACTCTAGCCACCGTCTCTGCCGCAGATTTAGTTCCTTCTGGGTGAACAGGTATTTAAGACTTTGGTGGTCTGAGAACACATTACAGTGGACACCGAAGAGATAGTGCCTCCAAAGCTTTAAAACAAAGACGATCGCGGCCAGCTCTAAATCGTGCGTCAGGTAATTCCGTTCATATTCCTTCAATTGCCTTGAAGCATAGGCTATTACTTTCCCTTGTTGCATTAGTACACCCCCAAGGCCGATCCGTGACGCGTCACAGTAAACCTCAAAATCCTCTCCAGGTATCGGTAGTACCAGTATAGGCGCCCGAGTTAGCCTGCTCTTGAGTTCTTCGAAGCTCTCCTGGCATTGGGCCGTCCACGTAAATTTTTCTCCTTTCCTGGTTAAACGGTTCAGAGGGGCGGCAATGTTCGAGAAGCCCTCGACGAAGCGTCTGTAGTATCCTGCTAGGCCCAAGAAGCTACGGATCTCCGTCACTGTAGTCGGTCGGTGCCATTTGGTCACCGACTCCACCTTCTTGGGGTCCACTGCAATTCCCGCCGCTGAAATCACGTGCCCCAAAAATCCCACTTCGCGAAGCCAGAATTCACCTTTCTTGAGTTTAGCGAACAACTCCTGGTCCCTGAGAGTCTGGAGAATGATCCGCAGGTGGTCTTCGTGTTCTTCGTCGGTATGCGAATAGATCAGGATGTCGTTTATAAAGACCACCACGAATTGGTCTAGAAAGGGTCTGAAGATTCTTTTCATCATATCCATAAATACCGTTGGGGCATTCTTAAGCCCGAACGGCATTACTGTAAACTCGTAGTGGCCGTATCGGGTCCGTAAGGCTGTTTTTGGGATATCCTCGTTCCGAACTCGAAGCTGGTGATAGCCCGACTGCAGATCAATCTTTGAAAATACCGTTGCTCCCCGTAGCTGGTCGAAGAGGTCGTCGATCCTGGGCAGGGGATACTTGTTCTTCACCGTAACCTTGTTTATCCCCCTGTAGTCGATGCATAGACGTAGGCTTCCAACCTTCTTTCGCACGAAGAGTACCGGTGCGCCCCAGGGCGACACACTCGGCCTGATGAACCCCTTGTCCAAGAGTTCTTCAAGTTGCGCCTTAAGTTCTTTCAGTTCTGCGAAGGCCATTCTTTAGGGCGCCTTCGTGATAGGCTGCGTGCCCGGTAGGAGATCGATAGGGAACACAACCTCTCGCTCGGGGGTCATTCCTGGTAGTTCCGTCGGAAAGACATCGGGGAACTCCCTTACTACCGGAATGTCCGAAGGCGTCGCAGAGGGTTGGGTAACTAGATCTAATGAGGCCAGGTATGCCACACATCCGCTCTCCACCAATCTTCTGGCCCGTGCTGCTGAGATGACGGTTGAAAAGGAGGTGCTCTTACATGCCAGGTACACATGCTCTGGAAAGCCCGGTTCCTGTAATCGCACCTGTCATTTCTCACAGTTGATTATTGCTTGGTACCTAGTGAGCCAATCCATGCCTAGTACCGCGTCGTATTCCTTTAGAGGAATCACCACCAAATCCCAAGGGCAAGACAGCCTCCCTAGCCTTATCGGGCAGGAGGGCACAAGGCTACCAGCCTCCAAAGGTCCGCCCGTGGTTTGAACCGTCAAAAGACTCTGGAGAGGTCTCTCCCCAAAACCTTGTGCAAAAACGAAATCACGAGATATGAAAGAGTTGGTTGCTCCAGTATCAAAAAGAGTTCTAGCACGGGAAGTTGAAATTGAAGTAATACCTGCCACTACGTCCTCCGGCGGGTCCGTCTCTTGGCGGGTCATCGAGTACACCCTCCCGCTTGCCTGCGGTTGCCTTTCCCCCTCTCGTCGTGGTGCAGGGGGTCTAGTGGCCGATCCCATAGGAGCTTTCCCCCGTCCCGCATACTGCGGCGAAGGCGTAGAAGCTGCTGATGATGCTGTTCCCAGGGTTAAGGGACAGTTGTGGCGAAAGTGCCCCTGCTTGCCGCAGCGGAAGGAGTGATCATGTCTCTGGGAGCATTCTGTCACTCGGTGCGCCCCTCCGCATATCACACAAGGCCTATTCCCCGGCCTCGGTCCTCCCGTTGGTGCGCTCCTGGTTCCCTGCTGTTGTCTCCACCGTTTAGGGGGTCGACTCCCACTGGAAGAGCCTCCCCCAGAGTACACCTGAGGTCGCTTCTTGTCCTCGTGCTGGGTAGGGCCTTCCCTTCTGGCGCGCGTAATAGCGAATCCACGCTCCACAATCGTGGCCCTGTCGACCACCTTCTGGAAGGTGTGCAAGTCTGCCACTTGAACCACCTGGAATATGTCACTGCGCAACCCGTCCACGAAGAGCTGAGCCTTGTGAGACTCATCCTTTATAACGAAGCGGACGCAGTTGGCCAGTCTCACGAACTCTCGCTGATACTCCATGACTGTTCTGCTCCCCTGCTTAATGTGGTTCACGTCGTCCTCCAACTATCGCTTGATGCTGTTGGAGAAGAACGCCCCGAATAGCTCCTGCTTGAAAGTTGTCCACGATGGGAGGGCGGTGCCCTTTGAGGAATCAGGACGCACCATCTTCCACCACATGCGGGCGTTCCCCTCGAGGAAGTGGACCGCCAGGGGAACCCGCTCGTACTCTTCCATCAGCAAGTCCTCGAACAGTTTCTCCATCGTATCCACCCACTTCTCTACGACCCAGGGGTCAGTCGTCTCCCCATCGAACACCGGTGGGTCGTATTTCTTGAAGTCGGCAATGTTAGCTCGCACGCGGTCCCGCTCAGTCAGCGGAACTGACCCTCCCCACGTGGCAGTGGCGGCCACAACGGGAGAAGGTGTCACCACGGTCGCCTCCAGAGTACCCCCGCTAGTAGTCCCCGGCGTCGGTCTCGTAGCCGCTGTCGAAGGTGCTGCCGCTGGCGCCGTGGGGTGGACTGACGGTACCTCGGCTGCCGCGGCCTATGGAGGGGCCGCCCCCGTCCCGGCGTCCGTGACCGGCGGTCCCGTCGCTGGTGCTGTTGGCCCCTGTGGAGGGGCCTGGGCGACCACCACTGTCGCAGCTAGCTGCTGTTGCGTCAACTGACGCACGTGGTCCGTGAGGGTCGCCAGCTGCCCTGCCATCTCCCGCAGTTGTTGTCGCAGGAGCTGGTTCTCCGCGGCCGTCAACGCCGTCGCGTCAGCCCTCGTGTCCCCGGCTGATGATCTAGTTCGGGCGATGCTCTGTACACACACACAACACAAGTCAGCTCTAGACTCCGCTAGAATAGCACTCAACCAACTATCGAGAAAAGGGACCTATACTCCCCCCCCCCCCCCGATCACTCGCGTTCTACGCTTATATGTCATGCTCATTTCATTGATTAGTAGCTATGTGAGGTATCTTTGTGGATGTCGGACACTGACTGCTGTGGTTAAAGAAAGTCTCTGATACCATCTTAATCTGTCACGCCCCGGGGGTTTCATTAAGCGGAAGACGACCAACAAAAAGATTGAATTTGCGTATACATTTTTTTTTTTTTGAAAGTCCTTTCTCCCCGGTGCGTGCCTAGACCCGCCGCATACACAGATTCACCCCGCAAACGGGCGGAGTCTCCTCTGTATATGCAAGACATCGCAGTTACAACAATCATTTAATCACAGCAGTTTACTAACAGGAACGCGCAAGACTAAAGAATTCACGAGGCCGACTGATTTAAAAGGATAAATCCACAAGTTTTAAGTGCCCACACGGCACCCAGGTTTTTAAAATAGTTTTCGAAATTCATAAATCCACAGGATTTTTAAAACGGTGCCCACACGACACCCAGATTTTTAAAACAGTTTTCGCAATTAATAAATCCACAGGGTTTTTAAAACGGTGCCCACACGACACCCAGATTTTTAAAACAGTTTTCGCAATGCCTTTTTTTTTTCTTTTTCTTTTGTAGTTCAAAAGCGGCCAAACAGGAGAAGAATAAAATCAACCATCCACATAAGTAAGAGGAAACATCCCAACATCCACACCGACCCCACAAGGGTATCGAAATCCACACAGTCGGCTACTAACAGGTAATGAAAATGCGCATGAAAGAAGTAAATACAGTCTATGGCCTCGAAGGACCAAAAGTGCTCCTGCCACGGCCTCACCGTCGCCCTAGCTCTCACCCCTGAAGGAACCTGTCACAGAGTGGGAAGTCAGCGACACATGGTATAAAAGATGGAATGCAGGAAAACTGTAACTAAAGCAGACCGTGAGAACCATCCAGAGCAACCTAATCCGGGCACCTGCCCCGGCAACCCCACCGAGCACCTACCTCGGTAAACCACGCCAAGCACCTACCTCAACGTGTCGCACCGCTCACACCTTGGCGCCTCTAACCCCCCACCTATGGGGGCCCCCACTACGTCACCTCGTGGGGTGTAGTACCTGCTCCTTTTTGTTAATTTTTATTTTATTTTATTTTATTTTTACCCTAGTTTTAGTGGACCAGTGGGAGCTAATAGTGGTTTGTTTCTGGACAGCCCGTCGGGGCTCACGGGTATTTTTAGATGCTAGAGCTCGCGAAAAGGGGAACGGTGGCGCGATCGGATTCGAATTCCGACCCCGAAATCTCCCAGAGATAATTTTTGAAGGTTGCGACCAGTTTGAGCGCACCATGAAGCGTGCTGGCGATCAGCATGCCTTTCGAGGTAACCCGGACCCCCTTTATTCTTGAAATTCGATGGACTGGGTCAGCATTTTGGAGACCTAGGGTTTTGTTTCCCTCCTTCCTCTCGTGGCGTTAGGGCAGACCGGAGGCGATCGAGGGAAAAGAAGGGGGGAAAACGAAATCCCCATTCCTCTCCCTCTTTTGTTCAAGGGGCGACAGTGATCTGGGCGGTGGAGACAGGGAAGGGACGGAGGCCTTCCTGCTCGCCAGATCGATCGGGCAACGGTAGGACGATCCTCTCCTTCCTCTTCCTCCAGCGGATCGGATGTGAGTTTCTCCCATTTTTATTTTAGGTTTTACGTGGGTAAGGGTTTCTTGTCGGTCGTTTTGAGAACGAGGATCACCGCGCCGCCGCCAACATCGTCGGGGCGGCTGCCGGCGTAGCGGGGCCACCCGCAGGCAGGACACCCTCGCGGGCTGGGGCCGCGCGGGGTCGCCGGTGCCTGCGGGCAGCGCGCCCGCGCGGATCGAGGCCGAGCGGGGCCGCCCACAGGTGGGGCGCCCGCGCGGGCTGGCGCGCGCGGGGTAGCCCGCGCCTGCAGGCAGCGCGCCCGCGCCAGCGGGCAGTGCGCCCGCGCGGGACGGTGCCGCGCGGGGCCGCCCTCAGGTGGTGCGCCTGCGCGGGCTGGCGCCGCGCGGGGTCGCCCGCGCCTGCGGGTACCGCGCCCACGCGGGACGGTGCCGCGCGGGGCCTGCGGGCAGCGCGCCAGCCCGGGACGGTGCCGCGCGGGGCCGCCTGCAGGTGGAACGCCCGCGCGGGCTGGTGCCGCGCGGGGCCGCCCACGCCTGCGGATAGCGCACCCGCACGGGCCAGTGCCACGCGGGGCCGCACGCGGGTGGGGCACCCGTGCGGGCTGATGCCGCACGGGGCCGCCACCGACGTGGTGGGGCCGCGTGGAACTGTCCGCATGCGGGATGCGCGCCGCACGGGTCGTCATCATGCGGGAACTTCGCGCGCGGGGTTTTAGGAACGTGTCGGACTTCCGTCTCCTGCTTGTGTCATTGTTAGGTGTTTTTGATCACCACGTCTTAGTTTTCACTCCTTCAGGGACGCGGGACGCTGTGGGCTCGGCAGATACGCAGACGCGGACGAACCGAGCGCCGGTCTCCATCCAAGGTGGGTACACTTTTCCAGGGTCGGTCGGGAAAGGGTGTAAGTTACGTAATTGCATGTTCGGGCAAAGGTGGAATTTCAAATGATTACTGTTTATGATGCTAACCCTGCTTACACTATTTAGTTACTTATTTATTTAATTATTTGATTATGAGGCTCGTGTTTGCTACACGCACACCGGCGGTTTGGCCACCGCAAGGTTGTGCTTTTCCGGAAAAGTGGTACGTTGACCCGTGTACCCCACGTGACGGTGGCGTAATGGGGGCCCTCGTGGGTGGGGGGTGTGAGCGGTGATGCCGAGGCAGGTGCTCGGCGGCCGAGGTAGGTGCTCGGTGGGGTTTCCGAGAAAGGTGCTCGGCGCGGTTGCCGGGGGAGGTGCCCGGTTTGTCTTTACACAGGGTTGTACACTGTTGGTCACACATTGAGGAGGGGGTTGCTCCGGTTATCAGTGGTTTGCCTGATTTTAGCCCTTATTGCTTTTACTTTTATATCTTGTCACTGACTTCCCACTCCGTGACAGGTTCGTCCAGTGGCGAGTGCTAGGGCGTTGGTGAGGCCGCGTGAGCGATGTTTTGACTTTCAGTGACTGCAGAGACAGTTGACTTTTTCCCTCTTTGTTCTTTTATTACTCATGATAGCTAGATGTGGATTGCGATACCCCCGTGGGATCGACGTGGATGTTGTCTATTCGTATACTTTTGGATGAATGTCGTTCCTTTTCCTTTACTTGGCCTTTTTTAAACTACAAATAAGAATCAAGGAAAACTGTTGCGAAAACCGTTTTTAAAATATTGGTGTCGTGTGGGCACCGTTTTCAAACTCTGTGGAATTTATGTGATTTCGAAAGTGGCTTTATAAAATCAGGCATCGGGTGGGTGCCATTTTCAAATTCTATGGATTTATGTGATTTTGAAACGGATTTTATACAAACTCGGTGTCGGGTGGACACCGCTTTCAAAACTCTTTGTTTTTATCCTTTTAAAATAGTCGGCTCCTTTTCTACTTGTATACGATGGCGGTATATATTTAATGCATGTTGTATGTGTCTGTGCCTCGATCTAGTGTGGTTAAAGCTGGAATGAGATGTATTATGTAGTCAGGACGCCGTGCATATACAAAGGAGACTCTGCCCGTTTGCAGAGTGAATTTGTATATGCGGCGGGTCTGGGCGCGCACCGTGGCGGAATTGATTTCAAAAAAAAAATATTACGTTGATTTGGGAGCATCGGTGGCTCTTCTTCCGCGCGTTTGAAGCCCGGGGCGTGACATGGGGTACACGGGTCATAGACCACTTTTCCGGAAAAGCACACTGTGACACCCCCGGAATTTGGATTAGTCCTCTATATAAATAATATAATAGGACTAAATCTCTAACCCGGCTATAGCATTTTGGATGGTAGCAAGATCCAAGAGGAACATGAGAGTTAAGCATGCTAGAGCTAGAGTAGTTCTAGGATGGGTGACCCCCTGGAAAGTGGGGCGTCACAGTTGGTATCAGAGCCATTCACCAGCCGGAAATGTGAGATGAATCTCGGCTGAGCCAGGGTTATATAGCGGGTAGAGCGAGGCTCCCCGGCTAATGACCGTTGTGAGTGGAGTGCAGCTCCTCATTAGGTCGGCTAAGGCTAGCGAGACGAGTCTCACATCGCCTGGTGCTTGTGAGTGTGCTTGAGCCTGACGTGGACGTCAGGGCTTAAAGGGGGGAAGAATGTGACACCCCCGGAATTTGGATTAGTCCTCTATACAAATAATATAATAGGACTAAATCTCTAACCCGGCTATAGCATTTCGGATGGTAGCAAGATCCAAGAGGAACATGAGAGTTAAGCGTGCTAGAGCTAGAGTAGTTCTAGGATGGGTGACCCCCTGGGAAGTGGGGCGTCACACACACCCTCGCGGTGGCCAAACCGCGGGTGCGCGTGCTGCAGCCTCGAGCGTCGTAAACAAGTACACACATACCAAACCGATAATAACAAAAAATAGAGATCACCAAAGGTTAACACGGTTAGTCGAGCAGATAAAGTATGTTTACATGTTCCCGAAAGTCCCGGAACTAGACCTCAGAATGAGTACCCACTTTTCCCGTGTAACGACCAACGCTCGGTTCGTCATCACCATTTTGTGCTTCTCGGGCCTACACAGTCCCCTAAAGAGAAGGTCAGTACACTTGACAGACAAAAATAGAAAAAGGAAAACAACCCGGTTCAGTCGCGGAACGCGGCTCCAGGGTCTGGCGGCGGCGCCGTCCCGGGTCGGGTATGTTGGTGCGGGTGACCCCGCGCGGCGCCAAGCCCGCGCGGGCGCGCTGCCCGCAGGCGCGGGCGGCCCCGTGCGGCGCCAGGCGCGGGCGGCCCCGCGGGGAGCCAGGCCCTCGCGGGCGCCCCACCTGTGGGCGGCCCCGCACGGGCGCCCCACTTGCGGGCGTCCCCGCGCGGCGCCAGGCCTGCGCGGGCTGTTAAGGAATTTCTGTTGGCGTATTTCGTGAAAATGTATAAGTTTTGAAGATTGAAGATGAAGAATTTTGGATCATATACCTCAATCTCAAGAAAGAAGAATTCAAAAGGATCAGGTACGTTTAACTAAATATTTTTGGTGATCATAATACTTCTTATAGTGTAGAAACACTTGGATGAATTTTTAATTGCATAAAAATCAAAAATTGGACATATTACATGTTCAGGATCCGGATCAGGCACTACAGTCCGGACCTCGAACATAGGGTTGTCCATGCAAAATTCCAGTCCGGATCGGGGTTACTTCAGTCCGGACCCCGAACGTGAATTCTGTAGGAATTGCATGAACAGTCCGGACCGTGGTAATTTCAGTCCGGACCCCGAAGGTATGTTTTTCTGGAAATTGTCTGTTTAGCCACGACAGTCCGGACCGCCATAATTCCAGTCCGGACCGTCGTCCTGAAAAATTCCAGAAAAGGTTAGTTTTTTATTCTTATCCTCCTCCAACAGTTTCTAACCTATAAATAAACCCTACGATTCATTTTTTAGGGTAATCCAAAATACGGTCAAAAAGAAAAAAATCCACATATAGAGAAGAAAGGAAATAACTAGATTAAATCTATGTTTCTTCATCTATATTGATTAATTTGATTCTAGGTTTTTCAAGCTCAGATTTTGAGTAGAATCAAATTAATGAATACTTAGATGGTATTTCCGATCTATTTTTAATCTAAGTATTCGGTGGATCATCACCACCCAAAAACAACGATTTTCCCAAAATCGGCACGTGGACTCGCGTGGCCTTGTGGATTCAAGGTGCAACCGCTCTCGTGGATTCGGAGCGAGGTACGATCGTGGATTCGAGACATGCTACTGGGTGAAGACCGTGGATTCGGTTGGACGTCGTGGATTCGACGTTGGATGCCGTGGATTCGGCGTTGGACGCTAATCGTGGATTCGAGGAGCATTGCGGAGCGAGCGGAGAAGATCTTCTAGGAGCGTATGGAAAAAGGTCGAGTCGTCTGTGAGTACGGTATATCACCTTTGTACGTGTTATAATTCTAGTAGATTTCGCCGTGTTATCGGTCCCGTGGTTTTTACCCCTGGTTTTGGAGTTTTCCACATAAAAATCTTGTGTGTTATTTTTCATTTCCGCATTGGGTTTTATTGCGCAAAGATTTTTGAGTGTTTATTGTTTACACCTATTCACCCCCCTCTAGGTGTTTTTTTCCCCTATTTAGATCCATTATAAGCATAACCCATCAATTGGTATCAGAGCAGGAATTGTAGAGTTATTAATCCCAAAGGATCTAAATAGGTACTATCAAACAACTAGAGGGGGGGTGAATAGGTGTAATACTTAAAAACTCAATCTCAGTGCAAAATAAAAACCAATGCGGAAAATAAAAACAGCACACCAAGATTTACGTGGAAACTCCAATCCAGGAGAAAAACCACGGGACCAACACGCAATAACAATCCAATAAGAATAGAAGAATAACAAGGTGATTACCGACTCCACGGACTCAAACCCCTCCTTCAGCTTCTTCGGACCTTGCGCTGACCGGTTGGATATCCACGCAATAACAATCCCTAAGAAAAGAAGAATAACAAGGTGATTACCGTCTCCACGGATTTAACCCCTCCTTCAATTTCTTGGACCTCGCGCTCCACCGATTTTGCACGCCCACTGCACACGTTCGAATCCACGAACGCCACTCGAATCCACGAGCACACGTTTCGAATCCACGAAACGCCTTTAGCACACCGAATCCATGATGCCACGTCGAATCCACGACGCAAACTCAGTCGATAAGAATATTGACTTCGATGGTGATCCTTTGCTTAGATTCTCATTGAGGAACCGTAGAAGAAATCTCTAAGCAAAGATTAGATCAATTCGACAAAAGATATGTTCTTGAAAGAACCTTCGAATTGACCTAAAAGAGGCGAAAGAGAAGAACGGTAAAAACCTAGCCTCTAGGGTTGCTCTCAAGTGTTTAATTAATTAATCGGTAGAGAACCCCCGTTTTTGAGAAACCCTAAGTGTCTATTTATAGTTTAGAAACCTTTGGAAAGAGATAAGAATCAAAAACATACCTTATCTGGAAAATTTACGGATGACGATCCGGATCGGATTTACTGCGATCCGGATCGTCGTAACGAGATTGACGATTCCAGAAAACCAAGGGTTCGGGATCCGGATCGCATTGCCCGATCCGGATCGTTCATACAAATCAGAAAACTTAACATTCGGGATCCGGATCGGAAATTGCATGGATCCGGATCGAAGTCTTGTATGAAGCAACAACCTTCGGGATCCGGATCGTTGGCTCTGATCCGGATCCTGAACATGTCCGAACACGAGTTTTTGATTATTATGACAATAAAAGTTCATCCAAGTGTTTCTACACTATAAGAAAGTATACGGATCACCACAATTATTTAGTTAAACATACCTGATCCTCTTGAATACTTTCTTCTTGAGATTGATGTAACTGATCCACAATTCTTCAACTTCAATCTTCAAGACTCAAGATACTGAGTGTCAACTTGAGCTCTTGTTGAATCTTTTCTAAGTCTTTGATTGCTGATTGACAATTTGATCCCTTTAAGACTCCGACTCAACTCACTGACTTGACTCACGAAATATGCCAATACCAAAATGCCGTAACAATCTCCCCCTTTGGCAATTTCGTGACAAAACCCAAAAATACATAAAAGCGCTCAAGTCACTCATCTTAAACCAAAAAATTGAAACTCAATGTCATCACCCAAACATTGATTTTCTTTGCGTGAAAGATCCAATAAATACAAAATTACATTTGAACCAAACAGTCCTAGAACATACTCTATGACTTAGGACTTGGAGTCTTAAAGTGATGTAATTCCTGCAAAACAAAACTCCAAATAAAATCAAACGTTAGTCGTTAGAAATTAGAATCCTGCATTTGATCCGTCTTCCTTTTGGTTCTTTTGTTTTTCGGCTCTTTCAATTTTTCTTTGTCTCCCCCTATCTTGAGCATCTCTAACATGTTCTCCATGTTCTTGAGCATCTATGTTCTCCCCCTTTGTGGTACGATCATTATTTTCCGTTCTCCCCCATTTTTCCATTTTCGTTTCGTTTGTCCTCTCTTGATGATCTCATCTCTCTTGATGATCTCATCTCCGTCATTTCTCTTCTCCCCCTTTTTGTCACAAATTGTCAAACAGTGAACATACTAGACAAAAGGAAATCACCAACAACATCAGTTCAAAGAGAAAGAGAGATAAAAGCTCAGTTCCGGTATATAACAAAAATGCAGATTGCGTACCGATACCAGAAGGCAAAAAAAACAAATAATTCCTTGAAACAAATCCAAATTTTAGAATCTTTTCAAATACCGATTTGTATACCATCAAGAAAACAATTTAAGTGCTTTAACCAATGAATTAACAAGATGTCATTCAATCCAATTAATTTCACAAGATTAAAAAGATTTACTCCTAAATCATGAAAAACAAAGATAAAACATTATAAACAGTTTTTCATGTTATATTCATCAAACACAAGTCATCAAAAATAATCTTGAGATCCAAAGTCTATCAAGATGTAACGGACGTACAAAGATGACTTACAGAGATTTCCAAATGACATCAATTTGATTTCTTACCCTTTCAAATTTGAGATAAGCACTAAAATACCAAAGGGTGGCTCTTTGAGCATCTTTCAACTATCCCACCTTATACCAACCAGGAGATTATTCAAAATATAAGAGCTTTGCATATAAATCTCCAAATGCTTCAACTAAAGATTTTCTCATAAAATACTATCAAGCATCCATAACATGTGGTAGCTTCACACACAAACCGGACGACCGGGGTGGCAACTCTTTCCAACATGTGGTGGTACTTTTCACACTCCTTTCGGATGTAACTCTTTCCACATCTTTTGCAAATTATTTCAATACCCTTGTAAGAATGCAATCTCTTACGTGAAAGAATTATATCCCAAATTTTAGTCTATCGGTTGTCTCACGTTTATCACAATGAATTCACACAACCGAGATAGATTAAGCATCTAAGGATCACACATGATTTCTAAAATTTGATGCTTATAATATCAAAAACTCCTATAATGAAGTATCTTCAAGATTATGATTATGGAGTAAAGTTGATAATCCAAATAAAATTAAAATGGAGTGATTGAAAGTGAAAACCCTTTTTATTCAATGCACTTGTTCGTTAAAATCCTTTTGTTTAAACAAAACATAAAAACGAAGAGCATTGAAAAACATGTAATGCAAAGATTAAGAAAGATATGAAGAGAAAACCAATCAAAGCATTACATATAGTCATAAGCTATTTAGAACTTAAGACAAGGAAAGATATCACCTTTCCGAATCCAAAAATGTCGAATTCTGGGTTGTCTTGATTCATTGTGGTTGGGAGATGATAGCTTTGACTGTTGATCCACCTTAGGTCTTTGCCTCGCAGTGATCCACTTGTATGATTGATGATGTGGCTCGGACCTTTGGTGGGTTGAGAGAACTCCTTTGACTTGATGTGTCTTTTGATTCCGTTGAGTTCGCTCCGTAGATGAAGTTGCCGAAGAATTCTTCTTTCTCTTTTTCGGGCACGTCTTATCACGCCCCGGGTGTAAACCAGAACCCGGGCCCGCTCACAGATCCGCCGTGCATGCGGTATTTCCCACATACACGAAGCGTTGGTAACCTGCTCAGATAAGCAATAACAATAAAAGAGCATAAAGTAATCAGAGCTAACTAAAACTACTGTAACTCAGACAGAAGCTGGAAGTAAAAAGTACAACAGTAAAATAAACTACAGATGTCCCTCACACTGCTACTACAATATATACAGCTGGCAGAAGCCAGACCCAAAAGAAAGTAACTAAATACTGTCTGAGAAGTCCAGGTACCCAAAACTCTCCAGCTACAGTCCGCGGGTGGCACTCTATCTAGTCCGCGATACGCTTGCCCCGATCAGTTGCTGACGGCCCAGCAACTCCCACAGAGGACTCTGCAAAACAAGGGAGAGAGAGAAACAAGCAAAACAGTGGGGGTAAGTACTACTATAAACAGTAGCCTCCCTTAGTGGGTAAAGCCTCAGCTCAGGTATGCCCACCAGGAAGATCAGAGGCATAAAGGAAAGGGATAAAAAGGGGAGTGTAATATGAGCAACTCAGATGAAATGCTACCCCTAATATGCCTCTACATGCTAAACCAATCAGGATGACAAAGTATGCATCTGTGTCAGAAGCCTGTCTAGATGACCCAATCTGACCGCCAGTGGACACTGGCACTGCCTGCTCTGCCGCCTCGGGTATGCCAGCCTACGCATAACACCGAAGCAAAGGAGTCCCCAGGACTCAAAGTCTGGCAACCGCGCACTCCGGAGTCGCACTCGTGGGGAGCGACCCACACGAGAGAAGTAAGTAACCACAAGTAACTGTCTCTAGCAGGACTGGATCGAGACTCAAAGAGGTGGGAAAAAACCCTCCACTAAAACAAGCCCGATCCCCCAAGTACCCAATCTGATGCAATAAGACGACCCGGTCAACCACCCAAGATCCGTGGTCGCCGCAACACCCTGTCAAAAGCCCACACTGTCCCAAATCCCCAATACCTGACTAGACTGTCCGATACCCGCTCGAACCCGAGCAACTATGCCTCAAGTCTACCAGGATAGAAGAAGGAGAATTAGATGCATGGTTTCTCCTAAGTCAAGTCCCAAAAACAGTGTAGCAGTAAAAGATGACATTATTAGGTGACCCGTTTAATCATGCATTGTTCCAACATTTGTCCAATTTCCCAGAATAAGCAATATAGAGTGACCTGAGCTAGAGTGACAGTCTTATAAGAGGAATCATTAGTTTTACAGTCCACAATTACTATTTTATCTTCAGATATACCGTTCAGATTTGATAAGTGGTTAAAACAGGTGATCATTCTAACAATAGGATCTGATTAATAAGAGTTAATTCCCTAAGCATGCAAGTCTACCCATCTTATATTTAGCATCTTCAATTTAGGGGCACTCTAACATTCCTAGTGGCATACCAAAGAGAGGAGTACAACAACCACCCACCTGATCAGTCGAGCTGTCAAAAGTCCTACAACTGATAATACCAAAGATGGCGGCTACACAGAGTCCAAACGGTCCCGCGCAGTCCACACTGCTCCTGGGTACAAAAACCGAGCTGTCACAATCCATATATATCCCCAGAACTGCCAAATTTAACAAACAATAACTCCGCTGCGAAGATGAACAAAAATCACCTGCTCACAGTCCTCAGAAAAATCCTAATAAAATATCCCCGCGGTCTACGTGTCGATAGCTTCGAAACGACTACCTGCACATCCAAATCCGAGTTTTCTACGCTGAGATATAAATCCGGCAAGAAAATAACCTCTAACCCTACTGTAGAAATTTCCCCAGATCAACATCCGGAAAGAGAGGAGATTCTCACCTTCGAGGCAATCTCCTAAAGTCCTGAGAAAAATACAGCAGATTCCTCGCGAAGAGTAGATGAATTTAGGCTCTTGAATCACCCTGATCCGATGTCTGTACGCGAAGTTATGGCCAAAACACCGTGTCGCTGTCCAAAAATCCGCAAAGAAAGAGGGGCAACAGAACACTCAAATACCTCCAAAATCCGAAATTAATTTGGGGAAACTTTGAATATCAAAATCAAAGTCCTACCTGTCGTGAGTCCAACGGCGCAAAAATCGTCGAAGTCAGGTGTCGGGTAAAGCCAGGAGAGTCTGCGCACCGAGAGGACCCAAAACGGGTCGAAGACGAACTAAGCGCGCCGTCTCGGAAAACGGCCAACCTCGGAAACCGTGCTCCACCACAACTCCGGAAAGCTACTGCTGGAAAGATCACTGGCAGGGGAAGACTTCTTCTTCAGAGCCCACTGCGAAATTCCCACAGGAAATGGGTGAAAAAAAGGCCTCAAACCGGATAAACAAGCCTAAATAAGGCTTATCGGATTCCCGGATCCAACCCGTTAGCCCGGGCTGATCCGGCGCGGCCCGGGCCGGACCAGACGCCGTCCAACCCGCCTGGGCGCCCGCCACGTACCCCCAAACAGGGGACAGCCGTGCGGGGTCACCGCACGCGCGCCACGCGCCCCCCCGCTACAGCGGCGGGGCCCCGCGGGTGGCGACGCGTGGCGCAACGCCACGCGTCGACCGCTCCGCCGCCCCCGCTCACCGCTGAAGGGCCCAGTAGGCCGGGAGCGCGTGGACCCGCCAATGCCGCTGTGCCACGTGTCGTGCACCCGGTCCACGCGCCGCTCCGCACTTTTCCCTGGACCGAGCCGCGCGCACCCGCCAATCCGCACGCGCCACGTGGCCCGCCCCGCGGTCTATGCACCCGCGCGCCATTCCCGTGGACCAGGCGGTGTGGGCCGACCAATCCCGAGCCGCCACATGGCACCAGCCGGTCCACGGTCACCCCCCATGCACCCGTTTTCCCCCGAAACTTCCGGTAGCCCGTTTTTGGTCATCCAGACTCCAAATTTGGCAAATAAATAGCCGTTTTCAAGTGTTTTTCCGTGCTGAATCCAATTCTACCATCTGTTTGGCCATAATCCTTCCCGGAATTTTGGCAAACACAGCCAAAGGCCAAAACAGTAAAAGATACCACTCAGGTCCAACAGTAGCACCACTTTGATGCACCTTGGGCCAGATACACCAACAATAGGTGTTCTCAACTGTAGATTCAGTCGGAAAACTGTACGGGGTTTACGGTCTCCACATCCTCCCCCACTAAAAGGGAGTTTCGTCCTCGAAACAAAAGGAAAGTAAACCTGCGTACCACAATCAGGAATCTCGAACAGGGAAGGGTAGGTATCCCGCATCGTCGTCTCAAGCTCCCAAGTGGCCTCTCGTTCCTCATGGTTGCTCCAAAGGATCTTCACATAAGGTATTGCCCGGTTGCGCAATTCCCTCACCTCACGAGCCAGAATCCGCAATGGGCGCTCCTCGTAAACCAAGTCCTCGCCGATATCCAAGGATGCGAAGTCGATGACATGAGACGGATCGAATACATATCTCCTCAAGGCCGAAACATGGAAGACATCGTGAACACCAGCCAAACGGGGAGGTAGAGCAACTCTATACGCCACAGGGCCTACCCTCTCGAGCACTTCAAAGGGTCCAATGAAGCGAGGACTAAGCTTTCCCCGAACTCCAAATCTCTTGACCCCTTTCGAAGGCGAAACCTTCAAAAAGACATGATCCCCAACCTGGAACTCAAGGTCTCGCCGCCAAACATCTGCATAACTCTTCTGGCGACTCTGGGCCGTCTCCAAGTGCCGTCGTATAACTTGGACCTTCTCTTCCGCCTCCAGCAGTAAATCTGGCCCCAGCGTCCTCCTCTCACCCACATCACTCCAATAAAGGGGCGACCGACACTTGCGTCCGTACAACGCCTCAAACGGAGCCACCTTAATGCTCGCTTGAAAGCTGTTGTTGTACGCGAACTCAACCAGGGGTAAGTGTCGGTGCCAACCTCCTCCAAAATCCATAACGCACGCACGCAACATATCCTCAAGCGTCTGAATGGTGCGCTCTGACTGGCCGTCTGTCTGTGGGTGGAATGCCGTGCTGAAACTAAGCCGAGTACCCATGGCTGACTGTAAGCTCCCCCAAAACCGTGACACGAACCTCGGGTCTCGATCTGACACAATGGACGCTGGTACTCCGTGCAATCTCACAATCTCAGCCAAATAAAGCTGTGCCAAGCGCTCTATGGACCAAGTCATCTGCACAGGCAGGAAATGAGCTGACTTGGTAAGTCTATCAACAATCACCCAAACTGCGTCGGCTCCACTCTGTGATCTCGGTAGCCCGGTCACAAAATCCATGGTGATGCGGTCCCACTTCCATTCGGGAATTGGAAGACTTTGCAACTTGCCAGCAGGTACCCGATGTTCCGCCTTCACTTGCTGACAAGTTAAACACTGAGCCACGAATCTTCCAATATCCCGCTTCATTCCAGACCACCAAAAGAGTGCCTTGAGGTCCCTATACATCTTAATACCTCCAGGGTGGACGGTATAAGGTGTATAGTGAGCCTCTCTCAGAATCTGATCCCTGATCTCCGAATCTGTAGGCACACACACTCGGTCCCTGTACCGCAGTACTCCCGAGCTATCCATTGAAAAATCCCCTAACTGCTCTGCCTGAAGCTACGATCTGATCCTCGTCAAGTAGGGGTCCCCACTCTGTGCCTCACCAATCCTATCCAACAGAGTGGGCTGCAAGACCAAGGACAAGAGTCTAGCAGAGACCCCAGGGGACACTACCTCTATCTGTAGACGCCTCAACTGCTCCACAAGTGGTGCCTGCTGAGTAATCATCATGCTCAAGCTCTCTTGGCACCGCTCAGTCCAAATAAACTTCACCCCCTTTCTCGTCAGACTGGTCAGGGGAGTAGAGAGCTTCGCAAAGCCCTCAACAAAATGACGGTAATAACCTGCTAATCTAAGAAAGCTACGAACCTCAGTAACCGTCGTCGGTCTAGGCCAATCCCGAACTGCATCAATCTTCGTCGGGTCCACTGCCACCACTGCGGCTGATATAACATGGCCTAGAAAAGCAACCTCCCGAAGCCAAAATGCACACTTCTTCAGCTTGGCAAACAGCTTCTTCTCTCGCAGAAGCTGTAGCACAATCCTCAAGTGCTCCTCATGCTCTACCTCACTCCGGGAGTAGACCAAAATATCGTCTATGAATACAACGACAAATCGATCCAAGTACGGCTGAAACACCCGGTTCATTAAATCCATGAATGCAGCCGGGGCATTAGTTAGTCCAAAAGGCATGACTGTAAACTCATAATGCCCATACCTGGTTCTAAAAGCCGTCTTGGGAATGTCCTCGGCCCTCACCCTCAACTGGTGGTAACCTGACTGAAGATCCAACTTCGAGAACACTGTTGCGCCCTGCAACTGATCAAACAGATCATCAATTCGTGGTAGCGGGTACTTGTTCCGAATGGTTACTTTATTTAGCTCTCGATAATCCACGCACAAGCGAAGTGATCCATCCTTCTTCTTCACGAATAAAACAGGCGCTCCCCACGGAGATACACTGGGTCTCACGAAGCCCACATCCATCAAATCCTGCAACTGAGCCTTCAATTCCCTCAGTTCCGCTGGGGCCATCCTGTAAGGTGCCTTTGAGATTGGTGCGGTCCCTGGAACCACATCAATCACAAACTCCACCTCCCTCTCCGGCGGCAAAGTCGATAGCTCAGAGGGAAACACATCCGGGAACTCGCGGACGATAGGGATATCCTCGAGTCCCGGTGCCACCGTAGGCACCTCTACGACCGTCGCCAAGAAAGCGATACAACCCCTGCTCATCATTCGCCGAGCTCTCGATGACGAGATAGTCATCGCAAATAGGGTACTCTGACAGCCTCTAAATACGAACTCCTCCTGCCCTGGCTCACGAAGAGTCACTGTCCTCTCTCTGCAGTCGATAGTGGCGGAATAACGGGATAGCCAATCCATCCCCAGCACCAAGTCGAAATCATGGAGCTGCTGCAAGACAAGCAAGTCTGCCGGCAAAATCCAAGGCCCCAACTGCACCGGGCATGTCAAACAATGCTCCTCGACATGCATAACGTGATCAGGAACCCGCACCTCTAATGCATATGACAAGGACTCTACCTCTAGACCATGCAGGGATGCAAATGCTCGACTAATGAAAGAATGAGATGCACCAGTGTCGAATAAAGTGCGAGCCCGAATACCAAGGAGCAGAGTAATACCTGCCACCACCTGGTCTGCCGCTGAAGAATCTGCTAACTGGGCGGCATACACCCGCCCGCTCGGTGCTGGAGGTCGAGAATCTGTAGGATGAGAGGTGGACGGCCTGCCCGCTGGGGCATAAGACCGCTGGGCTGGTGGCTGCTGCTGCCGAGGGGAATATGGAGTCGACGCCGAAGAAGGTGCCGAGGAAGTGGAAAGGGGGCAGGTAGCTCGCACATGCCCCGGCTGTCCACAACGGAAGCATCGACCCCATCTCTGGTCACAAGTGATAGCGGCATGCTGACCTCCGCAGAAGATACATTGGTCAGAAGATCGGGGCTGTCTCGGCTGCTGCTGCTGCCTTGAGGACTGCTGCTGAGATCTCTGCTGCCTCTGCTGCGATCTCTGCTGCTGGTGCTGCTGCTGATGCTGCTGCGGTCTCTGGGGTCCACCTGGCCCTCTCCTATCAGGTCGCCCACGGCCGTAAGACTGGGACTGCGGCGGCCGTGGCGGTCTCCATGAGCTGGCCTGTCCCCCATCCTCCGGGGCTGGTCGCTTCCTGTCGGAACTCTGCGCGACCGCGGCCCTCCGTCTGGCCACCTCCTGATCACCTCTCTCCACCCACTGTGCGTGCTCTGCGGCTGCCTCTAGGGTCTGAAATCTCTGGGCATGCACAAGTGTGAAAATCTCTGGGCGAAGGCCTGCCTCAAACATCTCTACCTGGTGCGGACCGTCACGGGCGACGAAAGGCACACAGTTCAGCAACTCCATGAACTCCTGGAAATAGACATGAGCCGATCGATCGCCTTGCTGCAGATTCTTCAAGTCGTCCTCCAACTTTTTCTTCACACTGGTAGAGAAGTAGGTGTCCAACACCATCCGCTTGAACTCCTCCCAAGGCAACTGCCGAGTGATCCGAAACTCCAGTGGCTCTACCCGCTGCCACCAAAAGTCTGCATCTCCGTCCAAACAGTGCACCGCCATGTGCCCTCGGTACTTCGGGTCGACGAAGAAGTCCCGAAAAAGCTTCTCCATCGCAGAAAGCCATCTCCCAACATCCCGGGGCTGAGCATCCCGCCCCGAGAACCTAGGTGGTCCCCGCTTAACAAACTGGGAGAGTTTGTCAGCAAAAACCTGCTCCTCCTCCGCAGTCAAAGGCCGGATAGCTTCAGGAGCCCCGCTACTCGAAGAAGGTGCCAACGGCGCAAAAGGTGCAACAAGGGGCACAGGAGCCTCCGGAACAGCTGGGGGTGGTGCCTCCCTCCGAGCAAGCAGTTGCTCAATCCTCTGCTCCTGGCGGCGCTGACCCTCCGCCAACTGGGCCACCAAGGCCCTCAACTCAGTAAGCTCTGGGGGTGTAGGCTGCTCTGGCTCAACAGGGGGCGAAGGGACACCCCGAGTGGGAATCCGACATCGAGGAGGCATCCTGCCACAAGGAACCAAACATCAGTAACAAAACCCCACACGACCCAATCTGGCGGAAGTCAAAGACATCCCCCTATTTCTGTAACCTTATGTTGTCTGCAGCCAACATAATGGTTCAACAGAAATAGACTATGTCGATCCCTCTTCACTCACAGGAAGAGTTAACTATCAAAATCACCGACTTCCGCAAACTGTCACGCCACTCACGCCCTAACATCCTAGGGTCTGTCCAAAAGCCTAGGGTTTCCTAAGTCCCAACTGACCCATCCCTAAGCTCTGATACCAACTTAATCTGTCACGCCCCGGGTGTAAACCAGAACCCGGGCCCGCTCACAGATCCGCCGTGCATGCGGTATTTCCCACATACACGAAGCGTTGGTAACCTGCTCAGATAAGCAATAACAATAAAAGAGCATAAAGTAATCAGAGCTAACTAAAACTACTGTAACTCAGACAGAAGCTGGAAGTAAAAAGTACAACAGTAAAATAAACTACAGATGTCCCTCACACCGCTACTACAATATATACAGCTGGCAGAAGCCAGACCCAAAAGAAAGTAACTAAATACTGTCTGAGAAGTCCAGGTACCCAAAACCCTCCAGCTACAGTCCGCGGGTGGCACTCTATCTAGTCCGCGATACGCTTGCCCCGATCAGTTGCTGACGGCCCAGCAACTCCCACAGAGGACTCTGCAAAACAAGGGAGAGAGAGAAACAAGCAAAATAGTGGGGGTAAGTACTACTATAAACAGTAGCCTCCCTTAGTGGGTAAAGCCTCAGCTCAGGTATGCCCACCAGGAAGATCAGAGGCATAAAGGAAAGGGATAAAAAGGGGAGTGTAATATGAGCAACTCAGATGAAATGCTACCCCTAATATGCCTCTACATGCTAAACCAATCAGGATGACAAAGTATGCATCTGTGTCAGAAGCCTGTCTAGATGACCCAATCTGACCGCCAGTGGACACTGGCACTGCCTACTCTGCCGCCTCGGGTATGCCAGCCTACGCATAACACCGAAGCAAAGGAGTCCCCAGGACTCAAAGTCTGGCAACCGCGCACTCCGGAGTCGCACTCGTGGGGAGCGACCCAAACGAGAGAAGTAAGTAACCACAAGTAACTGTCTCTAGCAGGACTGGATCGAGACTCAAAGAGGTGGGAAAAAACCCTCTTTCCGTGGTCGCCGCAAGTACCCAATCTGATGCAATAAGACGACCCGGTCAACCACCCAAGATCCGTGGTCGCCGCAACACCCTGTCAAAAGCCCACACTATCCCAAATCCCCAATACCTGACTACACTGTCCGATACCCGCTCGAACCCGAGCAACTATGCCTCAAGTCTACCAGGATAGAAGAAGGAGAATTAGATGCATGGTTTCTCCTAAGTCAAGTCCCAAAAACAGTGTAGCAGTAAAAGATGACATTATTAGGTGACCCGTTTAATCATGCATTGTTCCAACATTTGTCCAATTTCCCAGAATAAGCAATATAGAGTGACCTGAGCTAGAGTGACAGTCTTATAAGAGGAATCATTAGTTTTACAGTCCACAATTACTATTTTATCTTCAGATATACCGTTCAGATTTGATAAGTGGTTAAAACAGGTGATCATTCTAACAATAGGATCTGATTAATAAGAGTTAATTCCCTAAGCATGCAAGTCTACCCATCTTATATTTAGCATCTTCAATTTAGGGGCACTCTAACATTCCTAGTGGCATACCAAAGAGAGGAGTACAACAACCACCCACCTGATCAGTCGAGCTGTCAAAAGTCCTACAACTGATAATACCAAAGATGGCGGCTACACAGAGTCCAAACGGTCCCGCGCAGTCCACACTGCTCCTGGGTACAAAAACCGAGCTGTCACAATCCATATATATCCCCAGAACTGCCAAATTTAACAAACAATAACTCCGCTGCGAAGATGAACAAAAATCACCTGCTCACAGTCCTTAGAAAAATCCAAATAAAATATCCCCGCGGTCTATGCGTCGATAGCTTCGAAACGACTACCTGCACATCCAAATCCGAGTTTTCTACGCTAAGATATAAATCCGGCAAGAAAATAACCTCTAACCCTACTGTAGAAATTTCCCCAGATCAACATCCGGAAAGAGAGGAGATTCTCACCTTTGAGGCAATCTCCTAAAGTCCTGAGAAAAATACAGCAGATTCCTCGCGAAGAGTAGATGAATTTAGGCTCTTGAATCACCCTGATCCGATGTCTGTACGCGAAGTTATGGCCAAAACACCGTGTCGCTGTCCAAAAATCCGCAAAGAAAGAGGGGCAACAGAACACTCAAATACCTCCAAAATCCGAAATTAATTTGGGGAAACTTTGAATATCAAAATCAAAGTCCTACCTGTCGTGAGTCCAACGGCGCAAAAATCGTCGAAGTCAGGTGTCGGGTAAAGCCAGGAGAGTCTGCGCACCGAGAGGACGCAAAACGGGTAGAAGACGAACTAAGCGCGCCGCGTCGGAAAATGGCCAACCTCGGAAACCGTGCACCACCACAACTCCGGAAAGCTACTGCTGGAAAGATCACTAGCAGGGGAAGACTTCTTCTTCAGAGCCTACTGCGAAATTCCCACAGGAAATGGGTGAAAAAAAGGCCTCAAACCGGATAAACAAGCCTAAATAAGGCTTATCGGATTCCCGGATCCAACCCGTTAGCCCGGGCTGATCCGGCGCGGCCCGGGCCGGACCAGACGCCGTCCAACCCGCCTGGGCGCCCGCCACGTACCCCCAAACAGGGGACAGCCGTGCGGGGCCACCGCACGCGCGCCACGCGCCCCCCCGCTACAGCGGCGGGGCCCCGCGGGTGGCGACGCGTGGCGCAACGCCACGCGTCGACCGCTCCGCCGCCCCCGCTCACCGCTGAAGGGCCCAGTGGGCCGGGAGCGCGTGGACCCGCCAATGCCGCTGTGCCACGTGTCCTGCACCCGGTCCACGCGCCGCTCCGCACTTTTCCCTGGACCGAGCCGCGCGCACCCGCCAATCCGCACGCGCCACGTGGCCCGCCCCGCGGTCTATGCACCCGCGCGCCATTCCCGTGGACCAGGCGGTGTGGGCCGACCAATCCCGAGCCGCCACATGGCACCAGCCGGTCCACGGTCACCCCCCATGCACCCGTTTTCTCCCGAAACTTCCGGTAGCCCGTTTTTGGTCATCCGGACTCCAAATTTGGCAAATAAATAGCCGTTTTCAAGTGTTTTTCCGTGCTGAATCCAATTCTACCATCTGTTTGGCCATAATCCTTCCCGAAATTTTGGCAAACACAGCCGAAGGCCAAAACAGTAAAAGATACCACTCAGGTCCAACAGTAGCACCACTTTGATGCACCTTGGGCCAGATACACCAACAATAGGTGTTCTCAACTGTAGATTCAGTCGGAAAACTGTACGGGGTTTACGGTCTCCACACGTCTTCACCAAATGTCCTTCAAGTCCACATAAGTGACAAGTTCTTCCTTTGCAAATTATTTCAATACCCTTGTAGGAATGCAATCTCTTACGTGAAAGAATTATATCCCAAATTTTAGTCTATCGGTTGTCTCACGTTTATCACAATGAATTCACACAACTAAGATAGATTAAGCATCTAAGGATCACACATGATTTCTAAAATTTGATGCTTATAATATCAAAAACTCCTATAATGAAGTATCTTCAAGATTATGATTATGGAGTAAAGTTGATAATCCAAATAAAATTAAAATGGAGTGATTGTCACGCCCCCGGGGGTTTTTGAGTCTATTTAAGCGAAAAATCGTGTGTATTTTTTTTTCTTTTAACAAGGTAATTTAAACCTCATCCCCGGTGCGTGCCAGACCGCCACATACACAAATTCTCACTGTCCGCGGACAGAGTCTCCTTTGTATATGCACGGCGTCTCACTTACAACAACATACATCCAACACCAACCATCAACCATATAATAGACATTCAACATCAAGCGGAATAATAAAGCGGCATCAATGTTTTAGAAAGGATAAAACCAGCAGTTGCAAAACCCGTGCCCACACGACACTTCGTTTTGAGAAAACCTTTTCGAAGTCATTTGGTTTATCATGAAAACATGCCGCATACAAAAACATCACCAAAAGAACCAAACTATAAACGTACAACTCATCCACAGTGCTAAATAATACATGTCCACGATTATTACTACCCACAAGCAAATTAACTAAATGCGTAAAAGAAATGAGATAATGATAATAACCAAGTGTCCTGACTACGGCCCTCGCGACGCAGTCTCGACAAACTCCCGGCTAACGCCTCTCGTAGCGCCTGTCACGGAGTGGGTAATGTCAGTGACAAACAAAGTAGATGTCTAATAACAATAAGGAATAAGGAGCAAACCGGAAACACCAAAACCATTTCGCTACAACCCTGCACATGTTAAGCTGGGCACCAACCCCAGAATTATCAATTAAATTGGGCACCAACCCCAGATTATCTGTCGGAGAGACTAAAGTCTCCCCTCGTGCACAAGCACCTACTTTGATGCATTTACCCCTTCCACGGTGCTGGTGTGCTATTCCCAGCGGGCGCGAAGGGGTCCTCACGGCACCCACACTTTTGTGAGGAACACGGGTCATACAAGACCACTCTTCCGGAAAAGTACACCCATGCGGAGGCCAATCCGCCTGTGTACGTGCAGCATCCCAAAACAGATTTGCCGAGATCGGCGTGTCATGAACAATGCGACCGCAGCCGCTTCAATTGTTAGATAAAAACACGATTATGCGAAAGGTTAAACTGTCCATCTACTTTGTTAGATAAATTGAGAGCACTTTAATGACGATAGATGCACTTACTGCACTGGCTGTATTTACAGCAACCGTACCCACCTATTTGGAGAGAGATCGGAACACCCGAATCTTTCGCGCACCCCCGCTGCGCGTCTGGACCTAAAGAAAGTCCGCACGGATAACTATAGTCAAAAGCGTGTACTAACATCTGAAAACACAAGACCCACTTTACTCTTTTCGACGGGAAAGTCCAACAAAACTCAATCCTCAATCGGTAGCCCACTCGGGACGTCCCTGGTTAGACCAAGAAGGCCCCGACGGCGGAAATGATGAGAAAAGAGACCCGACGGCACGCCCCCGACGATTTCGTCGAGGCGCGGAGCGTCGGCGAAATTAGCACCCGACCTAATAAAATAATGACCAAGAAGGTCCCAAGTGGCCATGCCAAGAAAGCCACGGAAATAACGATCCCAACGGCGAAAACGGCGCTCAAAACGGTGGAAAAACGGGCGAAAACGGAGCAAATGAACTTCGGGCTGTCGGTTGGTGCACGGGGGCAACCGTGCACCGGGTTCACGGCGTCAGGCGGCGGCGGCATGCGCCGGGTGCACGCAGGAGGCGTGCACCGCGCATCTCGGGCCGGGCCGGTGCACGACCCGAGCGTGCACCGGGTCCTTGCCCTACGGCCGCAAGCGCGTACGCCGGGTGCACGCATGAGGCGTGCACCGCGCGCCTTGGGCCGGGCCGGTGCACGAAACCGTGCACCGGGTCTGGTGCTTCCGACGCTGCGGCATGCACCGGGTGCACGCCTGGACCCGTGGACCGTGCTGTACGGACAAGCACAGTAAACCCTAATTTCGCGGTTTCTTCTCCGTTTGCGCTCCCGTTTCGCGGTTTCTTCTCCGTTTTCGCTCCCGTGCGACTCCGGCGAAGACCCCGCGACCATGGTAACGGCGGCGGCGGCCTCCCGTTTAAAAACGGCGGCGGCGGCCTCCCGTTAACCCACTATGTTCCAACGAAACATCCCAAAAATCTCCGAAAAAAAAACACGATAATTCTAACGACTAAACCAACGATCGACGAACAACCAAAACGTCGGTCGGAGGTCCGATAACAAGAACTCGATTAAAGACCACCAAGAACTCAACGAAAGAGATGACGGAAAACTCCCAAATAATTTAAATAAATTATTTTACTAACCGAAGATCGACGGGAAGGTTGTCCGGTCGCGTTCTTGCCTTCGGTTCGGTGTCCGGGAAGATCGGGCTCCTTCTCTTTCTCCTTTCCCTTTCTTCCGGCTAGGGTTCCGTCTTTTCTTTTTTTTTTTTCCCTTCTCTCCGATTAGGGTTTTTATTTTCTTTTCTTTTCCTTTCCGATACTCAGGATCCCTTATATAGTCGTACTTTACCTTTAATTAATTCCTCTTTAATTCGTACGTAAGAGAATTAATTAATTTTCCGTCTGGGATAATTAATTAACTAATTAATTATCCCCCACGAGATAAACCACCTTATCTCTAACGGGTGCAAGATATTTAGCACGGATTCCGATGCACGACTAATTACCATATCACTTTGGGTCCCGTTCAGGGGGTTCCCGATATCGAATTTCAGATCCGATCGCGCCGTCGGCTTTCTTTTTCCGCGCTCTATCGCAGAAAAATACTAGCATCTCACAATGGCCAACTTCAAGAATTGAATAATTTTACTTCACTTAAAGGCTTAAATGACTACACGTAAGTCAAAAATACCCCGAAAGGCCGGATCACTACAGTGATTGAAAGTGAAAACCCTTTTTATTCAATGCACTTGTTCGTTAAAATCCTTTTGTTTAAACAAAACATAAAAACGAAGAGCATTGAAAAACATGTAATGCAAAGATTAAGAAAGATATGAAGGGAAAACCAATCAAAGCATTACATATAGTCATAAGCTATTTAGAACTTAAGACAAGGAAAGATATCACCTTTCCGAATCCAAAATTGTCGAATTCTGGGTTGTCTTGATTCATTGTGGTTGGGAGATGATAGCTTTGACTGTTGATCCACCTTAGGTCTTTGCCTCGCAGTGATCCACTTGTATGATTGATGATGTGGCTCGGACCTTTGGTGGGTTGAGTGAACTCCTTTGACTTGATGTGTCTTTTCATTCCGTTGAGTTCGCTCCGTAGATGAAGTTGCCGAAGAATTCTTCTTTCTCTTTTTCGGGCACGTCTTCACCAAATGTCCTTCAAGTCCACATAAGTGACAAGTTCTTCCTTTCAATTTGAATGTGGAACTTGAAGCATGCACAGTTTGGTCCTTTTTGAATCCCAAACCAACCTTTCTTGTTTGACCTAATCCGCACATACAATCTAGTTTCTTGGAAACGGTTGAAAGTCTTTGTATGTCGGATTTGTTGGGTTATATGTAATACGGATCTAAATAGGGGAAAAAACACCTAGAGGGGGGTGAATAGGTGTAAACGTATAAACACTCAAAAAATTGTTGCGATAAAACCCAATGCGGAAATAAAAATAATACGCAAGATTTTTACGTGGAAAACTCCATCACCGGAGTAAAAAACCACGGGACCGATAACACGGCAGAAATCCACTAGAATTAAAACACGTACAAGGTGATTTACCGTACACACTTACGACTCAACCTTTTCCATACGCTCCTAGAGGATCTTCTCCGCTCGCTCCGCGACGCTTCACGAATCCACGATCTGCGCCCAACGCCGAATCCACGGCGTCCAACGTCGAATCCACGACGTCCGACCGAATCCACGGTCTTCACCCAATAGCACCCTTCGAATCCACGAACGTGCCTCTCTCCGAATCCACGAGAGCGGTTGAACCTTGAATCCACAAGGACACGCGAATCCACGCGCCGATTTTTGGGGTAAATCGTTGTTTTGGGTGGTGATGATCCGCCGAATACTTAGATCAAAGATAGATCGGAAATACCATCTAAGTATTCATTAGTTTGATTCAACTCGAGATGTGAGTATGAAAACCTAGAATCAAACTAATCAATATAGATGAAGAAACATAGAGTATTCTCTAATGATTTCCTTTCTTCTCTATATGTGGGTCTATAGCCGTATAAAATGGTATATGAAAATGACGGCTAAAGACTATGTGGATTCCCCTAGAAAAAGAGTCATAGGGTGTATTTATAGGTTAGAAACCCTAGGAAGGAGATAAGAATCAAAAACCTAACATTTCTGGATATTTTACGGACGGCGATCCGGATCGGACTAGCTGTGATCCGGATCGTCGTAACGAGTCAGCCAGTTCCAGAAAAACGAAGGTTCGGGATCCGGATCGAAGTGCATGATCCGGATCGTTCATACAGTTTACCAAACATCAATGTTCGGGATCCGGATTGCGAAGCATGATCCGGATCGTTCAAGGAAAATGGTAAACTCACTGTTCGGGATCCGGATCAAGAGACTACGATCCGGATTGAACTGATGTATGAACGAACCACCTTCGGGATCCGGATCGAACAACCTGATCCGGATCCTGATCATGTCCCAAGTCCAGTTTTTGATTTTTATGCAATGAAAGATTCTTCCAAGTGTTTCTACACTACAAGAAGTATTCGGATCACACAAAATCTTTAGTTAAACATACCTGATCCTTTTGAATTCTTCTTTCTTGAGATTGAGTTAATTGATCCAACTTTCTTCACCTTCAATCTTCAAGACTTGAGACTTTCACGAAACTACGCCAACTCAAATTCCGTAACAATCTCCCCCTTTGGCGGTTTCGTGACAAAACATAGATCCACTAAAGAAAATTCAAAAAGATATTTTTGTTGCTATCACCATACAACAAAAATTTACAATGGAGATCCAAAAATTTAAAAACATGAGATAAACTCCTAAAACAGACTCTAGACTTAGACATCTGTACTCTCTGCACAAAGAAATCATTCTTGACAAAAAGAGATCGTTAGATACCTCAAGAATATTTAGCATACAAAGCCTAGTACAGAGATAGAGTTTATCTAATCATCATGACATTTGAGAATTCAGATATGTAAGAGAATCTTAGTCAAAAACCAACATATCTTCTATGCAACTAAAAACCAAATGTCACAAAAATGTTAGTCCAACATCAACTTGTTAGTTAAATTACATGCCCAAATAGTTAGTCGAATAGTTAGTCGAGACATGCAAACAATCACAAGATGAAAAACCAAAAGTTGAAGTTGAAGAGATACTTACCTTGATGTATACAAAATCTTCATCATCAAGATTTTCACAATCATTGTTCAAGTTCCCTTACCTTGATGTTCATTCACATTGTCACGCCCCGGGGTCGAAACTGCGACCTGGGCTCGCTAACAGATCCGCCATCTGTACGGAAACTGCCGTACAGACGAAGCGTCTAGCCTGCAAAAGACAAAACTACAGCTACACAGATATCAGAGCGGATAAAAAGCTGTACTATAAATTTTTTCTCAACCACAAGCTGCTACAACACATAGCCTATCTCCCAAAATCAGATGATACAAGAAGTAGTGCACCTATACAACATCTACAAATCCAAGGGGAGATAGCTAAACAGGAAACATAACCAACTCCCACAATCCGGGATGGTACATCTACCTCTCTCTAAAGTAACAATGCTGGTAGGGAACTATCACGCGACTCCCTGTCCTCGGTCCGTCCAGTCAAGCACAGCAGGAACGGAAGAAAGCCTCAGCAACCTGTCACCGACAGAGGGTGTGAGAACTACATCCTACAGTAGTTCTCAGTGGGTACCGTCTCCAAGAACCACGGTCTGCCCACTAAGTCTACCAGAGGCATAAGATAGAGAAAAGACTGATAATAAGATAAATAAGCTGGAAAAGAATCTACAGCTATCATGCCTCTATCTACTATGCTCAATATGAAGAGACTATGGATGATGGAATGCAGTCACTCACTGCTGACAATATGTCACAAGTACTAAGCCCAAGACGCTCTACTATGACACATGCTACGCCATCACTCCCTCAGTACATCTCAAATCTCGGCGACTGCCCACCCGGGTCCAGTCGAGTCAAGCCTGCGCCCCCTGGTGTATCAACCAGGGTGTCCCAACGGACAAACTCAATATCTCACACAGTGACCCCATGGTAGCACGGCCAGGGGTATCAAGCGACCACTAGTATATGAACTAGGCGCATCATCGCAGCCTCGTCAGGCTCGGTATCATCATCGCAGCCTCATCAGGCTCGGAATCATCGACGCACCCGGGGCGTGGTTCGAGGGGTGCGACCCCACCGAACTCAAGTATCTCATCAGTATCACTGTCTCACAAGTGGCTCCTGCAGGCTGTGGTCCTCGATCAAACAGATCGGTAACTCGATGCTCAAAGCACAAACTCAGTCGGAGAACCCTCCACGACTCAATCTCACAACACTGACCCACTCAACGAAGGTACTACACAGCTGGGACCACCGTCTCACCCACGGCTCCCACAACACAACTCCACTGAACTCAACACTCAACTCACGGCCGGAGCTACTCCACGGCCAGATCTACGAAGGGTCCGAAACCCAGGGAGACTAACATCTACGTCCCCAAGAGAGAAAGCAGCCCTTAGAACCCAGATCACTTGAATCCACTCGGGTGGATAAGTTTATAAGAAACCATGTCATTTATTTCAGAAAAATCATTCGATCTGAGAGAAAGCCATCTTTATAATGATTTTTAGTCTTTTTAGGAAAACCCTTTGAAATCAAGTTTTATGCCCAAGCCTCGAAGAGCTGACGCCTTCGTCCCAACGGACGAGAACAGACTCCGACAACCTTGCGAGGCTTGGAAGAAACATTGGCTGACTAAAATCCTGTATTTATCCAAAAAGGTTCTGGGTTCAAGGTCCTGCTAACACACGTGCACCACGATCCCAACCTGGTGGTGACGAGAAGAACAGTGGAAAGGAAAAACCCCCGGGACCACCGTTTATCTGAAACGGCTCCCCAAAATGCTAACACTGGCCTAACCCAGCCACCAGACCCCACTCGGCCCCCCGGGCCCGAGTGCAACACCCGTCCCACAACACTCTGACCACTCGGCCCACTACCCGGGCGAGGAAACTCTAAGTCCCGAAGGATAAGAAAAGTGCGGGATGTCTAAAGCATAAAGGAACCTAGCCCAAATTAAGGTTCACAATGGTCTGGTCAAACTCATGCACATATGACGGGGGTGCTAGTTAAGTTCCAAGAAAACACTTAAACTAGCATGCAATCCTATCACAATAGAATTAGAAGAAAGTCCGTAGACTTGGAGAGAAAACCAACCCACCTCAGAAAGCCACCAATTGCTCGTCGACACTTGCAATTGGCACAGCGGCTTACCTGGCCTCCAAGGGGTCCGCACGCAACACGAAGCCCGATGCCAGAAGCCGCACGCAAAACGGAGCACGCGGCGACCAACCACACGACCGCGCGCTCCGCGGAAGCTAAAACCGCACCGCAAGCTGTCAGAAGCGAAGAAAACGCAAAAAATCAATCCACACAGTCAAAACCGAGCATCCGACGGCGAAAAACAGCCTCCGTCGGCGAAAACAGCCTCCGTCAGCGAAAAAAAACAGCGCCCGACGGCGAAAAACAGCCCGTCGGCGAAAACCAGCGCCCGACGGCGAAAACAGCCCCGTCGGCGCAAAAACTGCTCAAAAACAGCTTGCGAAAAGCCAGCGAAAACTGCTCAAACTGCTCGCGAAGTCTGCTCGAAAAACGCGCTAAACCGCTCGCAAACCGCTCGCGAAAAACGGCGAAAACCTGCGCGAAAACCTGCGCGAAACGGCGCGAAAACCTGCGCGAATACTGCGCGAAAACCTGCGCGAAACGGCGCGAAAACCTGTGCGAAAACTGCGCGAAAACCTGCGCGAAACGGCGCGAAAACCTGCGCGAAAACCTGCGCGAAACGGCGCGAAAACCTGCACAAAAACCTGCGCGAAAACCTCCGCAAAAACAGCGCGAAACCAGCGCGAAAACCCCTCGCGAAAACAGCGGCCGACGGTGGGAAACAACGACGCCGGCATGCAAACCGAGGCGCCACCACTGTCCCGGGAGCACGCCGAGCGGCGAAAAACCAGCCGCGCGACGAGGGAGGCCCGCCGCACGCCGCCCAACCAAGCGGCGCCGCGCAGCGGCCTGCTGCGCGGTGCCGGAGCGCACCGCGCAGCGCCCAGCGGCGCTGCGCACAGCGCCCAGCGGCGCTGCGCGCAGCGCCCAGAGGCGCTGCGCGCGGGCCCGCGCGCAGCCCTGCCGCGCGGCCCTGCCGCGCGCGCCCGCGCGCGGCCAGGAGGGCCCGCGCGCACGCGCGCGGCCCTGGCGCGCGCCCCCGCGCGCGGCCCTGCCGTGCGCCCCTGCGCGCGGCCAGGAGGGCCCGCGCGCACGCGCGCGGCCCTGCCGCGCGCCCCCGCGCGCGGCCCTGCCGCGCGCGCCTGCGCGCGGCCAGGAGGTGCCGCGCGCACGCGCGCGGCCCTGCCGCGCGCACCAGCGCGCGGCCAGGAGGTGCCGCGCGCACCTGCGCGCGGCCCTGCCGCGCGCACCTGCGCGCGGCCAGGCAGCGCCGCGTGCAGCACTTTGCTGCACGCGACGCCGCGCCCAGCGGCACCGCCACAGGGTGCTGCCAATAGCAGCACCCTGGCGCCGCGCGTGCGCCGTTGCGCGCGCGCGCGGCCGCCGGCGACGGCAAAACCCAGAAAAAAACCCAAAAATCCGATAAAATCCAAAAATCCCAAAAATCCAAGAATCCACATTTTTCATGATTTTTAAACACCAATTAAAAATCCTCAAAGCTCCAAAACACCGAAAAACCTCAAAAAGAGAAATTACTTACCTCGTTGTCGCACGCCGCACTCCCACGGCGCTCTCTCGGCCACCAACGGGGAGTCCAAAAATCCGAGAAGCTCCAAACTCCACTCCTTCCTTTTCTTCTTCCTTTTCCTCTCTTTTCCTTTCCTTTCTTTCTTTCTCTTTTTCTTTCTTTCTTCTCTCTGCTGCAGAGGAGGGTGGAGGCAGCTTTTATAAAGCAAAAGCTTTATTAATTAAATCCGTTAATTAATTAATTCCAATAATCCAACTCCAACTCACTTTTTGCCTTCGGGCTCTCTGCCGCTGCCCGGAACCTCCCGAACTCCGCTGTAAATCGAAATTACACGCGCTCACAGCTTTTTCTCTCCAAAAAGCTCATCCGTTGAGGCGGGGTGCTCAAATCAGTTACCGGCTCCAAAATTGCCAGTTCCAACTCACTTTTTGCCTCCGGGTCCTCCGCGTCAGTCCGGAACCTCCCGAACCTCGCTGTAAATCAAAAGTACACGTGTCCACAGCTTTTTCTCCTCAAAAAGCTTATCCGTTGAGTCGGGGTGCTCAAATCCATTACCGGCTCCAAAATTGCCAGTTCCGACTCACTTTTTGCCTCCGGGCCCTCCGCGTCAGTCCGGAACCTCCCGAACCTCGCTGTAAAACAAAAGTACACGTGTCCACAGCTTTTTCTCCTCAAAAAGCTTATCCGTTGAGTCGGGGTGCTCAAATCCATTACCGGCTCCAAAATTGCCAGTTCCGACTCACTTTTTGCCTCCGGGCCCTCCGCGTCAGTCCGGAACCTCCCGAACTTCGCTGTAATCAGAAAGTACACCTGTTCCACGTGTTCCTGAATTTCCGGCGCTCCACGGTGAAGTCTGAAATTCCCAATCTCATCCTCAATCGGCCTACAAAGCCCGGAAAAACCCCGAATCGAGCTGGAGCTTCCGCGTTGATCCGAATCAACCCGGCATCAACTGTAACCTCAGATACAACATGCTCAAGGCAACTCTCTGCTCCAAGTCATCTGTGTGGTCGGCGCGCTATCCAAAGTCCCGGTACTCTACACTCTCCCCTCCTTCAAAAGGTTTCGTCCTCGAAACCAAAACACACACCCTACCCCAAGAAACTTACATCGGGAATATCATCAACTCCAACTCTCTCTCAAAAGAAAAGCAGCCGAAAATAGCGAAAAGTCCAAAATTTCCAACGGACCGATGCTTTCGCCCCGATCAAAACAGGAACAGGTTCCAGCATCGCCTCCATTTCTGGAGTAATCCTTCGAAATTTTTCGCTCCGCTGCTATTTTCGGGGTTAAAACGGGAAAACAAGGAGAGAGAGATGTTGAAGTTGTCCCTGCTGTGGCCGCAACCCAAAACCACCGTCCACCAACTCAACCAAGTAGGGGTGCAAAACTCTGATCTCAACCACAAGGAAAGGAAGTCATACCAAGTACCAAGCGATCCGCTAACCTGGCGCCCACCAATCGGCAACTCAAACTCATCCTCTCGGCTCTCAGGTGGTCGCTCAACCCAACAAACAGGCATCGCCGAACCTTCACTGGGTAAACTCAACCGTAAATTCCATAACTTCACAAGTAAGAATTTCTTCGGTTGCTTCAGATAGCTCAAATCCTTGTTCGACTTCAACGAAGAAAAGCCGATAAAGTGCGCGGGTTCAATTACACTTCTTCCTACCAGACGAAAATCACGGTCCAAACTCCCCGCGTAAACTCAAGTCTATAAACATAAACCTCTGCGGCTGGTGGCTTCCAAAAGATCGAAGTCTCTAAAAGGCAAAAACTCCTCCGTTGCTCCTTAGCAACCAAAACAATCAAGTCTCGCAGGTACATCCCTCGATTAGGCAACCAACAATTCCCCCCTTGGAGTTGCTGCCCTAACCTCCAGTGATCTTGAAGCTCTAAGCCACTTCGGAAACAAATCCAAATATCCACGACGGGTCTGGCTGCTAACCCGTTCCAACACAGCTGGAGAACTCGATCCTTCCATTACTAACAATCGCAGGCCTCAGTCAATCCACTTGACCGCAAGGCAAGCTCAGGAATCCTCTACCGGGTTCTGAACACTAACCGGGCACGGCCCCCGGCTGCAAGGTTCCATAACCATGTCGACCACTAACTCGGTCTCCAATCCACTATCTCGGCACCTCAACCGCCGAGAACCTCCAGGTCTCTGTCTCCTCTGAGACACAGATCCTGGGGCTGGCACCATGGCAACCTCGATCCACTCCACTAACCCGAAAACAGGCAATACCGGAAGACTCTCTCTCTGGAGCTGGTCCCTCAATCTCCGTCCCTCCTGGACGTGATCAGTGATCCTCGGTCAATCCATCGTACATGCCCAATCGCTGCATCTACGGTCGGCACTCGCCGGGAATACACAATGAGATAGATATCCAGGTGCAGTCCCCTCTCAACATACACAACCCTGAAGCCTCAACCTGGGCGACAAGGGCCCACTGCTCAACCATCGCAGAAACTCACTCTCGGTGGTCCAACAGGACGAACCCGACGCCACCAACTCTCGGCGTCCCACACGAAAGGCGCAAGATCCCGCGCCCTGACGCTTCTCCTGGATGAACAAATCCTTGAACAGCTTTTCCACAGCAGCGATCCAGTTCTCGGCCTCCCAAGGCCCCCAACTTAAATCCCAAAATCTGCAGGGGATGGGACTGGATGAAGTAGAATAATCGGTTGGCAACCACTCGCTGCTCCTGCACTATCAGTGGTGCGACCAGGGTCAAAATCGACAATGTCGCGGCTGGAGTACTACTGGCGATACCCCGGGAGATGCTCTCAGCTCAAACATGCGCAACACACGCTCCATGTTCTTCTCCTGGCGCCGCAACGCCTCCGACATCTGGGCCCCCCGAGCCCGCAGATCCTGTACCTCACCCTGCCTAGCCTGCTCGGCAGCCCGCCGTCCGGGCTCTTCAGCTGAGGTCAAACGCCCGCTCGTCGCTGCACGACGTCTCGGCGGCATCGCAAGTAACTGAAACAAAAACAAACATCAGGACACAACAACCACACGACCCAATCCAGCGAGAGTCTAAAATCTGTTATCCTTCCTAAAGTATTATGTTGTCTGCAGCCAACATAATCACCTTGAGAGAATAACATATCAAATCTCTCATCCCAACCCGAGGGAGAGGTAAAAACTCAATCTGGACTCTCGCTAAAAGTCACGACTCTCACGTAGTCATCCTAATGTCCAACCACAAGCCTAGGGTTTCTAAGTCCTCAATGACCTATAACCTAGGCTCTGATACCACTCTAATTTGTCACGCCCCGGGGTCGAAACTGCGACCCGGGCTCGCTAACAGATCCGCCATCTGTACGGAAACTGCCGTACAGACGAAGCGTCTAGCCTGCAAAAGACAAAACTATAGCTACACAGATATCAGAGCGGATAAAAAGCTGTACTATAAATTTTTTCTCAACCACAAGCTGCTACAACACATAGCCTATCTCCCAAAATCAGATGATACAAGAAGTAGTGCACCTATACAACATCTACAAATCCAAGGGGAGATAGCTAAACAGGAAACATAACCAACTCCCACAATCCGGGATGGTACATCTACCTCTCTCTAAAGTAACAATGCTGGTAGGGAACTATCACGCGACTCCCTGTCCTCGGTCCGTCCAGTCAAGCACAGCAGGAACGGAAGAAAGCCTCAGCAACCTGTCACCGACAGAGGGTGTGAGAACTACATCCTACAGTAGTTCTCAGTGGGTACCGTCTCCAAGAACCACGGTCTGCCCACTAAGTCTACCAGAGGCATAAGATAGAGAAAAGACTGATAATAAGATAAATAAGCTGGAAAAGAATCTACAGCTATCATGCCTCTATCTACTAATTATATGCTCAATAAGAAGAGACTATGGATGATGGAATGCAGTCACTCACTGCTGACAATATGTCACAAGTACTAAGCCCAAGACGCTCTACTATGACACATGCTACGCCATCACTCCCTCAGTACATCTCAAATCTCGGCGACTGCCCACCCGGGTCCAGTCGAGTCAAGCCTGCGCCCCCTGGTGTATCAACCAGGGTGTCCCAACGGACAAACTCAATATCTCACACAGTGACCCCATGGTAGCACGGCCAGGGGTATCAAGCGACCACTAGTATATGAACTAGGCGCATCATCGCAGCCTCGTCAGGCTCGGTATCATCATCGCAGCCTCATCAGGCTCGGAATCATCGACGCACCCGGGGCGTGGTTCGAGGGGTGCGACCCCACCGAACTCAAGTATCTCATCAGTATCACTGTCTCACAAGTGGCTCCTGCAGGCTGTGGTCCTCGATCAAACAGATCGGTAACTCGATGCTCAAAGCACAAACTCAGTCGGAGAACCCTCCACGACTCAATCTCACAACACTGACCCACTCAACGAAGGTACTACACAGCTGGGACCACCGTCTCACCCACGGCTCCCACAACACAACTCCACTGAACTCAACACTCAACTCACGGCCGGAGCTACTCCACGGCCAGATCTACGAAGGGTCCGAAACCCAGGGAGACTAACATCTACGTCCCCAAGAGAGAAAGCAGCCCTTAGAACCCAGATCACTTGAATCCACTCGGGTGGATAAGTTTATAAGAAACCATGTCATTTATTTCAGAAAAATCATTCGATCTGAGAGAAAGCCATCTTTATAATGATTTTTAGTCTTTTTAGGAAAACCCTTTGAAATCAAGTTTTATGCCCAAGCCTCGAAGAGCTGACGCCTTCGTCCCAACGGACGAGAACAGACTCCGACAACCTTGCGAGGCTTGGAAGAAACATTGGCTGACTAAAATCCTGTATTTATCCAAAAAGGTTCTGGGTTCAAGGTCCTGCTAACACACGTGCACCACGATCCCAACCTGGTGGTGACGAGAAGAACAGTGGAAAGGAAAAACCCCCGGGACCACCGTTTATTTGAAATGGCTCCCCAAAATGCTAACACTGGCCTAACCCAGCCACCAGACCCCACTCGGCCCCCCGGGCCCGAGTGCAACACCCGTCCCACAACACTCTGACCACTCGGCCCACTACCCGGGCGAGGAAACTCTAAGTCCCGAAGGATAAGAAAAGTGCGGGATGTCTAAAGCATAAAGGAACCTAGCCCAAATTAAGGTTCACAATGGTCTGGTCAAACTCATGCACATATGACGGGGGTGCTAGTTAAGTTCCAAGAAAACACTTAAACTAGCATGCAATCCTATCACAATAGAATTAGAAGAAAGTCCGTAGACTTGGAGAGAAAACCAACCCACCTCAGAAAGCCACCAATTGCTCGTCGACACTTGCAATTGGCACAGCGGCTTACCTGGCCTCCAAGGGGTCCGCACGCAACACGAAGCCCGATGCCAGAAGCCGCACGCAAAACGGAGCACGCGGCGACCAACCACACGACCGCGCGCTCCGCGGAAGCTAAAACCGCACCGCAAGCTGTCAGAAGCGAAGAAAACGCAAAAATCAATCCACACAGTCAAAACCGAGCATCCGACGGCGAAAAACAGCCTCCGTCGGCGAAAACAGCCTCCGTCAGCGAAAAAAAAACAGCACCCGACGGCGAAAAACAGCCCGTCGGCGAAAACCAGCGCCCGACGGCGAAAACAGCCCCGTCGGCGCAAAAACTGCTCAAAAACAGCTTGCGAAAAGCCAGCGAAAACTGCTCAAACTGCTCGCGAAGTCTGCTCGAAAAACGCGCTAAACCGCTCGCAAACCGCTCGCGAAAAACGGCGAAAACCTGCGCGAAAACCTGCGCGAAACGGCGGGAAAACCTGCGCGAAAACTGCGCGAAAACCTGCGCGAAACGGCGCGAAAACCTGCGCGAAAACTGCGCGAAAACCTGCGCGAAACGGCGCGAAAACCTGCGCGAAAACGTGCGCGAAACGGCGCGAAAACCTGCGCAAAAACCTGCGCGAAACGGCGCGAAAACCTGCGCAAAAACAGCGCGAAACCAGCGCGAAAACCCCTCGCGAAAACAGCGGCCGACGGTGGGAAACAACGACGCCGGCACGCAAACCGAGGCGCCACCACTGTCCCGGGAGCACGCCGAGCGGCGAAAAACCAGCCGCGCGACGAGGGAGGCCCGCCGCACGCCGCCCAACCAAGCGGCGCCGCGCAGCGGCCTGCTGCGCGGTGCCGGAGCGCACCGCGCAGCGCCCAGCGGCGCTGCGCACAGCGCCCAGCGGCGCTGCGCGCGGCGCCCAGCGGCGCTGCGCGCGGGCCCGCGCGCAGCCCTGCCGCGCGGCCCTGCCGCGCGCGCCCGCGCGCGGCCAGGAGGGCCCGCGCGCACGCGCGCGGCCCTGCCGCGCGCCCCCGCGCGCGGCCCTGCCGCGCGCCCCTGCGCGCGGCCAGGAGGGCCCGCGCGCACGCGCGCGGCCCTGCCGCGCGCGCCTGCGCGCGGCCAGGAGGGCCCGCGCGCACGCGCGCGGCCCTGCCGCGCGCCCCCGCGCGCGGCCCTGCCGCGCGCGCCTGCGCGCGGCCAGGAGGTGCCGCGTGCGCCTGCGCGCGGCCAGGAGGTGCCGCGCGCACGCGCGCGGCCCTGCCGCGCGCCCCTGCGCGCGGCCAGGAGGTGCCGCGCGCACCTGCGCGCGGCCCTGCCGCGCGCCCCTGCGCGCGGCCAGGCAGCGCCGCGCGCACTTGCGCGCGGCCCTGCCGCGCGCACTTGCGCGCGGCCCTGCCGCGCGCACCTGCGCGCGGCCAGGCAGCGCCGCGTGCAGCACTTTGCTGCACGCGGCGCCGCGCCCAGCGGCACCGCCACAGGGTGCTGCCAATAGCAGCACCCTGGCGCCGCGCGTGCGCCGTTGCGCGCGCGCGCGGCCGCCGGCGACGACAAAACCCAGAAAAAAACCCAAAAATCCGATAAAATCCAAAAATCCCAAAAATCCAAGAATCCACATTTTTCATGATTTTTAAACACCAATTAAAAATCCTCAAAGCTCCAAAACACCGAAAAAACCTCAAAAAGAGAAATTACTTACCTCGTTGTCGCACGCCGCACTCCCACGGCGCTCTCTCGGCCACCAACGGGGAGTCCAAAAATCCGAGAAGCTCCAAACTCCACTCCTTCCTTTTCTTCTTCCTTTTCCTCTCTTTTCCTTTCCTTTCTTTCTTTCTCTTTTTCTTTCTTTCTTCTCTCTGCTGCAGAGGAGGGTGGAGGCAGCTTTTATAAAGCAAAAGCTTTATTAATTAAATCCGTTAATTAATTAATTCCAATAATCCAACTCCAACTCACTTTTTGCCTTCGGGCTCTCTGCCGCTGCCCGGAACCTCCTGAACTCCGCTGTAAATCGAAATTACACGCGCTCACAGCTTTTTCTCTCCAAAAAGCTCATCCGTTGAGGCGGGGTGCTCAAATCAGTTACCGGCTCCAAAATTGCCAGTTCCAACTCACTTTTTGCCTCCGGGTCCTCCGCGTCAGTCCGGAACCTCCCGAACCTCGCTGTAAATCAAAAGTACACGTGTCCACAGCTTTTTCTCCTCAAAAAGCTTATCCGTTGAGTCGGGGTGCTCAAATCCATTACCGGCTCCAAATTGCCAGTTCCGACTCACTTTTTGCCTCCGGGCCCTCCGCGTCAGTCCGGAACCTCCCGAACCTCGCTGTAAAACAAAAGTACACGTGTCCACAGCTTTTCTCCTCAAAAAGCTTATCCGTTGAGTCGGGGTGCTCAAATCCATTACCGGCTCCAAAATTGCCAGTTCCGACTCACTTTTTGCCTCCGGGCCCTCCGCGTCAGTCCGGAACCTCCCGAACTTCGCTGTAATCAGAAAGTACACCTGTTCCACGTGTTCCTGAATTTCCGGCGCTCCACGGTGAAGTCTGAAGTTCCCAATCTCATCCTCAATCGGCCTACAAAGCCCGGAAAAACCCCGAATCGAGCTGGAGCTTCCGCGTTGATCCGAATCAACCCGGCATCAACTGTAACCTCAGATACAACATGCTCAAGGCAACTCTCTGCTCCAAGTCATCTGTGTGGTCGGCGCGCTATCCAAAGTCCCGGTACTCTACACACATCATCATTGTACCTTGATATTTCATCATTCAATTTCATCATTCATTGTTCAAAGTTCTCTCTAACTCTCTCCCCCTTTTTGTCACAAACAAAGCCAAAATTACAAAATTTAAGGAGAGTTAAATAGTTCACAATCAAGAAAATCCTGAGAACTAAAATTAACACTTAAAACTTAAAAACCTGCAATATTAACGATAAGGGTTAGAGCATAAAAGATCAAGCCAAATCAGAACTATCTGAGCTAGTATCGTCTATCTTGTTCAAGATTCCTTTCAGCATTCGCGATAATTTGGAACATTTCTTTTTCATCTGTTTTTGGTCAGCAGCCATTTGTCGGAGACCTAATGCCAATTTCTCTTGCTCAGCAGAAAGTCTTCTCTGGTCCTGATGAATGGCGGCCAATACAGTAGCTGCTAGAGCGTTTCTCTTGGAAGTCGCTGGACGAGTTGTAGAGGCAGATGATGCATGCTGGTCTTCAGTCCATGCGAATTCGCTAGGTACAGAGTATGCTCTAGAGAGGGATTCAGTACTTTGAATTCCACTTCCATCTTCATTTTCCTTAATCCTAGCCGAGCTGATAAAGTCATGTGGAGGTGCTTGGCTAGCAGCTGGTTGCTCAATGGAGATTCCTTGTGCACTCCCTCTTTTGCGAGCAATACTTTTTCTTCTTGTCTTCCCAGAAGTTTCTTCCATTGGAGCTTTTCCTTTCTCAGCAGTAGTGGGCGGAGCCTTTGATGTTTCTGCAGGTGCTTTTCCTTTTGAAGCAGTCGGTACAGTCGTTGCTTCGACTTGCAGTTCATCCCAATTAATTGATTCCGTTTCAGATTCTGTATCGGAATCATCTTTAGCTTTCTTCGCTTTCTTAGCTTTCTTAGCCCTCTTGGGCTTGACGGTGTCTCTTGTATGAACCATAGCCGCAAGTAGAAAAACAATCCAAGTGATCACCATTGCTAATGGTTTCTTGAGAAAAAGAATCCTGTGTAGACCAACTCAAGAGCACATGAAAAATTCTTAGTTTTCAAAAATTTTAAAAAAATTGTACCCAAACAATCATAATCATGTAGAGAGACTAAGAATCAAATTAGTTTTGCAAAAGGACTTTTAAAAATAGATCAATTGCATGATTTTCAAAAATCCTTATTATATGCCCTAAAACCGAAATTTTAGAAATCGAAGCCTAAAAATTCGTTAATCAGGAGAATACCTAGCATATAATCAAAACTAATCTACCCAGAGTTCTTATTTCAAAAGAAATTTGATCAAAAACCATCCACAAACAAAGTTGATCCAAGAAATTTATCACGTTTGTGGAGGGAAAGAGAAAAACGGTGAAAAACCGAGATTTTGATCAATAAAACTTACTTGGAGTTGAAGAACCTGAGTTTGAAAGCTTCCAGGAAGGATGAAATCTAGAGAGAGAGGCTCTGGAAACTTTGGAACAAAAGATTGGAGTAAAGAAATCAAAAACCCCTTTCGTTCCTTATAAAACCTAGCCGCGATCCGGATCAGTTCATAACTGCGATCCGGATCGGCTACCCGCAGTAAGAAACTGCGTTCGGGATCCGGATCGGCAGATACAATCCGGATCGTCAGCCCGCAGAAGAATTCCTGCGTTCGGGATCCGGATCATCTAGCCCGATCCGGATCGGCCCCAACTTTTTCTATAGTAAAATTTCAGAGAAATTCAGGAAAAACCAGAAAAAGATTGTAAGCACAAATGTGTATCAACTTTAAACAAAAATCATCGTTTCATACAACAAGAATTAGATTATGCCAAATCTATCAATAATATCCAAAAATGAAACGAAAATTTACAAGAATTAAATCCCTTAAAGTTGAACACCTTCAATCACATCTAACTTGATCTTATGAGTAATGCCTTTATCAAATCATCAATTCAGTAAAGAAAATGAAATACAAAGATCAATAGATGTTTGAAATCCCAAATATAGTAGATAATGTATCTAGACAATCTGTTGAAGAGAGTGGCTCTTTGAGCATCTTTCATTAAAAACCCACCTTATACTAACCTTGAAATTTGACAGAGTCAAGTATTTCAACATGCATTTTACTTAATCAAAAATTTGAACAACCATGCTTGGTATACATGTGGTAGCTGCACACAATTACTCGGACGACCGAGGTGGTAGCTCTTTCCTCCATGTGGTGGTAGTTTTCACACTCCTCATTGGGATGTAACTCTTTCCACATCTTTTGAGCATTTTACCTTTTCTAAGACTCCCCCTCAATTGGCTATCAATTATTTAAGATATAAAGTATTCAACCAAATATTGATCTCGATTTCATACTCGACTAAGCAGTCAAATAAGATAATGACTATACCAAGAGATCATAGAGAGAGAGAAATTGACTTTGATCACTTTAGAAGATGATTTAATTAACATAAATGATCATTGCAACAGTGAAATATTATGATGGCAAAAGCATAATAAATTTCTAAATGTGCGAAAAGATGCAATTAAAGTCAATTATGATCTATGCTCAATTAATGTCCTATGTACAAACATAGATAATGAACAAAACAAAAACAAATACAAAACCTATCCTAAGCAAGGATTTCAAAAAGAAGATTATTTCAAGGAAAGCATCCCAATTGCTTTTCGTAAATGAATAAAACGTTTTTGATCCAAAGGTTTTGTTAGAATGTCAGCTAATTGATCCTCAGTTGAAATATATGAAAGTTGAAGAGTATTTGATTCAACTAGCTCTCTAAGAAAATGATATCTAAGTTCAATATGTTTGTTCTAGAGTGCAACACAGGGTTTTTAGAAATGTTAATAGCACTAGTGTTGTCACAAAGTATTGTTACCGAAGATGCTGAAATGCGGAAGTCGCTCAATATGCTTTTCATCCAAATGAGTTGAGTTGAGCAACTTCCAGCTGAAATGTATTCCGCTTCGGCAGTCGAGAGTGCTATGCAGTTCTGCTTTTTACTGTGCCATGCAACAAGGCAATGGCCAAGATAGAAGCATGCACCACTCGTGCTTTTCCGATCATCCACTGATCCTGCCCAATCGGCATCTGAGTATCCAACAATATCCAAACTTGTTCCCATAGGATACCAAATTCCGAAATTAATTGATCCTTTGATATACCGGATGATCCTTTTCACCGCTTTCAGGTGAACCTCCTTTGGTGCTGATTGATATCTCGCGCAAATCCCAACACCAAAAGATATATCCGGGCGACTAGCCGTGAGGTAAAGTAGACTTCCAATCATACTTCGATACAATTTCTCGTCTACATTCTCACTATGTGATTCACTTCCAAGTCCCTTGTGGCTAGTTCCCATTGGAGTCGGAAAATCTTTACAATTTTCTAGATCAAACTTTTTGACCAACTCCATTGCATACTTGGATTGACTCAAGTGAATACCTTCATCATTTTGTTTAATTTGCAATCCAAGGAAATAAGTCAATTCGCCCATCATGGACATCTCAAATTCGCTTTCCATGGTCTCCGCGAATTTAGAAGCATCGTTATCTCTTGTTGCGCCAAATACTATGTCATCGACATATATTTGTGCTACAATGAAATTGTTTTGATAATGCTTCACAAAGAGAGTCCTATCAGCTCCCCCTCGAGTATAGCCCTTCTCCAAAAGGTGCTTTGTTAACCTTTCGTACCATGCTCGCGGGTGCTTGTTTCAGACTGTAAAGAGCCTTTTTCAAACGAAAAACATGGTTAGGTTGTTTATGATCTACAAAACCTTTCGGTTGAGCCACATAAACTTCCTCATTTAAAAACCCATTTAGAAATGCGCTCTTAACGTCCATTTGAAATAATTTGATTTTAAAATGACAAGCAATAGCAAACAGTATACGAATGGACCGAGTCTAGCTACAGGGGCGAAGGTTTCATCAAAGTCTATACCTTCTACTTGAGAGTAGCCTTGAGCAACTAATCGTGCCTTGTTTCCTGATGATAGTACCATCCTCATTTTTCTTGTTCTTGAAGATCCATTTGGTACCTATCACATTGTGTTGCTTTGGAGGCTTCGTTAATTCCCAGACTTTGTTTCGCTCAAATTGATGGAGCTCTTCCTGCATTGCTTTATCCAGTAGTCATCCTGAAGAGCTTCATCTATGTTCTTTGGTTCGATTAAAGATACGTAGCAAGCGAATTCACAAACCAACTGCCTCCGAGTTCTGACTCCTTCTTGTGGATCTCCAATAATATTCGATTCCGGATGATCCTTGGAGATTCGTAACGTTTGTTGAAGCGGAGTACTCGGAGATATATGAGATGATTCCTGCACATCAGATAAACTAGAACGAACCATTAGATGCATCATTAATATTGGAAGTATATTATGAGAAGATGCACTAGCAGGAGAATCATCATCTAGAGAGATATCGAGGGTAGATTTTCCAGTTTCAAGTGAAAAGCTTCATCTACTTTAACATTTATAGATTCTACGATCGTCTTAGATTCAATGTTAAATACTCGATATGCTCTGCTATTCGTAGAATAACCCAGAAATATCCCTTCATCACTTCGAGAGTCGAACTTTCCAAGATTTTCACGGTCACGTAAATGTAACATCGACTCCCGAAGACACGAAAATATTTGATATTGGGTTTCAACTAAACCACCGCTTATATGGTGTACTTTAAAGTTCCTGCGGCGCAAGGTAAACTCTATTACATGACAGTAGACAGCGGTGTTCCGGCTCCTAGGACCAACACCAAAAGGATTAACGGTAAATTCGGATTTGAAGCATCACACGCGCCATCTTT
>CM055066.1:32010223-32077293 GCA_029204045.2 Tillandsia leiboldiana | reverse complement strand
ACCGTATGGTGCCGTCGTCTTCCACTTGCAAGTGCCTCTCTCTTGGTTCCACGGATAACATTTGTCTCGTACACGCATGTAGTGCGGGTCGTTCCTGCTGTCCCTCCCGGATCTTCTCAGTAACGTCGGCTTGACCACCAAGGTTAGGAGTTGCATAACTGTGCCTGTCGTACAACCTCCAACTGCATTCGTGCGAACTCCGCTATCAAGTGGTTCTGCTCCGTTATCGCGCTCCTTGACGCCCCTTCTTGGCGCCCTTTCCTGCTCAAGGCGTCCGCCACCACGTTTGCCTTTCCGGATGGTATTGAATCGTCAAGGTCGTAATCCTTCAACACTCCAGCCACCACCTCTGCCGCAAGTTTAATTCTTTTTGGGTAAAGATGTACTTAAGACTTTGATGATCCGAGAAGACGTTACAGTGGACTCCAAAGAGATAGTGCCTCCATAGTTTTAAAACGAAGACTACTGCGGCCAGCTCCAAGTCGTGTATCGGGTAGTTCTTTTCGTAGTCCTTCAGTTGCCTGGACGCGTAGGCAATCACTTTCCCCTTCTTCCCTGTTGCATCAGAAACACCGCCCAGGCCGATCCTCGATGCGTCGCAGTACACCTCGTAATCCCTCTCCGGGTGTCGGTAGTACAAGAATTGGTGCCTGGTTAACCTCCTTTTGAGTTCCTCAAAACTCTCCCCTGGCATTTGGCCGTCCATATGACTTCTCCCCCTTTCTGGTTAACCGATTTAAGGGGGTAGCAATCTTCGCGAAACCCTCTACGAAACGCCTGTAATATCCCGCCAATCCTAGGAAACTGCGGACCTCTGTCACCGTCGTCGGCGGCTGCCAGTCGACCACGGACTCCACCTTCTTCGGATCCACGGCGATTCCCCGCGCCGAGATCACATGTCCTAGGAAGCCGACCTCGCGTAGCCAGAACTCACACTTCTTGAGTTTAGCGAATAGTCCTGTTCTCTGAGAGTTTGAAGGATCGTTTGCAAATGGTCCCTCGTGCTCCTCGTCGGTAGTGGAATAAATCAAGATGTCGTCGATGAAACCACCACGAACCGATCCAGGAAGGTCTGAAGATCCGGTTCATCATATCCATGAAGACTGCGGGGGCGTTTGTGAGTCCGAAAGGCATGACCGTGAACTCGTAGTGGCCATACCGGGTCCGGAAAGCAGTCTTCGGATGTCCTTGTCCCGAACCCGGAGTTGGTGGTAGCCCGATTGCAGATCGATTTTGGAGAAGACCGTCGCCCCCTCTCAGCTGGTCGAAGAGGTCATCTATTCTGGGCAGGGGTACTTATTTTTCACTGTGACCTTGTTTATTCCTATGTAATCAATGCAGAGACATAGACTTCCGTCTTTTCTTCTTTCGCACAAAGAGTACCGGTGCGCCCCAGGGTGACACACTCGGTCTTGAACCCTTTATCCAAGAGGTCTTCCAGTTGTGCTTTAAGCTCCTTTAGTTCTGCGAAGGCCATTCGTTAAGGTGCCTTCGAAATAGGCTGCGTGCCCGTAGTAGTTCGATAGGGAACCCCACCTCCCGTTCAGGAGGCATCCCAGGCAATTCCGTGGGAAAAAACGTCGGGGAAGTCCCTCACCACTGGAATATCGGCGAGCGTCGTCGGGGGTCGGGTAGCCCAATCCACCGATGCTAAGTAGGCCACGCAACCACCCTCCACCAGTCTTCTGGCCCGTGCCGCTGAGATAATCGCCGGGAGGAGATGCTCTTGCCCATCATGTACACATGCTCGGGAAACCCGGTTCTTGTAAATGCAGCTGTCGCTTGTCGCAATCGATGAGTGCCTGGTACCTCGTGAGCCAGTTCATGCCCAACACGTCGTACTCCTTCAGGGGGATTACCACCAGATCCCAAGGGCATGCCAGCCGCCCTAGCTTAATCGGGCAGGCGGTCACAACGCTGACCGCCTCCAAGGTCCCTCCCGCCGTTTGCACCGTCAAGGAATTTTGGAGGGGTGTCTCCTCGAGACCATACAAAAACACGAAGTCACGGGAAATAAAAGAGTGTGTTGCTCCGGTGTCGAAAAGAGTTCTAGCATGGAATTTGAAACGGAAGTAGTACCTGCAAGTGCGTCCTCCCGCGATCTGCCTCTTGGCGGGTCATTGAGAAGACTCTCCGCCTGGTTGTGGCCGCCTGTCCTCCTCCTGTGCCGTGGTGCAGGGGGTCTAGACGTCGACGTCATAGGAGCCTTCCCCCGCCCAGAGAGCTGTGGCGTGGGCGTGGAAGCTGCAGAGGACGCAGATCCCCCGCCTAAGGGGCAGTTGCGGCGGAAGTGCCCCCGTTTGCCGCACCTGAAGCAGTGGTCGCCTCTTTGGGGGCACTCTCCCGGAATGTGCCCTCCCCCGCATATGACACAAGGCCTATTCCCCGGCCTCTACCCTCCAGCTGGCGCGCTCCGGGACCCCGCCTGTGGTCTCCACCGTTTGGGGCCCCGCCCCCACTCCAAGAGCCTCCCCCCCGAGTTCTGGTGTTGCCGCTTCCGGTCCTCCAGTCGCGTCGAGTTCTCCCTTCTGGCGCGGGTGACCGCAAAGCCACATCCACCGTAGTGGCTCTGTCGACCACTTTCTGGAAGGTGTGCAGTTCAGCTGCTTGCACCACCTCGAAGATATTGCTCCACAGGCCATCCACAAAAAGTTGCGCCTTGTGAGCCTCGTCCCTTATGACGAACGGGACGCAGTTTGCTAGTCGGACGAACTCCCGCTGATACTCCATCACCGTCCGTTCCCCTGCTGGATGTGGTTCAAGTCATCCTCCAGCTTCTTCTTGACACTGTTGGTGAAGAAGGCCCCGAACAGCTCCTGTTTGAAGGTTGTCCAGGACGGAAGTGTGGTACCCTTAGCAGGATCGGGGCGTACCGTCTTCCACCACAAGCGGGCGTTCCCCTCCAAGCAGTGGACTGCTAGGGGAACCCGCTCGTCATCCTCCATGAGTAGGTCTTCGAAAAGTTTCTCCATCGACCCCCACCCATTTCTCGCGACGACCCACGGATCGGTCGTGTCCCCTTCGAACGGGGTGGGTCGTATTTCTTGAAGTCTTTCAGGTTGGCCCGCACCCGATCCCGCTCGGTCATCACAACCGTCCCCTCCCTCGCGGCGGCGGCAGCCACGGTAGGGGCAGGTGTGACTACAGTCTCCTCCAGAGTAACCCTGCTGGTTGTCCCGGCGCCGGTCCCGTAGCTGCCACCGGCGGTGGTGCTGTCGGTGGTGCCGCCGGTGGCGTCGATGGTGCCGCGGCCGGTGCTGTCGATGGTGCCGCGGCCGGTGCTGTCGACCCTGTGGGGGGAACCGGGGTGACCGTCACCGTTGCGGCCTGCTGCTGTTGCGTCAACTGACGCACGTGCTCAGTGAGGTTGGCCAGATTCCCTGCCATCTCCCGCAATTGCTGCGCAGCCGAGCTGGTTCTCCGCGGCCGTTGACGTCGTCGCGTCTGCTTCTGCGTCCCGGCCGATGATCTAGTACGGGCCATGTCTGTCACAAATCACAAGAGTCAACTTTAGGCTACCCTACTAACAACAACCATAAAGTGAGAGAAAAGGACTAAACATTTTCCCTCCCCCCCTCGGTCACTCACGTTCTACAGTCCTATGCCCTACCCATTTCATTCATGTGTAGGCAAGTGAGGTGTTCCCACGGATGTCGGCATTAACTGTTGTGATTGAAAGAACTCTCTGATACCATTTAATCTGTCACGCCCCGGGGGTTTTGTTTAGCGGGAAACGATTCGTAAAAAAGTCAAACATTTGACGTGTAAAATTTTTTGTAAAAGCGAACCCTTCTTCCCCGGCGCATGCCCAACCCGCCACACATACAGGATCACTCTGCAAACGGACAGAGTCTCCCCTGTATGTGCACGGCGTAGCATTCAGTACATGTTCAAACATACACAACCTTTCAATCAAAACAATTATTAACATACAACCAGCATTCTAACTTATTTAAGACGTATGGCCGTTCAGTTTGGAAAGGATAAATCCACAGTTTTAAAAAAGAGCGCCTACCCGGCGCTTACGTTTTGAAAGCGAGTTTCGAAACCAGCATAAACCACAAGGTTGAAAACGGTGTCCACCCGACACCAAGTTTTGAAATCCCTTTTGAAATCCATAAATCCACAGGGTTTTGAAACCAGTGCCCACACGACACTTTTATTTTAAAAACAGTTTTCCGCAAATCTTTTCTTTTTCTTCTGCCTTTTTCATTTTCAATGGCCAATAAAATTTAAAAGGGAGAGTAACGGATAAAAGGATAACTAAATACAACTCATACCGACATCCATGCCGACCCCACGAGGGTATCGAGAACCTCTCACATAACTACAATGTAAATGAAATGCAAGAAAGAAAAGGAAATACAGTCCAGGGTCCCCAGCGAACCCAGCTGCTCCTGCCCCGTCTTCACCACCGCCTACGTCTCCCCCCGTCTGAACCCTGTCACAAAGTGGGAAGTCAGTGACGTAAAAGTAGTAGAGCAGGAGAAATATAATAAAACAAAACCGTGAAGACAACCGGAGCAACCACCCTCTCAAGGGAGGAAGGCAACCTGTACACCTGTATCCTGTATTACCCGCCACGTCGGACAACTAAACCGACGGTGTAGAGTACCGGGACTTTGGATAGCGCGCCGACCACACAGATGGCTTGGAGCAGAGAATTGCCTTGGGCGTGTTGCGTTTGAGTTTACAGTTGATGCCGGGTGATTCGGATCAACGCGGAAGCTCCAGCTCGATTCGGGGTTTTTCCGGGCTTTGTAGGCCGAGTGAGGATGAGATTGGGAATTTCCGACTTCACCGTGGAGTGCCGAAAATTCGGGAACACTTGGAACAGGTGTACTTTCAGATTACAGCGGAGTTCGGGAGGTTCCGGACTGACGCGGAGGGACCCGGAGTCAAAAAGTGAGTCGGAACTGGCAATTTGGAGCCGGTAATTGATTTGAGCACTCCGATCTCAACGGATAAGCTTTTTGAGGAGAAAAAGCTGTGGACACGTGTACTTTTGATTTACAGCGAAGTTCGGGAGGTTCCGGACTGACGCGGAGGACCCGGAGGCAAAAAGTGAGTCAGAACTGGCAATTTTGGAGCCGGTAATTGATTTGAGCACCCCGACTCAACGGACAAGCTTTTTGAAGAGAAAAAGCTGTGGACACGTGTACTTTCGATTTACAGCGAGGTTGGGAGGTTCCGGACTGACGCGGAGGACCCGGAGGCAAAAAGTGAGTTGGAACTGGCAATTTTGGAGCCGGTAATTGATTGAGCACCCCGCCTCAACGGATGAGCTTTTTGGAGAGAAAAAGCTGTGAGCGCGTGTATTTTCGATTTACAGCGGAGTTCGGGAGGTTCCGGGGCAGCGGCGGAGAGCCCGAAGGCAAAAAGTGAGTTGGAGTTGGAGTTTTTGGAGTTATTAATTAATGGATTTAATTATTAAAGCTTTTGCTTTATAAAAGCACCAGCCACCCACCCTCTGCAGCAGGAAAAAGAAAGAAAGAAGAGAGAAAGAAAGAAAGGAAAAGAAAAGAGAGGAAAAGGAAAAAGAAAAGAAAGAAAGGATGGAGCTTCTGGATTTTTGGACTCGCCGTTGGAGGCCGCGTGGAGCTGTGGGCGTGCGGCGAGCGGCGACGAGGTAAGTAAAATTCTAATTTTTGGGTTTTTAGTGGTTTGGTGCAGTTTTTCTTGGCTTTGGGCTTTTAATTGGTTTTTAAGTGGCTAAAATTGAATTTTCAGATTTATCGGATTTTTCGGGGGCTTTGTTGGATTTGCCGTCGCCGGCGGCCGCCGCGCGCGCACAAGGCGCACGCGCGGCGCCAGGGTGCTGCTGTTGGCAGCACCCTGCGGCGAGGTGCCGCTGGGCGCGGCGCCGCGTGCAGGCAAGGCTGCACGCGGCGCTGCCTGCGGGCCGCGTCCCAGGCGCGCGGCGGCAGGCCCGTGCCTGGCCGCGCGCAGGTGCGCGAGGCACTGCTTGGCCGCGCGCATGTGTGCGAGCGGCATGGCCCGCGCGGCGGGCGCGGCGCGGCAGGGCCGCGCGCAGGTGTGCGCGGCACCGCTTGGCCGCGCGCAGGTGCCGCGCGGCATGGTCCGCTGCGCGGCAGGGCCGCGTGGGCTTGCTGCGGGCTTGCCGGGCCGCGTGGGCTGCGCGCAGCGGCCGCGCTGCGCGCGGCCGCGCGCAGCCGCCGCTGGGCGCCGCGCGCCGCGCCGCTGGGCGCCGCAGCGCAGGCGCCGCTGGGCGCCGCGCGCGGAGCCGCTGGGGCACTGCGCGACGCGCTCCAGCGTCGCGCAGCAGCCCCTGCGCCGCGCGGTTTGGCTTGGTGCCGCGCGGTGGGCCTCCCTCGTCGCGCGGCAGGGCTGGTGGACGCTCGGCGTGCTCCCGACGGCGGGCGACACCTCGGGTTGCGTGCCGGACGCATTTGTTTTTTCGCCGTCGGAGCCCGTTGGTTCTCCGTCGGCCGCTGTTTTTCGCCGTCGGTCGCTGGTTTCGCCGACGGAGCAGTTTTTCCGCCGCCGCGCGCTGTTTTTTCGCCGTCGGGCGCAGTTTTTCGCCGACGGAGTCCGTTTTCGCAGTTTTCGCCGGCAGATTTTCGCAAGCGGTTTCGCGCGCAGGTTTCGCTGCTGTTTCCGCTGTTTGGCGAGCGGTTTTCGCAGGATTTTCGCAAGCTGATTTTTGAGCTGTTTTCGCTCGTCGGGCGCTGTTTTTCGCCGACGGAGCAGATTTTCGCAAGCTGTTTTCGCAAGCCGTTTTGAGCAGTTTTTGCAAGCAGTTTGTGAGCAGATTTTGCGCGGTTTTCGCGAGCAGTTTCGCAGGGTTTTCGCGAACTGTCTCGCTAGCAGATTTGCCTGTTTTTCGCCGTCGGGCGCTGTTTTTCGCCGACGGAGCTGTTTTTCGCCGCCGCGTGCTGTTTTTCGCCGTCGGCGCAGTTTTTCGCCGACGGAGCTGTTTTCGCCGCCGCGTGCTATTTTTCGCCGTCGGCGCTGGTTTTCGCTGACGGAGGCTGTTTTCGCCGACGGAAGCTGTTTTTTCGCCGTCGGATGCTCGGTTTTGACTGTGTGGATTGATTTTGCGATTTCTTCGCTTCTGGCAGCTTGCGGTGCGGTTTTAGCTTTCGCGGAGCGCGCGGTCGTGTGGTTGGTCGCCGCGTGCTCCGTTTTGCGTGCGGTTTCTGGCATCGGGCTTCGTGTTGCGTGCGGACCCCTTGAGGCCAGGTAAGCCCGCTGTGCCAATTGCAAGTGTCGACGAGCAATTGGTGCTTTCTGAGGTGGGTTGGTTTTCTCTCCAAGTCTACGGACTTCCTTCTAATTCTAATGTATTAGGATTGCAATGCTAGTTTAAGTGTTTTCTTGGAACGTAACTAGCACCCCCGTCATATGTGCATGAGTTTGACCAGACCTTTTGGTGAACCTTAATTTGGCTAGGTTCCTTTATGTTTTAGACATCCCGCACTTTTATATCCTTCGGGACTTAGAGTTTCCTCGCCCGGGTAGTGGGCCTGAGTGGTCAGAGTGTTGTGGGACGGGTGGTTGCACTCGGGCCCGGGGGGGCCGAGTGGGGTCTGGTGGCTGGGTTAGGCCAGTGTTAGCATTTTTGGGGAACCGTTTTAGATGAACGGTGGTCCCGGGGGTTTTCCTTTCCGCTGTTCTCCTCGTCACCACCAGGTTGGGATCGTGGTGCACGTGTGTTAGCAGGACCTTGAACCCAGAACCTTTTTGGATGAATACATGATTTTAGTCAGCCAATGTTTCTTCCAAGCCTCGCAAGGTTGTCTGAGTCTGTTCTCGTCTGTTGGGACGAAAGCATCAGCTCTTCGAGGCTTGGGCATAAAACTTGATTTCAAAGGGTTTTCCTAAAAGAGACTAAAATCATTAAAAAGATGGATTTCTCTCAGATCGAATGGTTTTCTGAAATAAATGACATGGTTTCTTATAAACTTATCCACCCGAGCGGATTCGAGTGATCTGGGTTCTAAGGGCTGCTTCTCTCTTGGGGACGTAGATGTTAGTCTCCCGGGGTTTCAGACCCTTCGTAGATCTGGCCGTGGAGTAGCTCCGGCTGTGAGTCGAGTGTTGAGTTCAGTGAGGTGTTGTTGAGGGAGCCGTTGGGAGAGACGGTGGTCCCAGCTGTGTAGTGCCTTCGTTGAGTGGGTCTGTGTTGTGAGATTGAGTCGTGGAGGGTTCTCCGACTGAGTTTGTGCTTTGAGCATCGAGATACTGATCTGTTTGATCGAGGACCACAGCCTGCAGGAGCCACTTGTGAGACAGTGATACTGATGTGATACTTGAGTTCGGTGGGGTCGCACCCCTCGAACCACGCCCCGGGTGCGTTGATGATTCCGAGCTTGATGAGGCTGCGATGATGATACCGAGCCTGACGAGGCTGCGATGATGCGCCTAGTTCATATACTAGTGGTCGCTTGATACCCCTGGCCGTGCTACCATGGGGTCACTGTGTGAGATATCGAGTTTGTCCGTTGGGACACCCTGGTTGATACACCAGGGGGCGCAGGCTTGACTCGACTGGACCCTGTGGGGCAGTCGCTGAGATTTGTGATACACTGAGAGAGTGATGGCGTAGCGTGTGTCATAGTAGAGCGTCTTGGGCTTAGTACTTGTGACATATTGTCAGCAGTGAGTGACTGCATACCATCATCCATAGTCTCTTCTTATTGAGCATAGTAGATAGAGGCATGATAGCTGTAGATTCTTTTCCAGCTTATTTATTTTATCATCAGTCTTTTCTCTATCTTATGCCTCTGGTAGACTTAGTGGGCAGACCGTGGTTCTTGGAGACGGTACCCACTGAGAACTACTGTAGGATGTAGTTCTCACACCCTCTGTCGGTGACAGGTTGCTGAGGCTTTCTTCCGTTCCTGCTGTGCTTGACTGGACGGACCGAGGACAGGGAGTCGCGCGATAGTTCCCTACCAGCATTGTTACATTAGAGAGAGGTAGATGGACCATCCCGGATTGTGGGAGTGGGTTATGTTTCTTGTTAGCTATCTCCCATGTGGATTCGTAGATGTTGTATAGGTGGACTTCTATTTGTATCTTTTGATTTTGGGAGATAGGCTATGGGTTGTTGCAGCTTTGTAGTTGAGAAAAATTTATAGTACAGCTTTTTATCCGCTCTGATATCTGTGTAGCTGTAGTTTTGTCTTTTGCAGGCTAGACGCTTCGTCTGTACGGCAGTTTCCGTACAGATGGCGGATCTGTTAGCGAGCCCGGGTCGCAGTTTCGACCCCTGGGCGTGACAGATTAGAGTGGTATCAGAGCCTAGGATATAGGTCATTGAGGACTTAGAAACCCTAGGCTTGTGGTTGGACATTAGGATGACTACGTGAGAGTCGTGACTGTTAGCGAGAGTCCAGATTGAGTTTTTGCCTCTCCCTTGGGTTGGGATGAGTGATTTGATATGTTATTCTCTCAAAGTGATTATGTTGGCTGCAGACAACATAATACTTTAGGAAGGATAACAAATTTTAGACTCTCGCTGGATTGGGTCGTATGGTTGTTGTGTCCTGATGTTTGTTTTGTTTCAGTTACTTGCGATGCCGCCGAGACGTCGTGCAGCGACGAGCGGGCGTTTGACCTCAGCTGAGGAGCCCGGACGGCGGGCTGCCGAGCAGGCTAGGCAGGGTGAGGTACAGGATCTGCGGGCTCAGGTGGCCCAGATGCCGGAGGCGTTGCGGCGCCAGGAGAAGAACATGGAGCGTGTGTTGCGCATGTTTGAGCTGAGAGCATCTCCCGGGTATCGCCAGTAGTACTCCAGCCGCGACATTGACGATTTCGACCCTGGTCACACCACTGATGGTGCAGGAGCAGCGAGAGGTTGCCAACCGGTTATTCTACTTCATCCAGTCCCATCCCCTGCAGATTTTGGGATTTAAGTTGGGGGCCTTGGGAGGCCGAGAACTGGATCGCTGCTATGGAAAAGCTGTTCAAGGATTGTTCATCCAGGAGAAGCATCAGGGCGCTTGATCTTGCGCCTTTCGTTAGGACGCCGAGAGTTGGTGGCGTCGGGTTCGTCCTGTTGGACCACCGAGAGCGAGTTTCCATGATGGTTGAGCAGTGGGCCCCTTGTCACCCAGGTTGAGGCTTCGGGGTTGTTTATGTTGAGAGGGGACTGCACCTGGATATCTATTTCTTTGTGTATTCTCGGCGAGGGCCGACCGTAGATGCAGCGATTGGGCATGTACGATGGATTGACCGAGGATCACTGATCACGTCCAGGAGGGACGGAGATCGAGGGACCAGCTCCTGAGAGAGAGTCTTCCAGTGATGCCGATTTCGGGATAGTGGAGTGGATCGAGGTTGCCATGGTGCCAGCCTCAGGGTCATGTGTCTCAGAGGAGACAGAGACCTGGAGGTTTCTCGGCAGTCGAGGCGCCAGGATACTGGATTGGAGACCGAGTTAGTGGTCGACATGGTTATGGAACCTTGCAGCCGGGGCTGTGCCCGGTTAGTGTTCAGAACCCGGTAGGGGCTTTTTGAGCTTGCCTTGCGGTCAAGTGGATTGACTGAGGCCTGTGATTGTTAGTATTTGAAGGATCGAGTTCTCCAGCTGTGTTGAACGGGTTAGCAGCCGGGCCCGTCGTGGACATTTGGATTTATTTCCGAGGTGGCTTAGAGCTTCAAGATCACTGGAGGATAGGGCAGCAACTCCAAGAGGGGAGTTGTTGGTTGCCTAATCGAGGGATGTACCTGCGGAACTTGATTGTTTTGGTTGCTAAGGAGCAACGGGGGAGTTTTTGCCTTTTTGGAGACTTCGATTTTTGGAAGCCACCAGCCGCAGAGGTTTATGTTATAGACTTGAGTTTACGCGGGGAGTTTGGACCGTGATTTTCGTCGGATAGGAGGAAGTGTAATTGTATCCTCGCACTTTATCAGCTTTTCTTCGTTGGAGTCGAACAAGGATTTGAGCTATCAGAAGCAACCGAAGAAATTCTTGCTTGTGGAGTTATGGAATTTACGGTTGGTTTTACCCAGTGAGGGTTCGGTGGTGCCTGTATGTTGAGTTAGAGCGACCACCTGAGAGCCGAGAGGATGAGTTTGGGTTGCTGATTGGTGGGCGCCAGGTTAGCGGATCGCTTGGTACTTGGTATGACTTCCTTTCCTGGTGGTTGAGATCAGAGTTTTGCACCCCTACTTGGTTGAGTTGGTGGACTGTGGTTTTGGGTTGCGGCCACAGCAGGGACAACTTCAACATCTCTCTCTCCTTGTTTTCCCGTTTTAACGCCGAAAATAGCAGCGGAATGAAAAATTTCGAAGGACTACTCCAGAAATGGAGGCGATGCGGGAACCGGTTCTTGTTTGATCGGGGTGAAGGCATCGGTCCTTTGGAAATTTCGGACTTTCGCTATTTTCGGTTGCTTTTCTTTTGAGAGAGAGTTGGAGTTGATGTTATTCTTGATGTGAGTTTCTTGTGGTAGGGTGTGTGTTTTGGTTTCGAGGACGAAACCTTTTGAAGGAGGGGAGAATGTAGAGTACCGGGACTTTGGATAGTGCGCCGACCACACAGATGGCTTGGAGCAGAGAATTGCCTTGGGCGTGTTGCATTTGAGTTTACAGTTGATGCCGGGTTGATTCGGATCAACGCGGAAGCTCCAGCTCGATTCGGGGTTTTTCCGGGCTTTGTAGGCCGAGTGAGGATGAGATTGGGAATTTCCGACTTCACCGTGGAGTGCCGGAAATTCGGGAACACTTGGAACAGGTGTACTTTCAGATTACAGCGGAGTTCGGGAGGTTCCGGACTGACGCGGAGGACCCGGAGTCAAAAAGTGAGTCGGAACTGACAATTTTGGAGCCGGTAATTGATTTGAGCACCCCGACTCAACGGATAAGCTTTTTGAGGAGAAAAAGCTGTGGACACGTGTACTTTTGATTTACAGCGAAGTTCGGGAGGTTCCGGACTGACGCGGAGGACCCGGAGGCAAAAAGTGAGTCGGAACTGGCAATTTTGGAGCCGGTAATTGATTTGAGCACCCCGACTCAACGGACGAGCTTTTTGAAGAGAAAAAGCTGTGGACACGTGTACTTTCGATTTACAGCGAGGTTCGGGAGGTTCCGGACTGACGCGGAGGACCCGGAGGCAAAAAGTGAGTTGGAACTGGCAATTTTGGAGCCGGTAATTGATTTGAGCACCCCGCCTCAACGGATGAGCTTTTTGGAGAGAAAAAGCTGTGAGCGCGTGTATTTTCGATTTACAGCGGAGTTCGGGAGGTTCCGGGCAGCGGCGGAGAGCCCGAAGGCAAAAAGTGAGTTGGAGTTGGAGTTTTTGGAGTTAATTAATTAATGGATTTAATTATTAAAGCTTTTGCTTTATAAAAGCACAAGCCACCCACCCTCTGCAGCAGGAAAAAGAAAGAAAGAAAGAGAGAAAGAAAGAAAGGAAAAGAAAAGAGAGGAAAAGGAAAAAGAAAAGAAAGAAAAGGGATTGGAGCTTCTTGGATTTTTGGACTCGCCGTTGGAGGCCGCGTGGAGCTCGTGGGCGTGCGGCGAGCGGCGACGAGTTAAGTAAAATTCCGATTTTTGGGTTTTTAGTGGTTTGGTGCAGTTTTTCTTGTGCTTTGGGCTTTTAATTGGTTTTTAATTGGCTAAAATTGAATTTTCTGATTTATCGGATTTTTCGGGGATTTTGTTGGATTTGCCGTCGCCGGCGGCCGCGCGCGCGCGCAACGGCGCACGCGCGGCGCCAGGGTGCTGCTGTTGGCAGCACCCTGCGGCGAGGTGCCGTTGGGCGCGGCGCCGCGTGCAGCAAAGTGCTGCACGCGGCGCTGCCGGGACGCGCGCAGGTGCGCGCGGCCCTGCCGGCCCGGGCGCGTTCATGCCACGCGCACCTGCGCGCGGCACCGCTTGGCCGCGCGCAGGTGCGCGCGGCATGGCCGCGCGCGGCAGGGCCGTGCGCGGGCCTGCGCGGGCGCGCGGGCGCGCGCTGCTGCGCGCAGCGCTGCGGGCTGCGCGCGGCCGCGCGCAGCGCCGCTGGGGCACTGCATGACGCGCTCCAGCGTCGCGCAGCAGCCCCTGCGCCGCGCAGTTTGGCTTGGTGCCGCGCGGTGGGCCTCCCTCGTCGCGCGGCAGGGCTGGTGGACGCTCAGCGTGCTCCCGGACGGCGGGCGACACCTCGGGTTGCGTGCCGGCGCTGTTTTTTCGCCGTCGGAGCCCGTTGGTCGCCGTCGGCCGCTGTTTTTCGCCGTCGGTCGCTGGTTTTCGCCGACGGAGCAGTTTTTCGCCGCCGCGCGCTGTTTTTCGCCGTCGGGCGCAGTTTTTCGCCGACGGAGCCGTTTTTCGCAGTTTTCGCCGGCAGATTTCGCAAGCGGTTTCGCGCGCAGGTTTCGCTGTTTTCCGCTGTTTGGCGAGCGGTTTTCGCAGGATTTTCGCAAGCTGATTTTTGAGCTGTTTTCGCCGTCGGGCGCTGTTTTTTGCCGACGGAGCAGATTTTCGCAAACTGTTTTCGCAAGCCGGTTTTGAGCAGTTTTTGCAAGCAGTTTGTGAGCAGATTTTGAGCGGTTTTCGTGAGCAGTTTCGCAGGGTTTTCGCGAACTGTCTCGCTAGCAGATCTTGCCTGTTTTTCGCCGTCGGGCGCTGTTTTTCGCCGACGGAGCTGTTTTTCGCCGCCGCGTGCTGTTTTTCGCCGTCGGGCGCAGTTTTTCGCTGACGGAGCTGTTTTCGCCGCCGCGTGCTATTTTTCGCCATCGGGCGCTGGTTTTCGCTGACGGAGGCTGTTTTCACCGACGGAAGCTGTTTTTCGCCGTCGGATGCTCGGTTTTGACTGTGTGGATTGATTTTGCGATTTCTTCGCTTCTGGCAGCTTGCGGTGCGGTTTTAGCTTCCGCGGAGCGCGCGGTCGTGTGGTTGGTCGCCGCGTGCTCCGTTTTGCGTGCGGTTTCTGGCATCGGGCTTCGTGTTGCGTGCGGACCCCTTGGAGGCCAGGTAAGCCCGCTGTGCCAATTGCAAGTGTCGACGAGCAATTGGTGGCTTTCTGAGGTGGGTTGGTTTTCTCTCCAAGTCTACGGACTTCCTTCTAATTCTAATGTGTTAGGATTGCATGCTAGTTTAAGTGTTTTCTTGGAACTTAACTAGCACCCCCGTCATATGTGCATGAGTTTGACCTGACCTTTTGTGAACCTTAATTTGGGCTAGGTTCCTTTATGTTTTAGACATCCCGCACTTTTTATATCCTTCGGGACTTAGAGTTTCCTCGCCCGGGTAGTGGGCTGAGTGGTCAGAGTGTTGTGGGACGGGTGTTGCACTCGGGCCCGGGGGGGCCGAGTGGGGTCTGGTGGCTGGGTTAGGCCAGTGTTAGCATTTTTGGGGAACCGTTTCAGATGAACGGTGGTCCCGGGGGTTTTCCTTTCCGCTGTTCTCCTCGTCACCACCAGGTTGGGATCGTGGTGCACGTGTGTTAGCAGGACCTTGAACCCAGAACCTTTTTGGATGAATACACGATTTTAGTCAGCCAATGTTTCTTCCAAGCCTCGCAAGGTTGTCTGAGTCTGTTCTCGTCTGTTGGGACGAAAGCATCAGCTCTTCGAGGCTTGGGCATAAAACTTGATTTCAAAGGGTTTTCCTAAAAGAGACTAAAAATCATTAAAAAGATGGATTTCTCTCAGATCGAATGGTTTTCTGAAATAAATGACATGGTTTCTTATAAACTTATCCACCCGAGCGGATTCGAGTGATCTGGGTTCTAAGGGCTGCTTTCTCTCTTGGGGACATAGATGTTAGTCTCCCGGGGTTTCGGACCCTTCGTAGATCTGGCCGTGGAGTAGCTCCGGCCGTGAGTCGAGTGTTGAGTTCAGTGAGGTGTTGTTGAGGGAGCCGTTGGGAGAGACGGTGGTCCCAGCTGTGTAGTGCCTTCGTTGAGTAGGTCTGTGTTGTGAGATTGAGTCGTGGAGGGTTCTCCGACTGAGTTTGTGCTTTGAGCATCGAGATACCGATCTGTTTGATCGAGGACCACAGCCTGCAGGAGCCACTTGTGAGACAGTGATACTGATGTGATACTTGAGTTCGGTGGGGTCGCACCCCTCGAACCACGCCCCGGGTGCGTTGATGATTCCGAGCCTGATGAGGCTGCGATGATGATACCGAGCCTGACGAGGCTGCAATGATGCGCCTAGTTCATATACTAGTGGTCGCTTGATACCCCTGGCCGTGCTACCATGGGGTCACTGTGTGAGATATCGAGTTTGTCCGTTGGGACACCCTGGTTGATACACCAGGGGGCGCAGGCTTGACTCGACTGGACCCTGTGGGGCAGTCGCTGAGATTTGTGATACACTGAGAGAGTGATGGCGTAGCGTGTGTCATAGTAGAGCGTCTTGGGCTTAGTACTTGTGACATATTGTCAGCAGTGAGTGACTGCATACCATCATCCATAGTCTCTTCTTATTGAGCATAGTAGATAGAGGCATGATAGCTGTAGATTCTTTTCCAGCTTATTTATTTTATCATCAGTCTTTTCTCTATCTTATGCCTCTGGTAGACTTAGTGGGCAGACCGTGGTTCTTGGAGACGGTACCCACTGAGAACTACTGTAGGATGTAGTTCTCACACCCTCTGTCGGTGACAGGTTGCTGAGGCTTTCTTCCGTTCCTGCTGTGCTTGACTGGACGGACCGAGGACAGGGAGTCGCGCGATAGTTCCCTACCAGCATTGTTACATTAGAGAGAGGTAGATGGACCATCCCGGATTGTGGGAGTGGGTTATGTTTCTTGTTAGCTATCTCCCATGTGGATTCGTAGATGTTGTATAGGTGGACTTCTATTTGTATCTTTTGATTTTGGGAGATAGGCTATGGGTTGTTGCAGCTTTGTAGTTGAGAAAAATTTTATAGTACAACTTTTTATCCGCTCTGATATCTGTGTAGCTGTAGTTTTGTCTTTTGCAGGCTAGACGCTTCGTCTGTACGGCAGTTTCCGTACAGATGGCGGATCTGTTAGCGAGCCCGGGTCGCAGTTTCGACCCCGGGGCGTGACAGACGGCCCATACCGTACCTGCAGAAACCTGACCACGTCGGACAACTAAACCGACGGGTCGCACCGCTCGCACCTCGGCGCCTCAACCCCACAACTAATAAGGGGCCCCACTACGTCACCTCGTGGGTATACACGAGTCATAGACCACTTTTCCGGAAAAGCGCACCCTTTGCGGTGGCCAAACCGCGGGTGCGCGTGTTGCAGCCTCGAGCCAAGTAACCATAACCATCATCATGTCAGCATCATAATATAAATAGCAAGAGTAATGCGGTAAAGTGTATAATCAAAAGCAAGGTAATAATATGCGCACTCGAAGGTGGCCCGCCAACATATAGTTATAAAAAAGAGAACAACCGTCGGAAACCGACGCTAAACACTATGAAGAACCCACTAACATGCATAAGCTATCACCCATCACTGTTTAACCCCAGTACACTTAGAATAGACCCCGTCCAACATGATAGAGTTAGAGGCTAGGACAAAGTAAATACAACCCACCTGTCACTTGTAGCGATCAAGGCTCGACTTTCCTCGCGTCCCGACATGCTCGTCCGGGCTCACACACCTGCCGCAAGGAAACGTCAGCACCAAGACTCGGATCAAAACACGGTCAAGCCGCCTCCCCCGATCGGTCCCGCGGCATGACCCGCCGGTTCGGCGCCCGGTCCCGAGCGGCTCCCCGCCCGTACACGGGGCTGTGCGCGTGCCCAGCCCCGTGCGGGTTCACCCCCGCACGCGGGGCTGGGCGCGCGCCCGGCCCCGTGCGGTCACCCCCGCACGGGGGCTGGGCGCGTGCCCGGTCCCGTGCGGGTCACCCCCGCACGGGGGCTGGGCGCGTGCTCGGCCCCGTGCGGGTCACCCCCGCACGTGGGGCTGGGCGCGTGCCCGGCCCCGTGCGGGTCACCCCCGCACGTGGGGCTGGGCGCGTGCCCGGCCCCGTGCGGGTCACCCCCGCACGTGGGGCTGGGTGCGTGCCCGGCCCCGTGCGGCCTCTGCCCGCATGCGGGGCCGGGTGCATGCCCAGCCCCGTGCGGCTCACATGGGTACGCCGCCCGCTTGGGGGGGGGTTTCGCACATGCGCCGGATTCCGAAGAATCCGTCGCCTGTGCTCCCTCCCCTTTTTCCGAAAACTAACAACAAGAAGAAAACCAAGAATCTACCAAGAACCGTAAAACCTCCGTCTCACCTCGGTTACGATGACGATGGTTGGGGGAGGAGGGATCGTCCGTTCTTGCGTGGCCGGTTCCGGGGAAAAAGGTTGAGCGGTGGTCTTTCCTTTCCTTGCTCGTTCCGCCGCGGTGCTCCACGCCGATCCACGCGAAGAGGAGGGTTTGGGGAAGAAAACGCTCTTGTCCGCGCTCGGGGTATCGCGCGTTAAGGTAAGAGGAAAAAGAAGGGGGTTCCTAAAACCTAATTCCCAAACGCTAAATTTAATTAGTTGTTTTGGCACAGTCGGACTAAACCCAAATTGGAAAATAAAAGATTGGGCGAATGTGAAATGGGGTGGTTAAAACCCAAACCTCAAGCAAGGCGACAGGTTGATTTGGGGGCGAACCAGGGTCCGGTCTGCCTCGGTACATGTAGAAGTCGCCTGAACCGTACAAAACTTCGGGAATTTATTTCGGGAGATTCCGGAGTCGGAATCCAAAACCGATCGCGCCGCCGGTCTCCGTTTCGCGAGCTTTATTATCCAAAAATACCCGCGAGCCCCGACGGTCTGCCCAGAACGAAGTAAAAATAATTCACACCCCAGACCCCTTAGTCGAAACGGTTCAATAAAAATTCAAAGGGAGGACAAAAGGGGAAAATAAACTCGCGGTTATTACAACTCAACCCACCAAAGGTCCGAGCCACAACATCAATCATACAAGTGGATCATTGCGAGGCAAAGACTTAAGGTGGATCAACAGTCAAAGCGGACAACCCCTGGCCACAACGAATCAAGACAACCCAAAATCCAACGATTTTGGATTCGGAAAGGTGATATCTTTCCTTGTCTTAAGTTCTAAATAGCTTATGACTGTATGTAATGCTTTGATTGGTTTTCCTTTCATATTTTTCTGAATCTCTGTATTACATGTTTTCAATGCTCTTTGTTTTTATGTTTTGTTTTTTTTTAACAAAAGGTTTTTAATGAACAAGTGCATTGAATAAAAAAGGGCTTCACGGTTATTCGCTCCAAATTAATTTTATATGGATTATCAACTTTACTCCATAATCATAATCTTGAAGATACTTCATTATAGGAGTTTTTGATATTATAAGCATCAAATTTTAGAAATCATGTGTGATCTTTAGATGCTTAATCTATCTCGGTTGTGTGAATTCATTGTGATAAACGTGAGACAACCGATAGACTAAAATTTGGAATTTGATTCTTTCACGTAAGAGATTGCATTCTTACAAGGGTAAATAAATGAATTGCAAAAGTTGTGGAAAGAGTTACATCCGAAAGGAGTGTGAAAACTACCACCACATGTTGGAAAGAGCTGCCACCCCGGTCGTCCGGTTTGTGTGTGAAGCTACCACATGTTATGGATGCTTGAAAAATATTTATGAAATTTTGTTTAGTTGAAGCTTTCGGAGATTTAAATTCAAAGTTCGTATTTTGAACAATCTCCTGGTTGGTATAAGGTGGGATAGTTAAAAGATGCTCAAAGAGCCACCCTTAGGTATTTTAGTGTTTATCTCAATTTGAAAGGGTAGAATTCAAGATTGATGTCACTTGGAAATCTCCGTAAGTCATCTTTGTAAATCCGTTACATCTTGATAGAGTTTGGATCTCAAGATTATTTTTGATGACTTGTGTTTGATGAATATAACATGAAAAACGGTTTATAATGTTTTACCTTTATTTTTCATGATTTTGGAGTAAATCTTTTTAATTTTTATAATTAGTTGGATTGAATGACATCTATGTGATCTCATATTATTTTCAAGCACTTAAATTGTTTTCTTGATGGAATACAAATCGGTAATTCAATTATTTCAAAATCTGGATTCGTTTCAAGAAATTATTTGATTTTTGCTTTTGGCTACCGGTACGCAATCTGTGTTTTTGTTATATACCAGAACTGAGCTTTTATCTCTCTTTCTCTATGAACTAATGGTGTTAGTGATTTCCTTTTGTCTAGTATGTTCACTGTTTGACAATTTGTGACAAAAAGGGGGAGAAGAGAAATGGGGGAGATGAGATCATCGAGATAGGGGGAGACGGAGATGAGATCATCGAGATAGGGGGAGATGATGAAAAATGAGCCGAAAAATAAAAAGAACCAAAAGGACAAATCAAATGTAGGATTTACATTTAATTTCTAACGACTAACGTTTGATTTTGTTTGGAGTTTTGTTTTGCAGGAATTACATCACTTTAAGACTCCAAGTCCTAAGTCATAGAGTTTGTTCTAAGACTGGTTCAATTGTAATTTTTGTTTATTGGATCTTTCACGCAAAGAAAGTCAATGTTTTGGTGATGACATTGAGTTTCGATTTTTTGGTTTAAGATGAGTGTCTTGAGCGTTTTATGTATGTTTGGGTTTTGTCATGAAATTGCCAAAGGGGGAGATTGTTACGGCTTTTTGTGTTGGCATATTTCGTGAGTTGAGTAGTTGAGTTGTTGAGTTGAGTCGGAGTCTTGAAGTGATCAAATTGTCAATCAGCAATCGAAGACTTAGAGAAGATTCAACAAGATCTCAAGTTGACACTCAGTGTTTTGAGTCTTGAAGATTGAAGTAGAAGAATTGTGGATCAATTACATCAATCTTAAGGAAAATGGATTCGGATTGATCAGGTATGTTTAACTAAATAATTTTGGTGATCCGGATACATTTGAGTGGTTTAGAAACACTTGGATAAGTTTTCATTGCTTAAAAATCAAAAACTGGACAAATTGGATGTTTCAGAATTTCTGATCCTGAACCGATCCGGATCAGAATTCCGATCCGGATCAGAATTCCGATCCGGATCCCGAACCTTGTTTTTTCAGGAATTGCTGAAAAAAGACGACGATCAGGATCGCCGTAAATCCGATCCGGATCGTCGTACGGGAAAATTTCTGTTAAGTCAGTTTTTGATGCTTATCTCTTTCCAAAGGTTTCTAAACTATAAATAGACTTTTAGGGTTTCTCAAAAACTACCGATTAATTAATTAAACACTTGAGAGCAACCCTAGAGGCTAGGTTTTTATCGTTCTTCTTTATAGCCTCTTTTAGGTCAATTCGACGGTTCTTTCAAGAACATATCTTTTGTCGAATTGATCTAATCTTTGCTTAGAGATTTCTTCTACGGTTCCTTCATGAGAATCTAAGCAAAGGATCACCATCGAAGCCAATATTCTTACCGGCTGAGTTTGCGTCGTGGATTCGACGTGGCATCGTGGATTTGGTGTGCTAAAGGCGTTTCGTGGATTCGAAACGTGTGCTCGTGGATTCGAGTGGCGTTCGTGGATTCGAACGTGTGCAGTGGACGTGCAATCGGTGAGCGCAAGGTCCGAAGAAGTTGAAGGAGGGGTTTGAGTCCGTGGAGTCGGTAATCACCTTGTTATTCTTCTTTTCTTAGTGGATTGTTATTGCGCGTTGGTCCCGTGGTTTTTCTCCTGGATTGGAGTTTCCACGTATATCTCGGTGTGCTATTTTTATTTTCCGCATTGGTTTTTATTTTGCACTGAGATTGGTTTTATAAGTATTACACCTATTCACCCCCCCTCTAGTTGTTTGATAGTACCTATTTAGATCCGTGTGGATCCTTAAAAACCAACAGTGTATACCCACGAGGGGATACAGTGGGGCCTCTGTAGTTGTGGGGTTTTGATGCGCCGAGGTGTGAGCGGTGCGACCCGTCGGTTTAGTTGTCCGACGTGGTCGGGTATTGCAGGGTTACAGGCGACCCGTCGGTTTAGTTGTCCGACGTGGTCGGGTATTGCAGGGTTATAGGCGACCCGTCGGTTTAGTTGTTCGACGTGGTCGGGTATTGCGGGTTTACAGGTGTTCGTGTTATCTTTTCCCTCTTGGGAGGGGTGGTTGCTCCGGATAGTTTACGGTTGGACGCATTTCTTTACCCTGCTTTATTATTATCATTATTGTTTAGTCGCTGACTTCCCACTTTGCGACAGGGTCCTGCAGGGGGGAGAGTTAGGCGACGGTGAGGCCGCGGCAGGAGTTTCGGGGCCCCTGGAGACCCCGAACAGTACTCTCTCTTTTATTTCGCATTTCATTTATTATTTGTAGACTGTGGTGTGGTTCTCGATACCCTCGTGTGGTCGGTGTGGATGTCGGCATGGTATTTAATAATTTATTTATTTTTCTTTCATCTCTGTGGGCCGCTTTAAGAAAAAAAAAGAGCAAACGAAATAAAAGATTGCGAAAACTGTTTTCAAAACCCGGGTGTCGTGTGGGCACCGTTTTCAAAACCTTGTGGATTTATGGACTGCGATAATGGATTTCAAGACCTAAGTGTCACGCCCCGGGGGGTTTGTTTTAGCGGAAATGATTCATAAAAGTCAAACATTTGACGTGTAAAATTTTTTGTAAAAGCGAACCCCTCTTCCCCGGCGCATGCCCAGACCCGCCACACATACAGGGTCACTCTGCAACGGACAGAGTCTCCCCTGTATGTGCACGACGTAGCATTCAGTACATGTTCCAACATACACAACCATTCAATCACAACAATTATTAACATACAACCAGCATTCTAACTTATTTGAAACGTATGGCCGATCAGTTTGGAAAGGATAAATCCACAGTTTTAAAAGGAGCGCCTACCCGGCGCTTACGTTTTGAAAGCGAGTTTCGAAATCAACATAAAACCACAAGGTTTTGAAAACGGTGCCCACCCGACACCAAGTTTTGAAATCCCTTTTGCAATCCATAAATCCACAGGGTTTTGAAACCAGTGCCCACACGACACTTCGATTTTAAAAACGGTTTTCGCAATCTTTTCTTTTGCTTTTGCCTTTTTCATTTTCAAATGGCCAACAAGATTAAAAGGGAGAGTAACGCATAAGAGGATAACTAAATGCAACCCATACCGACATCCACGCCGACCCCACGAGGGTATCGAGAACCTCTCACATAACTATAATGTAAATGAAATGCAAGAAAGAAAAGGAAATACAGTCCAGGGACCCCAGCGACCCAGCTGCTCCTGTCCCGTCCTCACCACCGCCTACGTCTCCCCCCGTCTGAACCCTGTCACGAAGTGGGAAGTCAGTGACGTAAAAGTAGTAGAGCAGGAGAATATAATAAAACAAACCGTGAAGACAACCGGAGCAACCACCCTCTCGAGGAAGAAGGCAACCTGTACACCTGTATCCTGTAATACCCGGCCACGTCGGACAACTAAACCGACGGCCCATACCGTACCTGCAGAAACCAGACCACGTCGGACAACTAAACCGACGGGTCGCACCGCTCGCACCTCGGCGCCTCAAACCCCACCACTAATAAGGGGCCCCACTACGTCACCTCGTGGGTATACACGGGCCATAGACCACTTTTCCGGAAAAAGCGCACCCTTTGCGGTGGCCAAACCGCGGGGTGCGCGTGTTGCAGCCTCGAGCCAAGTAACCATAACCACCATCATGTCAGCATCATAATATATATAACAAGAGTAACGCGGCAAAGTGTATAATCAAAAGCAAAACCGTAGCATATGCAATGAAAAGTAACCCGCTATCATGTATAATCAAAAACGAGGTAATAATACGTGCGCTCGAAGGTAGCCCGCCAACATATAGCTATCAAAAGGAGAACGACCGTCGGAGACCGACGCTAAACACTATGAAGAACCCACTAACATGCATAAGCTATCACCCATCACTATTTAACCCCAGTACACTTAGAATAGACCCCGTCCAACATGATAGAGTTAGATGCTAGGACAAAGAAAATAAAACCCACTACATAATAAACCTGATCATAACGACATTACGCATAAAGGGATTCTAAGGGTGTACCCACCTGAAACGTGAAGAAAGTGTGTGGAAACTTCAGTTAAAATGCTCCCACCCTGAGCCCGAAAAGAACTACAGTAAGAAGTATCGTTAATATCATCGTCGGGATCAAAAACACTCAAAAACGGGGCGAAACGGGCCAAAAACGGAGCTTCTGGGCTCTTTGGCTGAAGGCTGGTGCACGGTCCGGGCGTGGACCGGGTTTACAGCGTCGGCGGTTGCGCCGCATGCGCCGGGTGCACGCAGGAAGCGTGCACCGCGCATCCTGGGCCGGGCCGGTGCACGACACGAGCGTGCACCGGGCTCACGGCCACTGGGGCCTGCGGTGAGCACCGGGTGCACCCCGTAGCGTGCACCGCACGCGAGCGGGCCGGGCCGGCGCACGAAAGCGTGCGCCGGGTCCGCGGCTCTGGCTGCCGATGCGTGCGCCGGGTGCACGCCTGGAGCGTGCACCGCGCACGGTGTGCAGCCCGGCGCACGGTTTCGTGCGCCGGGTCTGCACCTCCGAGGCTGCGGGGCGTCCACCGGGTGCACGCCTGGGCCTGTGGACCGCGGCCGTACGGACAGCACAGTGAGCCCTAGTTTTCGCGTTTTCTCTCCGTTTTCGCTCCCGTGCGACTCCGGCGACGACCCCGCGAACATGGTAGCGGCGGCGGCGGCCTCCCGTTTAACAACGGCGGCGGCGGCCTCCCGTTCGGCAACACGCCTCGCACGCAACACAAAAAGAAAGAGAATCTTATACCGAAAAGATAACCAGGAAGACCCGAACCGCTCACCTTGTTTTCGCCGGTGAGGGAGAAAGGAAGAGGATCGTCCCGCTCTCTTTCGCCGTCTTTCGCCGGGTTCCGCAGGGCGTGCGATCGTCCTTCCTTCTCCTCGTCTCCGTCTCGGTTCCTTACGCCCTCGGTTGAAAAGAGAGGAAATATGAATCGGGGTTTTTCCCCTTCCCTTTCTTAAGGGGGCTGCCTTAAACCCTAGCCGTCAAGAGAGAAACCAAGGAGGGAAAAACCCTACGACCCCCCGATTGTAAAGAAACCCTAAAATTGCCAAAATAAAAACCGACGGCTAAGATTGTCTCGAAAAGCGTGTCAAACGCTCGCACGGATCCCGGAGCACACAAAAAGGGGCCCAAACTTCAAAAATTTATTCTGGGAGATCCGGGAGTCGGAATTCGAATCCGATCGCGTCTTCGTTCACCGTTTTGCGAGCTCTAGCACCAAAAATTATCCGCAAGTCCCGATGATCAGCCCAAAAATTCTCGAATTTCTGCCCCACCTTAGTCAACTAAAAAAAATATTAAATTAGGACCCTAAACGAAAAACCGAAAGGTCGAGGTACCACCCAAAAGATAAAATAACCCACTGACATAAAAAAATGAAAAGTCCGATCGCCTCGAAAAGTGTACCAGCCACCTAGCACGGATTCCGATGCACCACTCAAAGCAAACGCTTTGACCCCCATTCCGGGAGATCCGTAAGTCGGAATCCGAATCCGTTCGCTTTGCCGCCCTCCGTTCTTCGAGCTCAAACGCAGAAAAATACTAGCGGCCCCGGTCAGTCCATTGCCGAAAGTGGTGAAAAGTTTTCCTACCAGTCCTGTCAAAATAAAATGGGGGTATACAGGGTAAGGGAACGCAAGGACTCTACACTAAGTGTCGTGTGGGCACTGTTTTTCAAAACCTCTGAGTTTATGTTGCTTTCGAAACGAGTTTTCAAAATCTGGGTGCCGGGTGGGCGCCGTTTTTAAAATTGTGGATTTATCCTTTCAAACTGATCGGCCGTGAGATTTATTATGCAAGTGTGAATATATGTATGTCTGAAACTGTTGTGATTGAACGGATATCCATGTTTGGACATTGTACTAGCCGCGACGCCGTGCATATACAGAGGAGACTCTGTCCGTTTGCAGAGTGATTCTGTATATGCGGCGGATCTGGGCACGCGTCGGGGAAGAAGGTTTTTCAAAAAAAAATTTTACGTGCCAAACACATACCTTTCGTGAACCATTTCCGCTAAAATAAACCCCCGGGGCGTGACACCTGCCCACTCCCTGTGGGGCGTCCTACGCACCTATCCACTGCGTGTGGGGCGTACTACGCACCTGCCCACTCTCTGTGGGGCGTACTACGCACCTACCCACTCCGCATGGGGCGTACTGCTGACTACTATGGACGCATCTGCCCACAGCGTGTGGGGCGTACTACGCACCTACCCACTCCGTGTGGGGCGTCCTCGAGGGGAGCGATCCCTCAGAGCTCTAGTATCTAGTCAGTCTCAACTGTCTCATAAATGGCACATGCAGGCTATGATCCTGGATCAAACAGATCGGATACCCAATACCAGATAACACATCACAGTCAGGAAACCCTCCACGACTGGATCAGGGAGTGTTCTCAAAGCTATGTCGGAGAACCCTCAACGACCCAATCTGATAATGCACATCCCATTGCTAAGTCGGGAAACCTCCACGACTCAATATGCCAGAGCCAAACATCTCAAAACCAAATCGGAGAACCATCTCCACTACTAAATCAGAATATATATATCCCCATGATCTAGAATAATCCCACCAGGGATCTCAACTCACCTGACACTAGAAGCTCGTCACACAGAGCTCTAAAAATCCATTCGGCCCCCTGGCACGAGGATACATGCATCCTGAACCTACTCAAACCCTCTGGAAGCTCACAAATATCCAAAACTATTTTTAGAGTCTCAATTTCATTAAAATGGGTCCGCCGATTTTTAATACGGTTTAGATGCCAATCTAATGTCAACTAAACATGCAGTCTAGTGTCATGTCATCCCTATATCATGCTAAAAATATCTGGGGCCTATAATTATCTTTCTACAGTTTTCTAGGCAACTATCAGATTTACCAGCTATATAAATAGTAAGCTAAACATGATCAACATGCATACAATAGCTTTAAAGGCATTCCATAAATCTCGAAGAAATTCCAACCCACCTCGGTTTGCCACCAATTGGTTGTCGACACTTGCAATTGGCCTCCACGCGATTCCCTGCCTCCACCGGAGTCCGCACGCAAAACGGAGCACGCCATCGGCGTCCGCATGCAAAACGGAGCATGGTGCCAGAGTCCGCACACAAAACGGAGTTCGCACGCAATACCGTGCACACCGCCGGAGTCCGCATGCAAAACGGAGCACGGTGCCGGAATCCGCTCGCAAAACGGTGCACGGCATCGGGGTCCGCATGCAAAACGGAGCAGTAAAAATACGGTCCCTAAAACAGATAAGAACAAGGGGTCAATCCAATGTCCAAAAGAACGCCCCAAAACTGTGCCAAAACACCGCAAAAATCAACACGCGGGATCTACCTCGACAGCGCCGCGCCGCTCATCAGGCTAAATGGAACGCCATGCGCGCTCCACGAGGTTGCCGACGTGCCGCTCCACCTCACGAAACCTCCTCCCACTCTCCACTTGTGCTCGGTTAGAGAAGAAAAGGAAAAAGAGAGGAGAGGGGTGCTCGGGTGGAGAAGAAAGAAGAAGAGAGGAAGGTGGAGGGGGAGGGGTGGTCCATTGGACCCACCCCACGGAGCCCCCCAATGGGGACCCGCCACCCGGCGGTCCACCACACAGGGGACACGTGCACCAGGCCCAGCGCGCACCCCCTGCGCCACGTGGCGCGCGTCTCGCGAGCCACGCGGGCACGGCAGCCCGCGCGCCACACGGGCGCGCGTGACACCGTGCCACACAGGCGCGGGACACTAGCGCGCCACACGGGCGCGCGCCCCCCACGCCCGCGCGGGCGCCAACGGGGACCCGCCACGTGGCGGCCCCTGCGTTGTCCCGCGCGGAAGGCGGGCGTTCCAAACGCTCGCCAGCTGCGCGCATTGTGCAGCGCACCGCGCGCCTCGAGCCGCGCGCCGCCGCTGTCGCCTCGGGATCCGTGCCGCACCTCAGGATCCGCACCGCACCTCGAAAAATGCGTGCGTCACCCGGGCTCCGAAAACAACAAGTAAATAGTCCATTCTCAACGATTTCGCGCGCTGAATCCAAAAACGATGTCCGTTTCTCCAAATTCCATCTCTAAAAATTGCCGAAGGCATCCGGAGAGGTGATCCTTTATCCAAACTTCGCCCTGAGTCCAATTTTGACATCCGCGTCGCGCGAAACCACTTCTAAACACTCGACGGGTCCTCCAATATCCCACGTGATCCCTTTTTAAGCCCGAAGTCCATCACTTGTGTCCAAATTGCGCACAAACACCACCGACACACCACGCAGGCCTCCAGTGATGCAAACTAAATCCCAAATGGCACCATAAATCCATTTCTTGTGCCCGACACGCGCACAGACACTCCCAAAGGCCACTAATCCGACAGTAATCTCTTAGGTACCGTTTGGATGTGGCTTATACCGGAATGAGTTATACCAGGTATAGGTATAAAGTAAAGGATAAACCTGGTTTAAACCTAAATTGTGTTTGGATGTGAATGAGGCTTAAACCTGGTTTAAACCTGGTATAAGAAAATAGGTGTTTGGATTGGGAATGAAGATTAAGAGGTATAAAGTTGACTTTTATGTTTAATGACGATGTGACATTTACTTTTTTGTATATTATAAATGTGATAATAGGGTAATGTATTAGAATTATTTAATTATAACAAATCTTATATATTATATTTAATTAATTATATACTATAACAAATTTTATTTAATTTTAATTAGTCTTAGTAAATTTTTTTAACGATTAAAATTTATAATTATATATTATATTTAATTAATTATTCTTTTTATTATATTTATAATTATATATAATTTTTTTATATAATTAATTATTCTTTCTTTATATAAATATATATATATAATTATTTATATTAAAATTTATAATTATATATAATTTTTTTAATGATTAAAATTTAATTTTAATTATATATTATATTTAATTAATTATTCTTTTTTTTTAATAATTTTTTCAAAATTAAAATTTTAAAATTTATTCAAATTTTAATTTTTTAAAAATTTTAAGTGTGAGAAAAAAAAAAGAATGTTTATTTTAAAATTTTAAGTAAGAGTACAAATTTTAATTTATAAATTTATATAAATTTTAAAAAAATTATAAAAATATTGTATAAATTTTAAAATTAATAATTTTTAAAAATAAAATAAAATTTTTAGATTTATTAAAATATAAAATAAAAAAAATTAAAATTTATAAAATTAAAATTTTAAAATTTAAATATTTATTAAAATTTAAAAATTTTAATAAAAAAAAAATCAAACGAAGTAATAAAAATAAAAATAAAAAATAAAAAAAAAAAAACAAACGAAGTATAAAAGGGAAAAAAAAATCAAGTATAAAAAAAAAAAAATTGAAAAAAAAAAAAAACAAAAGCCCCTTCCCAAGGCATTTCTGCCTTAGGAAGGGGCCGTTGGGGGGATATTCCCCCCCCCAATACCCGGTATGGGGGGGGGAATATCCCTGTGTGGGGGGGGGGGATATCCCCGTTTGGGTGGGATACCCCCAAACGGGGATATCCCCAAACCGTTTGGGGATAAAGGGGGGATATCCCCCCTTTATCCCCAATCCAAACGGGCCCTTAAGTGGGGATTCGGGTCCTCACATCCTCCCCCACTAAAAGAAAGTTTCGTCCTCGAAACTAACATGGCTCAAAAAGGGAGTCCCAAGCCAAAGGTAAGTATCCATTAACACCGTCTCCAGCTCCCAAGTCGCTATGCACACTCCGCGAAGCGAGTCCACACGGCTAGGAGTCCAAAAGCTGGAAAACCTCAAGAATCCCAAAGGACAGAGGACAAGGAAGAACAACTAAAAGTAGCACCTGGCCCTAAACCGCTGAAGCCACAGATGCAAAAGGATACCCCGGTGATCTGTGAAAATGAACTCCTCTAATCCCACTCGCGGAAAGGTCATTGATCTCATTCCACTATCAGCAGTTGCACGATACCGCACTAGCTGGTCCATCCTGTGCGCTCAAGCTGAGTCGTGGAGCTGTCACAGAACCGTAACACCTGCCGGTATAATTACAAGTCTCAACTGTACTGGACACGATCCACAAGGCTCCCCCACATGCACCACACCAACAGGAATCTGTACCTCTAGTGCACGTGGTAACAACTCTACCTCCAGTCCATACAGGAAAGCCAAAAACACTCAACTCAAACTGCTGTAAAGAAAGCATGCCCGCGACAACCCGATCCAGTGCCGTAGCGCCCTCCAACCGGGCGGTACAGACTCATCCGCTCGATATAGGTGGTCGTCGCTCAGTCGGCCTCTGCTCACACTGGGGTGACAAATGCGGTCCTACGTAGATAACCAATTCATGCTACCGCCGCGCCACTCTGATGCAGGTGCTGATGCTGCCATCGGGATCCACCCGATCTCTGGCATCTCTGAAATCCGCTATCTTGGAAAGAATTCAGCAATGCCTCTGCCGACCGATCCATGCTCCATCCCCCGTCACAAAGCTCAAAAATCCAGAACTCGCCTCTGGCGGCAGGTCCCTAACCAATGGAACTGCAACACCACGCTCCATACACCACGCCAACTCCATCGAAGCGTCAATATCCGTAACGGACGGACCAACGAAACTGAAAGGTGTCCTAGCACAATCCACTCCCAATCGCACATATCCTATGCGCCTCGTCCCTCGAAACCTGGAGTGCGCAGTTCGACCACTGCATAAACTCCCTAGCACAGGGATGCTCTCAAATAGTCTCTCCATCGCCACCAACCCCAATTCTGCCAACAAGGGCTCCCACTCAAACCTACGAATCGGGATAGTTCAGACTGCCGGGACTGACTCCATCGATCGATGATGTCCCAAAACTCATCTACTATCCGCTATCCACCCTGCCTCGGTGCCTTGGCACTACTCATCGGCACGGAGGGGCTGCTCGCTCCATCGCTTTTGTACAACTGAATATGTCACTACATGGAAAAAAGTGTTGGAGGACTCTCAAGCGGTACTGCAACTAGCTATGCTCTCTGCTCCAACAGGCGCATCAAACGTTTCATGATCTCCTCCTGGCGTCGGGCAGCCTCCGACAACTGTGCCATCTGGATCCATGAATAACTCTATTCTCTCTCTCTATCGCTGGCAACATCTACATCAAAGCTGGTATCCTCCTCAGCTTTATCTCTTCCAAGCTACACTGGCCTTGCATAGTCCAAGAGCGTTGACCTCTGTCGCTAACATAGGCTAGGAACAAAACCTTCCGAAGTCAGAAGGCATACTCTCTCAACTTGGCCAACAACTTCTTCTCTCTTAGAAGTTGCAGCGTTATCCCCAAGTGCCCTCATGCTCTAGATCACCTCGGAAATAATCCAAACATCCACGACGGGTATGATCACCAACCCGTCCACACATAGCTGGCGTATACACAATTTATCCAATCATAAGGGCGGCAGGGCATTAGTCAATCCACATGACCACGTTAAAAGCTCATAATGCCCTTACTGGTTCCTGCACACAATCCGGGCACAGCCCTCGGCTGTATGGTTCCATAACGCTATCAATCTCACAAAGGGCATCTGCCGCAACACAATCCAACCTGCCTATGTTCGAACCATCATAGAACTCTCACCGTTGTGTACTCACAACGTGGCATCATGGCCGTGTACGAACGGCGTGGCATCACCACCGTGTATCATCGGTGTGGCATCAAACTTAAGTATCAATCTCTCAGATCCTCACTGTCGTATCCCCACGATGGGGTACTAGGTCTCACAGACCTCTCGATCCGTCAAATCTCGCAACTGCGCTAATAGCTCTCTTTGTCTCACGGGTGATACTCCACGAGGTGCTGCCGAAGTTGGCGCAGTTTCCAAAACCACGTCAATCACTTTCTCGATCTCAATCTCAATCAAGTAACCACCTGGTAACTCGGCCAGGGGCATCAACCACCTGGTAACTCGGCCAGGGGCAAGTAACCACCTGGTAACTCGGCCAGGAGCAAGTAACCTCCTGGTAACTCGGCCAGGGGCATCAACACATCTACGCATCCTCTATAAACACACTCCTCCTGACCAGGTCCACGGAGGGTCAATGTCATCTCTCGATAATCCGTGATAGCATAAATTGGGATGACCGATTCCTATCCAACCTCATATCAACATCTCTGAACTGATGTAGGACTAACATCTCGATGATCAAATCCAAGGTCCTAGTTGCACTGGCAGGACAGGCAACACTCTTCTATGTGCTATTCGTGATCTGGAACTTGATCCTCACGTGTACAAGCCAACAATCCCGTCTCTGGCCCACTCGACGCTATCCCAGCTCTACTAAAACACACGAGCGGTGTCGGCATCAACAAGCTCTAAATCCAATGGCTATAGGGATTACCATACCAGGTAAGACACAATCCACTATCCTGGTGCCCGCTGACCAACTGTGCAATCTCATCCACTAGATGCTGGCGACCATCGCTCTATCTACCACGGCATGACGGCTCCATCAGTCTGTCGGTACATCAGATGAACCTCTTCATCCTGAAGGGGTAGTGGGAATGCCGTCGCAAGCGGCAAAACCATGAGTACCACTCTGGGACACTCTGCTTGAAGATATCCTGACACTACTGTTGGTACCTCGTCCGTCGAGAACCTCCTGGTCTCATCTTGGGCAACATGGGGTACTCGGCTCAACCGTCGCAGAAACTCGCTTCGGGTTTTCAACTGCGCTCCCGGTGGTCCAACGGGACGAACTCGACGCCACCAACTCGCGGCGTCCAAATCCAAGGGTGCGCAACCAAGTGCACCTGATGCTTCTCCTGGATGAACAAGTCCTCAGCCAACTTTTCCAAAAGCAGCAATCCAGTTCTCGGCCTCCCAAAGCTCCAACTCTGCCCCGAAATCTGCAGGGAATAGAACTGGATGAGGTAAATAACCGGTCAGCAACCTCGCGCTGCTTCTGCACCATCCGTGGTGCGATCAGGGTCGAAATCGACGATGCCGCAGCCGGTAGTACTACAGGTGATACTCCGGGAGATGCTCTCGGTCCAAGCATGCGCATCACGCGCTCCATGTTCTTTTCCTGGCGCCGCATCGCCTCAAACATCTGGGCTACTTGGGCCCGTAACTCCTAGACCTCTCTCTGGTCTGTCCAATAGCCTCCCGTTGTTGGGGCTCCACATCCAAGGTCAAACACGCCCTTGCCGTTGCACGGCATCTCGGAAGCATCAAATCACTGCAACAGAACAACCATTAGGACCAGAACTCTCTCGACCAAATCAAGTGAAAGTCTAAAACATGTTAACCCTTCTAAAGTATTATGTTGTCTGCAGCCAACATAATCACCTTTAGAGAAATAACATGTCAGATTACTCGCCCCAATCCTCTGGGGGAGGTACACACTCAATCGGGACTCTCGCTAAAGTCACGTCTCTCTCGACAGTCATCCTACTGTCCAACCAATAGCCTAGGGTCTCTAAGTCCTCAATGACCTATATACCTAGGCTCTCATACCACCTAATCTGTCACGCCCCGGGGTCGAAACTGCGACCCAGGCTCGCCAACAGATCCGCCGTCTGTGCGGAAACTGCCGCACAGACGAAGCGTCTATCCTGCAAAAGATCTATAGCTAACATGTATCAGAGCGGAAAAAGAACTAATAGCTAAAGAAATCAACTGAACATCTGGATAAATGAAAGTCCTCAATACAAGTCTGATAAGCTATAAAAAAATAATACAATTCTCACAAGTCTCTCAGAATGTCCAGTACAAAAGTGGAGTCATAAAATAAAAACGGGTACATCTACCTCTGACTCTCAATGCTGGTAAGGAACTAATCGGCCACGTCCTCACCTCGATCTGCTGTCTCCGCACGAACCAAGCCGGAACAGCTACCTCAACCTGTCACCGCAGCGGGTGTGAGATCTACTGCAGAAGGCAGATCTCAGTGGGTACCGTCCCAATATCCACGGTATGCCCACTAAGTCTACTGGAGGCAAAACAGATAGATATGCAGATAGATAGATAGATAGATAAGGAAAAGCAGGAAAAGTGCTACAACTAAATGTCTCAACATACTGCCCATGTAAATCGCTACGATGAACCTGCTATGCATACTCCCTCACTATTAAATGCCTCAAGTATCATGCTCAAAGGAATACCCATCTAAGAGCCAGCTATGCAACACTCGCACCCAAGGTGCTCTCAAAACCCAAATCTCAAAGACTGTCCAAAGCTGGCACAGTCAAGCCCGCGCCTGTCGTCTAGGAACGCACCTGCCCACTCCACGTGGGGCGTCCTACTGACCACAATGGACGCACCTGCCCACTCCCCGTGGGGCGTCCTACGCACCTATCCACTGCGTGTGGGGCGTACTACGCACCTGCCCACTCTCTGTGGGGCGTACTACGCACCTACCCATTCCGCATGGGGCGTACTGCTGACTACTATGGACGCACCTGCCCACTGCGTGTGGGGCGTACTACGCACCTGCCCACTCTCTGTGGGGCGTACTACGCACCTACCCACTCCGCGTGGGGCGTCCTCGAGGGGAGCGACCCCTCAGAGCTCTAGTATCTAGTCAGTCTCAACTGTCTCATAAATGGCACATGCAGGCTATGATCCTCGATCAAACAGATCGGATACCCAATACCAGATAACACATCACAGTCGGGAAACCCTCCACGACTGGATCAGGGAATGCCAAACCCTCTCAAAGCTATGTCGGAGAACCCTCAACGACCCATCTGATAATGCACATCCCATGGCTAAGTCGGGAAACCTCCACGACTCAATCTGCCAGAGCCAAATATCTCAAAACCAAATCGGAGAACCATCTCCACTACTAAATCAGAATATATATCCCCATGATCTAGAATAATCCTACTAGGGATCTCAACTCACCTGACACTAGAAGCTCGTCACACAGAGCTCTAAAAATCCACTCGGCCCCCTGGCACGAGGATACATGCATCCTGAACCTACTCAAACCCTCTGGAAGCTCACAAATATCCAAAACTATTTTTAGAGTCTCAATTTCATTAAAATCGGTCCGCCGATTTTTAATACGGTTTAGATGCCAATCTAATGTCAACTAAACATGCAGTCTAGTGTCATGTCATCCCTAGATCATGCTAAAAATATCTGGGGCCTATAATTATCTTTCGACAGCTTTCTAGGCAACTATCAGATTTACCAGCTATATAAATAGTAAGCTAAACATGATCAACATGCATACAATAGCTTTAAAGGCATTCCATAAATCTCGAAGAAATTCCAACCCACCTCGGTTTGCCACCAATTGGTTGTCGACACTTGCAATTGGCCTCCACGCGATTCCCTGCCTCAACCGGAGTCCGCACACAAAACGGAGCACGCCGCCGGAGTCCGCACGCAAAACGGAGCACGGTGCTGGAGTCCGCACGCAAAACGAAGTCCGCACGCAAAATGGTGCACACCGCCGGAGTCCGCACGCAAAACGGAGCACGGTGCCAGAATCCGCACGCAAAATGGAGTTCGCACGCAAAACGGTGCACGACATCGGGGTCGGCACGCAAAACGGAGCAGTAAAAATACGGTCCCTAACACAGATAAGAACAAGGGGTCAATCCAATGTCCAAAAGAATGCCCCAAAACTGTGCCAAAACACCGCAAAAATCAACACGCGGGACCTACCTCGACAGCGCCGTGCCGCGCCGCTCACCAGGCCCAGCGCGCGCCCCCTGCGCCACGTGGCGCGCGTCCCGAGCGCCACGCGGGCACGGCAGCCCGCGCGCCACACGGGCGCGCGTGACACCGTGCCACACAGGCGCGGGACACCACGCGCGCCACACGGGCGCGCGCCCCCCACGCCCGCGCGGGCGCCAACGGGGGCCCACCATGTGGCGGCCCCTGCGTTGTCCCGCGCGGAAGGCGCGCGTTCCCAACGCGTGACAGCTGCACGCATTGCGCAGCGTGCCTCGAGCCGCGCGCCGCCACCACCGCCTCGAGATCCATGCCGCACCTCAGGATCCGCGCCGTACCTCCGGATCCGCGCCGCACCTCGAAAAACGCGCGCGTCACCCGGGCTCCGAAAACAACAAGTAAATAGTCCATTCTCAACGATTTCGCGCGCTGAATCCAAAAACGATGTCCGTTTCTCCAAATTCCATCTCTAAAAATTGCCGAAGGCATCCGGAGAGGTGATCCTTTATCCAAACTTCGCCCTGAGTCCAATTTTGACATCCGCGTCGCGCGAAACCACTTCTAAACACTCGACGGGTCCTCCAATATCCCACGTGATCCCTTTTTAAGCCCGAAGTCCATCACTTGTGTCCAAATTGCGCACAAACACCACCGACATACCACGCAGGCCTCCAGTGATGCAAACTAAATCCCAAATGGCTCCATAAATCCATTTCTTGGGCCCGACACGCGCACAGACACTCCCAAAGGCCACTAATTCGACAGTAATCTCTTATGTGGGGATTCGGGTCCTCACACCTGGACTGTCGAAAGAGGTACCCACCTTCCGAATTCCGAATGGTCGCACCGATCACCGTCCCCATCGCTAGTATGCTCCGAACAACCCTACCGTTGTTCGGAGAGGGCGAACTGCCCGTCTGGTCTCCCACCGTGACATTCGTTAATCCGGAGGTGCACGTCACCCACCATACCCCTTAACATGATAAACATAACAATAACGAAATTGCGCATAAAGAGGTTCTAAGGGTGTACCCACCTCAAACACGAAAAAGAAGATGTGCGAAAACTCCAGCTAAAACACCCCCACCTTGTGCCCGAAAAAGCTACAATAAGAATCATTGTCATCGTGGTTAAAACACTAAAAAACGGGGCGAAACATGCCAAAAACGGAGCTTCTAGACTCTTAGGCCGGGGGCTGGTGCACGGGTCCAGGCGTGGACCGGGCTCACGACGGCAACGCAGCGGCGGCGCAGACCAGGCGCATACTATGCGGTAGACCGCAGTGTCTTGGGCCGGGCCGCGCACGAGCTGCAGGCGCGCACCGGGTTCACGCCGCAGAGCACGGTGGCGCACACCGGGTGCACGCACAGTGCGTGCACCACGCTGCTGGGCCGGGCCGCGCACGAGCCGCAGGCCCGCACCGGGTTCACGCCGCAGAGCGCGGTGGCGGGCACCGGGTGCACGCCCAGTGCGTGCACCGAGTGCACGCCCAGTGCGTGCACCACGCTGCTGGGCCGGGCCAGTGCATGGCTGAGACGCGCTGGGTGCACGAGTCCGGGCCGCCGTTTCCTGCGCCGGGTGCACGCCGGTCCCGTGGACCGCACGGGTTGAGGCCGTACAGGTTGAACAGTAATCTCCGGAAAAGTGTTTTCTTCTCCGTTTTCGCCCTCCGCGGCTCCGGTGATGACCCCGCGAACATGATAGCGGCGGCCGCGGCCTCCCGTCTAATCCGACGGCAGCGGCGGCCTCCCGTTCAAAACAAAAGTCACACCACGCAACCTCAGAACCACCAACACCCAAAACCTTCGATCCCTCAGAAATTGCAAAAAGGAAAAACAACAAGAGGGGTTTCCCCCGATCGCTTACCGTGATCCTACGAGGAAGGAGAAGGTGGATCGTCCCTCTCGTCACCAACGTGATGCTCCACGAGAGATGGATTCCCTCCCTTTCTTTCTTCTCCTTTATCTCTCGCTCCTCTAATTCGGATTTTTGAATTTCGAAAACCCCCCTCCGTTCAAGTTCTCCAAAGGAAAAAGAAAAGGTTACTACTAAAAGGTGCTATATATATAAATATCTCCACCCTACCCTAGGCCAAGATCTGACTCAGACTTCCTCGAAAATCGTGCAAATTACAATGCACGAATCTCGGTGCACTTTACGGTCACCGGGAGCTTCAAACCCCCATTCTGGGAGATCCGTAAGTCCGATTTCAGATCCGATCGCACCGCCGTTCACCGTTTTGTGAGCTCTAGCACCTGAAAATACTCGCAAACCCCGACGATCAGCCCAGAAATTCTCGAACTTCAACCCCCCTAACAACTCAAAAGATTCAATTAGAACCAAAACGGAAAACGGAAAGGTCGAGGTATTACAAAATAAATAAAATAAACAAATAACATAAATGAGATAAAAAAAATTTGATCGTAGAAAAATCCCGTCCGATCGCCTCGAAAAGCATGCCGGCCACCTAGCACACATTCCGATGCACCACTCAAAGGCAAACGCTTTGACCCCCATTCCGGGAGATCCGTAAATCGGAATCCGAATCCGATCGCTTTGCCGTTCTCCATTTTCCGAGCTCAATCGCAGAAAAATACTCGCGGTCCAGGCCGGTCCATTGCAGAAAACACAGTGAAAAGTTTCCCCAACAACTCCGTCATAAAAAGAAGGTATTCAAAGGCATTGGAACACCAGGACACTACATCACTCACCACTTAAAAGAAATTTCGTCCTCGAAACTTAAAATCGCCCCTCGCTAAACAAGTTGGGGCGCTCCTTCTCGTTTCAACTCTAATTCCCACGTCGCTTCGCGTTCCTCATGGTTGCTCCAAGGTTTCAAAAGGTCCCGCATATCGCGGGTTCAACCTGCCTCTCAACCCGAACCGTATAATCCCCTTGGATGGCAAAACCTAGCGCAATACGTGCTCCCCCGCCTGAAACATCAAGTCATGTCGTCTCCAGTCGGCATAGCTCTTCTGTCTACCATGAGCGGTCAACAACCGCTTCTTGATAAGGCGCACATTTTCCTCGGTCTCCTCCACTAAGTCAGGACCCAAGAACTTTTGCTCTCCCAAGTCATCCCAACAAATAGGAGACCGACAACGACGCCCGTACAGGACTTCATACGGCGCCATTTGGACGCAAGCTTGGTAACTGTTGTTGTAGGCAAAAACCACGAGAGATGGATAACGTGACCATCCATCAGCCAAATCAAGTACGCAGGTTCGGAGTATATCTTCGAGAATCTGGATCTCACTCGGATTGTCCGTCGGTCTGGGGGTGAAACGCCGTACTGAAGTGTAGTTTAGTCCCTAGAGCCCGCTGTAGACTCTGCCAAAAGTTCGACACAAACCGAGTGTCTCTACCAGAAGTAATAGATGTCGGCACCCCATACAATCTCATGACCTCGTTGATGTAGGCCTGCGCCAAACGGTCTCTAGTCCACGTCGTATGGATGGGTAGGAAAAGAGCCGACTTCGTCAATCGATCCACTATGGCCTAAACAGCATCGTTCCTTGTTGCGATTGCGGAAAACCCGTGACAAAATCCATGGTGATTCGCTCCCATTTCCACTCTGGTATAGGTAGAGATTGTAGTTTCCCCGCCGGGCGCTGATGTTCGGCCTTCACTTGTTAACAAACCAAATAGTGAGCAACGAACTGTGTTACATCCCCTTTCAGTTCAGGCCACCAAAAATTCTGCTTGAGGTTCTTGTACATCTTCGTGCCACCAGGATGCGCCGCATAGGGAGCGCAGTGCGCCTCTGTCAGTATCTCTTCCTTCAACTCTGGCAGCTCGGGCACACAAATCCGCCCTCGAAAACGTAATGTGCCGTCTGCACCAACCGAAATGTCGCCCGTTTGGTCCGGGAAAAACTTGTCCCGAACAAGCTGTAGCTGTGAGTCTGTCTTCTGACCTTCCAGGATTTTCCCTAATAAGGTAGGCTATGACTCTTCCCTGTTGCATCAGTACACCTCCAAGACCGATCCATGATGCATCACAGTAAACCTCATAATCCTCTCCAGGTGTCGGTCGTGCAAGCGTAGGTGCCCGTGTTAGCTTGTCTTTAAATTCCTCGTCACTACGCCACCGGTCCGCAGACCACCTCTGACGGCGCTGAGCAGTCAGCAACAAAAGTCTCGCGATGCGTCGAGGTACCCCAGTCATACCGCCCAACTCGTACCGATGAGCCCTTAAAGTCCAAAACAACTAACCCGACGACAAGGGAAAAACCACACTAATGCCTTCACAAGGCTCCAAGAGGTGCCAACAAAACACGCTGGGTTACTAACTACCAGAATTTCTCCCCTGAAAACAATTCTCCCCTGAAAACAACCAACACGGACCGCTCCCACCCGTCACCAACACGGACCGCTCCCACCCGTCACCAACACGGGCCACTTCCACCCGTCACCAACATGGGCTACAAGCTCGGAGCATATCCACCATCCCGGATTACCCGTTGCGACTGTCCGTCCTACCGAGGCGACGGTCAAAACTAAAGTTAGGTTTCAGCTCTAAGACCTACCACATGGTCTACCCCACAAAAAGAGCTGTGTACAGGGCATCCTAGCCGAAAGTGACCAGTGCCAAAGCTCCAAGTAGTCGACAGATCCCCTTGACCCACACCTGCTGTGAGGTCCCGGAATCCCCCGCGTGGGGTTTGCTGGTTGTTGGGCAGCTTTTAGTGGCCTTTGGGAGTGTTTGTGCGCGTGTCGGGCCCGAGAAATAGATTTGTGGTGCAATTTGGAATTTAGTTTGCATCACTGGAGGCCTGCGTGGTGTGTCGGTGGTGTTTGCGCGCAATTTGGACACTAGTGTTGGACTTTGGGCTTAAAAGGAGACCACGTGGGTAATTGGAGGACCCGTCGAGGGTTTAGAAGTGATTTCGCGTGACGTAGATGTCAAAATTGGACTCCGGGCGAAGTTTGGATAAAAGTTTACCTCTCCGGTTGCCTTCGAAAATTTTTAGAGTTGGAATTTGGCAAATCGGACTTAAGAAATGGACCCGGCGCGGAAATCGGATCAAGTGGGCTATCCGGGGGCTTTCGGTAAATTTTTGGATGAGAATTTGGAGAAATGGACATCGTTTTTGGATTCAGCGCGCGAAATCGTTGAGAATGGACTATTTACTTGTTTGATTTGGAGCCCGGTTGAGTTGCGCATTTTTTGAGACGACGCGGCACATTTTTCGAGGTGACGGCACGGTTTCCGAAGATTGCGGCGCGCGGATCAAGGCACGCGCGTACGGCACTGCGCGGCAGGCGCGCTGGGGAAGCGCGCCCCCGGCACGGAGTGTGCTGGGGCCGCCACGTGGCGGGCCCCCGTTGGCGCCCGCGTGGGCGCGGGGGGCACGCGCGCCCGTGTGGCGGGCGCGTGTCCCGCGCCTGGGGTGGCGCGGTGTAATGCGCCCGTGTGGCGGGCGCGTTGCTGCGCGCCACGTGGCGGCGGGGCGCGTGCATGGACCCTGTGCACGCGCCCCAGCCTGGTGGACCGCGGGTGGAGGCTTCCCATTTGCTGGCGCCGTGGACCGGCTTCGTGGACCGGGTCTGTGGACCACACTCGATCCCTTTCTTTCTTTCTTCTTCTTCCTTCTCCCCCGCGCCTTTTCTCCTCCTTTTTCTTTTCTTTCTTCTCGACATGAGCGAGAGAGAGTGTGAGGGAGGAGATTCGGTGAGGTGTGGCGGTACGTCGTGGCTCTCGTGGAGCGCGCGAGGTGTTCCAACGGAGCAGTTGGGCGGCGCGGCGCGGTCGAGGTTGGTCCCGCACCTTGTTTTTACGGTATTTTTGGCACAGTTTTGGGGCGTTCCTTTGGACTGTTAATTGACCCTCCTGCTCTTATCTTTGTTAGGGACCGTGTTTTTCTGCACCGTTTTGCGTGCGGACCCCGACGGTGTGCTCCGTTTTGCGTGCAGACTCCATTTTGCGCGCGAATTTCGGCACCGTGCTCCGTTTTGCGTGCGGACTCCGTTTTGTGCACAGATTTCGGCACCGTGCTCCATTTTGCGTGCACACTCCGTTTTGCGTGCAGATTTCGGCACCGTTCTCTGTTTTGCGTGCGGACTTTGTTTTGCGTGTAGACTCCGTTTTGCGTGCGGACTCTGTTTTGAGCGCGAACTCCGGCGGCGTGCTCCGTTTTGCGTGCGGACTCCGGCAGTGGGCATCGTTTTGCGTGCGGATTGCGTGGTGGCCAATTGCAAGTGTCTACAAGCAATTGGTGGCAAACCGAGGTGGGTGACCTTATCTCCAAGCTTTATGGACTGTACAGTAATTCTACTGATGTAGGACTATACATGATAGTTTATTTTCTTGTATAGCATGCCATATTGTAGGAATTGTTATTCCTTTTATCATCTGTTCATATAGTTATCTTGGAACTTGACCTAGCACCCCCGTCATATGTTGCATGTGTAACCAGACCAGTAGAAAACCCTCACTTGGGCTAGGGTTATTTAAGTTTAGACACCCACACTGTTTTTCTATTCCTGGACATAGTGTTATCCTCGCCCGGGTAGTGGGCCGAGAGGTCGGGACTTTCTTTTAGTGTGGGATGCATTTGCACTCGTACTTGGGAGCAGAGTGGAGTCTGGTAGATGTAGTGGGTCGCTTTTCTGTGCTGGGAGCCGTTTGGATAAACGGTAGTCACGGGAGGTCTTCTATCCCTGTTGTGCTGTCGCCACTGTGTTAGTGGCAGTTGTGTGCTTGTGTTAGTTGGACCTAGAACCCAGAACCTTTTTTTTGTGACATACACATGATTTTTAGTTTATCGATGTTTTATTCCAAGCATCGAAGGGCCGCTGAAGTCTGTTCTTGTTTGATTGGACAAAAGCATCAGCCCTTCGGGGTTTGGGTAAATCCTTGTTTTCTAACTGTTTTTCCTAAAAAGAACTAAAAATCATTAAAATGGGTTTCTCCTCAAATCAAGATGGTTTTTCAAAATGGAAACTACTTTTAGTCCTCACACGCGTGGGTTGAGTGAAAATGGTTTTCGGTAATTAATGCCACCTCGTTTTCGTGTAAACTTCCCCACTTGTAAGGATTTGAGTGGTCTGGGTTCTAGGGGCCATTCCTTGTCGGGACGAAGGTCACGGGGGCCGAGCCTGGAACCTGTTCTTGTTTGATAGGGTTGTAGGTGTAGGCCTCCCGGAACTTTCGGGCCCTAGTTGGTATCTTCTGCGTGTTGTACCGAGGTGGTTGTGTTCCCGAACCGTAAGGGGGCCGGGAACTTCGATAGGCGGAGCCTAGAGTCTGTTCTTGTTTGATAGGGTTCTTAGCACCGACCTATCGGGTTTTCCAAACCCTTATGGTGTCGGCTCTTCCTGAGTTATCGATGTGGTTGATGTTCCGGTGTGGGAGCCGTTTGGAGTGGCGGCGGTCCCAGCTGTGTGGCACTTTCTTTAGTGAGTTAGTGTTGTGAGTTTGAGTCGTTGAGAGTTCTCCGACATAGCCGTGAGAGTGTTTGGGCTTTTCATATTGAGTCGAGGTTCTTTTCTGACTGAGTTGTGTTTCGAGCTTTGAGATACCGATCTGTTTGATCGTGGATTATAGCCTGTTGAGCCTGGCATTCATGCCAGTTATGAGATACTTGTGTTACTTGAGTTCGTTGGGGTCGCTCCCCTCGAGCTACGCCCCGGGTGCGTTGATGATACCGAGCCTGACGAGGCTGCGATGATGCGACTAGTTGATACACTAGAGTTCGCTTGAGATCTCTGATAGTCCTTGAGGGACACCCTACGTAAGACCAAGTCCTGTTTGGGCGTAGTGGCAGTAGGTGAGCGCAGGTTGTTTGACTGGTCCAAAGTGGGACAGTCATTGAGATTGGATGACATTGAGAGAGTGATGGCATAGCATGTGTCATAGTACTTGTGTCTTATCGTCAGTAGTGAGTAGATGCATCATATTATCTTCTGTTCCACTTCTTGAGCATCTAGACAGAGGCATAGTAGCTGTAGAGATATCCTTTTTCAGCTCTTTTCTTTCTGTATACCTTGTTACTTTATGCCTCTAGTAGACTTAGTGGGCAGACCGTTGGGCTTGTTGACGGCACCCACTGAGAACTACTGTGGGAAGTAGTTCTCACACCCGTCGTGGTGTCTTTTTCCCCAGGGGCTTCTACTCCTGTTCCTGTGCTTCAGTTGCTGATCCTTCTGACCGGTTTCGAGGGAGTCGCGAGCTAGTTCCCTACCCGTCGTGGAGTGTAGCGGTACCCCCTTCAGAGAAGAGCTTCAGTAGATTAGTTTACTTCTTTTTCCTCTGTTGAGAGACCTTTGTTGTGAGGTATAGAGTTGTATTTTATTTTACAGTTTGAGAGACTGTTGTGGTGAGGATATTTTGTATTGAGAGCTTGTACACTGACTTATTTATTGGAGATATCTCCCTTTTGGGTTTTTGTATCAGAGGACTTTTTATACGATCGTATTTGGGGAGATGGATATTGTTTTATTTTCAGTTGTACAGTGATTGGATTTCAGTTTTTAGTAGTTTACTTTCAGCTCTGATATCTGTGTACTGTAGTTGATTCTTTTTGCAGGTTAGACGCTTCGTCTGTACGGCAGTTTCCGTACAGATGGCGGATCTGTTAGCGAGCCCGGATCGCAGTTTCGACCCCGGGACGTGACACCTGCCCCACTTGATCAACGACCCAAAATGCTCCCAAACTAAGCCTCATGATTATGCATTGGTCATGGGAAGCTGACAAAACCCACAAGATATGGTCCTACCTCCGTCCTGGCACCGACGGGGTGCGACACTCTGATTAACCACTAACGCTCGGTCCCAATCCGTTGCCCCTCCAAGCACCGGGCATCGAATCGAGCGGTAAATCTCCAAACCAAACAGTGCCACCCCCACTAGGGAACTTCTAAGCTCAAAGCCCACTAAAACAGAGGCCTCCAGGTACAATCGACTACCCATCCAAAACCTATCGGGTCGAAAAGAAAACATGCAACGAATACAGTGAGAAAGACCCTGTCAAAAAGTTGCCTAGGTTTACCAAGCGCACTCGAGGGAAATACGCGCCAACCCACCAGTAGGACAACCTAACCGACTCTCTTGTGCAGAAAACAGGAACCCAACCCAGAGCTACACCACCACAACCCCCTTAAAAGAGCTAACTGGCACCACCCAGCGTCAAAAGCTAAAACCCCAATAAAAAGTCGCCACTTACGCACACTTGTGCGAAGCGAGACACGGCCTCGAGCCCCAAACGAACAAGATTTACTAGCCCCGGTGGTCTCCCTTTTAACCCCAACGGAGCACCCCGAGACCCCATCACGACGATTTTTACAACCATCGCCGTGACCACAGTAAAAAGCCGAACTATGGGTAACAACCGTAGGGGAAGAATCCTCATTCCCACCCATACCTTGCCCATGGTGCAAAAAGAATCGGCCGAATATCTGCTGAAATCTGCTGTAACCTAAAACCAGCAGACCCCCTAACAACCACCGGCGAATTGCACTGCCACCAGTCACCGTTGCTACCGACGACCACGACGTCGGTAGAGGATAGGGTTCGGAAAACAAAAGCCGACACGACGATCTGCTGTGTTGACAGCCGCACCAGGTGCATGAGCACCGTCAGCAGTCCCACCGTGTCCTGTGCCGGTTGCTTAATCCATTGATTCCCAGCAACCTCCATGAACCCGGTGGCAGCCGGGCTCGAGCCCAACCTCCAAAACAACCCGACTATACTAGCACAACACCCGAGCTAAACCGAAAAATAAAACTTAACAATCCCGCACTCTCGCATCTCTACGCATCTATACCCTGATCATTTCATTGGTTAGTAGCTAGTGATGATGTACCCCGTGGATGTTGGACATCGATTACTGTGGTTAAAGTTATTTCGCTCTGATAACATCTAATCTGTCGCCCCGGGGGTTTAAACAAGCGGAAGAACAGCCACCGAAAGCTCTCAAATTTGTACATATATATATTTTTTGAAACCGATCTCCCCTGGTGCGTGCCCAAACCCGCCGCATATACAAATTCACTCTGCAAACGGGCAGAGTCTCCTTTGTATATGCACGTCGTCCTGACTATAATGTCCATACAATCATACCTTTAACCACACTAGTTCAACAGTCAAGTACATACAACCATTTCCACAAGTAATAAAGAGGCCGACTATTTTTGAAAGGATAAAATCGCAGGGTTTTGAAAACGGTGCCCACACGACACCCAGGTTTTACAAAGCCGTTTCGAAATCCAAAAATCCACAGGGTTTTGAAAACGGTGCCCACTCGACACCTATGTTTTTCAAATCATTTTCGCAATGTTTTCTTTTCTTTTCTTTTTAGTTCGCAAATGGCCAACTATTAAATGGTAAACTAAACAGTCATCCACAGAGTACTGTAACAATTCCAACATCCACATCAACTCACGAAAGTAACACAACACACAGCTACCAACAGGTACTAAAATGAACATAAGGAGAGGTAACCAATATCCGTGGCCTCGAAGGGCCAACAAATCTCTCGTGCGGCCTCACTGTTGCCCTAGCACTCACCCCCGGATGAACCTGTCACAGAGTGGGAAGTCAGTGACCCAGAATATATAGTACGAAAGCAAGAAGGGCTAAAACTAAAGCAAACCGCAATAAAACCAGAGCAACCGCCCTCCTCATCGTGTAATCGACAGTAACAACTCTCCCCCTGTACAATCCAAACCGAGCACCTGCCCCGGCAACCACACCGAGCACCCACCTCGGCAAACCACACCGAGCACCTGCCACGGTAACCACACCGAGCACCCACCTCGGCGAACCACACCGAGCACCTGCCCCGGCAACCACACCGAGCACCTGCCTCGGTACCATCGCTCACACCCCCCACCTACGAGGGCCCCCATTACGTCACCAACACGTGGGGTACACGGGTCAACGTACCACTTTTCCGGAAAAGCACACCCTCGCGGTGGCCAAACCGCTGGTGTGCGTGTAGCAATCTCGAGCCTCGTAACCAAATATACATATAATAACTTTAACGGGGTTAGCAAATGTAAACAGGTAATTACTTTATCTTACACATTTACCCAAACATGCAATTACTTTAACTTACACCTTTTCCCATCTACAACGATGGAAAAATACCCACAACATGATGTATCACCGAGCACCGCGACCCACAGTCGCCATACATATAAAGATAATAAAACACAAGCTTATACACGGGTTAACAATATTCTAACATGTCAAAACTTTACTCTTACCAATTACCCTCATTTCCGACTCCTGGACTGTAGAAAGAGGTACCCACCTTCCGAATTCCGAATGGTCGCACCGATCACCGTCCCCATCGCTAGTATGCTCCAAACAACCCTACCGTTGTTCGAAGAGGGCGAACTTCCCGTCCGGTCTCCCACCGCGCCATATCAGATTATGGATTGTGGGGCATTATGGTAACCGCGGACATTAGGCGGTTAGCCAGATGTTGATTACTTTATCAGATTTTTGACTTGTGGGGTGTCGCGGTGACCGCGGACATTGGGCGGTTGACCGGATGTGTGCTTATGCATCAGATTGGGTATCAGATTTCTCTTGTGGATGGAGTTTCCCACTTGTTGAGTACTATTGCATCTGATTGGGGATTGGGGTTTCTTTAGTGGATGGATTTTCCCACTTTGATCATAGTCATGATCCAGTCCTGCTATATTGAGATACTTGACAGAGATACTTGTGATACTGGTGACAGAGATACTTGTGATACTGGTGACAGAGATACTTTACTCGTGTGGGTCGCTCCCCTCGAGTGCCACACCGGAGTAGGCTTTAGACCGTGACGGGTACCGCTCCATCTGATTGGGATTTCGAGCCTTGTGTGCTGGTCCCCTCGGGATTTCGAGCCTTGTGTGCTGGTCCCCTACTGAGTTCTTGAGTTGACAGCAGAGCAGGCAGTACCGGGTTTCATACCGGTCCATCTGATTGGGTTTATTCAGACAGCTAGCATTATAGTTGCATGCATACAGTTACCTTTGATACTGCATTTAGAGGCATAGTAGTGGTAGTTTCCTTTTATCAGCAGTCTTTATAGCTTACCACTGTTCCTTCCTTTTGCCTCTAGTAGTCCTAGTGGGTACGTCAGAGTTTGAGGTTTTACCCACTAGGGGAGGCTACTGGTTTATCTAGTAGTTCTCACCCCCATAGTTGTTTTTTTGTCTCTTCCCCTTTGTTTTGCAGAGTCAGCTGCGGGAGCTGCTGGGCCATCAGCGGCGGATCGAGGTAAGAGGATAGCGGACTAGCAAGATCGTCTGTCCCAACTGTGAGAGTAGCTGGACTTTTATTGTACCCCCTTTTTGTATCTCAGGCTGTAGCACTTTACTTTTGGGTCTGGCTTTAGCCAGCTGGTTGTATTTATTTCGGTGAGCTGGGAGTTTATTGTATATTTACAGCTTGTATCTTATTTCCAGTCTGAGATATTATGTAGTTCTTTTTAGTTCAACTCTGTATTATGCTCTTTTATTGTATCTCTTATATCTGAGCAGGTTACCAGCGCTTCATGTACATGGAAAATTCCGTGTGCACGGCGGATCTGTTGGCGAGCCCGGGTTCTGGTTTACACCCGGGGCGTGACAGGTTAAGTTGGTATCAGAGCTTAGGGATAGGTCAGTTGGGACTTAGGAAACCCTGGGCTTTTAGCAGACCCTAGGATGATACAGCGCGAGAGACGTGATATTTTGCGAAAGTCGTTGATTTAATTGTTTGACTCTTCCAGTGAGTGAAGAGGGATCGACATACCCAATTTCTGGTGAACAGTTATGTTGGCTGCAGACAACATAAAGTCACAGAAATAGGGGGATGTCTTTGACTTTTGCTAGATTGGGTCGTGTGGGGTTTTATTGCTGATTTGTGGCTTCTTGTGATAGTATGTTGCCCCGTCGTCGTTTTTCCGCCGGGGGTATCCCCACCCCTTCTGAGGAGCCCGAGCAGGTAGTATCTGCCGAGCTGGGGGAACTGCGGGCCTTGGTGACCCATTTGGTGGCGAGGAGCTTTCGACAGGACCAGCGCCTGGAGCAGCTGCTGGCGCAGAGGGGTGATTCGGCAGTCGGAGAGAGGGCCAGGGCTTCAGAGCAGCGTTTAGAGAGGAAACGCCCAGCCCCGGATGTTGTTGGACAGGCCAGTTCTCGTAGATGGCCACGGGTTCGCGGCAGGTGTGTTTTCTGTAGAGGATAGCATCCATCAGGTACCTGTGACTTGAGATGGGGTCGATGCTTCCGATGTGGACAGTCTGGCCACATCCGAGCTACATGCGCCCTTCCGACCTTAGTAGCACCTTCTTCAGCGTTGGCCTCTATCGCATCCCAGCAGAGGTCGCAGCCGAGACAGCAGAGGTCTCTGCAGCAGTCTCGGAGACGGCGGTGGCAGCAGAGGCAGCCCCAACAGGCTGATAGGTGTATCTTTTGCAAGGGCCACCACTTCGCCAGTACTTGTGACCATCGGCAAGGACGCTGCTATCTTTGTGGCCAGTCCGGCCATTTGCGGGCTTCATGCCCCTAGCCGACATGTGCAGCACCGACTTCAGCATCTGTTCCTACTACTTCCCAGCTACGAACGAGAGCTCCACCTACAAGCCTCCAGGCAAACCGAGCTTCGCCTTCCCACCCATCTGGTGAGAGACAACCATTGTCAAGCGGTCAGGATGGCTTAGCGCAGATGGGGGATTCTGTTATAGCTGACTGTGTGGTGGCAGGTATGATTTACTTCTGGCATTAGGGTTCATATCCTATTTGATACCGGAGCATCGCATTCTTTTATTAGTAGATCATTTGCATCATTACATGGGTTAGAGGTAGGACATTTACCACGTGCACGAGAGGTTCAGATTCCCGATCACACTTTGCACGTGAAAGAGTGCTGTTGGTCCTGCCCGATGCAGATTGAGTCCTGGATCATGCCAGCAGACCTGTTGGTCTTGAGACAGCTGAGGGACTTTAATGTGGTTCTCGGGATAGACTGGCTGGCTCGGTATTTCGCGACTATAGATTGTGCCGCGAGGACTGTCACTTTTAGAGAGCTAGTCCAGGAGATGTTGGTATACCGGGGATGTCAGAGTGCTTTCTTTGCCTCTATGGTTTCGACTTCCCGAGCGAGGCAGATGATCCGCAGAGGATGTGTAGCCTTTTTGGCTAGTGTTGTTGAGGGGCCTACGGCGGCGCCGGGACTCAGGGATATCCCTATTGTTCGCGAGTTCCCGGATGTTTTTCCACCAGAGTTGACTAGTATGCCGCCAGACAGAGAGATTAAGTTTGTGATTGACGTAGTTCCAAGAAATGCGCCAATCTCTAAGGCTCCTTACCGGATGGCACCGGCTGAGCTGCGAGAGCTTAAGGCGCAACTCCAGGATTTGATGGATAAAAGTTTTATTAGACTAAGTGTGTCACCTTGGGGAGCGCCAGTGCTATTCGTGAAGAAGAAGGATGGGTCACTTCGATTGTGTGTGGACTTTAGGGAATTGAATAAAGTGACCATCAAAAACAAGTACCCTTTGCCGCACATCGACGATCTCTTTGATCAGCTGCAAGGGTCTTGTGTCTTTTCCAAGATAGATCTGCAGTCCAATTACCACCAGCTGAAAGTGAAGGCCGAGGATATTCCGGAGACGGCATTCAGGACACGTTACGGGCATTATGAGTTTACAGTTATGCCTTTTGGACTGACTAATGCCCTTGCCGCATTCATGGATTTGATGAACCGGATCTTCCGACCGTACTTGGATCGATTCGTGGTAGTATTCATCGATGATATTCTGGTTTACTCCCGAAGTGATGCTGAGCATGAGGAGCACTTGAGGATTGTGCTGCAACTTCTGCGAGAGAAGAAGTTGTTGTCACGCCCCGGGGGCTTCATTCAGCGGAAACAGTCAACGAAAAGAGGATTTGTTTTGCGTGTAAATATTTTTTTGAAATTCCTTCTTCCCCGGCGCGTGCCCAGACCCGCCGCATACACAGATTCACTCTGCAAATGGACAGAGTCTCCTCTGTATATGCACGGCTTCGCGGCTAATACAACATCCAATCACAGTCGTTTATTCAATCACAACAGTTTCTAAACATACATACACATACATAACTGAATAATTCCCAAGGCCGATCAACTTGAAAGGATAAATCCACAGTTTTGAAAGCGGTGCCCACCCGGCACCCAGTTTTCTAAAACAGTTTCGAAAGCCATAAATCCATAGAGTTTTTAAAACAGTGCCCACATGACACTCAGGTTTTGAAATCCGTTTTTCGAAATCCATAAATCCACAAGGTTTTGAAAACGGTGTCCACACGACACCCAAATTTTGAAAACGGTTTTCACAATTCCTTTTCTTTGTTTTTCTTTCTTTTTCTTTTCTTTGAAAACGCCCGAACAGAGATAGAAACTAAAACTCAACATCCTCATATCTAGAGAGTGAAGTACCGAAATCCACACCGACCCCACGAGGGTATCGAGAACCACAAAGTAGACTACAATATCAAATGAAAAGCGAAGTAAAGAAGGAAATACAGTCTAGGGCCTCCATGGACCCAAAAGCTCCTGTCTCGGCCTCACCGTCGCCTTGCTCTCACCCCTGGAAGAACCTGTCACGGAGTGGGGACTCAGCGACACGATAATAACAAGGAAAGTAGGAAAAAGTAGTAAATCCAACCGTAAGACTATCCGGAGCAACCACCCTCCCAAGAGGGAAATAAAACACGAACACCTGCAAAACCGGACCACGTCGAGCACCTACCCCGACGGGTCACACCGCTCACACCTTGGTGCCTCAAAACCCCACACCTACGGGGGCCCCCACTACGTCACCTCGTGGGTTTACACGGGTCATAGACCACTTTTTCGGAAAAGCGCACCCTTTGCGGTGGCCAAACCGCGGGTGCACGTGCGGCAGCCTCGAGCATAGTAACCAAGAAACAATATATAACCAAAGAGCGAGAACCATAGAGACTATCAGCATTAGCACGGTTAGACATACAATTAACACCGTCACAAAAGTTGGAAGCCCTATGCTAAGTCTCAAAATAAAAACCCACCTGTCTCGTGCGGTGATCAACGCGCTACTCCTCCGCATCTTGGTGCGCTCCCCGGACCTACACGATGCCACCAAAAAGGAGTCAGTAACTCGAACCCCCCCCCCCCCCGACGAAGACCAAGGAACAACAGACCCTCCTGGTCGATCGCGGAACATGGCCCGCAGATCTGGCGGCGGCGTCGTCCCGAGTCGGGGGCATGGTACGGACGACCCACGAGCGCGCGCGGCCTACGCGGCATCCGACCCCGCGCCGCGCGCTGCCCGCCTGCGCGGGCGGCCGCGCGCGGCGCCAGACCCTGCGCGGCGCCCCGCCTGCGGGCGGCCCCGCGCGGCGCTCGGCCCGCGCGGTGTGCTGCCCACAAGCGCGTGCGGCCCGCGCGGCGCCCGACCTGCGCGCGTGGGTTGCCCGCAGGCGCGGGCGGCCCCGCGCGGCGTCAAGCACGCGCGGGTGCCCTGCCGGCGGGTGGCTCGCCCTCCCCCTTCGCGCGCGTTGGGCGCCCTATGACCGGATCGGGGGATCCTCCTCTCGCGGTAAGCAAGAACACCGAAGGAAAGAACAAGATAACCACGCACCTCGGTTTCGTCGGCGAAGGATGAAGGAGAAGGATCGTCCCGTTCGCGCTTGCCGGATTCCGCAGGGAGTGCGATCGTCCTTCCTTCTCCCCGATCCCGACGCCCCGGTTCTCCACGCCGACCGATAAAAGGGAAGAAGAACTGGGATTCGGGTTCCTCGTACGCGCTCCGAGGTGACCTAACGTGCAGGGCAAGAGGAGTGGAAAATAAACCCTAAGCCCCAAATCGCGAATTAAATCGATCGGTCGGAATGAGGAGTGGGAATGAACCCAAACCCCCGACTAAAAGAACTGATAGTTTGGGTGCGGACCAGGGTCCGGTTTACCTCGAAACACGTGCTGATCGCCGTGACTGCAGGCAACCTTCCGAAATTTATTCTGGGAGATCCCGGGGTCGGAATTCAGATCCGATCGCGCCACCATTCTTCGTTTCGTGAGCTTTATTGCCTAAAAATACCCGCGAGCCCTGACGGTCTGCCCAGAAAGAAAAGTGGATTAAAACCCCCCCGCCGGACCCCTAAAAGAGGTGCGAAAATAAGCGGATCATGAAAACAAATTCCGAAAAACAATTAACGAAGGTGGTTACTACACCACTCACCTCTTAAAAACGAGTTTCGTCCCCGAAACTCAACTCTGGGTCGCGGTGAAAAGGTTGGGGTAGCACTCCCTCATTTTTGACTCCAGCTCCGAAGTTGCTTCTCGCTCCTCATGGTTGCTCCAGAGTACCTTCACGTAGAGATGGCTCGATTTCGCAGCGTTTTACTTTTCCTTGCTAGGATCCGCACAGGGGTTTCCTCGAAGCTCAGGTCCTCCTTAAGTTCGAGAGTAGAGGCGTCTAGAACATGTGATGGGTCGGGAAGGTATTTCCGGAGCATCGAAACGTGGAACACGTCGTGGACTCGGTCGAGGTTTGGTGGTAGGGCAAGGCGGTAAGCCACCGGGCCAATGCGCTCCAGGATCTCGAACGGCCCTACAAACCGTAGGCTCAACTTGCCCTTCAGCCCGAAACGCTTAATTCCCCTGGATGGCGAGACTCGTAGCAACTTGTGCTCTCCCACTTGGAATTCCAAGTCGCGGCGCCTCTGGTCTGCGTAGCTCTTCTGTCGACTCTGGGCTGTCAGTATGCGCTGTCTGATGAGGCGTACTTTTTCTTCAGTTTCTTCCACTAGGTCGGGTCCCAAGAACTTCCGTTCCCCTAAGTCGTCCCAACAGATCGGGGATCGGCAGCGCCTCCCATATAAGGCTTCGTAGGGCGCCATCTGTATGCTGGCCTGGTAGCTGTTGTTGTAGGCGAGTTCCACGAGGGGTAGGTAGCGTGCCCATCCGACCCCCAAATCCAGTACGCAGGCGCGAAGCATGTCCTCGAGAGTCTGGATCACCCGCTCCGACTATCCGTCCGTCTGGGGGTGAAAGGCTTTGCTGAACTGTAGTTCGGTCCCCAGGGCCCGCTGTAGACTCTGCCAAAAATTCGAGACAAATCGCGTGTCTCTATCCGAGGTGATCGACGCCGGCATCCCATGCAATCTCACGATCTCGCTGATGTAGACTTGAGCTAACCTCTCTCGGGTACGCAGGCGCGAAGCATGTCCTCGAGAGTCTGGATCACCCACTCTGACTATCCGTCCGTCTGGGGGTGAAAGGCTGTGCTGAACTGTAGTTTGGTCCCCAGGGCCCGCTGTAGACTCTGCCAAAAATTCGAGACAAATCGCGTGTCTCTATCCGAGGTGATCGACGCCGGCACCCCATGCAATCTCACGATCTCGCTGATGTAGACTTGAGCTAACCTCTCTCGGGTCCATGCTGTATGAATAGGCAGGAAATGTGTTGATTTGGTTAACCGGTCCACTATGACCCAGATCGAGTCGTGCCCCTGCTGTGAACGTGGGAACCCAGTGACGAAATCCATGGTGATTTGATCCCACTTCCACTCTGGCACCGGTAAAGGCTGCAACTTTCCCGCCGGCCGCTGGTACTCGGCCTTTATCTGTTGGCAGACCAGGCAGTGAGCTACTTGTCGCGTCACATCTCCCTTCAGTTTAGGCCACCAGAAGGTCTGCTTGAGATCCCTGTACATCTTCGTACCTCCCGGATGCGCCGCATAAGGGGCGCGGTGTGCCTCTGCCAAAATTTCCTCCTTCATTTCCGACGAATCCGGCACACAAATCCGCTCGCGAAACTGTAGGGTGCCGTCGCCTTCCACCGAAAAATCATTCTCTTGGTTCAGGGAGATCTTGTCTCGTATGAGCTGTAAGTGAGGATCGGTCTGTTGCCCCTCCCGTATTTTCTCGAACAGCGTAGGCTTGACTATCAAGGTTAGAAGTTGCGCAACCGTGCCTGCTGGTACCACTTCCAACTTCAAACGTGAGAACTCTGTGATCAAGCTGCTCTGCTCAGTTAACTCGCCTACAGACATCCCTTCCTGTTGCCCCTTCCTGCTCAAAGCGTCTGCCACCACGTTTCTTTCCCAAGGTGGTATTGGATTGATAGGTCGTAATCCTTTAATAACTCTAACCACCGCCTCTGCCGCAAATTTAGCTCCTTCTGGGTGAACAAGTACTTAAGATTTTGGTGGTCCGAGAACACATTACAGTGGACACCAAAGAGGTAGTGCCTCCAAAGCTTTAAAACAAAAACCACTGCGGCCAGCTCTAAGTCATGTGTCGGGTAGTTCTTTTCGTATTCCTTCAGTTACCTGGAAGCATAGGCTATTACTTTCCCTTGTTGCATCAGTACACCCCCAAGGCCGATCCTTGATGCGTCGCAGTATACTTCATAATCCTCTCCTGGTGTCGGTAGTACAAGTACTGGTGCCCTGGTTAGCCTTTTCTTGAGTTCATCGAAGCTCTCCTAGCATTTAGCCGACCACACAAATTTTTCCCCTTTTCTGGTCAACCGGTTCAAAGGGGCAGCAATCTTTGAGAAACCCTCGACGAAACATCGGTAGTAACCTGCCAGACCCAGGAAGCTGCGGATCTCCATCACTGTAGTCGGCGGCTGTCAGTCGATTACCGATTCCACCTTCTTGGGGTCCACTACAATTCCCACCGCCAAAATCATGTGTCCTAGAAATCCCACTTCGCGAAGCCAGAATTCACATTTCTTGAGTTTAGCGAACAGTTCCTGCTCCCTGAGAGTTTGGAGAATTGTTCGCAAATGGTCCTCGTGTTCCTCGTCGGTGGACGAATAAATCAGGATGTCGTCGATGAAGACCACCACGAATCGGTCTAGGAAGGGCCTGAAGATTCTGTTCATCATATCCATAAATACCGCAGGGGCATTCGTAAGTCCGAACGGCATGACCGTGAACTCGTAGTGGCCGTACCGGGTCCGGAAGGCGATTTTTGGACTATCCTCGTTCCGAACTCGGAGTTGATGGTAACCCGATTGTAGGTCAATTTTTGAGAAGACCATCGCTCCCCGTAGCTGGTCGAAGAGATCGTCGATTCTAGGCAGGGGGTACTTGTTCTTCACCGTAACCTTGTTTATCCCTCTGTAGTCGATGCAGAGATGTAGGCTTCCGTCCTTCTTCCGCACGAAGAGTACCGGTGCGCCCTAGGGTGACACACTTGACCTGATAAATCCTTTGTCCAAGAGGTCTTCAAGTTGCGCCTTAAGCTCTTTCAACTCCGCGAAGGCCATTCGGTAAGGCGCCTTCGTGATAGGCTGCGTGTCCGGTAGGAGCTCGATAGGGAACACAACTTCACGTTCAGGGGGCATCCCGGGTAGTTTCGTCGGGAAGACGTCGGGAAAATCCCTCACTACCGGGATGTCTGAAGGTGTCGCAGAGGGTCGGATGGCTAGGTCCACAGATGCCAAGTATGCCACGCACCCACCTTCCACCAATCTTCTGGCCCGTGCTGCTGAGATGACAGTTGGGAAGGAGGTGCTCTTGCATGCCAGGTACACGTGTTCGGGGAAGCCCTGTTCTTGTAGTCGCACCTGCCGCTTCTCGCAGACGATTACTGCTTGGTACCTTGTGAGCCAATCCATGCCTAGCACCGCGTCGTACTCCTTTATGGTAATTACCACTAGGTCCCAAGGGCAAGACAGTCGCCCTAGTTTTATCGGGCATGCGTCCACAAAGCTATCAGCCTCCAAAGTCCCACCCGCGGTTTGGACCGTCATTCGACTTTGGAGAGGTCTCTCCCCAAAACCATGCACAAACACGAAGTTATGAGAAATGAAAGAGTGTGTTGCTCCGGTATCAAAAAGAGTTCTAGCACGAAAATTTGAAACAGAAGTAATACCTGCTACCACATCCTCCGGTGGGTCCGACTCTTGGCGGGTCATCGAGTAAACTCGCCCGCCTGGTTGAGGCTGCCTATCCCCCTCTCGCCGTGGTGCAGGGGGTCTAGAGGTCGACCCCATGGGAGCTTTCCCCCGTCCTGAATATTGTGACAAAGGCTCAAAAGCTGTAGAGGATGCTGTTCCGAAGGTTAAGGGGCAGTTGCGGCGAAAGTGCCCCTATTTGCCGCAGCGGAAGCAATGATCATTTCTTTGGGGGCAATCTAACAATCGGTGCGCCCCCCCCCCCCCCCCCCCCCCCCCCCCCCCGCATATCACACAAGGCCTGTCCCCCGGCCTCGGTACTCCTGCAGGTGCGCTCCGAGATCCCGACTGTGGTCTCCACCGTTTGGGGGGTCGGTGTTACGGAATTTGAGTTGGCGTATTTCGTGAAATTGTTTAAGTCTTGAAGATTGAAGTTTAGAAGCTTGGATCATATACCTCAATCTCAAGAAAGAAGAATTCAAATGGATCAGGTACGTTTTACTAAAGAATTTTGATGATCCAAATACTTAGTATAGTGTAGAAACACTTGGATGAATTTTTGATTGCATAAAAATAAAAAACTGGGCATTTTACATGTTCAGAGTCCGGACCGTGGATCTCAGTCCGGACCCCGAACGTAGGTTTGTTCATGCGCAATTCCAGTCCGGACCATGGATCTCAGTCCGGACCCCGAACGTGTAATTTGAAGGAATTGCATGAACAGTCCGGACCGTGGATTGCAGTCCGGACCCCGAATGTCGTCTTTTCTGGAAATAGTCTGTTTCGCTGAGACAGTCCGGACCGCCAATTCCAGTCCGGACTGTCGTCCTGTAAAATTCCAGAATTGGTTAGTTTTTTATGCTTATCTTCTTCCAACGGTTTCTAACCTATAAATAGACCCTATGATTCATTTTTTTAGGGTAATCCAAATACGGTCAAAAATAGAAAAATCCACCCATAGAGAAGGAAGGAAATACATGATTTAATTCTATGTTTCTTCATCTATATTATTAATTTGATTCTAGGTTTTCCAAACTCAGATTTTGAGTAGAATCAAATTAATGAATACTTAGATGGTATTTCCGATCTATTTCTAATCTAAGTATTCGGCGGATCATCACCACCCAAAAACAACGATTTATCCCAAATCGGCGCGTGGACTTGCGTGGCCTTGTGGATTCAAGGTGCTACCGCTCTCGTGGATTCGGAGCGAGGTACGTTCGTGGATTCGAGACGTGCTACTGGGTGAAGACCGTGGATTCGGTCGGATGTCGTGGACTCGACGTTGGACGCCGTGGATTCGGCGTTGGGCGCTGATCGTGGATTCGAGAAGCGTTGCGGAGCGAGCGGAGAAGATCTACTAGGAGCGTATGGAAAAGGTTGAGTCGTAAGTGTGTACGGTAAATAACCTTGTACGTGTGTTAATTCTAGTGGATTTCACCGTGTTATCGGTCCCGTGGTTTTTTACTCCGGATTGGAGTTTTCCACGTAAAAATCTCTGCGTGTTATTTATTTTTCCGCATTGGGTTTTATATCGCAAAGATTTTTGAGTGTTTATTGTTTACACCTATTCACCCCCCTCTAGGTGTTTTTTCCCCTATTTAGATCCAATTTATACATAACCCAACAGTCGGCTCCCGCTAGAAGAGCCTCCCCCAGAGTACTGTTGCTGTCGCTTCTTGTCCTCGTGCTGAGCCGGGCCCTCCTTTCTGGCGCGCGTAACAGCGAACCCGCGCTCCACCACAGTGGCCCTGTCGACCACCTTCTGAAAAGTATGTAAGTTTGCTGCTTGCACCACCTGGAATATGTCGCTTCGCAAGCCATCCACGAAAAGTTGCGCCTTGTGGGACTCGTCCCTTATGTTGGGTTATATGTAATGTAGATCCAAATAGGGGAAAAAACACCTAGAGGGGGGTGAATAGGTGTAAACGTATAAACACTCAAAAATCGTTGCGATAAAAACCCAATGCGGAAATAAAAATAACACGCAAGATTTTTACGTGGAAAAACTCCAAACCGGAGTAAAAAACCACGGGACCGATAACACGGCAGAAATCCACTAGAATTAAAACACGTACAAGGTGATTTACCGTACACACTTACGACTCAACCTTTTCCATACGCTCCTAGAGGATCTTCTCCGCTCGCTCCACGACGCTTCTCGAATCCACGATCTGCGCCCAACGCCGAATCCACGGCGTCCAACGTCGAATCCACGACGTCCGACCGAATCCACGGTCTTCACCCAGTAGCACCCTTCGAATCCACGAACGTGCCTCGCTCCGAATCCACGAGAGCTGTTGAACCTTGAATCCACAAGGACACGCGAATCCACGCGCCGATTTTGGGGAAATCGTTGTTTTTGGGTGGTGATAATCCGCCGAATACTTAGATCAAAGATAGATCGGAAATACCATCTAAGTATTCATTAGTTTGATTCAACTCAAGATGTGAGTATGAAAACCTAGAATCAAACTAATCAATATAGATGAAGAAACATAGAGTATTCTCTAATGATTTCCTTTCTTCTCTATATGTGGATCTAGGCCGTATGAAATGATATATGAATATGACGGCTCTATGTGATTATTTTGGATTAACCCTAGAAAAAGAGTCATAGGGTCTATTTATAGGTTAGAAACATTTGGAAGGAGATAAGAATCAAAAACCTAACATTTCTGGAATTTTTACGGACGGCGATCCGGATCGGATTTGGGCGATCCGGATTGCAGTAGCAAGAAAGACGGTTTCCAGAAAAACAAACGTTCGGGATCCGGATCGGAATGCCTGATCCGGATCGTTCATACAATTCAGAGAATTCAACGTTCGGGATCCGGATCGTGAGATGCTGCGATCCGGATTGAAGTAATGTATGAAACAACAACCTTCGGGATCCGGACTGCTGGCTCTGATCCGGATCCTGAACATGTCCGAACACTAGTTTTTGATTTTTATGCAGTTAAAAACTCTTCCAGGTGTTTCTACACTACAAGAAGTATTCGGATCACCAATAATCTTTAGTTAAACATACCTGATCCTTTTGAATTCTTCTTTCTTGAGATTGAGTTAAATGATCCAACTTTCTTCACCTTCAATCTTCAAGACTTGAACCTTTCACGAAACTACGCCAACTTAAATTCCGTAACAATCTCCCCCTTTGGCGGTTTCGTGACAAAACACAGATCCACTAAAAAAAATTCAAAAAGATATTTTTGTTGCTATCACCATACAACAAAAATTTACAATGGAGATCCAAAAATTTAAAAACATGAGATATAAACTCCTAAAACAGACTCTAAACTTAGACATCTGTACTCTCTGCACAAAGAAATCATTCTTGACAAAAAGAGATCGTTAGATTCCTCAAGAATATTTAGCATTCAAAACCTAACAGAGATAGAGTTTATGCTCACCATGACATTGAGTAATTCAGATATGTAATAAGATCACAATCAAACATTGACATATCTTCTAAGCAATAAAATTCCAAATGTCATAACTTTGCTTTGTTAGTAATCAAACAACTTGTTAGTAATAATACATGTCCAAATAGTTAGTCGAATAGTTAGTAGGAACATGCAACAAATCACAAGATAAAAACCAAAGTTGTGATACTTACCTTTCACCAAAGTCAAAGTTGAAGTGATACTTACCTTGATGTTCACACATTCACAACAATCATTGTTCAATCATTGTTCAAGTTCTCTCTAAACTCTCTCCCCCTTTTTGTCACAAACAAAACCATAATTACAAAAATTTTGAGGATAGTTAAATAGATCAGAATAAAGAAACGTGAGAGCTGAATAATAACAAAAACGTAAAAACCTGCAAAAGAAAGATTAGAAACAAAAGTTTATGCAGAGTCGTCGGAGCTGATACACCCAAGCTTCTGAAACATTTTCTTGATCCATTTGTTCATAGAAGCTTGTTCCTTCTTAACTTCTTTGATATCTTCTCTCATTTCAGCGAAATCAGTAGCCATGCGTTCTTGCTCGTTTGAGAGTCGCTGTTGCTCCTTAAAGATTGAGCTAACCGACGCATCATCATCAGATGTTGATGGAGGTGCTGGTTGTGCTGCTGGTGTAGAGGTTGTTGCTTGTTGTTGTTGTGCTCGTTGGCGGTGAGGAGGTATTATGGGATCATCTGTCTTCGTCGAGAGAGACTTCACAATTGTCGTCTCATTAATGGTGCCCAAACTGTACATGTATGAGCTCGCGCTTGTATCGACTTTAAACTTTTTGAGGATGCGCATGATTATCATTGGGTATGGTAGTCTCTCTGTGGGGTGAGAGTGTTCCACATACCGCGCCATCCTTGACCAAATGAGATAAGGAATATTCAAGTTTGCTCCCATCAATGCGGCCGGGTTTCCAAGAAGATAAAGGAATAACATTCTGTCCCATCGAAGAACCTTCGTATTCATGTTGGGAAGAATGTTGTAGCAGACAATGAAGTTTATATACCGATACTCTGGTCGAAGCTCTTTCGAGAAAACAGAATTTTCGGTTGACAAAGTATTCGGAACACAAATTCCATTAACTACAACTCTCCAGGAGTTGTCGTTGAAGCTTTGAGTTTTTAGGTAATGGAGTCCATCAGCTCTGGCCGTCATACCTAGCACATCTCCAATCAGTTGGGGTGTGACTTTGATTTTGATATTTTTAACCAAAGTGTGAAATTCTCGACGTCCATCAACGTGATCAATTAGACTTGCAGCGTTCTGATAAAACATTCGAACTGAGTGTGGATTCGAGACGTGCTACTGGGTGAAGACCGTGGATTCGGCTGGATATCGTGGACTCGACGTTGGACGCCGTGGATTCGGCGTTGGGCGCTGATTGTGGATTCGAGAAGCGTTGCGGAGCGAGCGGAGAAGATCTACTAGGAGCGTATGGAAAAGGTTGAGTCGTAAGTGTGTACGGTAAATAACCTTATACGTGTGTTAATTCTAGTGGATTTCACCGTGTTATCGGTCCCGTGGTTTTTTACTCCGGATTGGAGTTTTCCACGTAAAAATCTCTGCGTGTTATTTATTTTTCCGCATTGGGTTTTATATCGCAAAGATTTTTGAGTGTTTATTGTTTACACCTATTCACCCCCCTCTAGGTATTTTTTCCCCTATTTAGATCCAATTTATACATAACCCAACAAGTGGTATCAGAGCCGGAATAGGGTTGTAAACAATGGCTGAAGGTGGAAACATCAACAGACCTCCGTTTTTCGATGGAACAAATTATGCCTACTGGAAAGTACGGATGAAAGCATTTCTTATTTCCATCGACGAACGGGTGTGGCAATCAATTGAGTTAGGATGGTTTAATCCAACTGAATTATTGTTGATGTTCTCACCATCAAACCTAGGTCGAAATGGACCAAGGAAGAGATAGACTTATCTTCTTACAATGGCAAAGGAATTAACGCTTTATTTAATGCCTTATCACAAACAGAATTCTCTCGCGTCTCGGCATGTGAGACTGCGAAAGAAATATGGGATGTTCTTCAAGTTACACATGAGGGAACTAACCTTGTGAAGATTCAAAAACTGCAAATGCTTACGAGCAAGTTTGACTCTATTTTCATGGCAGAAAATGAATCATTCACAGACTACTATACACGATTGCAAGACATCGTAAACACATGTGCTAACTTGGGTGAGAAGATTCCAGAATTTAAAATTGTAAGAAGATTTTAAGGACTCTTCCTGAAAGATTTCGATCCAAGGTTACGGCCATTGAAACTATTAAACACCCGGACGAAATCCGTGTAGAAGAATTAGTTGGTTCTTTACAAACATATGAAATGACATTTCCTACTAACTATTCTTTGGGAAAGGCATCCTCTTCTAAGTCTTCAGGTTATGCGTTGAAAACAACAAAAGAAGAAGACGCGGATTCATCCTCCTCAGACGATGACGAGAACCTATCTATGGAGGACTTTGAGAAGCAGCTCGCTCTCTTGACAAGGAAATTTCGCCGAAACTTTCGAAGGGGTAATTCAAGCAAAAACTCCATCCTTCGGAAAGTGGAAGAAAGGCAAAGGTTTTTCAAGCCAAAAGTCAAGAAATCAAGAGAGTTTTTCAAAGGATAAGAAAAGCTTAGAAGGACAAGTCCAGTGCTTCAAGTGCCGAGGATACGGCCATATCTCAACGGAGTGTCCAAATAAGAATCCGTCCAAGAAGAAGGCGATGCAAGCCGTCACTTGGGATGACACCTCATCGTCAAATGAGTCATCTTCAAGTGATGAAGAAAAGAGCGCAGCGGCATTCCACGCGTCCACCACATCTTCACCCTTCATGTGCTTAATGGCAAGTACATCCGACTCACTGTCCAACTCCACTGTTGAAAAGATTGCAACGGACGATGAATCGGATAATTCGGAAGGTGAAGACTTTGCTCTTGCCTACCATAAGCTTTTGAGGGATTCAAAGAAACTGGCAAAGCAAAACAAGAGTTTGAGAGGGAGATTGCAGGATCTCGAAGAAGAAGCAAAAGGGGCATCTTCTCTCTCAAACGCTCTTGAAGTGGAAAGGGATAATCTGATTAAAGTAAATGTTTCCCTTCAAGAGTCCAATGAGCATTTCGAGAAGAATTATGTAGATATGGTGAACAAAGCGAACTACTTCTTGAAGCTCTACGGCGAGGCTCGACAGGAAATATTGAAAATGACGGAGACCATTTCCAACTCAAGGATGATCTAAAGCAATTTTCTTCTGGAAGGAGTAAGTTGGATAAGATTCTTGGTCTTGGTCAAATAAATAAATTCGGCCTCGGATACAATCGAACTGAAGACAATTTTGGTTCGGTTGGGACAGTGTTTGTGCCTCAGTCGGTATCTCCTCCTCCGACACCGGAATTCACGACAAGCAACGACAACAAGCCTACTTCACCCTCTTCGGGATCGTCAACCACTAAGGTATATTTTCGTTGTGGTTATGCAGGGCACATAAGAAGAAATTGCAAGAATAGAGCGAAAAGATCAAATCAAGCACATCTTGCAACTACTACAATGAGTTCATTTCCCGCAAATCAAAGAAAAATCTTTCAAAAGGAAAGAACATTGGTAGTACATCAAACAAGACGACGACGTCAAGGAAAAGTGATGGATCAATCAAGACGCTTTCACCAAAGGTATCAACTTCACAATCATTTCCGACGTACTCCAAAACTCGAAAGGTTTGGGTGCTCAAAGGTGAAATTTTCCCTTGTCTAGTTACTAATATTTCCTTGCATGCATATGATAATTCGTCTTGGTATCTGGATAGCGGTTGTTCTCGTCACATGACCGGTGACAAAAACTGCTTTCAAAATTTTGAGAAAATCTCCGGAGGACTTGTAGATTTCGGAGACGGTCGGTCTTCCAAAATTGTTCGAAAAGGAACTGTAGCTATTCCAGATGGCCCGGTACTGAATAATGTGTTATTTGTTGAAGGCCTTAAGACTAACCTCATAAGTATCAGTCAACTTGTGACAATGGTTTTTCAGTTAATTTTTCATCTGTTGAATGTGTTGTAACTGATAACGACCATGTTTTCTTTTAAAGGGGGTTAGATCTGAAAACAATTGTTATGTTGTTCCCAATAAAATTTCTGAAAACTGTAACTTAGCCTCTTTGAATAATGAAACACTTTGGCATGAAAGGCTAGGTCACATAAATTTTAAGAAACTTGCTAGAATTTCAAACAAGACGTGGTCAAGGGGGTTCCAAAACACTTCACTTAAAACAAAACATTGTGTGTGGTGGTTGCCAAAAGGGAAAACAGCGAGGACTGCACACAAGAACTTGAATCATGTTGGTACTAAACGGCCTTTGGAACTATTGCACATGGATTTAATGGGGCCAACAGGTCACCATCTTTGGGAGGTAAATGGTATATTTTCTTATTGGTTGATGATTTCTCTAGATACTCATAGGTAGCATTTTTAAAAGAGAAAGATGATACTTTTGATGTCTTTTCACGATATTGCCTTCGTATTATGATTGAAAAGAATGAAAAGATCAGTCGTGTTAGAAGTGATAGAGGTGGGAGAATTCATAAATTCTAAAATTCATTGATTTTTGCACTTCCAACGGCAATTAAACCATGAATTCTACAGGCACCCTATACACCTCAACAGATATGGTGTAGTCGAGCGCAAAAACAGGGTTGTAACAAGAGATGGCACGTGTTATGCTTCATAGCCGGAATTTACCGTTATATTTTTGGGCTGAAGCCGTGAACACTGCGAGTCTATGTATTTAAACGAGTTTATTTGCGCTCGGGAAACTTTAAATACACCATATGAACTACGGTTTTGTAGAAAAACCGAATATCAAATTATCTTCGTATCTTTGGGAGTCGTTGTTACATTTTACGTGACCGCGAAAATCTTGGAAAGTTTGACTCTCGAAGTGACGAAGGGATTTTCATGGGTATTCTACGAACAGTAGAGCATATCGGGTATTTAACTTGGAATCTAAAACGATTGTAGAATCTATAAATGTTAAAGTAGATGAAGCTTTTCACTTTGCATCTGATAAATCTACCCCTGATATCTCTCTTGATGATGATACTCCTGCAAATGCATCTTCTCATAACAATTCTTCCAATAATGATGATGCATCTAATGGTTCTTCAGTTTATCTGATGTGCAGGAATCATCTCATGTACCTCCGAGTACTCCGTTACCTCAAACGTTACGCATCTCCAAGGATCATCCGAATCTAACATTATTGGAGACCCACAAGAAGGAGTCAGGACTCGGAGACAGTTGGTTTGTGGATTCGCTTGTTACGTTCCTTAATCGAACCAAAGAACGTTGATGAAGCTCTTCAGGATGACTACTGGATTAAAGCAATGCAGGAAGAGCTCCATCAGTTTGAACGAAACAAAGTCTGGGAATTAACGACGCCTCCAAAGCAACACAATGTGATTGGTACTAAATGGATTTTCAAGAACAGAAAAATGAGGATGGTACCATCATCAGGAACAAGCACGTTTAGTTGCTCAAGGCTACTCTCAAATAGAAGGTATAGACTTTGATGAAACTTTCGCCCCTGTAGCTAGACTCGAGTCCATTCGTATCTATTTGCTATTGCTTGTCATTTTAAAATAAAACTTTTTCAAATGGACGTTAAGAGCGCGTTTTTAAATGGGTTTTTAAATGAGGAAGTTTATGTGGCTCAACCGAAAGGTTTGTAGACTATAAACAACCTAACCATGTTTTTCGTTTGAAAAAGGCTCTTTACGGTCTAAAACAAGCACCGCGAGCGTGGTACGAAAGGTTGACGAAGCACCTTTTGGAGAAGGGCTATACTCGAGGGGGAGCAGACAGGACTCTCTTTGTGAAGCATTATCAGGATAACTTCATTGTAGCACAAATCTATGTCGATGACATTGTATTTGGTGCAACAAGAGATAATGATGCTTCTAAATTCGCTGAAACCATGGAAAGCGAATTTGAGATGTCCATGATGGGCGAACTTGACATACTTTCTTGGATTGCAAGTAAACAAAATGAGGAAGGCATCCATTTGTCAATCCAAGTATGCAATGGAGTTGGTCAAGTTTGGTTTAGAAATTCTAAAGATTTTCCGACTCCAATGGGAACTAGCAATAAGGGATTAGGAAGTGAATCTCTTAGTGAGAATGTAGACGAGAAACTTTATCGCAGCATGATTGGAAGTCTACTTTACCTCACGGCTAGTCGCCCGGACATATCCTTTAGTGTTGGGATTGCGCGAGATATCAATCAGCACCAAAGGAGGTTCACCTGAAAGCGGTGAAACGGATCATCCGGTACATCAAAGGAACCGAAATTTCGAATTGGTATCCTATGGGAACAAGTCTTGATATTGTTGGATATTCAGATGCCGATTGGGCAGGATCTGTGGATGATCGGAAAAGTACGAGTGGTGCATGTTTTTATCTTGGCCATTGCCTTGTTGCATGGCATAGTAAAAAGCAAAACTGCATTGCACTCTCGACTGCCGAAGCGGAATATATCTCAGCTGGTAGTTGTTCAACCCAACTCATTTGGATGAAAAGTGGTTGAGCGACTTCCGATTTCAGCAACTTCGGTAACAATTCTTTGTGACAACACTAGTGCTATAAACATTTCTAAAAACCCTGTGTTGCACTCAAGAACAAAACACATTGAACTTAGATATCATTTTCTTAGAGAGCTAGTTGAATCAAATATTCTTCAACTTTCCTATATTTCAACTGAGGATCAATTAGCTGACATTTTAACAAAACCTTTGGATCAAAAACGTTTTATTCATTTGCGTAAAGCAATTGGAATGCTTTCCTTGAAATAATCTCCTTTTTGAAACCTTTGCTTAGGTTAGGTTTTTGTTTTGTGTTTTTGTTCTTATCTATGCTTGACATAGAACATTAATTGAGCATTCATTATTTGACTTTAACTGCATCTTTCATACATTTAGAAATTTATTATGCTTTTGATATCATAATATTTCATTTGATGCAATGATCATTTATGTCAATTAAATCATCTTTGTTTTGATCAAAGTCAATTTCTCTCTCAATGATCTCTTGGTATAGTTTTTATCTTATTTGACTATTTAGTCGAGTATGAAATCGAGATCAATTTTTGGTTGAATACTTTATATCTTAATAATTGATAGCCAATTGAGGGGGAGTCAAAGAAAATGTAATATGCTCAAAAGATGTGGAAAGAGTTACATCCCAATGAGGAGTGTGAACTACCACCACATGGAGGAAAGAGCTACCACCTCGGTCGTCCGAGTACTGTGTGCAGCTACCACATGTATACCAAGCATGGTTTTTCAAGTTGATTAAATAAAATGCATGTTGAAATACTTGACTCTGTCAAATTTCAAGGTTGGTATAAGGTGGGATTTTTAATGAAAGATGCTCAAAGAGCCACTCTCTTCAAAAATTGTCTAGATATATTATCTACCATATTTGGATTTCAAACATCTATTGATTTTGTATTTCATTTTCTTTACCAATTGATGATTTGATAAAGGCATTACTCATAAGATCAAGTTAAGTGATTGAAGTTGTTCAACTTTAAGGGATTTAATTTTTATAAATTTTCGTTTCATTTTTGGATATTATTGATAGATTTGGCATAATCTATTTCTTGTTGTATGAAACGATGATTTTTATTTAAAGTTGATACACAAAGTGCTTACAATCTTTTTCTGGATTTTCTGGAATTTTTCTGAATTTTTCTGAAGAAAAAGTTGGAGCCGATCCGGACTGGACAAGCCGATCCGGATCCCGAACGCAGGAATTCCTGCGGGTAGCCGATCCGGACTGGAATTCCCGAGGCATTCGGACCGCGGCTAGGTTTATTAAGAACAAAAGGGTTTGATTTCTTTTACTACAATCTTTGTTCCAAAGTCTCCAGAGCTTCTCTCTCTAGATTCATATTTTGGAGCCTTCCAACTCGTTTTTCTCCATTCCAAGTAAGTTTTTTGATCAAAATCTCGGTTTTCACAGGTTTTCTATATTTTCTCAAAACGTGATGAAAATCTCATATCTTTTTCGTTTGTGATTGTTTTTTATCAAATTTCTTTTGAAATAAGAACTCTGGGTAGATTAGTTTTGATTATATGCTAGGTTTTCTCTTGATTAACAGATTTTTACGGCTTCTTTTCTAAAATTCGTTTTTTGAGGGCATATAATAGGAATTTTCGAAAATCAGAATTG
>CM055066.1:31949574-32010123 GCA_029204045.2 Tillandsia leiboldiana | reverse complement strand
CCCCCCCCCCCCCCCCCCAGCATATCACACAAGGCCTGACACCGGACTCGGTACTCCTGAAGGTTGCGCTCCGAGATCCCGATGTGGTCTCCACAGTTTGGTGGGGTCGGTGTTACGGAATTTGAGTTGGCGTATTTCGTGAAATTGTTTAAGTCTTGAAGATTGAAGGTTAGAAGCTTGGATCATATAACTCAATCTCAAGAAAGAAGAAGAAGAATTCAAAGGATCAGGTACGTTGTACTAAAGAATTTTGAGATCCAAATACTTAGTATAGTGTAGAAACACTTGGATGAATTTTGATTGCATATAAAAAAAAAAAAACTGGGCATTTTACATGTTCAGAGTTCGGACCGTGGATCTCAGTCCGCACCGAACGTAGGTTTGTTCATGCGCAATTCAGTCCGGACCATGGAATCTCAGTCCGGACCCCGACGTGGTAATTTGAAGGGAATTGAATGAACAGTCGGACCGTGGATTGCAGTCCGGACCCGAATGTCGTCTTTTCTGGAAATAGTCTGTTTCGCTGAGACAGTCCGGAACGCCAATTCCAGTCGGACTGTCGTCCTGTAAATTCCAGATTGGTTAGTTTTTTACTTATCTTCTTCCAACGGTTTCTAACCTATAAATAGACCCTATGATTATTTTTTAGGGTAATCCAAATACGGTCAAAAAATAGAAAAATCCACCCATAGAGAAGGAAGGAAATACATGATTTAATTCTATGTTTCTTCATCTATATTATTAATTTGATTCTAGGTTTTCCAAACTCAGATTTTGAGTAGAATCAAATTAATGAATACTTAGATGGTATTTCCGATCTATTTCTAATCTAAGTATTCGGCGGATCATCACCACCAAAAACAACGATTTATCCCAAATCGGCGCGTGGACTTGCGTGGCCTTGGGATTCAAGGTGCTACCGCTCTCGTGGATTCGGAGAGGTACGTTCGTGGATTCGAGACGTGCTACTGGGTGAAGACGTGGATTCGGTCGGATGTCGTGGACTCGACGTTGGACGCCGTGGATTCGGCGTTGGGCGCTGATCGTGGATTCGAGAAGCGTTGCGGAGCGAGCGGAGAAGATCTACTAGGAGGTATGGAAAAGGTTGAGTCGTAAGTGTGTACGGTAATATACCTTGTACGTGTGTTAATTCTAGTGGATTTCACCGTGTTATCGGTCCCGTGGTTTTTTACTCCGGATTGGAGTTTTCCACACGTAAAAATCTCTGCGTGTTATTTATTTTTCCGCATTGGGTTTTATATCGCAAAGATTTTTGAGTGTGTTTATTGTTACACATTGTCCCCCCTCTAGGTGTTTTTTTCCCCTATTTAGATCCAATTTATACATAACCAACAGTCGGCTCCCGCTAGAGTAGAAGAGCCTCCCCCAGAGTACTGTGCTGTCGCTTCTTGTCCTCGTCTGAGCCGGGCCCTCCTTTCTGGCGCGCGTAACCAGCGAACCCGCGCTCCACCACAGAGTGGCCCTGTGCTACCACCTTCTGAAAAGTATGTAAGTTTGCTGCTTGCACCACCTGGAATATGTCGCTTCGCAAGCCATCCACGAAAAGTTTGCGCCTTGTGGGACTCGTCCTTATGTGGGGTTATATGTATGTAGATCTAAATAGGGGAAAAAACACCTAGAGGGGTGAATAGGTGTAAACGTATAAACACTCAAAATCGTTGCGATAAAAACCCAATGCGGAAATAAAAATAACACGCAAGATTTTTACGTGGAAAACTCCAAACCGGAGTAAAAAACCACGGGACCGATAACACGGCAGAAATCCACTAGAATTAAAACACGTACAAGGTGATTTACCGTACACACTTACGACTCAACCTTTTCCATACGCTCCTAGAGGATCTTCTCCGCTCGCTCCACGACGCTTCTCGAATCCACGATCTGCGCCCAACGCCGAATCCACGGCGTCCAACGTCGAATCCACGACGTCCGACCGAATCCACGGTCTTCACCCAGTAGCACCCTTCGAATCCACGAACGTGCCTCGCTCCGAATCCACGAGAGCGTTGAACCTTGAATCCACAAGGACACGCGAATCCACGCGCCGATTTTGGGGAAATCGTTGTTTTTGGGTGGTGATGATCCGCCGAATACTTAGATCAAGATAGATCGGAAATACCATCTAAGTATTCATTAGTTTGATTCAACTCAAGATGTGAGTATGAAAACCTAGAATCAAACTAATCAATATAGATGAAGAAACATAGAGTATTCTCTAATGATTTCCTTTCTTCTCTATATGTGGATCTAGGCCGTATGAAATGATATATGAATATGACGGCTCTATGTGATTATTTGGATTAACCTAGAAAAAGAGTCATAGGGTCTATTTATAGGTTAGAAACATTTGGAAGGAGATAAGAATCAAAAACCTAACATTTCTGGAATTTACGGACGGCGATCCGGATCGGATTTGGGCGATCCGGATTGCAGTAGCAAGAAAGACGGTTTCCAGAAAAACAAACCGTTCGGGATCCGGATCGGAATGCCTGATCCGGATAGTTCATACAATTCAGAGAATTTCAACGTCGGGATCCGGATCGTGAGATGCTGCGATCCGATTGAAGTAATGTTATGAAACAACAAACCTTCGGGATCCGGACTGCTGGCTCTGATCCGGATCCTGAACATGTCCGAACACTAGTTTTGATTTTTATGCAGTTAAAAACTCTTCCAGGTGTTTCTACACTACAAGAAGTATTCGGAGCACCAATAATCTTTAGTTAAACATACCTGATCCTTTTGAATTCTTCTTTCTTGAGATTGAGTTAAATGATCCAACTTTCTTCACCTTCAATTCTTCAAGACTTGAACCTTTTCACGAAACTACGCCAACTTAAATTCCGTAAACAATCTCCCCCTTTGGCGTTTTTCGTGACAAAACACAGATCCACTAAAAAAAATTCAAAAAGATATTTTTGTTGCTATCACCATACAACAAAAATTTACAATGGAGATCCAAAAATTTAAAAACATGAGATATAAACTCCTAAAACAGACTCTAAACTTAGACATCTGTACTCTCTGCACAAAGAAATCATTCTTGACAAAAAGAGATCGTTAGATTCCTCAAGAATATTTAGCATTCAAAACCTAACAGAGATAGAGTTTATGCTCACCATGACATTGAGTAATTCAGATATGTAATAAGATCACAATCAAACATTGACATATCTTCTAAGCAATAAAATTCCAATGTCATAACTTTGCTTTGTTAGTAATCAAACAACTTGTTAGTAATAATACATGTGCCAAATAGTTAGTCGAATAGTTAGTAGGAACATGCAACAAATCACAAGATAAAAACCAAAGTTGTGATACTTACCTTTCACCAAAGTCAAAGTTGAAGTGATACTTACCTTGATGTTCACACATTCACAACAATCATTGTTCAATCATTGTTCAAGTTCTCTCTAAACTCTCTCCCCCCTTTTTGTCACAAACAAACCATAATTACAAAAATTTTGAGGATAGTTTAAATAGATCAGAATAAAGAAACGTGAGAGCTGAATAATAACAAAAACGTAAAAACCTGCAAAAGAAAGATTAGAAACAAAAGTTTATGCAGAGTCGTCGGAGCTGATACACCCAAGCTTCTGAAACATTTTCTTGATCCATTTGTTCATAGAAGCTTGTTCCTTCTTAACTTCTTTGATATCTTCTCTCATTTCAGCGAAATCAGTAGCCATGCGTTCTTGCTCGTTTGAGAGTCGCTGTTGCTCCTTAAAGATTGAGCTAACCGACGCATCATCATCAGATGTTGATGGAGGTGCTGGTTGTGCTGCTGGTGTAGAGGTTGTTGCTTGTTGTTGTTGTGCTCGTTGGCGGTGAGGAGGTATTATGGGATCATCTGTCTTCGTCGAGAGAGACTTCACAATTGTCGTCTCATTAATGGTGCCCAAACTGTACATGTATGAGCTCGCGCTTGTATCGACTTTAAACTTTTTGAGGATGCGCATGATTATCATTGGGTATGGTAGTCTCTCTGTGGGGTGAGAGTGTTCCACATACCGCGCCATCCTTGACCAAATGAGATAAGGAATATTCAAGTTTGCTCCCATCAATGCGGCCGGGTTTCCAAGAAGATAAAGGAATAACATTCTGTCCCATCGAAGAACCTTCGTATTCATGTTGGGAAGAATGTTGTAGCAGACAATGAAGTTTATATACCGATACTCTGGTCGAAGCTCTTTCGAGAAAACAGAATTTTCGGTTGACAAAGTATTCGGAACACAAATTCCATTAACTACAACTCTCCAGGAGTTGTCGTTGAAGCTTTGAGTTTTTAGGTAATGGAGTCCATCAGCTCTGGCCGTCATACCTAGCACATCTCCAATCAGTTGGGGTGTGACTTTGATTTTGATATTTTTAACCAAAGTGTGAAATTCTCGACGTCCATCAACGTGATCAATTAGACTTGCAGCGTTCTGATAAAACATTCGAACTGAGTGTGGATTCGAGACGTGCTACTGGGTGAAGACCGTGGATTCGGCTGGATATCGTGGACTCGACGTTGGACGCCGTGGATTCGGCGTTGGGCGCTGATTGTGGATTCGAGAAGCGTTGCGGAGCGAGCGGAGAAGATCTACTAGGAGCGTATGGAAAAGGTTGAGTCGTAAGTGTGTACGGTAAATAACCTTATACGTGTGTTAATTCTAGTGGATTTCACCGTGTTATCGGTCCCGTGGTTTTTTACTCCGGATTGGAGTTTTCCACGTAAAAATCTCTGCGTGTTATTTATTTTTCCGCATTGGGTTTTATATCGCAAAGATTTTTGAGTGTTTATTGTTTACACCTATTCACCCCCCTCTAGGTATTTTTTCCCCTATTTAGATCCAATTTATACATAACCCAACAAGTGGTATCAGAGCCGGAATAGGGTTGTAAACAATGGCTGAAGGTGGAAACATCAACAGACCTCCGTTTTTCGATGGAACAAATTATGCCTACTGGAAAGTACGGATGAAAGCATTTCTTATTTCCATCGACGAACGGGTGTGGCAATCAATTGAGTTAGGATGGTTTAATCCAACTGAAATTATTGTTGATGTTCTCACCATCAAACCTAGGTCGAAATGGACCAAGGAAGAGATAGACTTATCTTCTTACAATGGCAAAGGAATTAACGCTTTATTTAATGCCTTATCACAAACAGAATTCTCTCGCGTCTCGGCATGTGAGACTGCGAAAGAAATATGGGATGTTCTTCAAGTTACACATGAGGGAACTAACCTTGTGAAGATTCAAAAACTGCAAATGCTTACGAGCAAGTTTGACTCTATTTTCATGGCAGAAAATGAATCATTCACAGACTACTATACACGATTGCAAGACATCGTAAACACATGTGCTAACTTGGGTGAGAAGATTCCAGAATTTAAAATTGTAAGAAAGATTTTAAGGACTCTTCCTGAAAGATTTCGATCCAAGGTTACGGCCATTGAAACTATTAAACACCCGGACGAAATCCGTGTAGAAGAATTAGTTGGTTCTTTACAAACATATGAAATGACATTTCCTACTAACTATTCTTTGGGAAAGGCATCCTCTTCTAAGTCTTCAGGTTATGCGTTGAAAACAACAAAAGAAGAAGACGCGGATTCATCCTCCTCAGACGATGACGAGAACCTATCTATGGAGGACTTTGAGAAGCAGCTCGCTCTCTTGACAAGGAAATTTCGCCGAAACTTTCGAAGGGGTAATTCAAGCAAAACTCCATCCTTCGGAAAGTGGAAGAAAGGCAAAGGTTTTTCAAGCCAAAAGTCAAGAAATCAAGAGAGTTTTTCAAAGGATAAGAAAAGCTTAGAAGGACAAGTCCAGTGCTTCAAGTGCCGAGGATACGGCCATATCTCAACGGAGTGTCCAAATAAGAATCCGTCCAAGAAGAAGGCGATGCAAGCCGTCACTTGGGATGACACCTCATCGTCAAATGAGTCATCTTCAAGTGATGAAGAAAAGAGCGCAGCGGCATTCCACGCGTCCACCACATCTTCACCCTTCATGTGCTTAATGGCAAGTACATCCGACTCACTGTCCAACTCCACTGTTGAAAAGATTGCAACGGACGATGAATCGGATAATTCGGAAGGTGAAGACTTTGCTCTTGCCTACCATAAGCTTTTGAGGGATTCAAAGAAACTGGCAAAGCAAAACAAGAGTTTGAGAGGGAGATTGCAGGATCTCGAAGAAGAAGCAAAAGGGGCATCTTCTCTCTCAAACGCTCTTGAAGTGGAAAGGGATAATCTGATTAAAGTAAATGTTTCCCTTCAAGAGTCCAATGAGCATTTCGAGAAGAATTATGTAGATATGGTGAACAAAGCGAACTACTTCTTGAAGCTCTACGGCGAGGCTCGACAGGAAATATTGAAAATGACGGAGACCATTTTCCAACTCAAGGATGATCTAAAGCAATTTTCTTCTGGAAGGAGTAAGTTGGATAAGATTCTTGGTCTTGGTCAAATAAATAAATTCGGCCTCGGATACAATCGAACTGAAGACAATTTTGGTTCGGTTGGGACAGTGTTTGTGCCTCAGTCGGTATCTCCTCCTCCGACACCGGAATTCACGACAAGCAACGACAACAAGCCTACTTCACCCTCTTCGGGATCGTCAACCACTAAGGTATATTTTCGTTGTGGTTATGCAGGGCACATAAGAAGAAATTGCAAGAATAGAGCGAAAAGATCAAATCAAGCACATCTTGCAACTACTACCAATGAGTTCATTTCCCGCAAATCAAAGAAAAATCTTTCAAAAGGAAAGAACATTGGTAGTACATCAAACAAGACGACGACGTCAAGGAAAAGTGATGGATCAATCAAGACGCTTTCACCAAAGGTATCAACTTCACAATCATTTCCGACGTACTCCAAAACTCGAAAGGTTTGGGTGCTCAAAGGTGAAATTTTCCCTTGTCTAGTTACTAATATTTCCTTGCATGCATATGATAATTCGTCTTGGTATCTGGATAGCGGTTGTTCTCGTCACATGACCGGTGACAAAAACTGCTTTCAAAATTTTGAGAAAATCTCCGGAGGACTTGTAGATTTCGGAGACGGTCGGTCTTCCAAAATTGTTCGAAAAGGAACTGTAGCTATTCCAGATGGCCCGGTACTGAATAATGTGTTATTTGTTGAAGGCCTTAAGACTAACCTCATAAGTATCAGTCAACTTTGTGACAATGGTTTTTCAGTTAATTTTTCATCTGTTGAATGTGTTGTAACTGATAACGACCATGTTTTCTTTTTAAAGGGGGTTAGATCTGAAAACAATTGTTATGTTGTTCCCAATAAAATTTCTGAAAACTGTAACTTAGCCTCTTTGAATAATGAAACACTTTGGCATGAAAGGCTAGGTCACATAAATTTTAAGAAACTTGCTAGAATTTCAAACAAAGACGTGGTCAAGGGGGTTCCAAAACTTTCACTTAAACAAAACATTGTGTGTGGTGGTTGCCAAAAGGGAAAACAATCGAGGACTGCACACAAGAACTTGAATCATGTTGGTACTAAACGGCCTTTGGAACTATTGCACATGGATTTAATGGGGCCAACAGGTCAACCATCTTTGGGAGGTAAATGGTATATTTTCTTATTGGTTGATGATTTCTCTAGATACTCATAGGTAGCATTTTTAAAAGAGAAAGATGATACTTTTGATTCTTTTCACGATATTTGCCTTCGTATTATGATTGAAAAGAATGAAAAGATCATTCGTGTTAGAAGTGATAGAGGTGGAGAATTCATAAATTCTAAATTCATTGATTTTTGCACTTCCAACGGCATTAAACATGAATTCTCAGCACCCTATACACCTCAACAGAATGGTGTAGTCGAGCGCAAAAACAGGGTTGTACAAGAGATGGCACGTGTTATGCTTCATAGCCGGAATTTACCGTTATATTTTTGGGCTGAAGCCGTGAACACTGCAGTCTATGTTATTAAACGAGTTTATTTGCGCTCGGAAACTTTAAATACACCATATGAACTATGGTTTTGTAGAAAACCGAATATCAAATATCTTCGTATCTTTGGGAGTCGTTGTTACATCTTACGTGACCGCGAAAATCTTGGAAAGTTTGACTCTCGAAGTGACGAAGGGATTTTCATGGGTTATTCTACGAACAGTAGAGCATATCGGGTATTTAACTTGGAATCTAAAACGATAGTAGAATCTATAAATGTTAAAGTAGATGAAGCTTTTCATTTTGCATCTGATAAATCTACCCCTGATATCTCTCTTGATGATGATACTCCTGCAAATGCATCTTCTCATAACAATTCTTCCGATAATGACGATGCATCTAATGGTTCTTCAAGTTTATCTGATGTGCAGGAATCATCTCATGTACCTCCGAGTACTCCGTTACCTCAAACGTTACGCATCTCCAAGGATCATCCGGAATCTAATATTATTGGAGACCCACAAGAAGGAGTCAGGACTCGGAGACAGTTGGTTTGTGGATTCGCTTGTTACGTTTCCTTAATCGAACCAAAGAACGTTGATGAAGCTCTTCAGGATGACTACTGGATTAAAGCAATGAAGGAAGAGCTCCATCAGTTTGAACGAAACAAAGTCTGGGAATTAACGACGCCTCCAAAGCAACACAATGTGATTGGTACTAAATGGATTTTCAAGAACAAGAAAAATGAGGATGGTACCATCATCAGGAACAAAGCACGTTTAGTTGCTCAAGGCTACTCTCAAATAGAAGGTATAGACTTTGATGAAACTTTCGCCCCTGTAGCTAGACTCGAGTCCATTCGTATCCTATTTGCAATTGCTTGTCATTTTAAAATAAAACTTTTTCAAATGGACGTTAAGAGCGCGTTTTTAAATGGGTTTTTAAACGAGGAAGTTTATGTGGCTCAACCGAAAGGTTTTGTAGACTATAAACAACCTAACCATATTTTTCGTTCGAAAAAGGCTCTTTACGGTCTAAAACAAGCACCGCGAGCGTGGTACGAAAGGTTGACGAAGCACCTCTTGGAGAAGGGCTATACTCGAGGGGGAGCAGACAGGACTCTCTTTGTGAAGCATTATCAGGATAACTTCATTGTAGCACAAATCTATGTCGACGACATTGTATTTGGTGTGACAAGAGATAATGATGCTTCTAAATTCGCTGAAACCATGAAAAGCGAATTTGAGATGTCCATGATGGGCGAATTGACATACTTTCTTGGATTGCAAGTAAAACAGAGTGAGGAAGGCATCCATTTGTGTCAATCCAAGTATGTAATGGAGTTGGTTAAAAGGTTTGGTTTAGAAAACTCTAAAGATTTTCCGACTCCAATGGGAACTAGCAATAAGGGATTAGGAAGTGAATCTCTTAGTGAGAATGTAGACGAGAAACTTTATCGCAGCATGATTGGAAGTCTACTTTACCTCACGGCTAGTCGCCCGGACATATCCTTTAGTGTTGGGATTTGCGTGAGATATCAATCAGTACCAAAGGAGGTTCACCTGAAAGCGGTGAAACGGATCATCCGGTACATTAAAGGAACCATAAAGTTCAGAATTTGGTATCCTATGGGAACAAGTCTAGATATTGTTGGATATTAAGATGCCGATTGGGCAGGATCTGTGGATGATCAGAAAAGTACGAGTGGTGCATGTTTTTATCTTGGCCATTGCCTTGTTGCGTGGCATAGTAAAAAGCAAAACTGCATTGCACTCTCGACTGCCGAAGCGGAATATATCTCAGCTGGTAGTTGTTCAACCCAACTCATTTGGATGAAAAGTGTGTTGAGCGACTTCAGAATTTCAGCAACTTCGGTAACGATTCTCTGTGACAACACCAGTGCTGTAAACATTTCCAAAAACCCTGTGTTGCACTCAAGAACAAAACACATTGAACTTAGATATCATTTTCTTAGAGAGCTAGTTGAATCAAATATTCTTCAACTTTCCTACATTTCAACTGAGGATCAATTAGCTGACATTTTAACAAAACCTTTGGATCAAAAACGATTTATTCATTTGCGTAAAGCAATTGGAATGCTTTTCTTGAAATAATCTCCTTTTTGAAACCAATGCTTAGGTTAGGTTTTTGTTTTTGTGTTTTTGTTCATTATCTATGCTTAGACATAGAACATTAATTGAGCATGTGGATTATATTGACTTTAACTGCATCCTTTCACGCATTTAGAAATTTATTATGCTTTTGATATCATAATATTTCATTTGATGCAATGATCATTTATATCAATTAAATCATCTTTGTTTTGATCAAAGTCAATTTCTCTCTCAATGATCTCTTGGTATAGTTTTTATCTTATTTGACTATTTAGTCGAGTATGAAATCGAGATCAATTTTTGGTTGAATACTTTATTTTTTAAATAATTGATAGCCAATTGAGGGGGAGTCAAAGAAATGTAATATGCTCAAAAGATGTGGAAAGAGTTACATCCCAATGAGGAGTGTGAAAACTACCACCACATGGAGGAAAGAGCTACCACCTCGGTCGTCCGAGTACTGTGTGCAGCTACCACATGTATACCAAGCAAGGTTCTTCAAGTTTGATTAAATAAAATGCATATTGAAATACTTGACTCTGTCAAATTTCAAGATTGGTATAAGGTGGGATTTTTAATGAAAGATGCTCAAAGAGCCACTCTCTTCAAAAGATTGTCTAAAAATATTATCTACCATATTTGGGATTTCAAACATCTATTGATTTTGGTATTTCATTTTCTTAACCAAATTGATGATTTGATAAAGGCATTACTCATAAGATCATGTTAGATGTGATTGAAGTTGTTCAACTTTAAGGGATTTAATTTTTATAAATTTTCGTTTCGTTATTTGAATATTTTTGATAGATTTGGCATAATCTATTTCTTGTTGTATGAAACGATGATTTTTATTTAAAGTTGATACACAAAAGTGCTTACAATCTTTTTCTGGAATTTCTGGAATTTTTTTGAATTTTTCTGAAGAAAAAGTTTGGAGCCGGTCCGGACTGGACAAGCCGATCCGGACCCCGAACGCAGGAAAATCCTGCGGGTAGCCGATCCGGACTGGATTCTTCAGGCAGTCCGGACCGCGGCTAGGGTTTTATTAAGAATAAAAGGGATTTGATTTCTTTTACTACAATCTTTTGTTCAAAAGTCTCCAGAGCTTCTCTCTCTAGAATTCAAGTATTTTGGAGCCTTCCCAACTCGTTTTCTCCAAATCCAAGTGAGTTTTCTTGATCAAAATCTCGGGTTTTCACAGGTTTACTATATCTTTCTCAAAACGTGATGCAAATCTCATATCTTTTTCATTTGTGATTTGTTTTTTATCAAACTTCTTTTGAAATAAGAACTCTGGGTAGATTAGTTTTGATTATATGCTAGGTTTTCTCTTGATTAACAGATTTTTAGGCTTCGATTTCTAAAAATTCGGTTTTAGGGCATATAATAGGAATTTTCGAAAATCATGGAATTGATCTATTTTTAAAATTCTTTTTGCAAAACTAATTTGATTCCTAGTCTCTCCACATGATAATGATTGTTTAGGTACAATTTTTCAAATTTTTGAAAATAAACAATTTTTGTCGTATTCTTGAGTTGTTGTTCACAGGACTTGTCTCTCCCAACGAACAGTAGAAATGGTAATCACTTGGATCATATTTCTTCTTTCTGCCATGGTTCACGCGAAAGCAACGACCAAGCCTAAGAGGGCTAAGAAGGCAAAGAAAACTCGAGATGACTCCGAGACGAAATCAGAAACTGAGTCAATCGACTGGGATGAGTTGGTGGTTGAAGCGACAGTTCCTACTGCTTCCAAAGGGAAAGCACTTGCTGAAACCTCTAAAGCAAAGGCGCAGGATATTGCTGATGAGGAAGACGAATTGTATGTCAAGAACAAAAAGCTCAAGAAGTCCAAACACTACACTAGACAGGAAAATGTCAAGGGAAGTGGAATTCAAATCACTGAATCCCTCTCTAGAGCACACTCGGTACCTAGAGAATCCCCATGGGCTGAAGGCCAGCATGCATCATCTCCCTCTACAGCTCGTCCAGCGACTTCAAGGAGAAACGCTCTAGAAGCTACCGTTTTGGCCTCCATTCATCAGGACCAAAGAAGACTTTCTGCTGACCAAGAGAAATTGGTATTAGGTCTCCGGCAAATGGCCGCTGAACAAAAACAGATGAAGAAGAAATGTTCCAAAATATCACGAATGCTGAAAGGGATTTTGAACAAGATAAACGATACCAGTTTAGACAGTTCTGATTTGGCTTGATCTTTGGCTTATATGCTCTAACTTTTATCTTTTTATGCAGTTTTTTTTAGGTACTTTTAAGTGTTAGTTCTCAATTCACTTTTGGTTCTTGAACTCTTAACTCTTCCTTCTTTTAATTTTGGCTAAGTTTTGTGACAAAAAGGGGGAGAGATAGTATAGGAGAACTTTGAACAATGCACAATGCTCTGTGATTGACCATGACTATACTTGTGTGAGAACAATGCTGAAACTAAGGTAAGTATAACTTTCAACTTTGGTTTTATATGTGTTTTGATGCATGCCTCCGCTAACTATTCGACTAACTATTTGGGCATTTAATACAACTAACAAGTTGCTTGTTGACTAACCTTTCTGTGACATTTGGATTTGTATTGCTTAGAAGATATGTCAATTTTTGATTGTGATTTTCATACATATCTGAATTTGCAAATGCCATGATGAGTATAAACTCTATCTCTGTGTTTGGTTTTGATTGTTGAAAATTCTTGAGGTTACTAACGATCTTTTGTGTCAAGAATGATTTCTTTTGCAGAGATTACAGATGTCTAAGTCTAGAGTCAGTTTTAGGAGTTTAACTCATGTATTTATCTTTATTTGGATCTCCAATGTAAATTTTTGTTGTATGGTGATATCAACAAAAATATCTTTTTGAATTTTCTTGAGTGGATTTGTGTTTAGTCACGAAACCGCCAAAGGGGGAGATTGTTACGGAATTTGAGTTGGCGTATTTCGTGAAATTGTTTAAGTCTTGAAGATTGAAGTTTAGAAGCTTGGATCATATACCTCAATCTCAAGAAAGAAGAATTCAAATGGATCAGGTACGTTTTACTAAAGAATTTTGATGATCCAAATACTTAGTATAGTGTAGAAACACTTGGATGAATTTTTGATTGCATAAAAATCAAAAACTGGGCATTTTACATGTTCAGAGTCCGGACCGTGGATCTCAGTCCGGACCCCGAACGTAGGTTTGTTCATGCGCAATTCCAGTCCGGACCATGGATCTCAGTCCGGACCCCGAACGTGTAATTTGAAGGAATTGCATGAACAGTCCGGACCGTGGATTGCAGTCCGGACCCCGAATGTCGTCTTTTCTGGAAATAGTCTGTTTCGCTGAGACAGTCCGGACCGCCAATTCCAGTCCGGACTGTCGTCCTGTAAAATTCCAGAATTGGTTAGTTTTTTATGCTTATCTTCTTCCAACGGTTTCTAACCTATAAATAGACCCTATGATTCATTTTTTTAGGGTAATCCAAATACGGTCAAAAATAGAAAAATCCACCCATAGAGAAGGAAGGAAATACATGATTTAATTCTATGTTTCTTCATCTATATTATTAATTTGATTCTAGGTTTTCCAAACTCAGATTTTGAGTAGAATCAAATTAATGAATACTTAGATGGTATTTCCGATCTATTTCTAATCTAAGTATTCGGCGGATCATCACCACCCAAAAACAACGATTTATCCCAAATCGGCGCGTGGACTTGCGTGGCCTTGTGGATTCAAGGTGCTACCGCTCTCGTGGATTCGGAGCGAGGTACGTTCGTGGATTCGAGACGTGCTACTGGGTGAAGACCGTGGATTCGGTCAGATGTCGTGGACTCGACGTTGGACGCCGTGGATTCGGCGTTGGGCGCTGATCGTGGATTCGAGAAGCGTTGCGGAGCGAGCGGAGAAGATCTACTAGGAGCGTATGGAAAAGGTTGAGTCGTAAGTGTGTACGGTAAATAACCTTGTACGTGTGTTAATTCTAGTGGATTTCACCGTGTTATCGGTCCCGTGGTTTTTTACTCCGGATTGGAGTTTTCCACGTAAAAATCTCTGCGTGTTATTTATTTTTCCGCATTGGGTTTTATATCGCAAAGATTTTTGAGTGTTTATTGTTTACACCTATTCACCCCCCTCTAGGTGTTTTTTTCCCCTATTTAGATCCAATTTATACATAACCCAACAGTCGGCTCCCGCTAGAAGAGCCTCCCCCAGAGTACTGTTGCTGTCGCTTCTTGTCCTCGTGCTGAGCCGGGCCCTCCTTTCTGGCGCGCGTAACAGCGAACCCGCGCTCCACCACAGTGGCCCTGTCGACCACCTTCTGAAAAGTATGTAAGTTTGCTGCTTGCACCACCTGGAATATGTCGCTTCGCAAGCCATCCACGAAAAGTTGCGCCTTGTGGGACTCGTCCCTTATGTTGGGTTATATGTAATGTAGATCCAAATAGGGGAAAAAACACCTAGAGGGGGGTGAATAGGTGTAAACGTATAAACACTCAAAAATCGTTGCGATAAAAACCCAATGCGGAAATAAAAATAACACGCAAGATTTTTACGTGGAAAAACTCCAAACCGGAGTAAAAAACCACGGGACCGATAACACGGCAGAAATCCACTAGAATTAAAACACATACAAGGTGATTTACCGTACACACTTACGACTCAACCTTTTCCATGCGCTCCTAGAGGATCTTCTCCGCTCGCTCCACGACGCTTCTCGAATCCACGATCTTCGCCCAACGCCGAATCCACGGCGTCCAACGTCGAATCCACGACGTCCGACCGAATCCATGGTCTTCACCCAGTAGCACCCTTCGAATCCACGAACGTGCCTCGCTCCGAATCCACGACAGCGGTTGAACCTTGAATCCACAAGGACACGCGAATCCACGCGCCGATTTTGGGGAAATCGTTGTTTTTGGGTGGTGATGATCCGCCGAATACTTAGATCAAAGATAGATCGGAAATACCATCTAAGTATTCATTAATTTGATTCAACTCAAGATGTGAGTATGAAAACCTAGAATCAAACTAATCAATATAGATGAAGAAACATAGAGTATTCTCTAATGATTTCCTTTCTTCTCTATATGTGGATCTAGGCCGTATGAAATGATATATGAATATGACGGCTCTATGTGATTATTTTGGATTAACCCTAGAAAAAGAGTCGTAGGGTCTATTTATAGGTTAGAAACATTTGGAAGGAGATAAGAATCAAAAACCTAACATTTCTGGAATTTTTACGGACGGCGATCCGGATCGGATTTGGGCGATCCGGATTGCAGTAGCAAGAAAGACGGTTTCTAGAAAAACAAACGTTCGGGATCCGGATCGGAATGCCTGATCCGGATCGTTCATACAATTCAGAGAATTCAACGTTCGGGATCCGGATCGTGAGATGGTGCGATCCGGATTGAAGTAATGTATGAAACAACAACCTTCGGGATCCGGACTGCTGGCTCTGATCCGGATCCTGAACATGTCCGAACACCAGTTTTTGATTTTTATGCCGTTAAAAACTCTTCCAGGTGTTTCTACACTACAAGAAGTATTCGGATCACCAATAATCTTTAGTTAAACATACCTGATCCTTTTGAATTCTTCTTTCTTGAGATTGAGTTAAATGATCCAACTTTCTTCACCTTCAATCTTCAAGACTTGAACCTTTCACGAAACTACGCCAACTTAAATTCCGTAACAATCTCCCCCTTTGGCGGTTTCGTGACAAAACACAGATCCACTAAAGAAAATTCAAAAAGATATTTTTGTTGCTATCACCATACAACAAAAATTTACAATGGAGATCCAAAAATTTAAAAACATGAGATATAAACTCCTAAAACAGACTCTAAACTTAGACATCTGTACTCTCTGCACAAAGAAATCATTCTTGACAAAAAGAGATCGTTAGATTCCTCAAGAATATTTAGCATTCAAAACCTAACAGAGATAGAGTTTATGCTCACCATGACATTGAGTAATTCAGATATGTAATAAGATCACAATCAAACATTGACATATCTTCTAAGCAATAAAATTCCAAATGTCATAACTTTGCTTTGTTAGTAATCAAACAACTTGTTAGTAATAATACATGTCCAAATAGTTAGTCGAATAGTTAGTAGGAACATGCAACAAATCACAAGATAAAAACCAAAGTTGTGATACTTACCTTTCACCAAAGTCAAAGTTGAAGTGATACTTACCTTGATGTTCACACATTAACAACAATCATTGTTCAATCATTGTTCAAGTTCTCTCTAAACTCTCTCCCCCTTTTTGTCACAAACAAAGCCATAATTACAAAAATTTTGAGGAGAGTTAAATAGATCAGAATAAAGAAACGTGAGAGCTGAATAATAACAAAAACGTAAAAACCTGCAAAAGAAAGATTAGAAACAAAAGTTTATGCAGAGTCGTCGGAGCTGATACACCCAAGCTTCTGAAACATTTTCTTGATCCGTTTGTTCATAGAAGCTTGTTCCTTCTTAACTTCTTTGATATCTTCTCTCATTTCAGTGAAATCAGTAGCCATGCGTTCTTGCTCGTTTGAGAGTCGCTGTTGCTCCTTAAAGATTGAGCTAACCGACGCATCATCATCAGATGTTGATGGAGGTGCTGGTTGTGCTGCTGGCGTAGAGGTTGTTGCTTGTTGTTGTTGTGCTCGTTGGCGGTGAGGAGGTATTATGGGATCATCTGTCTTCGTCGAGAGAGACTTCACAATTGTCGTCTCATTAATGGTGCCCAAACTGTACATGTATGAGCTCGCGCTTGTATCGACTTTAAACTTTTTGAGGATGCGCATGATTATCATTGGGTATGGTAGTCTCTCTGTGGGGTGAGAGTGTTCCACATACCACGCCATCCTTGACCAAATGAGATAAGGAATATTCAAGTTTGCTCCCATCAATGCGGCCGGGTTTCCAAGAAGATAAAGGAATAACATTCTGTCCCATCGAAGAACCTTCGTATTCATGTTGGGAAGAATGTTGTAGCAGACAATGAAGTTTATATACCGATACTCTGGTCGAAGCTCTTTCGAGAAAACAGAATTTTCGGTTGACAAAGTATTCGGAACACAAATTCCATTAACTACAACTCTCCAGGAGTTGTCGTTGAAGCTTTGAGTTTTTAGGTAATGGAGTCCATCAGCTCTGGCCGTCATACCTAGCACATCTCCAATCAGTTGGGGTGTGACTTTGATTTTGATATTTTTAACCAAATGTGAAATTCTCGACGTCCATCAACGTGATCAATTAGACTTGCAGCGTTCTGATAAAACATTCGAACTGAGTGTGGACAGTACCCAGTAGTCTCAGGGAAGTTGCAAATTTGAGCAAGACCAACTTGGTCAAACAGAATCCCAAAGACTGCAGATCGTTCCTTCATTGGTTTGACATTGACATGTCTCTCGCCAATGCATTCCCTCTTCTCAAAATCCTTGATTCTTGCGGAGCTGATGAAGTCTTGTGGAGAAGGCTGTCTAGCAACTGGTTCCTCAATGGTAATTCCCTGAGCACTGCCTCTTTTTCTTGCACCGATTTTTCTTTTTGTTCCAATTGGACTTGGTTCCATTGGCGCTTTCCCTTTTTCAGCTGCAGTGGCCGGAGCCTTTGAGGTTTCAGCAGGGGCTTTCCCTTTGGAGATAATGGGGACAGATCCCTCGATTTCGATGTTATCCCAGTCAATCGACTCCGTCTCTGATTCAGTGTCCGAATCATCCTTAGTCTTCTTCGCTTTCTTAGCCTTCTTAGGCTTGGCAGTATCCTTGACATGTACCATGGCAGCAAGTAGGAAAATAATCCAAGTGATCACCATTTTGATTGCTAGTGAAAAATGTATCCTGTGAAGACCAACTCTAGAACACATGATAAATTGTTAATTTTCAAAGATTTGAAAAATTGTACCCAAACAATCATAATCTTGTAGAGAGACTAAGAATCAAATTAGTTTTGCAAAAGGACTTTTAAAAATAGATCAATTGCATGATTTTCGAAAATCCCCATTATATGCCGTAAAACCGAATTTTTGAAATCGAAGACCAAAAATCCGTTTAACTTGGGAATACCTAGCATATAATCAAAACTAATCTACCCAGAGTTCTAATTTCAAAAGAAATTTGATCAAAAACCATCCACAAACGAAATCGATCCAAAAATTCATCACGTTTGAGGAAAAAGAAAAACGGTGAAAAACCGAGATTTTGATCAATAAAACTTACTTGTATTCGAAGAACTTGAGTTTGGAAAGCTCCAAGATGCAATAGTTCTAGAGAGAGAGGCTCTAGAGACTCGAGAACAAAAGATTAAGGTAAAAGAAATCAAAACCCTCTTGTTCTTATTAAAACCCTAGCCGTGATCCGGATCGGATCGAGATTTCGATCCGGATCGGCCAGCCGCAGGAAGAAGCCTGCGTTCGGGATCCGGATCACCTTTGTCACGCCCCGGGTGTAAACTAGAACCCGGGCCCGCCAACAGATCCGCCGTGCACACAGAATTTTCCATGTACACGAAGCGCTGGTAACCTTCTCAGATATAAGATATACAATAGAAGAGCATAAACAGAGCTGAACTAAAAGAACTATAAGTAATCTCAGACTGGAAATAAGATACAAGCTGAAATAAAGTACAATAAACTCCCAGCTCACTAACCAAAATACAAACAGCTGGCTAAACCAGTCCCAAAAGTAAACTACTGTAATCTGAGATACAAAAGGGGTGCAATAAAAGTCCAGCTACTCTCACAGTCGGGGTAGATGATCTAGCTAGTCCGCAATCCTCTTACCTCGATCAGCCGCTGATGGCCCAGCAGCTCGCGCAGATGACTCTGCAAAACAAAGGGAAGAAGACAGAAAACAACAATGGGGGTGAGAACTACTAGATAAACCAGTAGCCTCCCCTAGTGGGTAAAACCTCAAATGCTGACACACCCACTAGGACTATAGTAGGCAAAAAGGAAGGAACAGTGGTATGCAATAAAGACTGCTGGAAAAAGAAAAACTACCACTACTATGCCTCTAGATGCTGTGCCAAAAGTTACGGTATATGCATGCAACTGTAAATCTAACTGCCCAAAGAAACCCAATCAAAGGGCCAGGAAGTACTGGCACTGCCTGCTCTGTCACCAATCGCAACTCATCAAGGTGCCCGGCGCTCGGCACGGTGTAAAGCCTACTCTGTCACCAATCGCAACTCATCAAGGTGCCCGGCGCTCGGCACGGTGTAAAGCCTACTCTGTCACCAATCGCAACTCATCAAGGTGCCCGGCGCTCGGCACGGTGTAAAGCCTACTCTGTCACCAATCGCAACTCATCAAGGTGCCCGGCGCTCGGCACGGTGTAAAGCCTACTCTGTATCAAGTATCTCTGTATCAGGCATCTCTGTAACCAATATCTCACAATAGCAGGACTGGATCATGACTATGATCAAAGTGGGAAATATCCGTCTACTAAAGTAACCCTGATCCCCAATCAGATGCAATAGTAATCAAGTGGGAAACACTATCCACTAGGAAAATCTGAAACCCGATCTGATGCATAAGTGAACACCCGGTCAACCACCTAATGTCCGCGGCTGCCGCAACACCCTATAAGCCCAAGATCTGATAGAGTAATCAACAGCTGGCTAACCGCCTCAAGTCCGCGGTTACTACCATGCCCCACAATATATTATCGAGTCAAACCTGTCCCAGACTCCAGCCTTAACCACACTATCCCAAACCCTGCTCAAACCGAGCAACATATATCCGAATGCGAAGGAGAATAGTGAAACATGGTTTCTCCTAAGTCAAGTCCCAAAGATAGTGTAGTAATAAATAGTAGCCTATCTAGATGTCCAAACAAGCATGCAAAGGTTCGCATTTAGAAACAGAAGGAAAGTATTTAAATATTTATTTAGAAAAGATGGTTTTATGATAATACTTTACCATGCGATGATAGTTTACAGCATATGTCCAACAACAGTGTCCCAGTTTACCATAAATGAGCTGTCATATTATTTGTGGGGTTTACTTATGCATTTCATGAGTACAAGTACCGATTATCTGTTTAAAGTCGGGAATCTCTAATACTCCTAGTGAGATAGTCAGTAATGAGGTAAGCAACAACCACCCACCTCGAAAAGCGTGCCCAAAACCCAAGAAAATACCCGCTGTCCTCTATGCACACCGTCAGCTGAAACAGTATCCTACAACAACACATAAGTGTATACGGTGTAAAAACTACAAGTCTCAAAACAGATTTGCTGTTTTTATAATCAGCACGCAAAACTAGGAATTTCACCTCTGTGCCGAGCTCCTAAAATCTCAGAAAAATCACGGTTGCGTTCCTCGCGAAAAGTAGCCCAAAATCGACTCTTGAATCGCCTCAATCTGATATTCCTACGCGGAGAAACAATTCGTCGAAGTCGCCGCTGTCCACAAACCCAAACAGCAAAAGAGGGGGTCAAAATACCTCGGGAATCGTGCCAAGGAATCTGAATCTAGAGAAACGACCAACACGGAAAACGAAGCCCTACCTCATAGGAACACACTGGCGAAGAAATCGTCGAAAAAGGACTCCTGTACTGCACAGGGGACTCCTCGGACTGAAATGCGACGATAACGGGCCAAGCTTGGGGAAAAACGAGGCACACTGTAAAATCCGGATCGCCGCTGTCGAACTTCTAGAAAATCTGGGAACACACCACGAGGTAGAAAAATCAGTGAGGAACAACTTCTCTTCAATGACCTCTCTCAGATTCTCTCTCTTTCTCTCGAAAAATGGAGAAAAGAAGTGAGGGGAAGGGCTATTTATAGGCCCAATAAAACAATTGGGAAAAATGACCTTCATGTCCCAACTTTCGGGCGGCTACAGTGCCCAGGCCCACTTTCGGGCGTGAACAGTGCAGCCCGGCCCGCAATTCGGGCGGCTACAGTGCGGCCCGGCCCAGGGGTTTCCGGGCGCGCACAGTGCGGCCTGGCCCAGCCCGCCCGCGCACGGGATCCCTTCCCGTCCAACCGGCCGTCCGACCCGGCCCACGGCCCGCCACGTGTCCGCCAAACAGGCGGCAGCCGTGCGGGCCCAACGGGGCAGCGCCACGTGTCCCCCGTGATTGGAGGCGCGGTGGGCGCGCCCGCCAATCGTGCGGCGACACGTGGCCCGCGCCCGACACGGCTGTCGGCGGCCACCGCCGCCCACGCGCGCCCACGTGCGCCCACGTGCGTACGGCCGCAACCGCGCGGCTCTGCGTGCGCCACGCGCACATGGGCCGACCAATCCGGGGCCGCCACGTGGCACGCCCCGGTCCACCGTGCACCGCGCACGCGCCGCACCTGCCCGGCCTGCCCGAGCTGCCCGCGCCTGCCCCCGCGCGCCGAGCGCACTACACCGGGCCAATCGTGTGCCGCCACGTGGCCCGCCGGTCCACCGTGCACCGGCGGCCCTTTCCGTGGACCGGGAGGCGTGCGCCGGCCCAATCAGAGGCCGCCACGTGTCCCCGGCCGGTCCACAGCTCCCCCCGTGCACCATTTTGCGCAGAAAACTTCCGGGGGTCCGTTTTTGGGCATCCGGACTCCAAAAAAATATAAATAAACAGCCGTTTTCAAGCGTTTTTCCGCGCTGAATCTAAATACGGCCTCCGATTGGCCCAAATCATTTTCTAAAATTCGGCAATTACCTCCGAAGGTCAAACCAACAGTAAATACCACACTGTGTCCATCCGTAGCATCCCTTTGATGCACTGTGGACCTAATACACCAATAATAGGTGTTTCACACCAAGGATTCACGGAAAAACTATACGGAATCCTGGACCACTACATCCTCCCCCACTAACAAAAGTTTCGTCCTCGAAACGAAAATCATACCTCAATCCTGAGCCTCGAATAGGTAAGGGTAGGCGTTCATCATCCCTGACTCGAGCTCCCACGTCGCCTCGCGCTCAGCATGATTGTTCCAAAGGATCTTCACATAGGGAATGGTCCGATTGCGTAATTCTTTCACCTCCCGATCTAGAATCCGCAGTGGGCGCTCTTCATATCTCAAATCCTCGCTGATCTCGAGAGGCGCATAGTCGATGACGTGCGACGGGTCGAAGACGTACCTCCTCAGTGTGGAAACATGAAAAACATCGTGGACACCAGCAAGTCTCGGGGGAAGTGCAAGTCAATAAGCAACTGGCCCGATACGCTCCAATATCTCAAAGGGTCCAATGTATCGGGGACTGAGTTTCCCGCGAATGCCAAACCTCCTTATCCCTTTGGACGGCGAGACTTTAAAAAAAATACATGATCTCCTACCTGAAACTCTAAGTCTCGTCGCCGAACATCAGCACAGCTCCTCTGTCGACTCTGAGCGATCTGAAGGTGCTGTCGGATCACTCTGACCTTTTCTTCTGCCTCTAGCAACAAATCTGGTCCCAGAGTCCTTCTCTCCCCCACATCACTCCAATATAGCGGTGATCGACATTTGCGTCCGTACAACGCTTCAAACGGAGCCATTTGGATGCTCGCTTGAAAGCTGTGGTTGTACGCAAACTCAGCCAGTGATAAGTGTCGAATCCATCCACCACCAAAATCTAGGATACAAGCCCTCAGCATATCCTCAAGGATCTGAATCGTCCGCTCTGACTGTCCATCAGTCTGTGGGTGGAAAGCTGTACTAAATCTGAGCTGAGTCCCCAAGGTAGTCTGTAAACTCCCCCAGAATCGCGAAACAAACCTCGGGTCTCTATCTGACACTATGGAAGCTGGCACCCCATGTAACCTTACTATCTCATCCAAGTATAACTGGGCTAGTCGTTCGAGTGGCCAAGTAGTCTGTAGGCAAAAAAGTGCGCTGACTTGGTAAGTCGATCCACCACTACCCAGATAGCATCTGCACCTCTTTGTGCCCTCGGTAATCCGACCACAAAAACCATCATAATGTGGTCCCATTTCCACTCGGGAATTGGAAGACTTTGTAACTTGCCAGCTGGCACACGATGCTCAGCTTTTACCTGCTGACAAGTTAAACACTGAGACACAAACCTCCCAATATCCCTTTTCATACCATTCCACCAGAAGTGTGCCTTGAGGTCCTTATACATCTTAGTCCCCCCAGGATGAAGGGTATAAGGTGTATAATGGGCCTCCTTCAATATCTGTTCTCTGATCTCAGCATCCACTGGCACACATGCTCGGTCCCTGTACCTCAGTACTCCCGAAGCATCCACTGAAAAATCCCCTGATCGATCACTCGGAATCTGATCTCTAATCCTGGTCAAATGGCGGTCCTCGCTCTGTTTCTCCCGGATCCTCTCCAGCAGAGTGGGCTGCACGACCAAAAACATCAGTCTAGCAGAGACCCCAGGGGATACAACCTCTATCTCGAGCCGTCTCAACTCCTCTAACAGTGGCGCCTGATTTGTAATCAACATGGACAAACTCTGTACTGCTCTCCGGCTTAATGCGTCAGCGACCACGTTAGCCTTGCCTGGGTGGTAAAGGATGTCCACGTCATAATCCTTTAGTAGCTCTAACCACCTGCGCTGCCTCAAATTTAGCTCCTTCTGTGTGAACAGATACTTTAGGCTCTTGTGGTCGGTGTAGATCTCACAGTGCTCCCCATATAGGTAATGGCGCCAAAGCTTCAGTGCAAACACCACGGCAGCAAGTTCCAAGTCATGGGTAGGATAATTCTTCTCGTAATCCTTAAGCTGTCTCGATGCATAAGCAATTACCCTCCCTTCCTGCATCAGCACGCATCCAAGCCCACTGTGCGATGCATCACTGTAGATCACATATCCTTTCCCCATAACAGGGAGGGAAAGGATAGGAGCGGTCATCAATCTTTCCTTTAGCTCCTCAAAGCTCCTCTGGCAGTCCTCACTCCAGATAAACTTAACTCCTTTACGCGTCAACCGAGTGAGGGGTGTGGAGAGCTTCGCAAAGCCTTCCACAATCCGACGATAATAACCAGCTAACCCCATGAAGCTGCGCACCTCCGATACAGTCGTCGGTCGGGGCCAATCTCGAACTGCCTCAATCTTCGCCGGGTCTACTGCTACACCGGCGGCGGAAATCACATGGCCCAAGAAAGCTACCTCCCGAAGCCAAAACTCGCACTTTGACAGCTTGGCATACAACTTCTTATCTCGTAGAAGTTGTAGCACAGTCCTCAAGTGCTCCTCGTGCTCGGCCTCGCTTCGGGAGTAAATAAGGATATCATCAATGAACACCACCACAAAACGATCCAGAAAGGGCCGAAATATCCTGTTCATCAAGTCCATAAAGGCGGCAGGGGCATTAGTCAATCCAAACGGCATAACTGTAAACTCATAATGCCCGTACCGTGATCTGAAAGCAGTCTTAGGAATATCCTCGGCCTTCACCTTCAGTTGGTGGTAACCAGACTGTAGATCAATCTTGGAAAATACACAAGACCCTTGCAGCTGATCAAAGAGATCATCGATGCGCGGCAAAGGGTACTTGTTCTTAATGGTCACTTTGTTCAATTCCCTATAGTCCACACATAACCGAAGTGACCCATCCTTCTTTTTCACGAATAGCACCGGTGCTCCCCAAGGCGACACACTTGGTCTAATAAAGCCCTTATCCATCAGGTCTTGTAGCTGTGCTTTAAGCTCTCGCAACTCAGCCGGTGCCATCCGATAAGGAGCCTTAGAGATTGGCGTAGTTCCTGGAACTACGTCAATCACAAACTCAATCTCTCTGTCTGGCGGCATACTAGTCAACTAAGGTGGAAAAACATCCGGAAACTCGCGGCAATAAGAATATCCCCGAGTCCCGGTGTCGCCGTAGGCCCCTCAACAACACTAGCCAAAAAAACTACACACCCTCGATGAATCATCCGCCTCGCTCGGGAAGTCGAAACCACAGAGGCAAAGAAAGCACTCCGACATCCCCGATAAACAAACATCTCCTGGCCTGGCTCTCTAAGAGTGACAGTCCTCGCGGCACAATCAATAGTCGCGAAATACCGAGCCAGCCAGTCCATCCCAAGAATCACATCAAAGTCCCTCAGCTGTCTCAAGACCAACAGGTCTGCTGGCATAATCCAGGACTCGATCTGCATCGGGCAGGACCAACAACACTCATCCACGTGCAAAGTGTGATCGGGAATCTGAACCTCTCGTGCACGTGGCAAAAATCCTACTTCTAACCCATGTAATAATGCGAAAGATCTACTAATGAAAGAATGCGATGCTCCAGTATCAAATAAGGTACGAGTCCTAATGCCAGAGAGTAAGGTGATACCTGCCACCACATGGTCCGCTGCTGAAGAATCCTCTACCTGTGCAGCATACACTCGCCCACTCTGAGTTGGAGGGCGATAATCGGTGGGATGGGAAGAAGATGGCTTGCTCGCCAGAGCAAAAGGCCGCTGAGCCGTCGACCGCTGCTGCGATGATGCTGGGGCAGATGCTGAAGAAGGAGCGGCTGAGGTCGAAAAGGGGCACGCAGCTCGAATGTGCCCTGGCTGTCCACATCCGTAGCAGCGACCCCACCGCTGGTCGCAAGTGCCGGGGAAGTGCGGACCTCCACAGAAGATACAACTGCTGGGAGCCTGCGGCTGTCGTGACTGCTGCTGCTGCTGGTGAGACCATCGCTGTCGTTGAGGCTGCCGCTGTGATCCACGCTGCGACGACTGCGATCTCCGCTGCTGCTGCTGCTGCTGCTGAGATCTCTGCTGTGATGCGATAGAGGCCGACGCTGGAGAAGATGGTACCAAGGTCGAAAGGGGGCACAAAGCTTGCACGTGGCCAGACTGTCCACATCGGAAGCATCGACCCTGCCTCAAGTCACAGGTACCTGAGGGATGCCGTCTTCTACAGAAAACACACCTGCCACGAACCCGTGGCCGTCTAGAAGAACTGGCCTGTCCAACAACATCTGAGGCTGGGCGTTTTTTCTCTAAACGCTGCTCTGATGCCCTGGCCCTCTCTCCAACTGCTGAATCACCCCTCTGCGCCAGTAGCTGATCCAGGCGCTGCTCCTGTCGAAAGCTCCTCGCCACCAAATGGGTCAACACGGCCCGCAATTCCCCCAGCTCGGCAGATACTGCCTGCACGGGCTCCTCGGGAGGGGTGGGGGTACCCCTGGCAGACAAATGACGACTGGGCGACATACTGTCACAAAAAAACCACAAATCAGCAATAAAACCCCACACGACCCAATCTAGTGAAAGTCAAAGACATCCCCCTATTTCTGTGACTTTATGTTGTCTGCAGCCAACATAATTGTCCACCAGAAATAGGGTATGTCGATCTCTCTTCACTCACTAGAAGAGCCAAATAGATAAATCACCGACTTTCGCAAAATATCACGTCTCTCGCGCCCTATCATCCTAGGGTCTGCCAACAGCCTAGGGTTTCCTAAGTCCCAACTGACCTATCCCTAAGCTCTGATACCAACTTAATCTGTCACGCCCCGGGTGTAAACCAGAACCCGGGCCCGCCAACAGATCCGCCGTGCACACAGAATTTTCCATGTACACGAAGCGCTGGTAACCTGCTCAGATATAAGATATACAATAGAAGAGCATAAACAGAGCTGAACTAAAAGAACTATAAGTAATCTCAGACTGGAAATAAGATACAAGCTGAAATAAAGTACAATAAACTCCCAGCTCACTAACCAAAATACAAACAGCTGGCTAAACCAGTCCCAAAAGTAAACTACTGTAATCTGAGATACAAAAGGGGTGCAATAAAAGTCCAGCTACTCTCACAGTCGGGGTAGATGATCTAGCTAGTCCGCAATCCTCTTACCTCGATCAGCCGCTGATGGCCCAGCAGCTCGCGCAGATGACTCTGCAAAACAAAGGGAAGAAGACAGAAAACAACAATGAGGGTGAGAACTACTAGATAAACCAGTAGCCTCCCCTAGTGGGTAAAACCTCAAATGCTGACACACCCACTAGGACTATAGTAGGCAAAAAGGAAGGAACAGTGGTATGCAATAAAGACTGCTGGAAAAAGAAAAACTACCACTACTATGCCTCTAGATGCTGTGCCAAAAGTTACGGTATATGCATGCAACTGTAAATCTAACTGCCCAAAGAAACCCAATCAAAGGGCCAGGAAGTACTGGCACTGCCTGCTCTGTCACCAATCGCAACTCATCAAGGTGCCCGGCGCTCGGCACGGTGTAAAGCCTACTCTGTCACCAATCGCAACTCATCAAGGTGCCCGGCGCTCGGCACGGTGTAAAGCCTACTCTGTCACCAATCGCAACTCATCAAGGTGCCCGGCGCTCGGCACGGTGTAAAGCCTACTCTGTATCAAGTATCTCTGTATCAGGCATCTCTGTAACCAATATCTCACAATAGCAGGACTGGATCATGACTATGATCAAAGTGGGAAATATCCGTCCACTAAAGTAACCCTGATCCCCAATCAGATGCAATAGTAATCAAGTGGGAAACACCATCCACTAGGAAAATCTGAAACCCGATCTGATGCATAAGTGAACACCCGGTCAACCACCTAATGTCCGCGGCTGCCGCAACACCCTATAAGCCCAAGATCTGATAGAGTAATCAACAGCTGGCTAACCGCCTCAAGTCCGCGGTTACTACCATGCCCCACAATATATTATCGAGTCAAACCTGTCCCAGACTCCAGCCTTAACCACACTATCCCAAACCCTGCTCAAACCGAGCAACATATATCCGAATGCGAAGGAGAATAGTGAAACATGGTTTCTCCTAAGTCAAGTCCCAAAGATAGTGTAGTAATAAATAGTAGCCTATCTAGATGTCCAAACAAGCATGCAAAGGTTCGCATTTAGAAACAGAAGGAAAGTATTTAAATATTTATTTAGAAAAGATGGTTTTATGATAATACTTTACCATGCGATGATAGTTTACAGCATATGTCCAACAACAGTGTCCCAGTTTACCATAAATGAGCTGTCATATTATTTGTGGGGTTTACTTATGCATTTCATGAGTACAAGTACCGATTATCTGTTTAAAGTCCGGAATCTCTAATACTCCTAGTGAGATAGTCAGTAATGAGGTAAGCAACAACCACCCACCTCGAAAAGCGTGCCCAAAACCCAAGAAAATACCCGCTGTCCTCTATGCACACCGTCAGCTGAAAGAGTATCCTACAACAACACATAAGTGTATACGATGTAAAAACTACAAGTCTCAAAACAGATTTGCTGTTTTAATAATCAGCACGCAAAACGAGGAATTTCACCTCTGTGCCGAGCTCCTAAAATCTCAGAAAAATCACGGTTGCGTTCATCGCGAAAAGTAGCCCAAAATCGACTCTTGAATCGCCTCAATCTGATATTCCTACGTGGAGAAACAATTCGTCGAAGTCGCCGCTGTCCACAAACCCAAACAGCAAAAGAGGGGGTCAAAATACCTCGGGAATCGTGCCAAGGAATCTGAATCTAGAGAAACTACCAACACGGAAAACGAAGCCCTACCTCATAGGAACACACTAGCGAAGAAATCGTCGAAAAAGGACTCCTGTACTGCACAGGGGACTCCTCGGACTGAAATGCGACGATAACGGGCCAAGCTTGGGGAAAAACGAGGCACACTGTAAAATCCGGATCGCCGCTGTCGAACTTCCAGAAAATCTGGGAACACACCACGAGGTAGAAAAATCAGTGAGGAACAACTTCTCTTCAATGACCTCTCTCAGATTCTCTCTCTTTCTCTCGAAAAATGGAGAAAAGAAGTGAGGGGAAGGGCTATTTATAGGCCCAATAAAACAATTGGGAAAAATGACCTTCATGTCCCAACTTTCGGGCGGCTACAGTGCCCAGGCCCACTTTCGGGCGTGAACAGTGCAGCCCGGCCCGCAATTCGGGCGGCTACAGTGCGGCCCGGCCCAGGGGTTTCCGGGCGCGCACAGTGCGGCCTGGCCCAGCCCGCCCGCGCACGGGATCCCTTCCCGTCCAACCGGCCGTCCGACCCGGCCCACGGCCCGCCACGTGTCCGCCAAACAGGCGGCAGCCGTGCGGGCCCAACGGGGCAGCGCCACGTGTCCCCCGTGATTGGAGGCGCGGTGGGCGCGCCCGCCAATCGTGCGGCGACACGTGGCCCGCGCCCGACACGGCTGTCGGCGGCCACCGCCGCCCACGCGCGCCCACGTGCGCCCACGTGCGTACGGCCGCAACCGCGCGGCTCTGCGTGCGCCACGCGCACATGGGCCGACCAATCCGGGGCCGCCACGTGGCACGCCCCAGTCCACCGTGCACCGCGCACGCGCCGCACCTGCCCGGCCTGCCCGAGCTGCCCGCGCCTGCCCCCGCGCGCCGAGCGCACTACACCGGGCCAATCGTGTGCCGCCACGTGGCCCGCCGGTCCACCGTGCACCGGCGGCCCTTTCCGTGGACCGGGAGGCGTGCGCCGGCCCAATCAGAGGCCGCCACGTGTCCCCGGCCGGTCCACAGCTCCCCCCGTGCACCATTTTGCGCAGAAAACTTCCGGGGGTCCGTTTTTGGGCATCCGGACTCCAAAAAAATATAAATAAACAGCCGTTTTCAAGCGTTTTTCCGCGCTGAATCTAAATACGGCCTCCGATTGGCACAAATCATTTTCTAAAATTCGGCAATTACCTCCGAAGGTCCATCCAACAGTAAATACCACACTGTGTCCATCCGTATCATCCCTTTGATGCACTGTGGACCTAATACACCAATAATAGGTGTTTCACACCAAGGATTCACGGAAAAACTATACGGAATCCTGGACCACTACAACCTTGCCCGATCCGGATCGGCTCCAACTTTTTCTTCAGAAAAATTTAGAAAAATTTCATAAGATCCAGAAAAAGTATGTAAGCACAATTGTGTATCAACTATAAACAAAAATCATCGTTTCATACAACAAGAATTAGATTATGCCAAATCTATCAATAATATCCAAAAATGAAACGAGAATTTACAAAAATTAAATCCCTTAAAGTTGAACACCTTCAATTACATCTAACTTGATCTTATGAGTAATGCCTTTATCAAATCATCAATTCAGTAAAGAAAATGAAATACAAAGATCAATAGATGTTTGAAATCCCAAATATGGTAGATAATTTATCTAGACAATCTGTTGAAGAGAGTGGCTCTTTGAGCATCTTTCTTTAAAAACCCACCTTATACCAACCTTGAAATTTGACAGAGTCAAGTATTTCAACATGCATTTTACTTAATCAAAAATTGGACAACCATGCTTGGTATACACGTGGTAGCTGCACACAATACTCGGACGACCGAGGTGGTAGCTCTTTCCTCCATGTGGTGGTAGTTTTCACACTCCTCATGGGATGTAACTCTTTCCACATCTTTTGAGCATTTTACATTTCTTTGACTCCCCCTCAATTGGCTATCAATTATTTAAGATATAAAGTATTCAACCAAAAATTGATCTCGATTTCATACTCGACTAAGCAGTCAAATAAGATAATGACTGTACCAAGAGATCATTGAGAGAGAAATTGACTTTGATCACTCAGAAGATGATTTAATTAACATAAATGATCATTGCAACAGTGAAATATTATGATGGCAAAAGCATAATAAATTTCTAAATGTGCGAAAAGATACAATTAAAGTCAATTATGATCTATGCTCAATTAATGTCCTATGTACAAACATAGATAATGAACAAAACAAAACAAAAACAAAACCTATCCTAAGCAAAGGTTTCAAAAAGAAGTTTATTTCAAGGAAAGCATTCCAATTGCTTTTCGCAAATGAATAAAACGTTTTTGATCCAAAGGTTTTGTTAGAATGTCAGCTAATTGATCCTCAGTTGAAATATATGAAAGTTGAAGAGTATTTGATTCAACTAGCTCTCTAAGAAAATGATATCTAAGTTCAATATGTTTTGTTCTAGAGTGCAACACAGGGTTTTTAGAAATGTTAATTGCACTTGTGTTGTCATAAAGAATTGTTACCGAAGATGCTAAAATCCGGAAGTCGCTCAACACACTTTTCATCCAAATGAGTTGGGTTGAACAACTACCCGCTGAAATGTATTCCGCTTCGGCAGTCGAGAGTGCTATGCAATTCTGCTTTTTACTGTGCCATGCAACAAGGCAATGACCAAGATAGAAGCATGCACCACTCGTGCTTTTCCGATCATCCACTGATCCTGCCCAATCGGCATCTGAGTATCCAATAATATCCAGAATAGTTCCCATAGGATACCAAATTCCGAAATTAATTGATCCTTTGATGTACCGGATGATCCTTTTCACCGCTTTCAGGTGAACCTCCTTTGGTGCTGATTGATATCTCGCGCAAATCCCAACACTAAAGGATATATCCGGGCGACTAGCCGTGAGGTAAAGTAGACTTCCAATCATACTTCGATACAGTTTCTCGTCTACATTCTCACTTTGTGAATCACTTCCAAGTCCCTTGTGGCTAGTTCCCATTGGAGTCGGAAAATCCTTCGAATTTTCTAAGTCATACTTTTTAACCAACTCCATTGCATACTTGGATTGACTCAAGTGAATACCTTCATCATTTTGTTTAATTTGCAATCCAAGGAAATAAGTCAATTCGCCCATCATGGACATCTCAAATTCGCTTTCCATGATCTCCGCGAATTTAGAAGCATCATTATCTCTTGCTGCGCCAAATACAATGTCATCGACATAGATTTGTGCTACAATGAAATTGCTTTGATAATGCTTCACAAAGAGAGTCCTGTCAGCTCCCCCTCGAGTATAGCCCTTCTCCAAAAGGTGCTTTGTCAGCCTTTCGTACCATGCTCGCGGTGCTTGTTTCAGACCGTAAAGAGCCTTTTTCAAACGAAAAACATGGTTAGGTTGTTTATGGTCTACAAAACCTTCCGGTTGAGCCATATAAACTTCCTCATTTAAAAACCCATTTAGAAACGCGCTCTTAACGTCCATTTGAAATAATTTGATTTTAAAATGACAAGCAATAGCAAATAGTATACGAATGGACTCGAGTCTAGCTACAGGGGCGAATGTTTCATCAAAGTCTATACCTTCTACTTGAGAGTAGCCTTGAGCAACTAATCGTGCCTTGTTCCTGATGATAGTACCATCCTCATTTTTCTTGTTCTTGAAAATCCATTTGGTACCTATCACATTATGTTGCTTTGGAGGCTTCGTTAATTCCCAGACTTTGTTTCGCTCAAATTGATGGAGCTCTTCCTGCATTGCTTTAATCCAGTAGTCATCCTGAAGAGCTTCATCTATGTTCTTTGGTTCGATTAAAGATACGTAGCAAGCGAATCCACAAACCAACTGCCTCCGAGTTCTAACTCCTTCTTGTGGATCTCCAATAATATTCGATTCCGGATGATCCTTGGAGATTCGTAGCGTTTGTTGAAATGGAGTACTCGGAGGTATATGAGATGATTCCTGCACATCAGATAAACTTGAAGAACCATTAGATGCATCATTAATATTGGAAGTATTATTATGAGAAGATGCAATGGCAGGTGAATCATCATCTAGAGAGATATCGAGGGTAGATTTTCCAGATCCAAAGTGAAAAGCTTCATCTACTTTAACATTTATAGATTCTACGATCGTCTTAGATTCCAAGTTAAATACTCGATATGCTCTACTGTTTGTAGAATACCCCAAGAATATCCCTTCGTCACTTCGAGAGTCAAACTTTCCAAGATTTTCACGGTCACGTAAAATGTAACACCGACTCCCGAAGATGCGAAAATATTTGATGTTGGGTTTTCTACCACACCATAGTTCATATGGTGTATTTAACGTTCCCGGGCGCAAATAAACTCGATTAATTACATAGATTGCAGTGTTCACAGCTTCAGCCCAAAAATGTAGCGGTAAATTCCGGCTGTGAAGCATAACACGTGCCATCTCTTGAACAACCCTGTTTTTGCGCTCGACAACACCATTCTGTTGAGGTGTATAGGGTGCAGAGAATTCATGCTTAATACCGTTTGAAGTGCAAAAGTCAATGAATTTAGAGTTTATGAATTTTCCACCTCTATCACTCCTAACACGAATGATCTTTTCATTCTTTTCAATCATAATACGAAGGCAAATTTCGTGAAAAGAATCAAAAGTATCAGCTTTCTCTTTTAAAAATGCTACCCAAGAATACCGAGAGAAATCATCAATCATCAAGAAAATATACCATTTACCTCCCAAAGATGGTTGACGAGTTGGCCAAAAGAAAGAAAAATAGTCTACATAAACTACACAACATTTAATCGTGGAACGATTAAAGACAAGGAAGGATTTCACCTTTGCATACCCAAACCTTTTGAGTTTTGGAGTATGTTGGCAATGGTTGAGAAATTTTCCTTGATGAAGACGTTTTGTATGATTGATCTTTTTCTTTTGTCATCGTCTTGTTTGGAGTACTACCAACGTTCTTTTCTTTTGAAGAGTCCTTCTTTGAATTCCGGGGAGTGAACTTATTGGTAGCAGTTGCAAGATGTGGTTGATTTGATCTTTGAGCTCCAATCTTGCAATTTCTTTTAATGTGCCCTGCAAAATTACAACGAAAACATACCTTTGTGCTTGACGATTCCGAAGAGGATGAAGTAGGCTTGTTGTCGTTGGTTGTCGTGAATTCCTGTGTCGGAGGAGGAGATACCGACTGAGGCACAAAGACTGTCCCAACCGAACTAAAATTGTCTTCAGTTCGATTGTATCCGAGGCCGAACTTGTTTGTTTGACCAAGACCAAGAAGTTTATCCAACTTACTCCTTCCAGAAGAAAATTGCTGTAAGTCATCCTTGAGTTGGAAAATGGTCTCTGTCATTTCCAATTTTTCCCGTCGGGCCTCGCCGTAGAGCTTCAAGAAGTAATTCGCTTTGTTCACCATATCTATATAATTCTTCTCGAGTTGCTCATTGGACTCTTGAAGGGAAACATTTGCTTTTATCAGATTATCCCTTTCCACTTCAAGATCGGTCGAGAGAGAAGTTACCCTTTTTTACTTCTTCTTCGAGATCCTGCAATCTCCCTCTCAACCCCTTGTTTTGCTTAGCCGGTTTCTTTGAATACCGTTAAGGTCTGTGGTAGGCTAAAGCAAAATCTTCACCTTCCGAATCATCCGATTCATTGTCCATTGCATTCTTTTCAACAGTGGAGTTGGACAATGACTCGGATGTACTTGCCATAAAGCACATGAAGGGTGAAGATATGGACGCGTGGAATGCCGTGGAGCTCTTTTCTTCATCACATGAAGACGACTCATTTGACGTTGAGTTGTCATCCCAAGTGACGACTTGCATCGCCTTCTTCTTTGCCGGATACTTGTTGGGACACTCCGTTGCAATGTGGCCATAGCCTCGACATTTGAAGCATTGTAGTTGTCCCTCTGAACTTTTCTTATCCTTTGAGAAGTTCTCTTGCTTTCTTGACTTGTAACTTGAAGTACCCTTGCCTTTGTTCGACTTTCCGAAGGATGGAGATTTACTTGAATTACCACTTCGAAAGTTGTGGCGAAACTTCCTTGTCAAGAGAGCGAGCTGCTTCTCAAATTCCTCCATAGAAAGGTTCTCGTCATCGTCTGAGGAGGATGTATCCGCGTCTTCTTCCTTAGTTGTTTTCAACGCATAACCTGAAGACTTAGAAGAGGATGCTTTTCCAGAAGAATTATTAGTAGTAAATGTCATTTCATATGTTTGTAATGAACCAACTAATTCTTCTACACGCATTTCGTCCGGGTGTTTAATAGTTTCAATGGCTGTAACCTTTGGGCGAAATCGTTCAGGAAGAGTTCTTAAGATCTTTCTTACAACCTTAAATTCTGGAATCTTCTCTCCCAGGTTAGCACATGAGTTTACGATGTCTTGTAATCGTGTATAGTAGTCCGTGAAAGATTCATTTTCTGCCATCAAGATAGAGTCAAACTTGCTCGTAAGCATTTGCAGTTTCTGAATCTTCAAGAGGTTAGTTCCCTCATGTGTAACCTGAAGAACATCCCAGATTTCATTCGCAGTCTCACATGCCGAGACGCGAGAGAATTCAGTTTGAGATAAGGCATTAAAAATAGCATTAATTCTCTTGCCATTGTAAGAAGATAAATCTAACTCTTCCTTGGTCCATTTCGACCTAGGTTTTAAGGTGCGAACATCAGAGATAATTTCAGTTGGATTAGACCATCCTAATTCAATTGATTGCCACACCCTTTCGTCGATGGAAATTAAAAAGCCTTTCATCCGTACTTTCCAGTACGCATAATTTGTTCCATCAAAGAAAGGGGGTCGATTGATGTTTCCACCTTCAACCTTTGTTTACAACCCTATTCCCGCTCTGATACCACTTGTTGGGTTATATGTAATGTAGATCCAAATAGGGGAAAAAGCACCTAGAGGGGGGTGAATAGGTGTAAACGTATAAACACTCAAAAATCGTTGCGATAAAAACCCAATGCGGAAATAAAAATAACACGCAAGATTTTTACGTGGAAAAACTCCAAACCGGAGTAAAAAACCACGGGACCGATAACACGGCAGAAATCCACTAGAATTAAAACACGTACAAGGTGATTTACCGTACACACTTACGACTCAACCTTTTCCATACGCTCCTAGAGGATCTTCTCCGCTCGCTCCACGACGCTTCTCGAATCCACGATCTGCGCCCAACGCCGAATCCACGGCGTCCAACGTCGAATCCACGACGTCCGACCGAATCCACGGTCTTCACCCAGTAGCACCCTTCGAATCCACGAACGTGCCTCGCTCCGAATCCACGAGAGCGGTTGAACCTTGAATCCATAAGGACACGCGAATCCACGCGCCGATTTTGGGAAAATCGTTGTTTTTGGGTGGTGATGATCCGCCGAATACTTAGATCAAAGATAGATCGGAAATACCATCTAAGTATTCATTAGTTTGATTCAACTCAAGATGTGAATATGAAAACCTAGAATCAAACTAATCAATATAGATGAAGAAACATAGAGTATTCTCTAATGATTTCCTTTCTTCTCTATATGTGGATCTAGGCCGTATGAAATGATATATGAATATGACGGCTCTATGTGATTATTTTGGATTAACCCTAGAAAAAGAGTCATAGGGTCTATTTATAGGTTAGAAACATTTGGAAGGAGATAAGAATCAAAAACCTAACATTTCTGGAATTTTTACGGACGGCGATCCGGATCGGATTTGGGCGATCCGGATTGCAGTAGCAAGAAAGACGGTTTCCAGAAAAACAAACGTTCGGGATCCGGATCGGAATGCCTGATCCGGATCGTTCATACAATTCAGAGAATTCAACGTTCGGGATCCGGATCGTGAGATGCTGCGATCCGGATTGAAGTAATGTATGAAACAACAACCTTCGGGATCCGGACTGCTGGCTCTGATCCGGATCCTGAACATGTCCGAACACCAGTTTTTGATTTTTATGCAGTTAAAAACTCTTCCAGGTGTTTCTACACTACAAGAAGTATTCGGATCACCAATAATCTTTAGTTAAACATACCTGATCCTTTTGAATTCTTCTTTCTTGAGATTGAGTTAAATGATCCAACTTTCTTCACCTTCAATCTTCAAGACTTGAACCTTTCACGAAACTACGCCAACTCAAATTCCGTAACACCTTATAACAAAAGGGACGTAGTTGGCCAATCGCACGAACTCGCGTTGATATTTCATAACCGTCTTGCCCCATTGCTGGATGTGATTCAAGTCGTCCTCCAGTTGCCGTTTGACGCTGTTGGTGAAGAAAGCTCCGAACAGCTCCTGGTTGAACGTGGTCCACGATGGGAGCACGGTGCCCTTTGTGGGATCAGGGCGTACCGTCTTCCACCATAAGCGGGCGTTCCCCCCTAGGAAGTGGACCACTAGGGGAACCCGCTCGCAATCCTCCATCAGCAAGTCTTCAAATAATTTTTCCATCGTATCCACCCACTTCTCGACGACCCAGGGATCGGTCGTCTCCTCTTCAAACACCGGTGGGTCATATTTCTTGAAGTCAGCCAGGTTGGCCCGCACTCGGTCCCGCTCAGTCAGCGGAACTGACCCCTCCCCCGTGGCGACGGCGGCCACGGTGGGGGAAGGCGTCACCACGGTCTCCCCCAGGGAACCCCCGCCAGTGGTCCCCGGCGCCGGTCCCGTAGTCGCTGTCGTAGGTGCTGCTGCTGGCGTCGTGGTCTGGGATGACGGCATCCCGGCTGCCGCAGGCTGTGGGGGGCCGCGCCTGTCTAGGCCCTCGTCACCTGCGGTCCCGTTGCTGGTGTGGTTGGCCCCTGCGGAGGGACCTGGGCGACCGTCACTGTCGCGGCCGGTTGCTGTTACGTCAACTGACGCACGTGGTCCGTGAGGGTCGCCAGCTGCCCTGCCATCTCCTGCAATTGTTGCCGAAGGAGCTGGTTCTCCGCGGCCGTCGACACCGTCGCATCTGCCCTCGTGTCCTCGGCCGATGATCTAGTTCGGACCATTGTCTGTACACACACACAACAAAAGTTAGCTCTAGACTTGTCACGCCCCGGGGGGTTTGTTTTAGCGAAAACGATTCACAAAAGTCACACATTTGACGGATAAATTTTTTTTTGTAAAAAAGAACCCCTCTTCCCCGGCGCATGCCCAGACCCGCCACACATACAGGATCACTCTGTAAACGGACAGAGTCTCCCCTGTATATGCACGGCGTGGCGTTCAGTACATGTTCCAAACATACACAACCATTCAATCACAACAATTATTAACATACAACCAGCATTCTAATCTATTTAAAACGTATGGCCGATCAATTTGGAAAGGATAAATCCACAGTTTTAAAAGAGCGCCTACCCGGCGCTTACGTTTTGAAAGCGAGTTTCGAAACCAGCATAAATCCACAAGGTTTTGAAAACGGTGCCCACCCGACACCCAAGTTTTGAAATCCATTTCGCAATCCATAAATCCACGGGGTTTTGAAACCAGTGCCCACACGACACTTAGATTTTAAAAAATGGTTTTCGCAATCTTTTCTTTGGCTTTTGCCTTTTTCATTTTCAAATGGCCAACAGAAATAAAAGGAAGAGTAACGCATAAGAGGATAACTAAATGTAACCTATACCGACATCCACGCCGATCCCACGAGGGTATCGAGAACCTCTCACATAACTACAATGTAAATGAAATGCAAGAATAAAAAAGAAATACAGTCCAGGGTCCCCAGCGACCCAGCTGCTCCTGTCCCGTCCTCACCGCCGCCTACCTCTCCCCCCGTCTGAACCCTGTCACGAAGTGGGAAGTCAGTGACGTAAAAAAATAGTAGAGCAGGAGAATATAATAAAACAAACCGTGAAGACAACCGGAGCAACCACCATCTCAAGGAGGAAAGGCAACCTGTACACCTGTATCCTGTAATACCCGGCCACGTCGGACAACTAAACCGACGGCCCATACCGTACCTGCAGAAACCCGACCACGTCGGACAACAAAACCGACGGGTCGCACCGCTCGCACCTCGGCGCCTCAAAAACCCCACAACTAATAAGGGGCCCCACTACGTCACCTCGTGGGCATACACGGGTCATAGACCGCTTTTCCGGAAAAGCGCACCCTTCGCGGTGGCCAAACCGCGGGTGCGCGTGTTGCAGCCTCGAGCACAGTAACCACAATGCATGAACAGGAGTAAGATAGTAACATGTATAATCAAGTTACTCTACTAACAAGTACAATCGAAGGTAAAACAGTAACACGTAACGTCAGGAGTACGATAACACATAACTACTAGAGTGCAGCGATAACATGTAGCATCTAAAGTAACGACAATAGGTAACATTTAAAGTGGAACGATAATATGAAATATTTAAAGTAAACGGTCGTCGAAGACCGATGCTAAATACCACACTCAACCCACCTGTCGCTAGTAGAAAACAACGCTCGGCTCCCTCGCGTCCTGGTACGCCCGCTCGGACTCTCACACCCACCTGTTGCGAGGGAAAGTCAGCGCTCAGACTCGGATAAAGAAAAAGACGCGACAAACCGCCTATCCCGGTTCGCGGCTCCCCGCCCGCAGACGGGACCGTGCGCGTGCCCAGCCCCGTGCGGGTCAACCCCGCACGCGGGGCTGGCCGCGCGCCCGGCCCCGTGCGGGTCACCCCCGCACGCTGGGCTGGGCGTGAGCCCGGCCCCGTGCGGGTCACCCCCGCACCGTGCGGGTCTCCCCCGCACCGTGCGGGTCACCCCCGCACGCGGGGCTGGGCGCAAGCCCGGCCCCGTGCGGGTCACCCCCGCACCGTGCGGGTCACCCCCGCACCATGCGGGTCCCCCCGCACGCGGGGCTGGGCGCAGGCCCGGCCCCGTGCGGGTCACCCCCGCACCATGCGGGTCACCCCCGCACCGTGCGGGTCACCCCCGCACGCGGGGCTGGGCGCAAGCTCGGCCCCGTGCGGGTCACCCCCGCACCGTGCGGGTCACACGGGGACGCCGATTCGGGGGGGGGGGGGGGGGTCTTCGCACATGCGGCGGATTCTGGGGAATCCGTCGCCTGTGCCCTCCGCCCCCGTCTCCCCGTTGCCGATTGGAACGATCAAGAACCCAAAAAAAACTAAAAAAAAAACCTCCGTCTCACCTCGGTTTCGACGACGATGATTGGGAGGGGAGGGATCGTCCGTTCTTGCGTGCCCGGTTCCGGTAGAAAGCGTGTGGTGTTCTTCCCTCCTCTCGATCGCTTCGTCGCGGTGCTCCTCGCCGATCAAAGGGAAGGTTTTGGGGAAGGGGTTCTTGATCACGCTCGGGGTAACGCACGCCAAGGGTAGGAGGAAGAGAAACGGGTTCCCAAATCTAATTCCCCGAGCCTACTTAATTAGCCGTTTTGGCACAATTGGGTCTAAACCCAAAGTCGCAAAACCATAAATAAAACTTAAATTAAATTAAGTCAAATTAAATTAAATTAAATTAAATTAAATTAAATTAAACTCGGGTCTGGTTTACCTCTAACACGTCGTGCTGAACTCTCGAACTGCTACAAACTTCAGAAATTTATTCTGGGAGATTCCGGGGTCGAAAACCAGATCCGGTCGCGCCGCCGGTCTCAGTTTCGCGGGCTTTATTCTCCAAAAATACCCGCGGACCCCGACGGCCTGCCTAGAAACAACGAAACAAAAATTGTACCCCAGCCCCTTAGCCGAAAAGCGGTTCAAGAAAAAGACAAAGGTAAGACCAAAAAGTGAAGTAAACCCGCGGTTATTACACCACTCACCTCTAAAAACGAGTTTCGTCCTCGAAACTCAAACCCGGGTGGGGGGTGAAGAGGTCGGGGTAGCGCTCCCTCATCCTAGACTCCGGCTCCCATGTTGCTTCTCGCTCCTCGTGGTTGCTCCATAGTACTTTCACGTAGGGGATAGCCCGGTTTCGCAGTGATTTGGTTTCCCTCGCCAGGATCCTCACAGGGGTTTCGTCGAAGCTTAGGTCCTCCTTAAGTTCGAGTGTAGAAGCGTCCAGGATGTGTGAGGGGTCGGAGAGGTACTTCCGGAGCATCGAGACGTGGAAGACGTCGTGGACTCGGTCGAGGTTTCGTGGTAGGGCAAGGCGGTAAGCCACCTGGCCAATTCGCTCCAGAATCTCGAATGGCCCCACAAACCGTGGGCTCAGTTTGCCCTTCAGCCCGAAACGCTTGACTCCTCTGGACGGCGAGACCCGCAAGAAAACATGCTCTCCCACTTGGAATTCCAAGTCGCGGCGCCTTTGGTCCGCGTAGCTCTTCTGGCGACTCTGGGCGGTCAGCAGGCGCTGTCTGATAAGGAGTACCTTCTCTTCCGTTTCCTCCACTAAATCGGGTCCCAAGAATTTTCGTTCTCCCAAATCGTCCCAACAAATCGGGGATCGGCAGCGCCTTCCATATAAGGCTTCGTAGGGCGCCATCTGGATGCTGGCCTGGTAGCTGTTGTTGTAGGCGAATTCCACGAGAGGTAGGTAGCGTGACCAACCGATCCCCCAATCCAGTACACAGGCGCGAAGAAGGTCTTCCAGGGTTTGTATCACACGCTCCGACTGTCCGTCCGTCTGCGGGTGGAAGGCTGTGCTGAACTGTAGTTTGGTCCCCATGGCCCGCTGAAGGCTCTGCCAAAACTTCGAGACAAAGCGCGTGTCTCTGTCCGAGGTGATCGATGCTGGCACTCCATGTAGTCTCACGATCTCGCTAATATAAGCTTGAGCTAACCGTTCTCGGGTCCAGGTCGTATGAATTGGCAGAAAGTGTGCTGACTTGGTTAACCGGTCGACTACGACCCAAATCGCGTCGTGACCCTGCTGAGAGCGCGGAAAACCCATGACAAAGTCCATGGTGATCTGATCCCACTTCCACTCCGGCACAAGTAGCGGCTGTAGCTTCCCTGCTGGCCGCTGATGCTCGACCTTTATCTGTTGGCACACTAGGCAGTGAGCTACGTGTCGGGTGACGTCCCCCTTCATTTTGGGCCACCAGTAGATCTGCTTGAGGTCCTTGTACATCTTCGTGCCCCCTGGGTGTGCCTCTGTCAAGATTTCCTCCTTTAACTCCGACGAATCCGGCACGCAGATCCGTCCGCGGAACCGTAGGGTGCCGTCGCTTTCCACCGCAAAATTGCTCTCTTGGTCCAGGGAAATCTTGTCTCGTATGCGCTGTAGGTATGGGTCGGTCTGCTGTCCCTCCTGGATCTTCTCAAGTAACGTCGGCTTGACCACCAAGGTTAGAAGTCGCATAACCGTGCCTGCTGGCACCACCTACAACTGCATTCATGCGAACTCCGCGATCAAGTGGTTCTGCTCCGTTATCGCGCTCCCAGACGCCCCTTCCTGATGCCCTTTCCTGCTCAAGGCGTCAGCCACCACGTTTGCCTTCCCGGGATGGTATTGAATCGTCAAGTCGTAATCTTTCAACAGCTCTAGCCATCGTCTCTGCCGCAAGTTTAATTCTTTTTGGGTAAAGATGTACTTAAGACTTTGATGATCCGAGAAGACGTTACAGTGGACTCCAAAGAGATAGTGCCTCCACAGTTTTAAAACGAAGACTACTGCGGCCAGTTCTAAGTCGTGTATCGGGTAGTTCTTTTCGTAATCCTTCAGTTGCCTGGACGCGTAGGCAATCACTTTCCCCTGTTGCATCAGGACACCACCCAGACCGATCCTCGATGCGTCGCAGTACACTTCATAATCCTCTCCGAGTGTCGGCAGCACAAGTATTGGTGCCCTGGTTAACCTCTTCTTGAGTTCCTCAAAACTCTCCTGGCATTTGGCCGTCCATGTGAACTTCTCCCCTTTTCTGGTTAACCGATTTAAAGGGGTAGCAATCTTCGCGAAACCCTCTACGAAACGCCTGTAATATCCTGCCAATCCTAGGAAACTGCGGACCTCTGTCACCGTCGTCGGCGGCTGCCAGCCGACCACTGATTCCACCTTCTTGGGATCCACGGCAATTCCCTGTGCCGAGATCACATGTCCTAGGAAACCGACTTCGCGCAGCCAGAACTCACACTTCTTGAGTTTAGCAAACAGCTCCTGCTCTCTGAGAGTTTGGAGGATCGTTCGCAAATGGTCCTCGTGCTCCTCATCGGTAGTGGAATAAATCAAAATGTCATCGATGAAGACCACCATGAACCGATCCAGGAAGGGTCTGAAGATCCGGTTCATCATGTCCATGAAGACTGCGAGGGCGTTTGTGAGTCCGAAGGGCATAACCGTGAACTCGTAGTGGCCATACCGGGTCCGGAAAGCAGTGTTCGGGATGTCCTCGTCCCGAACCCGAAGTTGGTGGTAGCCCGATTGCAGATCGATTTTGGAGAAGACCGTCGCCCCCCTCAGCTGGTCGAAGAGATCATCTATTCTGGGCAGGGGGTACTTATTCTTCACTGTGACTTTGTTTATTCCCCTGTAGTCAATGCAGAGGCGCAGGCTTCCGTCTTTCTTTGGCACAAAAAGTACCGGTGCGGCCCAGGGCGACACACTCGGTCTGATGAAGCCTTTGTCCAAAAGGTCCTCGAGTTGTGCTTTAAGCTCCTTCAGCTCTGCGAAGGCCATTCGGTAAGGCGCCTTCGTAATAGGCTGCGTGCCCGGTAGTAGCTCGATAGGGAAATCCACCTCCCGTTCTGGGGGCATCCCAGGCAGTTCCGTGGGAAAAACGTCGGGGAAGTCCCTCACCACTGGGACATCTGTAAGCGTCGTCGGGGGTCGGGTGGCCAAATCCACCGATGCTAAATAGGCTACGCACCCTCCCTCAACCAGTCTTCTGGCCCGCGCCGCTGAAATAATCGCCGGGAAGGAGATGCTCTTGCCCATGATGTACACATGCTCGGGGAAGCCCGGTTCCTGTAGTCGCAGCTGTCGCTTGTCGCAATCGATGAGTGCCTGGTACCTCGTGAGCCAGTTCATGCCCAACACCACGTCGTACTCCCTCAGGGGAATTACCACCAAATCCCCAGGGCAAGCCAGCCGCCCTAGCATAATCGGGCAGGCGGCCACAAAGCTGACCGCCTCCAACGTCCCTCCCGCCGTTTGGACCGTCAAGAAAGTTTGGAGGGGTGCCTCCTCGAGATCATGCATAAATACGAAGTCACGAGAAATGAACGAGTGTGTTGCTCCGGTATCGAAAAGAGTTCTAGCACGGGAATTTGAAACGCAAGTAATACCTGCAAGTGCGTCCTCCGGCGGATCTGTATCTTGGCGGGTCATTGAGAAAACCCTCCCGCCTGGTTGTGGCTGCCTGTCCTCCTCGCGCCGTGGTGCAGGGGGTCTAGACGTCGACGCCATAGGAGCTTTCCCCCGCCCTGAGAGCTGTGGCGTGGGCGTAGAAGCTGCAGAGGACGCAGATCCCCCGCCTAAGGGGCAGTTGCGACGGAAGTGCCCCCGTTTGCCGCACCTGAAGCAGTGGTCGCCTCTCTGGGGGCACTCTCCCGGAATATGCCCTCCCCCGCATATGACACAAGGCCTATTCCCCGGCCTCTGCCCTCCTGCTGGCGCGCTCCGGGACCCCGCCTGTGGTCTCCACCGTTTGGGGGCCCCGCCCCCACTCCAAGAGCCTCCCCCCGAGTTCTGCTGTTGCCGCTTCCGGTCCTCCAGCCGCGTCGAGTTCTCCCTTCTCGCGCGGGTGACCGCAAAACCCCGCTCCACCGTAGTGGCCATGTCAACCACTTTCTGGAAGGTGTGCAGTTCGGCTGCTTGCACCACCTCGAAGATATTGCTCCGCAAGCCATCCACAAAGAGTTGCGCCTTGTGAGCCTCGTCCCTTATGACGAACGGGACGCAGTTTGCTAGCCGGACGAACTCCCGCTGATACTCCATGACCGTCCGGTTCCCCTGCTGGATGTGGTTCAGGTCATCCTCCAACTTTTTCTTGACACTGTTGGTAAGAAAGCCCCGAACAGCTCCTGTTTGAAAGTTGCCCAGGACGGAAGTGCGGTACCCTTAGCAGGATCGGGGCGTACCGTCTTCCACCACAAGCGGGCGTTCCCCTCCAAGCAGTGGACTGCTAGGGGAACCCGCTCGTCATCCTCCATGAGTAAGTCTTCGAAAAGTTTCTCCATCGACCCCACCCATTTCTCGACGACCCAAGGGTCAGTCGTGGCCCCTTCGAACGTGGCTGGGTCGTATTTCTTGAAGTCCTTCAGGTTGGCCCGCACCCGATCCCGCTCGGTAATCACAACCGTCCCCTCCCTCGCGGCGGCGGCAGCCACGGTAGGGGCAGGTGTGACTACAGTCTCCTCCAGAGTCCCCCTGCTGGTTGTCCCCGGCGCCGGTCCCGTAGCCGCCGCCGGCGGTGGCACTGTCGGTGGTGCCGCGGCCGGTGCTGTCGACCCCTGTGGGGGAACCGGGGCGACCGTCACCGTCGCGGCCTGCTGCTGTTGCGTCAACTGACGCACGTGCTCAGTGAGGTTTGCCAGATTCCCCGCCATCTCCCGTAATTGCTGCCGCAGGAGCTGGTTCTCCGCGGCCGTCGACGTCGTCGCGTCTGCCTCTGCGTCCCCGGCCGATGATCTAGTACGGGCCATGTCTGTCACACATCACAAGAGTCAACTTTAGACTACCCTACTAACAACAACCATAAAGTGAGAGAAAGGACTCAACATTTCCCCCCCCCCCCCCCCCCCCCTCGGTCACTCACGTTCTACAGTCCTATGCCCTACCCATTTCATTCATGTGTAGGCAAGTGAGGTGTTCCCCCGGATGTCGGTGTTGTGATTGAAAGAATTCTCTGATACCATTTAATCTGTCACGCCCCGCGGGGTTTGTTTTAGCGGAAACGATTCACAAAAGTCACACATTTGACGTATAAATTTTTTTTTGTAAAAGAGAACCCCTCTTCCCCGGCGCATGCCCAGACCCGCCACACATACAGGATCACTCTGTAAACGGACAGAGTCTCCCCTGTATATGCACGGCGTGGCGTTCAGTACATGTTCCAAACATACACAACCATTCAATCACAACAATTATTAACATACAACCAGCATTCTAATCTATTTAAAACATATGGCCGATCAATTTGGAAAGGATAAATCCACAGTTTTAAAAGAGTGCCTACCCGGCGCTTACGTTTTGAAAGCGAGTTTCGAAACCAGCATAAATCCACAAGGTTTTTAAAACGGTGCCCACCCGACACCCAAGTTTTGAAATCCATTTCGCAATCCATAAATCCACGGGGTTTTGAAACCAGCGCCCACACGACACTTAGATTTTAAAAAACGGTTTTCGCAATCTTTTCTTTGGCTTTTGCCTTTTTCATTTTCAAATGGCCAACAGAAATAAAAGGAAGAGTAACGCATAAGAGGATAACTAAATGTACCCTATACCGACATCCACGCCGACCCCACGAGGGTATCGAGAACCTCTCACATAACTACAATGTAAATGAAATGCAAGAATGAAAAAGAAATACAGTCCAGGGTCCCCAGCGACCCAGCTACTCCTGTCCCATCCTCACCGCCGCCTACCTCTCCCCCCGTCTGAACCCTATCACGAAGTGGGAAGTCAGTGACGTAAAAAAATAGTAGAGCAGGAGAATATAATAAAACAAACCGTGAAGACAACCGGAGCAACCACCCTCTCAAGGAGGAAAGGCAACCTGTACACCTGTATCCTGTAATACCCGGGCACGTCGGACAACTAAACCGACGGCCCATACCGTACCTGCAGAAACCCGACCACGTCGGACAACTAAACCGACGGGTCGCACCGCTCGCACCTCGGCGCCTCAAACCCCACAACTAATAAGGGGCCCCACTACGTCACCTCGTGGGTATACACGGGTCATAGACCGCTTTTCCGGAAAAGCGCACCCTTCGCGGTGGCCAAACCGCGGGTGCGCGTGTTGCAGCCTCGAGCACAGTAACCACAATGCATGAACAGGAGTAAGATAGTAACATGTATAATCAAGGTACTCTACTAACAAGTACAATCGAAGGTAAAACAGTAACACGTAACGTCAGGAGTACGATAACACATAACTACTAGAGTGCAGCGATAACATGTAGCATCTAAAGTAACGACAATAGGTAACATTTAAAGTGGAACGATAATATGAAATATTTAAAGTAAACGGTCGTCGAAGACCGATGGTAAATACCACCTCAACCCACCTGTCGCTAGTAGAAAACAACGCTCGGCTCCGTCGCACCGTGCGGGTCACCCCCGCACGCGGGGCTGGGCGCAAGCCCGGCCCCGTGCGGGTCACCCCCGCACCGTGCGGGTCCCCCCGCACGCGGGGCTAGGCGCAGGCCCGGCCCCGTGCGGGTCACCCCCGCACCGTGCGGGTCACCCCCGCACGCGGGGCTGGGCGCAAGCCCGGCCCCGTGCGGGTCACCCCCGCACCGTGCGGGTCACCCCCGCACGCGGGGCTGGGCGCAAGCCCGGCCCCGTGCGGGTCACCCCCGCACCGTGCGGGTCACACGGGGACGCCGATTCGGGGGGGGGGGGGGGGGGGGGGGTCTTCGCACATGCGGCGGATTCCGGGGAATCCGTCGCCTGTGCCCTCCCCCCCCCCGTCTCCCCCTTGCCGATTGGAACGATCAAGAACCCAAAAAAAACTAAAAAGAAAACCTCCGTCTCACCTCGGTTTCGACGACGATGATTGGGAGGGGAGGGATCGTCCGTTCTTGCGTGCCCGGTTCCGGTAGAAAGCGTGCGGTGTTCTTCCCTCCTCTCGATCGCTTCGTCGCGGTGCTCCTCGCCGATCAAAGGGAAGGTTTTGGGGAAGGGGTTCTTGATCACGCTCGGGGTAACGCACGCCAAGGGTAGGAGGAAGAGAAACGGGTTCCCAAATCTAATTCCCCGAGCCTACTTAATTAGCCGTTTTGGCACAATTGGGTCTAAACCCAAAGTCGCAAAACCATAAATAAAACTTAAATTAAATTAAGTCAAATTAAATTAAATTAAATTAAATTAAATTAAATTAACCCCGGGTCTGGTTTACCTCTAACACGGCGTGCTGAACGCTCGAACTGCTACAAACTTCAGAAATTTATTCCGGGAGATTCCGGGGTCGGAAATCAGATCCGGTCGCGCCGCCGGTCTCCGTTTCGCGGGCTTTATTCTCCAAAAATACCCGCGGACCCCGACGGCCTGCCTAGAAACAACAAAACAAAAATCGTACCCCAGCCCCTTAGCCGAAAAGCGGTTCAAGAAAACGACAAAGGTAAGACCAAAAAGGGAAGTAAACCCGCAGTTATTACAAGACTCCGCTAGAAGTAATCAACCACCTATCGAGAGAAAAGGACCTATACTCCCCCCCCCCGATCACTCGCGTTCTACATTCCTATGCCCTACACATTTCATTCATTTGTAGCTAAGTGTGGTATCTCCGTGGATGTCGGACACTGACTGTTGTGATTAAAGAATTCCTCTTATACCATCTTAATCTGTCACGCCTCGGGGATTTCATTCAGCGGAAACAGTCAACGAAAAGAGGATTTGTTTTGCGTGTAAATTTTTTTTTGAAATTCCTTCTTCCCCGGCGCGTGCCCAGACCCGCCGCATACACAGATTCACTCTGCAAACGGACAGAGTCTCCTCTGTATATGCACGGCGTCGCGGCTAATACAACATCCAATCACAGTCGTTTATTCAATCACAACAGTTTCTAAACATACATAACTGAATAATTCCCAAGGCCGATCAACTTGAAAGGATAAATCCACAGTTTTGAAAGCGGTGCCCACCCGGCACCCAGTTTTCTAAATAGTTTCGAAAGCCATAAATCCACAGAGTTTTTAAAACAGTGCCCACACGACACTCAGGTTTTGAAATCCATTTTTCGAAATCTATAAATCCACAAGGTTTTGAAAACGGTGTGCACACGACACCCAGATTTTGAAAACGGTTTTCACAATTATTTTTCTTTGTTTTTCTTTATTTTTCTTTCTTTGAAAACGGCCGAACAGAGATAGAAACTAAAACTCAACATCCTTATATCTAGAGAGTGAAGTACCGACATCCACACCGACCCCACGAGGGTATCGAGAACCACACAGTAGACTACAATATCAAATGAAAGGAGAAGTAAAGAAGGAAATACAGTCTAGGGCCTCCATGGACCCAAAAGCTCCTATCTCGGCCTCACCGTCGTCTAGCTCTCACCCTGGAAGAACCTGTCACGGAGTGGGGAGTCAGCGACACGATAACAACAAGGAAAGCTGGAAAAAGTAGTAAATCCTACCGTAAGACTATCCGGAGCAACCACCCTCCCAAGAGGGAAATAAAACACGAACACCTGCAAAACCGGACCACGTCGAGCACCTACCCCGACGTGTCGCACCGCTCACACCTTGGTGCCTCAAAACCTCACACCTACAGGGGCCGCCACTCCGTCACCTCGTGGGTTTACACGGGTCATAGACCACTTTTCCGGAAAAGCGCACCCTTTGCGGTGGCCAAACCGCGGGTGCGCGTGCGGCAGCCTCGAGCATAGTAACCAAGAAACAATATATAACCAAAGAGCGAGAACCATAGAGACTATCAGCATTAGCACAGTTAGACATACAATTAACACCGTCACAAAAGTCGGAAGTTGTAAAAACTCAAAATATTTTATTTTAATAAATAGTCTAAAAGTGAATTTTTGACCTGGTTTTTGAATTCAAAAGACCTATGTTGATTTATTTAGTCAATTGCCAGTGTGCGAGTTGCACGTTTTACGAGACAAAAAGGCTACTTTCCAATCCGGACATGATCTTGGAAATCCTAGTTGACCGTTGCGATCGTCTCGTCGAACTGAGCGAGATTCATATTCAGCACATTTCGATCTGACGGCCGGATCTTCCAGAATTCAACTAAGAAGTGGACGAATCTCGCGACCAATGTAACAGTGTCCTCTGTGCACAGTGCACTTAAGTGAGTTACTGTAGATGAACAGTAACCCTGGTTTTCGAGACCCGACGAATACAACTTTGACTAATTTACTGTTCGGAATCCGAATATAGTGATCCAGGTAGTCATTTCGAACGGTTTTCGATGCTCTGAACGCAGTGGCGCAGTCGAAAATCCCGTTTGACGACCCTAGAGCATCGAAAAGCGCGAAAATTGTTTTTCGGAACAGTGTTATCATGGACCGAGATTTTATCCGGGCAGTTTCGCGAAAATCAGAGGTCGCTACCTAATAGGTCTCGTCGAGCCGGACGTCATGGCGCAATCCATTTTTCGTTTCGACGACCGGATCTTCTCGAAAAGTGTGAAATGCATCGAAAAATGCAGTTTTTGCACTTAAAACCCTATATACGTTGCCTCGAAAGGCGTGCCATGCATTGGAGAGGGACTTAATTGTGAGATAAGCATGCTGTAAAGGACTGGGGTTGAAATCTTGAAGCTAGAAGGGCTAAAACGCAAAGTTGCAAAAACCCTATATATTCACGCATCCTCGAGCTAGGGTTTTCCAAAGCTCTCGTAGCCCTCAACCCATAGCCGCAGCTCTATCAGACCTCCTCCTCTCTGCCATATTCCACGGAGCCCCGCACCCGACCGCCGCCTCCACGTCGCCGGAGAACAAGATCAAGACACACTCTAATCTCGGGCGACTCGGGGAGAGAGTACTCAGGAAGGCCTGGGATGTCCAAGACCTAGTCGGGGGAGGTCCCCTCTTGAAGCCGCATTCGAGCCAAGGTGTCCTCGGACCCAGCCGCCGCCGTGCACCGGCCGTCCTCTCCTTTTCTTGGAATTCCGGCGAAGGTGAATTCTTGGGATTTTTGTTTTATTCCGGCTTTCGGTTACGACTATAGCACTTCTGATATCGAGGCCGCCCCTCGGGTGCAGACCCAGCCATCACCGCCGCCCCCGATCGCCGGCGGGAAGAGCTGTCGCTGGATTACCGTTTTTCTCATCCGATCATGGGCGCCGCCGCATCCCGACCGTTTAAACCGGCGATCAGCACCGTTGGGTTACTCCTTCTCATCGACTGCAACCTCTCCGTGAAGTCGCGTGGCGGATCGGATCAAGATCGGGCCCGCACGAGAGTGCCCTAGAAATCCAGACTTTTGCACCGCGGCCGATCATCGCCGTCCGGCACAGCCGCGGCTTCCCGAGGCCGGCCACCTCTGCTGGAAGCATCCTGGTGAGGTGGGGATCAGCTCGGTCCATCTTGCTCCGGCCCGGACCGCCGCGCCGGAAATCCGCCATTGTTGGCCATTGAGGTTTTCCCGAGCTCCTCCGCCGCGCCACGCCGCCGCCTCCGGTCGCCCGGAAACCACTCAGGTAGGCTCCTATGATCCTCCAGAGTCTTTCCATCGTGTTGCATGAGGATCTTGACGTCGGGTTTCTTGCCACCACAGTTGCACCCGAATTGCCTTCAAGTTTAGCTCCGGCGATCCCCGGCGACTCGGGACTCCGGCAACCATCCAGGTAAGACCTAGATGACCTCCTCCTCGCTCCCATTGTTTTAGTTTGGGTCAAAGGGCCCAGTTTCATGGACTTAAAAGCTTGCACCCGAATTACCTATTTTGGGTTGGTCTCCGGCCGCCGCCGCCTCCGGCCGCCGGGGCTCTACCCAACATGGATCAGTCCTCATCTGGGACCCCAAGCTAACTGTTGCTCACCTTGGTGGCTGACAGAGCAAGGTTGCATTGGAGCTTCACCAATCCGAGCTCCAGCCAATTTTCGGGTGTTGCTCCGGCCACTGTTCCGGCCCGATCTCCGGCAAGCCTCAGGTGAGCCTCATCACCTTTAGCCCTTACTGAATGCCATGCTCTAGTTGGACCTCATTTTGATTAAGCATAAACAAAGTTTAAGCATAGTAGTAAATTGGACTCTAAAAGGTTATGGGCCAACTTCGCCCTCGGGTCCCGTGCCAACCAAAATTGGTGAGCACGGGCTTTGTCTCGTCTTGCTGAACGCGCAGAAACTCGCCACGTAGTTTTTGGACTTCTAGATGTTAAGATCAAGGCAAAATAGTGCAATTAACATAAAGAGTTAAAGAGCTAACTTTGCTCTCGGGTTTCGCGTTGACCCAAAATGGTGAGCACGGGGTCTGTTTCATCAAAGGTGACGCGCTGAAAGTTACGGCGCAGCTTTTGGACCCCGGATTTCAAGAACGTGCCGAAACGGGCCGGAATATAAGCTAATTGTGCAATTTAAAAGCTGTTAGGGACCTAAATGCAATTTAGACACATATGCTAACTCTAGATAGTGTTTTACACCACTGGACATTTTGTTAGAGTCCCGTAGACTCTCGTTGATCGGGAATCGGGTTTCGTTCGATAAAACGGCTGTATCGAACCGTATTAGAGACACGTTACTATTGTGTCGTCGGGATGGGTCGTGCGAGTTTATTTTTGACTATAGCTGCTTATACAGGGCCCAGTTGTCAGCACCAGCCTCCCGGTAGTCTAGCGGGAGTTCGGGATCGGCCCTACATTCAGGTGGGTTGTATTTACTTTGTCCTAGCCTCCAAATTTCTATCGTATTGGACGGAGTTTATTCTAAGTGTACTGGGGTGGTAAATAGTGATGGGCGATAGCTTATGCATGTTAGTGGGTTCCCTATAGTGTTTAGCGTCGGTTACCGATGGTTGTTCTCTTTTTAATCACTATATGTCGGCGGGCCACCTTCGAGTGCGCGTACTATTACCTTGCTTTCGATTATGCACTTTACCGCATTACTCTTGTTATATATATTATGATGCTGACATGATGGTGGTTACGGTTACTTGGCGCTCGAGGTTGCCCACACGCGCACCCGCGGTTTGGCCACCGCAAAGGGTTGCGCTTTTCCGGGAAAAGTGGTCTCTGACCCGTGTATACCCACGAGGTGACGTAGTGGGGCCCCTCTATAGTGGTGGGGTTGAGGCGCGAGGGTGCGAGCGGTGCGAACCGTCGGTTTAGTCGTCCGACATGGTCGGGTTTCTGCAGGTACGGTGCGGGCCGTCGGTTTAGTTGTCCGACGCGTCCGGGTATTACAGGATACAGGTGTACAGGTTGCTTTTCCTCCTTGAGGGGGGGGTGGTTTGCTCCCGGTCGTCGTCACGGTTTGTTTTATTACATTCTCCTGCTCTACTATTTTTACGTCACTGACATCCCACTTCGTGACAGGGTTCAGGCGGGGGGAGAGGTAGGCGTTGGTGAGGACGGGACAGGAGCAGCTGGGTCGCTGGGGACCTCGGACTGTATTTCTTCTTTCATTCTCGCTTTTCATTGCATTGTAGTTATGTGAGAGGTTCGCGATACCCTCGTGGGGTCGGCGGTGGATGGTCGGTAGGGTTTTTGCATTTAGTTGCCCCTTGTGCGTTACTTTCCTTATATTTCCATTGGCCGTTTGAAAATCAAAAAGGGAAGAGTCAAAGAAAAGATTGCGAAACCGTTTTTTAAAAATCTACGTGTCGTGTGGGCACTGGTTTCAAAACCCTGTGGATTTATGGATTGCGAAAGGATTTCAAAATTTGGTGTCGGGTGGGCACCGTTTTCAAACCTTGTGGATTTATGCTGATTTCGAACTAACTTTCAAAACGTAAGCGCCGGGTAGGCGCTCTTTCAACTGTGGATTTATCCTTTCCAAATTGATCGGCCATATGTTTTCTTGTATGTTTTCTTGTATTAGTGTAGAATGCTGGTTGTTTGTGAATGACTGTTGTGATTGATTTGGTTGCGTATGTTGGAACATGTACCGAACGCTACGCCGTGCACGTACAGGGGAGACTCTGCCCGTTTGCAGAGTGACCATGTATGTGTGGCGGGTCTGGGCACGTGCCGGGGAAGAGGGGTTCCCTTTTAAACAAAAAAAAAAAAAAATTTACACGTCAAATATTCAACTTTTATGAATCGTTTCCGCTTAAAACAAAACCCCCGGGGCGTGACAGATTAAATGGTATCAGAGCGTTCTTTCAATCACAACAGTTAGTGCCGACATCCGTGGACAACCCTCACATGCCTACATACGAATGAAATGGGTAGGGCATAGGACTGTAGAATGTGAGTGACCGAGGGGGGGGGAAATGTTGAGTCCTTTCTTCCACTTTATGGTTGTTGTTAGTAGGGTGGTCTAGGGTTGACTCTTGTGGCGTGTGACAGACAGGGCCCGTACTAGATCATCGGCCGGGGACGCAGAGTCAGAGTCCGAGTTCTTTTCCCTCGCTAAGTGGTTCGATGTGCCGTTGCTTATTAGCAAAGACTAAAGCCGACCTTCTTTGTGTGCATACAGATAGAGGGCCGACTCAGCAAGCAACCGACGACGGAAATGGACATCGCGACGAAGCCAATCGCCTGCTCTGCAACCAGCTGCGCGACGTGGCTGGGCAACTGCTGACCTCTCGCGGAGCGCCTGAGCATGCTGACACAGAACTCGAGGGCTGTCGACCGATTCCGGGGCGGCAGTAGAGGCGTTGCCCCTCCCGGATGCGCCGACGGGCCCTCCCACCGTCCAGGAGGCTACTAACCTGACATGCACACCAACGTAGAGCGCGCACCGGCAGGAAATACTCTTACCCCGAGTCGCCGGGGACCCCCATCGGAGGGGTCGGGCGAGCAAACGCCCGAGAGCCGGGCAGAACCTCGGGCAGACGACGGAGGAGAGACCTAGGCCACCGAAACCGTGCGTCATATGCGGCAACGCACACCTCATGACGAGCTGCCGTGCGGGACGGACACTGTTTCCGATGTGGCAGGCCGGGCCACACGCGTTATGAGTGCCCTCTTGAAGCCGGCTGTCAGTAGACCCCCCGGCGCCGTGACATGTTGAGCCTAAGGGAACCGCTGCCTCCACCCCTCAAGGGGGCACCGATCCAGAGAGCCGACCAAATCCACGCCCGAGCAAGCACCGGAGGACGAACGAGGGCTTAAGGGGAGCGCGCACGTGCAACCCGGGATCCTGCGTCATCTGCAAGGGCGCGCACCCAGTGACGGAATGCACTTGGAGGTACCACTATTGTACACCGGTGCGGCTTGCCAGATCACAATACTTCTCCTGCCCCCAAGGGCCACCCCCGCCTCCGCCGCCGGTGCCACCACCGCCAAGAGGAATAGAGAGCGCGGCGGCCCCCGTGCAGACAAAGGACTCGCCCGACGACCAACGATGCGCGGGACTCTTCAGACAGCAAACCCCCACCCCAACATGCGGTGCGGCGCTGGCCCAAGGATTGTGGGCGGACTCCCCCGGCCGCCCGGCAGACGACGCGTCGTCCCGAAATAGAGAATGACAGGTACTTATTTCATTTTATTTTCTATATTTTTTTTTTTTTTCCTTTTTGTCTTCCCTTCCCTTGGTACATAGAAGTCCGTTTGGGCCGGAGCAACCCGACCCTACCAGACCCTTGCGAGCCCTCCTGCCCATAGCTCTACCTTTCGTTTCGTCGACCGTTCCGGTCTAGTGTGCTTACGGGCGAGGAAGCAAATCTAACCTTAGCGATTTGGCATTACCGGTGCGGTGAATTGGCACAGTCCTCCGATGCACGAAATTCTGCCTTCCGATCCGATACCTGGGTATTTGGTTAGGAACGACCCCTAGGACGGTTTTGTGTTCACGGAGAGAGCGCAGGGTATTAGCATAGTGGTTTAGAGCTCGGGGGGGGGGGGGGTTTTCACACAGTTTGAGTCTCGTTGTTTCGGTTATTAGTCGTACGCACTCTGATTTTTGGGATCGTTGTTAGTGCAGGGTTAGCCGCGGCCAGGGTTTCGGCTGTGGGCTTGATGTTTCAATGGAGCCAGAGTGCTCGGATCAGTTACGGTGGTTAAGGGTTAAATCACTGTTCTCTTCGTAATCGTCCAGCTGATGGCACAGCGGTAGATGACTGCTATTGTTGCACTAGCCTCACAGTTTGCTTAGAGGTTGAACAAGTTGCTGACCCTTCAGTGTCCCCGTGTCTTAATTCGTTGGCCTATGGGCCCGATGGTAACCCTGTTTTGGGACGGATGCAAATTGACCCCACCTTTTGCACAGGTTTTGTGGATCGACGTGGACTCGCCTAAGTGTTAGTCATGGCGATGTTTGTGACCACGAGGCGGTAGTAATCCTTGATAAAGGTTATGTTTTGGCACTGAGACTGTGTTGGGAAGTATGTGATATACCTTCTGGTAGGAGTTGCGTCCCCAACTTGTTGTTGGCGACAAACCTTTGGTATTCCGCTGTTCTTTTGGTAAGCACGTTGGCTGCAGGCAACGGACGGTCGAAAGAACTGAGGAAATACTCTGCCCTATAATGAGGAGTACCAGATTGGGTCTAAATTAGTAGCCTTAGAGTTGTAGATACCTTGCGACTGACTTGTAGCCCTCGATTAAACTTTTTGAGCATTTTCATAGAGTATGACTTCAGGCTGTAAGCTCCGGGAATGAAACTTTTTAAGTTGTAAGTTTCGGGGACGAAACTTCTTTTAAGTTGTAAGTGATGTAAAAACTCAAAATATTTTATTTTAATAAATAGTCTAAAAGTGATTTTTTGACCTGGTTTTTGAATTCAAAAGACCTATGTTGATTTATTTAGTCAATTGCCAGTGTGCGAGTTGCACATTTTACGAGACAAAAAGGCTACTTTCCAATCCGGACATGATCTTGGAAATCCGAGTTGACCGTTACGATCGTCTCGTCGAACTGAGCGAGATTCATATTCAGCACTTTTCGATCTGACGGTCGGATCTTCCAGAATTCAACTAAGAAGTGGACGAATCTCGCGACCAATGTAACAGTGTCCTCTGTGCACAGTGCACTTAAGTGAGTTACTGTAGATGAACAGTAACCCTGGTTTTCGAGACCCGACGAATACAACTTTGACTAATTTACTGTTCGGAATCCGAATATAGTGATCCAGGTAGTCATTTCGAACGGTTTCGATGCTCTGAACGCAGTGGCGCAGTCGAAAATCCGTTTGACGACCCTAGAGCATCGAAAAGCGCGAAAACTGTTTTCCAGAACAGTGTTATCATGGACCGAGATTTTATCCGGGCAGTTTCGCGAAAATCAGAGGTCGCTACCTGATAGGTCTCGTCGAGCCGGACATAATGGCGCAGTCCATTTTTCGTTTCGACGACCGATCTTCTCGAAAAGTGTGAAATGCATCGAAAAATGCAGTTTTTGCACTTAAAACCCTATATACGTTGCCTCGAAAGGCGTGCCATGCATTGGAGAGGGACTTAATTGTGAGATAAGCATGCTGTAAAGGACTGGGGTTGAAATCTTGAAGCTAGAAGGGCTAAAATGCAAAGTTGCAAAAACCCTATATATTCACGCATCCTCGAGCTAGGGTTTTCCAAAGCTCTCGTAGCCCTCAACCCATAGCCGCAGCTCTATCAGACCTCCTCCTCTCTGCCATATTCCACAGAGCCCCGCACCGGCCGCCGCCTCCACGTCGCCGGAGAAGAAGATCAAGACACACTCTGATCTCGGGCGACTCGGGGAGAGAGTACTCAGGAAGGCCTGGGATGTCCAAGACCTAGTCGGGGGAGGTCCCTCTTGAAGCCGCATTCGAGCCAAGGTGTCCTCGGACCCAGCCGCCGCCGTGCACCGCCGCGGCCGTCCTCTCATTTTCTTGGAATTCCGGCGAAGGTGAATTCTTGGGATTTTTGTTTTATTCCGGCTTTCGGTTACGACTATAGCACTTCTTATATCGAGGCCGCCCCTCGGGTGCAGACCCAGCCATCACCGCCGCCCCGATCGCCGGCGGGAAGAGCTGTCGCTAGATTACCGTTTTTCTCATCCGATCATGGGCGCCGCCGCATCCGACCGTTAAACCGGCGATCAGCATCGTTGGGTTACTCCTTCTCATCGACTGCAACCTCTCCGTGAAGTCGCGTGGCGATCGGATCAAGATCGGGCCCGCACGAGAGTGCCCTAGAAATCCAGACTTTTGCACCGCGGCCGATCATCGCCGTCCGGCACAGCCGCGGCTTCCCGAGGCCGGCCACCTCTGCTGGAAGCATCCTGGTGAGGTGGGGATCAGCTCGGTCCATCTTGCTCCGGCCCGGACCGCCGCGCCGGAAATCCGTCATTGTTGGCCATTGAGGTTTTCCCGAGCTCCTCCGCCGCGCCACGACGCCGCCTCCGGTCGCCCGGAAACCACTCAGGTAGGCTCCTATGATCCTCCAGAGTCTTTCCATCGTGTTGCATGAGGATCTTGACGTCGGGTTTCTTGCCACCACAGTTGCACCCGAATTGCCTTCAAGTTTAGCTCCGGCGATCCCCGGCGACTCGGGACTCCGGCAACCATCCAGGTAAGACCTAGATGACCTCCTCTCGCTCCCCATTGTTTTAGTTTTGGTCAAAAGGGCCCCGGTTTCATGGACTTAAAAGCTTGCACCCGAATTACCTATTTTGGGTTGGTCTCCGGCCGCCGCCGCCTCCGGCCGCCGGGGCTCTACCCAACATGGATCAGTCCTCATCTGGGACCCCAAGCTAACTGCTGCTCACCTTGGTGGCTGACAGAGCAAGGTTGCATTGGAGCTTCACCAATCCAAGCTCTAGCCAATTTTTGGGTGTTGCTCCGGCCACTGTTCCGGCCGATCTCCGGCAAGCCTCAGGTGAGCCTCATCACCTTTAGCCCTTACTGAATGCCATGCTCTAGTTGGACCTCATTTTGATTAAGCATAAACAAAGTTTAAGCATAGTAGTAAATTGGACTCTAAAAGGTTATGGGCCAACTTCGCCCTCGGGTCCCGTGCCAACCAAAATTGGTGAGCACGGGCTTTGTCTCGTCTTGCTGAACGCGCGGAAACTCGCCACGTAGTTTTTGGACTTCTAGATGTTAAGATCAAGGCAAAATAGTGCAATTAACATAAAGAGTTAAAGAGCTAACTTTGCTCTCGGGTTTCACGTTGACCCAAAATGGTGAGCACGGGGTCTGTTTCATCAAAGGTGACGCGCTGAAAGTTACGGCGCAGCTTTTGGACCCCCGAATTTCAAGAACGTGCCGAAACGGGCCGGAATATAAGCTAATTATGCAATTTAAAAGCTGTTAGGGACCTAAATGTAATTTAGACACATATGCTGACTCTAGATAGTGTTTTACACCACTGGACATTTTGTTAGAGTCCCGTAGACTCTCGTTGATCGGGAATCGGGTTTCGTTCGATAAAACGACTGTATCGAACCGTATTAGAGACACGTTACTATTGTGTCGTCGGGATGGGTCGTGCGAGTTTATTTTTGACTATAGCTGCTTATACAGGGCCCAGTTGTCAGCACCAGCCTCCCGGTAGTCTAGCGGGAGTTCGGGATCGGCCTACATTCAGGTGGGTTGTATTTACTTTGTCCTAGCCTCCAAATTTCTATCGTATTGGACGGAGTTTATTCTAAGTGTACTGGGGGTAAATAGTGATGGGCGATAGCTTATGCATGTTAGTGGGTTCCCTATAGTGTTTAGCGTCGGTTACCGATGGTTGTTCTCTTTTTAATCACTATATGTCGGCGGGCCACCTTCGAGTGCGCGTACTATTACCTTGCTTTCGATTATGCACTTTACCGCATTACTCTTGTTATTTATATTATGATGCTGACATGATGGTGGTTACGGTTACTTGGCTCGAGGTTGCCACACGCGCACCCGCGGTTTGGCCACCGCAAAGGGTGCGCTTTTCCGAAAAAGTGGTCTCTGACCCGTGTATACCCACGAGGTGACGTAGTGGGGCCCCTTATTAGTGGTGGGGTTGAGGCGCCGAGGTGCGAGCGGTGCGACCCGTCGGTTTAGTCGTCCGACGTGGTCGGGTTTCTGCAGGTACGGTGCGGGCCGTCGGTTTAGTTGTCCGACGCGTCCGGGTATTACAGGATACAGGTGTACAGGTTGCTTTTCCTCCTTGAGGGGGGGTGGTTGCTCCGGTCGTCGTCACGGTTTGTTTTATTACATTCTCCTGCTCTACTATTTTTACGTCACTGACATCCCACTTCGTGACAGGGTTCAGGCGGGGGAGAGGTAGGAGTTGGTGAGGACGGGACAGGAGCAGCTGGGTCGCTGGGGACCTCGACTGTATTTCTTCTTTCATTCTCGCTTTTCATTGCATTGTAGTTATGTGAGAGGTTCGCGATACCCTCGTGGGGTCGGCGTGGATGTCGGTACGGCTTGCATTTAGTGCCCCTTGTGCGTTACTTTCCTTATTTTCCATTGGCCGTTTGAAAATCAAAAAGGGAGAGTCAAAGAAAAGATTGCGAAAACCGTTTTTTAAAAATCTAAGTGTCGTGTGGGCACTGGTTTCAAAACCCTGTGGATTTATGGATTGCGAAAGGGATTTCAAAATTTGGTGTCGGGTGGGCACCGTTTTCAAACCTTGTGGATTTATGCTGATTTCGAACTAACTTTCAAAACGTAAGCGCCGGTAGGCGCTCTTCAAACTGTGGATTTATCCTTTCCAAATTGATCGGCATATGTTTTCTTGTATGTTTTCTTGTATTATTGTAGAATGCTGGTTGTTTGTGAATGACTGTTGTGATTGATTGGTTGCGTATGTTGGAACATGTACCGAACGCTACGCCGTGCACGTACAGGGGAGACTCTGCCGTTTGCAGAGTGACCATGTATGTGTGGCGGGTCTGGGCACGTGCCGGGGAAGAGGGTTCCCTTTTAAACAAAAAAAAAAAAAAAATTTTACACGTCAAATATTCAACTTTTATGAATCGTTTCCGCTAAAACAAACCGCCGGGGCGTGACAGAAGCCCTACGCTAAGTCTCAAAATAAAAACCCACCTGTCTCGTGCGGTGATCAACGCGCTACTCCTCCTCCGCATCTTGGTGCGCTCCCCGGACCTACACGATCCCACCGCAAAAGGAGTCAGTAACTCAACCCCCCACCCCCCAAGAAGAAGACTAAGGAACAACAGACCCTCCTGGTCGATCGCGGAACGCGGCCCGCAGATCCTGCGCGGCGGCGTCCCGAGTCGGGGCATGGTACGACGGCCCACGAGCGGGCGGCCTACACGGCATCCGACCCCAGCGTGGCGCGCTGCCTGCCTGCACGGGCGGCCCCGCGCGTGCCAAACCCTGCGCGGTGCCCCACCTGCGGGCGGCCCCGCACGCCGCCCGGAACCCGCGCGGTGGTGCTGCCCGCAAGCGCGGGAGGCCCGCGCGGCGCCGACCCCGTGCGGCGTGCTGCCCGCATGCGCGGGCGGCCCCGCGCGGCGCTTGACCCCCGCGCGGCGCCCCGCATACGCACCGGACCCCCGCGCCGTGCGTGCTCCCGCATGCGCGGGTGGCCTGCGCGGGTGGTTGCCCGCCAGGCGCGGGCGGCCCGCGCGGCATCAAGCC
>CM055066.1:31872732-31949474 GCA_029204045.2 Tillandsia leiboldiana | reverse complement strand
GGGAAAAGACACCACGACGGGTGTGAGAACTACTTCCCACAGTAGTTCTCAGTGGGTACCGTCAACAAGCCCAACGGTCTGCCCACTAAGTCTACTAGAGGCGAAAGATAACAGGCAAAGAAATCTGAAAGAAAAGCTGGAAACTACTCTACAGCTACCATGCCTCTAATCAGACACTCAAAAGTGGAACAGATGAAAGTAAAAGAGACCACTCGCACCCAAGGTGCTCAAACGACCCAAACGAACTGACTACCTCAAAGGTCCAGTCAAGCCTGCGCCCGACGACTAGGAACGCTCCTGCCCACTACCACACATCCACATGAGGACGGGATTTACGTGGGGCGTCCTGTCCTACTAACTCATCCCTCGCGCAAAACTGCCTCAACAGGCCCATCGCTGCCTCAACTGCGGAAGACTGCCTCAACAGGCCAACCATCGTATCCACAGCGGCATCTCAGGACGCGACTCCAACTGAGTAGAACGGCGCGGCATAGAGTATCAAACATAGGCATATGCAGGCTAGTCAAAATCCACGCTCACTCTCAGAACGGTAGGGCTCAAGATCCCCAAATACCTCGCACAACAGTCGGAGCACTCTCGACGACTCAGCTGCTCGGCTAACTCGAAACACGAGACGCTAGCCTCACCAACGGCTCGCAGCACAAGGCTCACTGGCTGGAGATACTCCACAGCCAGGAACGACCCACAACTCAGGGTAACAAAACAGGTCGGACAACACTCAACGACCTGGGACCACCGTCAACCCCAACGGTTCCCAACAAGACGGACCGGAAGATACTCGACGGCCCGGGACTACCGTCTACTCAACGGCTCTCTCCCACGACTGTGCAACAGGGAAACAAGACCTCTCGGGACTACCGTATACCCAAACGGCTCCCGGCACAGATAAGCAACCCGCTACAACTACCAGACTCCACTCTGCTCCCAAGCACGAGTGCAAACGCATCCCACACTAAAAGAAAATCCCGACATCTCGGCCCACTACCCGGGCGAGGATAACACTATGTCCAGGGATAGCAAAACAGTGTGGGTGTCTAAACATAATTAACCCTAGCCCAAGTGAGGGTTTTCTACTGGTCTGGTTACACATGCAACATATGACGGGGGTGCTAGGTCAAGTTCCAAGATAGCTGTATCAACAGATAATAAAAGGAATAACAATTCCTACAATCTAGCATACTACACAATGAAATAAACTATCATGCATAGTCCTACATCAGTAGAAATACTGTACAGTCCATAAAACTTGGAGATAAGGCCACCCACCTCGATTTGCCACCAATTGCTCGTAGACACTTGCAATTGGCCTCCACGCGATCCGCACGCAAAACGGGACACGCCGTCGGAGTCCGCACGCAAAACGGAGCACGCCGCCGGAGTCCGCACGCAAAACGGAGCACGCTGCCGGAGTCCGCACCAAAAACGGAGTCTGCACGCGAAGCGGTGCACGGCGCCGAAATCCGCACGCAAAACGGTGCACGGTGCCGGAAACCGCACGCAAAACGGAGTCCGCACGCAAAACGGTGCACGGTGCCGGAGTCCGCACGCAAAACGGTGCACGGTGCCGGAGTCCGCACGCAAAATGGAGTCCGCACGCAAAACGGTGCACGGTGCCAGAGTCCGCACGCAAAACGGTGCACGGTGCCCAACACAGAAAAGAGCAAGAGGGTTAATTACAGTCCAAAAGGTCGCCCCGAAAACTGTACAAAAATACAGTAAAACCAACACACGGGACCTACCCGACTGCGCCGCCGTCGCCGAAACGCTCCCCACGAAAAAACTCGCGCGCTCCACGAGGCCCACGACGCCACGCCGCACCTCCCACCATCTCCCTCACTCTCCCTCTCGCTCGGGTGGAGAAGAAAGAAAGAAAAGAGAAGAAAGAAGGCGCGGGGGAGAAAGAAGAAGAAGAAGAAAACGGGGAGAAAGAGGGTGGTCCACGGTCCCGGTCCACCAAGCTGGTTCACGGCGCCAACCAATAGGAAGCCCCCCCAGCCCCGGTCCACGGCGCATGGGCGCGCGCGCCCGGTCCACGCGCGTGCCCACGCGCCACGTGGCGCACGGCAACGCGCCCGCCACACGGGCGCGTTGCACCGTGCCACCCCAGGCGCGGGACACGCGCCCGTTACACGGGCGCGCGTGCCCCCGCGCCCGCGCGGGCGCCAACGGGGGCCCGCCACGTGGCGGCCCCCGCGCGCTCCGCGCTGAGGCGCGTCTGCTCCCCCCTGCCGCGCCCGTACACCTGCCGCGCCCTCGGGATCCGTGCCGCCAAGCTGCCACGGGATCCGCGCCGAACCTCGATAAACGTGCCGCGATGCCTCGAAAAACGCGCAATTCAACCGGGCTCCAAATCAAACAAATAAATAGTCCATTCTTAGCAATTTCGCGCGCTGAATCCAAAAACGATGTCCATTTCTCCAAAATTCTCACCCGAAAATTTGCCGAATGCCCACTCGATCCGATTTTCGCGCCGGGTCCATTTTTAAAGTCCGATTAGCCAAATTCCAACTCTAAAAATTCCCGAAGGCGACCGGAGAGGTAAACTTTTATCCGGACTTCACCCGGAGTCCAATTTTGACATCTGAATCGCGCGAAATCACTTCAAAGCACCCGACGGGTCTTCCAATTTCCCACGGGGTCTCAATTTAAGCCCGAAGTCCACCAGATGTGTCCAAATTGCGCGCAAACATCACCGACACACCACGCAGGCCTCTAGTGATGCAACACAAATCCCAAAATGCACCACGAATCCATTTCTGGACCCCAACGCGCGCACCAACACCCCCAACGGTGACCTAAAGCTGCCCAACAACCAGCAACCCTACGCGGGGGATTTCGGGACCTCACAAATCCACCATTAGAGGTGGCCATCTTCACCGAGCTTTGATGACTTCGATCTCCGGCGATCACCAGAGCTCCGTCAAATGGGATAGCAGCCCAGGTATGTTCCATTGGTCTTTGCGAAGCTTTCCATGCACTTGCATGTAAATCCTAACGTGGGATTTGTGCGCACCAGAGTTGCACCACTTATTGCACCCGAGCATGAACTCCGGCCGCCGCGCGTCGCCGGCGCTTTCCGCCGCCGGCCTTTAACCCAGGTAAGCTCCAAATACTTCTTAGTAGGTCTCCATAAAGTTGGTTGCACCCCTAAGTCATTGTAAACCGAGCTTTTCAACCATGCACTCAAGGTGTTCGAGTTGGGTTTTTCCGACCAATAGCCGTCTCGAGCAGCCGGCGACGGGTCGAGCTGTGGCCAAATGGGTTCTGGAGTTGCCCTCGAACTGATGCTTGGCTATTCTGCAGGTTTGAACATGGTCTGCTCTAGGATACACACAACCGAGTTTTGTGTTTTGTATTGTGTTGCTCCGGCCAATCTTCCGGCCACCCTCCGGCCAACCTCAGGTGAGCACAACATTCCTCTTTCATCACTGAACATCATGCTCTGGTTTAAACTCAGTCTAATTCAAGTCATAGATAAGTGAAGCTAAGTTGTAATTGGGATCCTAAATGACTATGGGCCAACTTTGCCCTCGGGCCCCGTGCCAGCTCGGGACAGTGAGCACGGGTTTTGTCGCGTCAAAATGAACGTACTGTAACTTACGGCATAGGCAACGGCTTCCTGGTTTGGAAGAACGGGTCAAAATAGTGTTCAAGTAGGGGTATTTATAGCAATCTTTCGATAGAGGAAATTGTGTTTTGGTCTGTGGATTTTTCGGGAACTTCGATTTAAGCCCAGTGTCGGCTAAGTGCCCGTATTAGCGACATGTTATTGTACTGTTATCGGGATGAGCATGAGTGAGTCTAGTTCTGATTACAGTTTCTATTCAGGGCCCAGCCGTTCAGCACCAGCCGCCTAGTAGTCTAGCGAGAGCTCGGGATCAGCCTACATTCAGGTGGGTTTTTGCTTTGGGTTTTAGCGTCGGGTTTCCGGCAATTGTACCTTGTTTAACTTAAGTAATTAATTATGCTAACATGGTAGTTGTGGTACTATGGTTACTTTGCTCGGTTATGTGGTACTATGGTTACTTTGCTCGGTTATGTGGTACTATGGTTACTTTGCTCGGTTACGTGGTACTATGGTTACTTTGCTCGAGGCTGCAGCACGCGCACCCGCGGTTTGGCCACCGCAAAGGGTGCGCTTTTCCGGAAAAGTGGTCCATGACCCGTGTATACCCACAGGATGGAGTGGGGCCTCTTTAGTTGTGGGGCTTGGATGCGCCAAGGTGTGAGCGGTGCGACCCGTCGGTTTAGTTGTCCGACGTGGGAGCGGTGCGACCCGTCGGTTTAGTTGTCCGACGTGGGAGCGGTGCGACCCATTCGGTTTAGTTGTCCGACTTGGGCGCGGTGCGATCCGTCGGTATAGTTGTCCGACGGGATCGGGCATTGCAGGTTTACCGGTGTTCGTTTTTACTTTTCCCTTGCAAGGGTGATTGCTCCGGATAGGCTACGGTTGGACATATTTCTTTACCCTGCTTCATTATTATCATTATTGTTTGGTCGCTGACTTCCCACTTTGCGACAGGGTCCTACAGGGGGGGGAGAGTTAGGCGACGGTGAGGCCGCGGCGGGAGGTTCTGGGTCGCTGGAGTCCTGAACAGTACTTTCTCTCTTTCTTTCGCATTCCATTCATTACTTTGTAGATTGTGGTGTGGTTCTCGATACCCTCGTGGGGTCGGTGTGGATGTCGGCATGGTGATTATCAAATTGTTTATTTTCCTTTCATCCCTGTCGGCCGCTTTAAGAAAAATAAAAGGGCAAACAAAAGAAAAGATTGCGAAAACTATTTTCAAAACTTGGGTGTCGTGTGGGCACCGTTTTCAAAACCTTGTGAATTTATGAACTGCGAAAATGGATTTCAAAACCGAAGTGTCGTGTGGGCACTGTTTTTCCGAAACCTCTGAGTTTATGTTGCCTTCGAAAAGGGTTTTCAAAATATGGATGCCGGGTGGGCGCCGTTTCAATAATTGTGGTTTTATCCTTTCAAACCGATCGGCCGTGAGATTTATTCAGCAAGTGTGAATGGGTGTATGTCTGAACTGTTGTGATTGAATAGATATCTGCTTGTGAACATTGTACGAGTCGCGACGCCGTGCATATACAGGGGAGACTCTGTCCGTTTGTAAAGTGATCCTGTATATGCGGCGGGTCTGGGCACGCGTCGGGGAAGAAGGTTTTTCAAAAAAAAATTTACGCGCCAAACACATACTTCTTGCGAACCGTTTCCGCTAAAATAAAACCCCCGGGGCGTGACAGATTAGATGGTATCAGAGACTTTCTTCAATCACAACAGTTTGTGCCCGACATCCACAAAGATACCTCACTTAGCTACAAATGAATGAAATGAATGGCATAGAAGTGTAGAACGCGAGTGACCGGGGGGAAAGTATAGGTCCCTTTTCTCGATAGTTGTTTGAGTGCTATGCTAGCAGGAGGCTAGAACTGACTTGTGTTGTGTGTGTACGGGTTAAGTTTTGCTTCTCGGTTTAGCGTGGTGGTCGTGCATGTGTAGTCGTGTTGTTGTGGAGGCAGGTGTCGAGGCCGGCTGCCACCGGGGTATTGATGGTTGCTAGGAATCAATGGATTAAGCAACCAGCACGGGACACGGTGGGCCTGCTGACGCTGTCCATGCACTTGGTGCGGCTGTTATCACAACAGATCGTTGCGCCGGCTCTTGTTTTTCGAACCCCTTCCTCTGCCGACGTGCTGGTCGTCGTTAGTGACGGCGACTGGGGGTAGATTAATCCGACGGTGTTTGTTAGTGAGTCGGCCGTTTGTCGGTCGTGAGTAACTGGGTAGCCTCTTGTCTAAATGGCACCTTCTAGGTCTACTGGTTTCAAGTTACAGCAGATAGTCGACCGATTCTTTTGCATCTTGGACAAGGTATGGGTGGGAATGAGGATTCTTCCCCTACGGTTGTTACCCCTAGTTCAGCTTTTTACTAGACACTGCGATGGTGGTAGAAATCGTCGAGATGGGGTCTTGGGGTTCTCCTCTGGGTTGAGAAAGGAGACCCCCGGAGCTAGCAAATCTTGTTCGTTTGGGCTCGATTTTTGGTTGAGCGGACCTAGAGCTTAGAATACACCTAGTGGGAAATGTGATCGCTTGGTCTGGGGGTATGCAGCTCGGTTCAGTGCACGGTGCTTGGAGGGGCAATAGATTGGGACCGAGCGGTAGGGGTCAACCAGAGTGTCGCACCCCTTCGGTGCCAAGACGGAAGTAGGACCGTGTTTCTTGGTTTCTGTCGCCAGCTTTCCATGACCAAGGCATAATCGGGAGGGTTTTGGGTTATGAGACTACTAATAGCAAATGAAGTGTAGGTCAGCGGGGGTTATTGACTACATGACGCTCTGGCATTGGTTACTTTCGGCTAGGATGCCCTGCATTTAGCTTTTTCTGTGGGGTAGACCTTGTGGTAGGTCGGATTGCTGAAACCTAACTTTAGTTTTGACCGTCGCCTCGGTAGAATAGACAGTCGGAGCGGACAATCCGGGGATGGTGGTTATGTCCCGAGCTAGTGGCCCGTGTTGGTGACGGGCGGGAGTAGTCCGTGTTGGTGACGGGTGGGTTCGTCATTTTCAAAGGAGGATTACTTGTAGGCGGTGACCCGGCAAGTTAGATTGGCACATCCTGGAGTTTTTGTGGGGGTATTAGTGTGGCTTCCCCCTTTTGTTGCCGGGTTATGTTTTTGTGAATTTTAGAGACGTCGGTTCGGGTTTGGTGGTAGGATTGGGGTACCTCGACGCATCGCGAGACTTTGGTTTCTGAGTGCTCAGCACCGTCAGAGGTGGTCTGCGAACCGGTGGCGTCGTAACAGGGAGCTCCAAGTCGGGGAGCAGGCTTACTTAGGTTGGTTTTGATCAAAAGAGAAGGACAGGACGGTAGGGTTACCGGGCGGGTTGAGCCGTCGGTAGTCTGAAATCTTGGGGCAGATTAGTCCGGTAGTTTTCCGTTCAGGGTACCACCGAGTTTCGCCAAGAGTTATGGGGCGTTTCGCGTGTAATTGCTTCGGAGGCGGGTATTTGAACGCCCCAGCGGTGTTCTTGGGTATGATGAACGGAATGTTCAGACTCTTCTTGGATCAACTTGCGTACGGACGAGGAACGCCTATGGGTGCCCTTGCAGACTCTCTGGGATCAAAGAGGGTAGGCCAAACTCCAAAGGTGTGAGTTTGGGCATCGCGGGGAGAGTTAAGGCCTATACGACCAAGCAACTCAAGGAAACGATGCGTCCAATCAAGATCACTCCGGAAAGACAAGTGGAGCAGTCGATGCCTGGAGCGGTAAGGGTCAGACGGGAGAAATACCGGTAACCGCGATTACGCAGCTGGACGGATCAACAGCTGATTTTTGGTGGCTTAAATTGACAAGGGATGTAACACAATTTGTGGCTCGCTTTTGGGTTGGTCATCGAGTAAAGGCCGAACATCAGCGCCCGCGGGAAAACTGCAATCTCTCCTAGTGCCAGCGAGAAATGAGAAGAACACGAGGGGCGCAAAGCCAATGGGAAGCGCAGGTCAGTCATGTTTGGCCATTGTTTTTTTTTTCCCTTTATTGGATTCCTGGCGTATTTAAGTTTCGAGGACGAAACTTCTTTTGAAGTGTGAGTGATGTAGCACTCGAGAAATTCAAGTGTGCTTGCGGGTGAGGAAGCAGATCTAAACCTTAGTGATTTGCATACCGGTGCGCGAATTGAACAATTTTCCGAAGCGCAACTTCCGCATTTCCGATCCGAGTCTGATCTCGGAAATCTGAGGTCGCCAGTGCGACCGTCTCTTCGAATCGAGTGGAAATGGTATAGACCGTTTGCGGATCCGAAGGTCGGATCGTCCGGAAATCAGCAAGAAAACTAGTGGGACCCACGACTTAAATGAATAGTAACCCCTGATTTCGGTACCCTCTCGCTCGGTCGTTGGCCATTTCACTGTCCAAAATCCAAACCTAGCAATATGAGTAGACGATTCTAACTAATTTTGACGTTCTGAGCGCAATGGCACTGACAGAATTTTCATTTGACGATCCTAGTGTCTCGAGAAGCGTGCCATACTATATAATTGTATAGTAATTGTGGACCGAGAATTTATCCGGGCAAGTCGTCGAAAAACAAAAAATCGCTACCTGATAGATTTCGCCGAGCCGGACGTTGTGGCGAAGTCCATTTTTCGACTTGACGACACAAATGCCTCGAAAAGCGTGAAGTAAAGTGAAAATGCGACATTTTGCGCAATGCCCCATATATTTTATGCTTCGAATTGCGTGCGGCTGTGTGGTGAGGGACCTAAGTATGAAATCTCGCTACTGTGAGGGACTGGGCTCTAAACTCCAAGAGAAGAAGGGGTTAGATGCTATTGTGCAACATGCACTATTTATACATGTAGCCGGGCTAGGGTTTTCTTGGGAAACCCTAAACCCCGTAGCTCCTTCCCCAGCCGCCAGCTCCAACTACCTCCCCTCCCTCTGCCGCACTCATCGGAGGTCGTGCACCGGCCGCCGCTTCGTTGCCGAAGAAGAAGAAGAACAAGCAACGAAAAGCTGGATCTCGGGTTTTGTTGATGAGGAAGCAACCAGAGGAGAATCGATTGCACCAAACTTCCTCTGAGGGTACCTCTGTGCGTTTGAAACCCGAGCCGCGACCTGGCTCCGCCGTGCGCCGCCGCGGGAGAATCACCTTCTTCATCGTTTTCCGGCGAGGTGAGTTTGTTGGAATTTATTGTAAGATAATGGCCCAGGGACCACAACATTGACTTCCTGGCATTGAGGTGATCATCCTCATGTATTCCCGGCCGTCGCCGTTGTCCCGATTGCCGGCGGGAGCACTCCATCGCCGGAAAAGCAAGATTTGACCGAGATCGATCACGGGCTTCATCCGACCGACAAAATCAAGATCAAGACCATTGATCTTGGTCTTCTAGGTGACTGCAAGCTGCTCCCAGAGTTTGGAGCTGATCGGTGGAGGATCCGCGGAGTTTCGGCATGCCCTAGATCCGGCCGATTTTGATGTCGCGGCCGATCTCCACCGTCCGGCGCCGCCGCGCACACGCGCCGCCGGCCAACCACCCAACAAGCATCGGGGGACCGGGGGGAGCAGGATGGTCCATGTTGCGCCGGCCCGGGGGTCGCCGGCCGGAATCCACCATTAGAGGTGGCCATCTTCACCGAGCTTTGATGACTTCGATCTCCGGCGATCACCAGAGCTCCGTCAAATGGGATAGCAGCCCAGGTATGTTCCATTGGTCTTTGCGAAGCTTTCCATGCACTTGCATGTAAATCCTAACGTGGGATTTGTGCGCACCGGAGTTGCACCACTTATTGCCCCCGAGCATGAACTCCGGCCGCCGCGCGTTGCTGGCGCTTTCCGCCGCCGGCCTTTAACCCAGGTAAGCTCCAAATACTTCTTAGTAGGTCTCCATAAAGTTGGTTGCACCCCTAAGTCATTGTAAACCGAGCTTTTCAACCATGCACTCAAGGTGTTCGAGTTGGGTTTTTCCGACCAATAGCCGTCTCGAGCCGCCGGCGACGGGTCGGGCTGTGACCAAATGGGTTCTGGAGTTGCCCTCGAACTGATGCTTGGCTATTCTGCAGGTTTGAACATGGTCTGCTCTAGGATACACACAACCGAGTTTTGTGTTTTGTATTGTGTTGCTCCGGCCAATCTTCCGGCCACCCTCCGGCCAACCTCAGGTGAGCACAACAATCCTCTTTCATCACTGAACATCATGCTCTGGTTTAAGCTCAGTCTAATTCAAGTCGTAGATAAGTGAAGCTAAGTTGTAATTGGGATCCTAAATGACTATGGGCCAACTTTGCCCTCGGGCCCCGTGCCAGCTCGGGACAGTGAGCACGGGTTTTGTCGCGTCAAAATGAACGTACTGTAACTTACGGCATAGGCAACGGCTTCCTGGTTTGGAAGAACGGGTCAAAACAGTGTTCAAGTATGGGTATTTATGGCAATCTTTCGATAGAGGAAATTGTGTTTTGGTCAGTGGATTTTTCGGGAACTTCGGTTTAATCCCAGTGTCGGCTAAGTGCCCGTATTAGCGACATGTTATTGTAGTGTTATCGGGATGAGCATGAGTGAGTCTAGTTCTGACTACAGTTTCTATTCAGGGCCCAGCCGTTCAGCACCAGCCGCCTAGTAGTCTAGCGAGAGCTCGGGATCAGCCTACATTCAGGTGGGTTTTTTCTTTGGGTTTTAGCGTCGGGTTTCCGGCAATTGTACCTTGTTTAACTTAAGTAATTAATTACGCTAACATGGTAGTTGTGGTACTATGGTTACTTTGCTCGGTTATGTGGTACAATGGTTACTTTGCTCGGTTATGTGGTACTATGGTTACTTTGCTCGGTTACGTGGTACTATGGTTGTGACACCCCCGGAATTTGGATTAGTCATATATATAAATGATATAATATGACTAAATCTCTTAACCCGGCTATAGCATTTTGGATGGTAGCAAGATCCAAGAGGAACATGAGAGTTAAGCGTGCTAGAGCTAGAGTAGTTCTAGGATGGGTGACCCCCTGGGAAGTGGGGCGTCACAGTTGGTATCAGAGCCATTCACCAGCCGGAAATGTGAGATGAGTCTCGGCTGAGCCAGGGTTATATAGCGGGTAGAGCGAGGCTCCCCGGCTAATGACCGTTGTGGGTGGAGTGCAGCTCCCCACAAGGTCGGCTAAGGCTAGCGAGACGAGTCTCACATCGCCTGGTGCTTGTGAGTGTCCTCGAGCCTGACGTGGACGTCAGGGCTTAAAGGGGGGAAGAATGTGAGACGCCCCACTTCCCAGGGGGTCACCCATCCTAGAACTACTCTAGCTCTAGCACGCTTAACTCTCATGTTCCTCTTGGATCTTGCTACCATCCAAAATGCTATAGCCGGGTTAAGAGATTTAGTCATATTATATCATTTATATATATGACTAATCCAAATTCCGGGGGTGTCACATTCTTCCCCCCTTTTAAGCCCTGACGTCCACGTCAGGCTCAAGCACACTCACAAGCACCAGGCGATGTGAGACTCGTCTCGCTAGCCTTAGTCGACCTTGTGAGGAGCTACACTCCACTCACAACGGTCATTAGCCGGGGAGCCTCGCTCTACCCGCTATATAACCCTAGCTCAGCCGAGACTCATCTAACATTTCCGGCTGGTGAATGGCTCTGATACCAACTGTGACGCCCCACTTCCCAGGGGGTCACCCATCCTAGAACTACTCTAGCTCTAGCACGCTTAACTCTCATGTTCCTCTTGGATCTTGCTACCATCCAAAATGCTATAGCCGGGTTAGAGATTTTAGTCCTATTATATCATTTATATAGAGGACTAATTCAAATTCCGGGGGTGTCACAATGGTCACTTTGCTCGAGGCTGCAGCACGCGCACCCGCGGTTTGGCCACCGCAAAGGGTGCGCTTTTCCGGAAAAGTGGTCCATGACCTGTGTATACCCACAGGACGGAGTGGGGCCTCTTTAGTTGTGGGGCTTGGATGCGCCAAGGTGTGAGTGGTGCGACCCATCGGTTTAGTTGTCCGACGTGGGAGCGGTGCGACCCGTCGGTTTAGTTGTCAGACGTGGGAGCGGTGCGACCCATTCGATTTAGTTGTCCGACTTGGGCGCGGTGCGATCCGTCGGTATAGTTGTCCGACGGGATCGGGCATTGCAGGTTTACAGGTGTTCGTTTTTACTTTTCCCTTGCAAGGGTGATTGCTCCGGATAGGCTACGGTTGGACGTATTTCTTTACCCTGCTTCGTTATTATCATTATTGTTTGGTCGCTGACTTCCCACTTTGCGACAGGGTCCTACAGGGGGGGGAGAGTTAGGCGACGGTGAGGCCGCGACGGGAGGTTCTGGGTCCCTGGAGACCTGAACAGTACTTTCTCTCTTTCTTTCGCATTCCATTCATTACTTTGTAGACTGTGGTGTGGTTCTCGATTCCCTCGTGGGGTCGGTGTGGATGTCGGCAAGGTGATTATCAAATTGTTTATTTTCCTTTCATCCCTGTCGGCCGCTTTAAGAAAAATAAAAGGGCAAACAAAAGAAAAGATTGCAAAAACTGTTTTCAAAACTTGGGTGTCGTGTGGGCACCGTTTTCAAAACCTTGTGAATTTATGAACTGCGAAAATGGATTTCAAAACCGAAGTGTCGTGTGGGCACTGTTTTTCCGAAACCTCTGAGTTTATGTTGCCTTCGAAAAGGGTTTTCAAAATATGGATGCCGGGTGGGCGCCGTTTCAACAATTGTGGTTTTATCCTTTCAAACCGATCGGCCGTGAGATTTATTCAGTAAGTGTGAATGGGAGTATGTCTGAACTGTTGTGATTGAATAGATATCTGCTTGTGAACATTGTACGAGTCGTGACGCCGTGCATATACAGGGGAGACTCTGTCCGTTTGTAGAGTGATCCTGTATATGCGGCGGCTCTTGGCACGCGTCGGGGAAGAAGGTTTTTCAAAAAAAATTTTACGCGCCAAACACATACTTCTTGCGAACCGTTTCCGCTAAAATAAAACCCCCGGGGCGTGACAAGTCCTGCTTTTATGATACTTATGACATGGTTACTTTCCTCGTGTGGGTAGCTCCCCTCGAGTGCCACTTCGAAACGTGTGGGGTACCAAATGGGTACCAGACGGCATTAACTCATTGTTATCACTTTGGCGCGGATCAGCTGGCACGATGATGATAGCGGCAGCAGGCGGTACCAGTTTTTTTACTGGTGGCTAGATTGGATTTATTTGGACTGATGCGGTTACTGATGCATACTTACAGTCATTCATTTTGGCACTGCATTTAGAGGCATACTAGTGGTAGTTCCTTTTTATTTGTAGTCTTATAGCTTACCACTTTCTTCATTCTTTGCCTCTGGTAGACTTGGTGGGTACGTCGGAGTTTGAGGCTTTACCCACAGGGGGAGGCTACTGGTTTACTAGTGGTTCTCACCCCCATTGTTGTTTTCTCTCTTTTTTTCCCTTGTTTTGCAGAGTCTTCTGCGGGAGCTGCTGGGCCATCGGCAGTTGATCGAGGTAAGGGGATCGCTGAGTAGATAGATCTCCTGTGAGGCTGTGAGCTGCTGTTAGACAGATATTGTTGTTGGGTTATATGTAATAAGGATCTAAATAGGGGAAAAAACACCTAGAGGGGGGTGAATAGGTGTAAACGTATAAACACTCAAAAAATCGTTGCGATAAAAACCCAATGCGGAAATAAAAATAATACGCAAGATTTTTACGTGGAAAACTCCATCACCGGAGTAAAAAACCACGGGACCGATAACACGGCAGAAATCCACTAGAATTAAAACACGTACAAGGTGATTTACCGTACACACTTACGACTCAACCTTTTCCATACGCTCCTAGAGGATCTTCTCCGCTCGCTCCGCGACGCTTCTCGAATCCACGATCTGCGCCCAACGCCGAATCCACGGCGTCCAATGTCGAATCCACGACGTCCGACCGAATCCACGGTCTTCACCCAATAGCACCCTTCGAATCCACGAACGTGCCTCGCTCCGAATCCACGAGAGCGGTTGAACCTTGAATCCACAAGGACACGCGAATCCACGCGCCGATTTTTGGGGTAAATCGTTGTTTTTGGGTGGTGATGATCCGCCGAATACTTAGATCAAAGATAGATCGGAAATACCATCTAAGTATTCATTAGTTTGATTCAACTCAAGATGTGAGTATGAAAACCTAGAATCAAACTAATCAATATAGATGAAGAAACATAGAGTGTTCTCTAATGATTTCCTTTCTTCTCTATATGTGGATCTAGAGCCGTAAAAGATGATATATGAAAATGACGGTTATTTTCCTTTTTATCGGCTTGCCCTAGGAAATGAATCATAGGGTCTATTTATAGGTTAGAAACCCTAGGAAGGAGATAAGAATCAAAAACCTAACATTTCTGGAAATTTTACGGACGGCGATCCGGATCGGATTAGCTGTGATCCGTATCGTCGTAACGAGTCAGGTAATTCCAGAAAAACGAAGGTTCGGGATCCGGATCGAAGTGCTTGATCCGGATCGTTCATACAGTTCACCAAACATCAACGTTCGGGATCCGGATTGCGAAGCCTGATCCGGATCGTTCAAGGAAGATGGTAAACTCAGTGTTCGGGATCCGGATCAAGCGAGGCTACGATCCGGATTGAACTGGTGTATGAACAAACCACCTTCGGGATCCGGATCGAACAACCTGATCCGGATCCTGAACATGTCCCAAGTCCAGTTTTTGATTTTTATGCAATGAAAGATTCTTCCAAGTGTTTCTACACTACAAGAAGTATTCGGATCACACAAAATCTTAGGTTAAACATACCTGATCCTTTTGAATTCTTCTTTCTTGAGATTGAGTTAAACGATCCAACTTTCTTCACCTTCAATCTTCAAGACTTGAGACTTTCACGAAACTACGCCAACTCAAATTCCGTAACAATCTCCCCCTTTGGCGGTTTCGTGACAAAACACAGATCCACTAAAGAAAATTCAAAAAGATATTTTTGTTGCTATCACCATACAACAAAAATTTACAATGGAGATCCGAAAATTTAAAAACATGAGATAAACTCCTAAAACAGACTCTAGACTTAGACATCTGTACTCTCTGCACAAAGAAATCATTCTTGACAAAAAGAGATCGTTAGATACCTCAAGAATATTTAGCATTCAAAACCTAGTACAGAGATAGAGTTTATCTGATCATCATGACATTTGAGAATTCAGATATGTAAGAGAATCATAGTCAAAAACCAACATATCTTCTATGCAATCAAAAACCAAATGTCACAAAATGTTAGTCCAACATCAACTTGTTAGTCATATTACATGCCCAAATAGTTAGTCGAATAGTTAGTCGAAACATGCAAACAATCACAAGATAAAAACCAAAGTTGAAGTTGAAGTGATACTTACCTTGATGTATACAAAATCTTCATCAGCATTGTTCATCATTGTACCTTGATGCAGTCATCATTGTTCATCATTGTACCTTGATGTATACAAGATCACAATTTTCACAATATCATTGTTCAAGTTCTCTAAACTCTCTCCCCCTTTTTGTCACAAACAAAGCCAAAATTACCAAAAAATTGAAGGAGAGTTAAAAAATATCAACGAAAATGTTCCGAAATTTAAGAACTAGAACTAAAAGTAAGTCCTAAAAACTGAACTAAAATCTAAAGAGATAAAAGCCTGCACAAATCTGCAAAAGAATAAAAAGAAGGAATCAGTCATCAGATTCGGAGTCTTCAGAGCTCGTGCAGCCCATCTTTGAGAACATCTTTTTCACCAGCTTGTTCATAGAATTGATCTTCTTAGTTATGGTAATGTGAGCTGCCGTGATGAGCTCGAGCTCATTGGAGATTCTCGTCTGTGCCTTCGAGATCTGTTCCTGCTCAACAGATAATCGTTGTTGTTCTTTCTAGATGGATGAGACTGATGCTTCATCCGCTGGTGTGGGTGCTGGTTGTGATGGTGATGCGGAAGTGCCGCTACTAGGTTTCGTTCCGCACGTTGGGACTGGAGTGACATGGGGCAATTTGTGAAGTGACTTCACAACGGTGGACTCATCGATCACACCCAAACATTGATGATAAGTCGGTGAGGTAATGTCAACCTGAAATTTCTTCAAAATCCTCATTATAATCAGTGGAAATGGAATTCTTTCTGTGGGATGAGGGTGCTCAACATATCTTGTCATTCTATTCCAAATAATGTATGGAATGTTGATATTCAATCCCATTGCCTCAGATGGATGTCCTAAGAGATACAAAAATAGCATTCGATCCCATCTCAAGACTTTCGTCTGCAAATTTGGAAGGATATTGTAACAAGTGATGAAGTTTAGAAATCGGTACTCAAGACGAAGTTCCTTGGATCTGATCGATTTCTCCGTTGATTGCGTTCCTTCCAAACAAATTCCCTTTATAACCATTTGCCACACAGTGTTCGTCAAAACCTTTCCCTTCAAGTAATTAACTCCTGTCTTGCTGGCAGGCATTCCCAAAACCTCGCCAATCAATTGTGGAGTAATTTTGAATCTTGTGCCTTGGATGTTCGTGTAAAATTCCATTGGACCGTTTTCAATTTCACGAAGGTGTCGTGCATTTGTATAGAAGGCCCTTACAAGATGCAGACAGTATCCAAGCACTTCTGGAAATCGACAAACTTGAATAAGGTTTGCTTGTTCAATCAGAACGCCAAACTCAGGAGAGTGATCTCGTAGAGCCTCAATATTGACATGCCTCTCACCAATGCATTCACGATTCTCAAATGCCCTTAGGCGATCCGCATTAACGAACACTTGTTCCTCACGAGGTGGTGAATCCGGAATAATCGGTTCGTTAGACATGAAACCACGTGCTCGTCCAAACCGTCGAGCGAGTCGTTTCCTTTTCACCGAGATTGTTGGTGCAGTCATAGGTGCTTTACCTTTGTCCATGGGTGCTTTTTCTTTCGATGCATCGGACGCTTTTCCTTTTGAACCATCAGACGCCTTTTGTTCAGGCAATGTGTCATCATCATCTGTCAATTCAGTCCAATCTACCTCGTGACAATCTACTTCTATATCGCTGATCACATGAAACTCACCCTTTTGTTGTGTTTTCTTAGCTCTTTTTAACTTGTTTGTGGCCCGAGTGTGCACCATGGTGACCAATAAAAGAATGATCCATGAGAATCCCATTGATCCAAGTGCTTTAAGAAGATTAAAATCCTGTGATCAACAACTCAAGAACACATGAGAAAATTGTTAATTTTCAAAGATTTGAAAAATTGTACCCAAACAATCATAATCATGTAGAGAGACTAAGAATCAAATTAGTTTTGCAAAAGGACTTTTAAAAATAGATCAATTGCATGATTTTCGAAAATTCTTACTATATGCCCTAAAACCGAAATTTTAGAAATCGAAGCCTAAAAATCCGTTAATCAGGAGAGTACCTAGCATATAATCAAAACTAATCTACCCAGAGTTCTTATTTCAAAAGAAATTTGATCAAAAACCATCGACAAACAAAGTCGATCCAAGAAATTCACACGTTTGAGGAGGAATAGAGAAAAAACGGTGAAAAACCGAGATTTTGATCAATAAAACTTACTTGGAGTTGAAGAACTTGTGTTTGAAAGCTTCCAAGAAGGATGAAATCTAGAGAGAGAGGCTCTGGAAACTTTGGAACAAAAGATTGGAGTAAAAGAAATCAAAACCCTTTTGTTCTTTATAAAACCCTAGCCGCGATCCGGATCAGTTCATGATTGCGATCCGGATCGGCTACCCGCAGTGAGAAACTGTCACGCCCCGGGGGTTTGTTTTAGCGGAAACGATTCATAAAAGCCGAATATTTGACGCGTAAATTTTTTTTTTTTTTGTTTAAAAGAGAACCCCTCCTCCCCGGCGCGTGCCCAGACCCGCCACACGTACAGGGTCACTCTGCAACCGGACAGAGTCTCCCCTGTACGTGCACGGCGTAGCGTTCAGTACATGTTCCAACATACACAACCAATCAATCACAACAATCATACATAACCAACCAGCATTCTATACTGATAAAAGAAGATCACATGGCCGATCGTTTTGGAAAGGATAAATCCACAAGTTTGAAAGGACGCCTACCCGGCGCTTACGTTTTGAAAGCTAGTTTTCAAAATCAGCATAAATCCACAAGGTTTGAAAGCGGTGCCCACCCGACACCAAGTTTTTAAAGACGGTTTTCGCAATCCTTTCTTTGGCTTCTGCCTTTTTGGTTTTTAAATGGCCGATAGAAATAAAAGGGAAAAATATTGCACCAGGGGCACTAAATGTAGCCCGTACCGACATCCATGCCGACCCCACGAGGGTATCGCGAACCACTCACATAACTACAGAGTAATGAAAAGCGAGAATAAAAGAATAAATACAGTCCAGGGTCCCCAGCGACCCAGCTGCTCCTGTCCCGTCCTCACTGCCGCCTACCTCCCTCCCCGTCTGGACCCTGTCACGAAGTGGGATGTCAGTGACGCAGAAACAGTAAAGCAGGAGAATATAGTAAAACAAACCGTGAAGACAACTGGAGCAACCGTCCTCCCAAGGAGGAAAGGCAACCTGTACACCTGCATCCTGTAATACCCGGCCGCGTCGGTCCACTACCGACGGCCCCATACCGTACCTGCAACACCGCGACCGCGCCGGACAACTAAACCGGCGGGCCGCTCCGCTCGCACCTAGGCGCCTCAACCCCACAACTAATAAGGGGCCCCCACTACGTCACCTCGTGGGTATACACGGGTTCTACGACCTCTTTTCCGGAAAAGCGCACCCTCTGCGGTGGCCAAACCGCGGGTGCGCGTGTGGCAACCTCGAGCCCAGTAACCGTAACCACCATCATGTCAGTATCACAATAAGAATAATAAGAGTAATGAGGTAAATGAGGTAAAGTGCATAATCGAAAACGAGGTAATACTGCGCGCACTCGAAAGTGGCCCGCTGACATATAAGGGTTGAAAAAGAAGAACACCGTCGGCAATCGACGCTAGTCATTATAGCGAACCCACTAACATGCATAAGCTATCACCCGTCATTATGTAACCCCAGTACACTTAGAATAGACCCCGTCCAATAAGATAGAATTTAGAGGCTAGGAATAAAGTAAAAACAACCCACCTGAATGAAGGCCGATCCCGAACTCCCGCTAGACTATCCGGAGGTTGGTGCTGAACTGTTGGGCCCTGAACAGAGACTGTAGTCAGAACTAGACTCACATATACCCGTCCCGACGACACGACGGTAACGGAGTGTTTATACGGGGCAAAATTGCCGATTTACCGCACAGAATCTAACTCTCGATCAATGAGGACCTACTGAACTCTAACAAGATGCCTAGTAGGCGTGTAAACGCTGTCTAAGGTCAGCCAGCAAGTCCGAAACGCATTTTAGTCCAAAATGTATTTTAATTTGCCCAAAGTTATTGCATTAATCCGATGTTTCGTCTCGTTCTCAAAATCCGGGAGTCCAAAAGCTGCGCCGTAACTTTCAGCGCGTTTGTTACGACGAGACGGAGGCCATGCTCACAATATTTGGGCCGAGACCAGGCCCATTTACAAGTTGGCCCATAATCTTTTAGTGTTCAATATACAACTATGTGGCAACCTAATACAAACTTGATCAAAAGGTGATCTAAGAGGAGCATGGTACTCAGTAGGGAGTGTAGACAGTGGGGCTCACCTGAGGCTTGCCGGAAACCCGCCGGAGTAGTGGCCGGAGCAGCACCACCAAATGCCAAGGCTCGGTTTTGGGCAAATTGGGATCAAACCGGCTTCACGTCTGGAACAAAGTGGGGCACACATTAAAACAACTTCCCAGAGGAGCTCCGGACCAGGTCCGACCCACGGCCGACGTCCAGAGGCGGCGGCGGCCGGAAAAAAACACACTAATTATCCTCTAATTAGCAAGATTGAGCCAACTTAATAACCCTGGGTTCTTGGGCTAAACTAAAATGGTAGGAACTCTTAAAAAGGTGTTTAGGGCTCACCTGAATCGATGCCCGACAATCCGAAGCGGCGGGGGCGGCGGTGGTGATGCCCGGACCGAGAAAAGGGTGCAACTACACCAAACAAAAACCGTACGTAAACATTTGCATGCAAATGCATGAGAAGCTCCAACATAATCATTTGAACCTACCCGAGTCGGTTTCCCACCTCGCAGAGCGCCGGGTTGGCCGGGAAAGGAGTTCGCCGGAAAACGGGTGCTCTAATGGCGGAATCCGGCCGGCGAAGTCCGGGATGGTGCGAGATGGACCAAAGTGTTCTGCTGGTTGCCAGGGTAATTTATACAGTGGTGGCCGGCGACGGGGTCGAGCGGCGGCGCCGGTTGGAGGAGTTCCGGCGAAGATGCAAAATATCCGGTTCTAGGGCATGCCGGATCTTCGCGGATCCTCCACCGATCAACTCCAAACTTTAGGATCAGCTTTCAGTCACCGAGAAGACCAAGATCAACGGTCTTGATCTTGATTTTGTCGGCCGGAAGAAGCTAGTGATCATCCTCAGCCGAAACAAGGAATTCCGGCAATATTTCCCTCCCGCCGGCGGACGGGACGACGGCGACGGCTCAGGCTTCACGGAGAGATTTCTCTCGAGGTCAGGAATACACTAGAAGTGTTCTTGGGGAGGTTTAAAACAAACTTTTACAAACACTTACCCCGCCGGAAAACCGTGGAAGGAGAAGATGGCCGCGGCGGCGCACGGCGGCGGCGGGGTGTCGGGTTCCACTCGGGCTTGGTTGCGGCTCCACTAGGGACTCCACAGGCAAGGTCTTGATCACCCATACCCTCTCGATCACCTTCCTCTCCAAGCACCCGAGATCAAGGTGAGTTCTTGATCCCCTTCTTCTCCGGCAATGGAGAGGCGGCGGCCGGTGCGGGGGAGGTTCCGGGGAGCGAGGCAGAGAGGGGAAGGTTGTTGGAGTGGGCGGCTGCAGGGCTCGAGTTGCGGGGTTAGGGTTTATGGGACCCTAGCCGAGAGGTGTATTAATAGTGCATTAGCACAATCGCAATGTAGTCCCTCGACTCTTCATATTTGGAGCCTAGTCCCTCACAGCAACTCTTTTTCACGTTTAAGTCCCTCACCACAGAGGTGGCACGCAATACGAGGTATAAAATATAGGGTTTTTATGTGTAAAAAGCCACTTTTTCCCGTATTTCACGCTTTTCGAGGTGATCCGGTCGCCGAAACGGAAAATGGACTGCGCCATGACGTCCGGCTCGACGAAACCTATCAGGTAGCGATTTTGGTTCGTTCAAGTTTCGCTCCAGAATTTTTAAATTCCATCCTATACTATAAATTATACAGTTCGGCACGCGTCACGATGCCTTAGGGTCGCCAGACGGAAATTCCGTCAGTGCCATTGTGTTCAGAACGTCGAAACGGATCAAAACGACTACCTGAATCACTATGTTTGGGTCCCGAACAGTGAATTAGTCAGCGTTGTAACCGCCGTAGTCCCGAAATTGAGGTTTACTGTTCATCTACAGTGGCCACTTAAGTGACACTGTGCACAGGCACTGTCACAATGATTGCGTTTATTTACTCGCTTCTTTATCGATTTCTGGAAGATCCGACCGTCAGATCGAGAAGTGCTGAAAATGAATCTCGCTCAGTTCGACGAGACGATCGCAACGGTCCACTCGGATTTCCAAGGTCATGTCCGGATTGGAAAGTAGCCTTTTTATCTCGTAAAACGTGCAACTCGCACACTGGCAATTGACTAGATAAATCAACATAGGTCTTTTGAATTCGAAAGCCAGGTCAAAATTTACTTTTAGACTATTTATTAAAATAAAATATTTTGAGTTTTTACATCACTTACAACTTAAAAGAAGTTTCGTCCCCGAAACTTACAACTTAAAAGAAGTTTCGTCCCCGAAACTTACAACTTAAAAGAAGTTTCGTCCCCGAAGCTTACAACTTAAAAGTTTCATTCCCGGAGCTTACAGCCTGAAGTCACACTCTATGAGAAATGCTCAAAAAGTTTAATCGAGGGCTACAAGTCAGTCGCAAGGTATCTACAACTCTAAGGCTACTAATTTAGACCCAATCTGGTACTCCTCATTATAGGGCAGGGTATTTCCTCAGTTCTTTCGACCGTCCGTTGCCTGTAGCCAACGTGCTTACCAAAAGGACAGCGGAATACTAAAGGTTTGTCGCCAACAACAAGTTGGGGACGCAACTCCCACTAGAAGGTATATCACATACTTCCCAACACAATCTCAGTGCCCGAAACATAACCTTTATCGAGGATTACTACCGCCTCGTGGTCACAAACATCACCCTGACTAACACATAGGCGAGTCCACGTCGATCCACAAAACCTGTGCAAAAGGTGGGGTCGATTTGCATCCGTCCCAAAACAGGGTTACCATCGGGCCCATAGGCCAACGAATTAAGACACGGGGACACTGAAGGGTCAGCAACTTGTTCAACCTCTAAGCAAACTGTGAGGCTAGTGCACTAATAGCAGTCATCTACTGCTATGCCATCAGCTGGACGATTACGAAGAGAACAGTGATTTAACCTTTAACCACCGTAACTGATCCGAGCACTCTGGCTCCATTGAAAACATCAGCCCACAGCCGAAACCATGACCGCGGCTAACCCTGCACTAACCACGATCCCAAAAACCGGAGTGCGTACGACTAATAACCGGAACAACGAGACTCAACTGTGTGACACACACCAGAGCTCCAAACCACTGTGCCAATACCCTACGCTCCCTTGTGAACACAAGTCATCCTAGGGGTCGTTCCTAACCAAAAACCCAGGTATCGGATCGGAAGGGCGGAAATTTGTGCATCGGAAACTGTGCAATTCACGCACCGGTATGCAAATCGCTAAGGTTAGATCTGCTTTCTCGCCCGCGAGCACACTAGAATTTCTCGAGTGCTACATCACTCACACCTTAAAAGAAGTTTCATCCCCGAAACTTAAATACGCCAGGGATCCAATACATGGGAAAAGTGGCCAAACATGTCCGACTTGCGCTTCCCATTGGCCTTGCGCCCCTCGTGATCTGTACTGCTTCACAATCACAAACTCGCAACCCAAAAACCTCAAGACTATGCCTTGGTCCTGGGGAGCTGGCGACAAAACCCAAGAAGCACGGTCCTACTTCCGTCTTGGCACCCAAGGGGGTGTGACACTCTGATTAACCTCTACCGCTCGGTCCCAATCCATTGCCCTTCCAAGCACCATATACTGAGCCGAGCTGCATACCCCCAGGCCAACGATCACTTTCCCAACTAGGAGTATTTAAGCTCTAGGTCCGCTCAACAAAAGGAAGAATCAAGCCCAAACGAACAAGATTTGCTAGTCCCAGTGGTCTCCTTTCTCGACCCCAGGGGGAATCCTAAGACCCCCACAACAACACCACTACACTAGCCCAAACAACACGACTACACAAACGCGACAACCGAGCTAAACCAAGAAACAAAACTTAGCCCGTACTCGCACACCCCACAAGTCAGTTCTAGACTCCGCTAGTATAGCACTTAACCAACTATCGAGAAAACGGGACATATACTTTTCCCCCGCTCCCCCGATCACTCGCGTTCTACAGTCCTATGCCCTACCCATTTCATTCGTATGTAGGCATGTGAGGGTTGTCCACGGATGTCGGCACTAACTGTTGTGATTGAAAGAACTCTCTGATACCATTTAATCTGTCACGCCCCGGGGGTTTGTTTTAGCGGAAACGATTCATAAAAGCCGAATATTTGACGCGTAAATTTTTTTTTTTTTTGTTTAAAAGAGAACCCCTCCTCCCCGGCGCGTGCCCAGACCCGCCACACGTACAGGGTCACTCTGCAACCGGACAGAGTCTCCCCTGTACGTGCACGGCGTAGCGTTCAGTACATGTTCCAACATACACAACCAATCAATCACAACAATCATACATAACCAACCAGCATTCTATACTGATAAAAGATGATCACATGGCCGATCGTTTTGGAAAGGATAAATCCACAAGTTTGAAAGGACGCCTACCCGGCGCTTACGTTTTGAAAGCTAGTTTTCAAAATCAGCATAAATCCACAAGGTTTGAAAGCGGTGCCCACCCGACACCAAGTTTTTAAAGACGGTTTTCGCAATCCTTTCTTTGGCTTCTGCCTTTTTGGTTTTTAAATGGCCGATAGAAATAAAAGGGAAAAATATTGCACCAGGGGCACTAAATGTAGCCCGTACCGACATCCATGCCGACCCCACGAGGGTATCGCGAACCACTCACATAACTACAGAGTAATGAAAAGCGAGAATAAAAGAATAAATACAGTCCAGGGTCCCGAGCGACCCAGCTGCTCCTGTCCCGTCCTCACCGCCGCCTACCTCCCTCCCCGTCTGGACCCTGTCACGAAGTGGGATGTCAGTGACGCAGAAACAGTAAAGCAGGAGAATATAGTAAAACAAACCGTGAAGACAACTGGAGCAACCGTCCTCCCAAGGAGGAAAGGCAACCTGTACACCTGCATCCTGTAATACCCGGCCGCGTCGGTCCACTACCGACGGCCCCATACCGTACCTGCAACACCGCGACCGCGCCGGACAACTAAACCGGCGGGCCGCTCCGCTCGCACCTAGGCGCCTCAACCCCACAACTAATAAGGGGCCCCCACTACGTCACCTCGTGGGTATACACGGGTTCTACGACCTCTTTTCCGGAAAAGCGCACCCTCTGCGGTGGCCAAACCGCGGGTGCGCGTGTGGCAACCTCGAGCCCAGTAACCGTAACCACCATCATGTCAGTATCACAATAAGAATAATAAGAGTAATGAGGTAAATGAGGTAAAGTGCATAATCGAAAACGAGGTAATACTGCGCGCACTCGAAAGTGGCCCGCTGACATATAAGGGTTGAAAAAGAAGAACACCGTCGGCAATCGACGCTAGTCATTATAGCGAACCCACTAACATGCATAAGCTATCACCCGTCATTATGTAACCCCAGTACACTTAGAATAGACCCCGTCCAATAAGATAGAATTTAGAGGCTAGGAATAAAGTAAAAACAACCCACCTGAATGAAGGCCGATCCCGAACTCCCGCTAGACTATCCGGAGGTTGGTGCTGAACTGTTGGGCCCTGAACAGAGACTGTAGTCAGAACTAGACTCACATATACCCGTCCCGACGACACGACGGTAACGGAGTGTTTATACGGGGCAAAATTGCCGATTTACCGCACAGAATCTAACTCTCGATCAATGAGGACCTACTGAACTCTAACAAGATGCCTAGTAGGCGTGTAAACGCTGTCTAAGGTCAGCCAGCAAGTCCGAAACGCATTTTAGTCCAAAATGTATTTTAATTTGCCCAAAGTTATTGCATTAATCCGATGTTTCGTCTCGTTCTCAAAATCCGGGAGTCCAAAAGCTGCGCCGTAACTTTCAGCGCGTTTGTTACGACGAGACGGAGGCCATGCTCACAATATTTGGGCCGAGACCAGGCCCATTTACAAGTTGGCCCATAATCTTTTAGTGTTCAATATACAACTATGTGGCAACCTAATACAAACTTGATCAAAAGGTGATCTAAGAGGAGCATGGTACTCAGTAGGGAGTGTAGACAGTGGGGCTCACCTGAGGCTTGCCGGAAACCCGCCGGAGTAGTGGCCGGAGCAGCACCACCAAATGCCAAGGCTCGGTTTTGGGCAAATTGGGATCAAACCGGCTTCACGTCTGGAACAAAGTGGGGCACACATTAAAACAACTTCCCAGAGGAGCTCCGGACCAGGTCCGACCCACGGCCGACGTCCAGAGGCGGCGGCGGCCGGAAAAAAACACACTAATTATCCTCTAATTAGCAAGATTGAGCCAACTTAATAACCCTGGGTTCTTGGGCTAAACTAAAATGGTAGGAACTCTTAAAAAGGTGTTTAGGGCTCACCTGAATCGATGCCCGACAATCCGAAGCGGCGGGGGCGGCGGTGGTGATGCCCGGACCGAGAAAAGGGTGCAACTACACCAAACAAAAACCGTACGTAAACATTTGCATGCAAATGCATGAGAAGCTCCAACATAATCATTTGAACCTACCCGAGTCGGTTTCCCACCTCGCAGAGCGCCGGGTTGGCCGGGAAAGGAGTTCGCCGGAAAACGGGTGCTCTAATGGCGGAATCCGGCCGGCGAAGTCCGGGATGGTGCGAGATGGACCAAAGTGTTCTGCTGGTTGCCAGGGTAATTTATACAGTGGTGGCCGGCGACGGGGTCGAGCGGCGGCGCCGGTTGGAGGAGTTCCGGCGAAGATGCAAAATATCCGGTTCTAGGGCATGCCGGATCTTCGCGGATCCTCCACCGATCAACTCCAAACTTTAGGATCAGCTTTCAGTCACCGAGAAGACCAAGATCAACGGTCTTGATCTTGATTTTGTCGGCCGGAAGAAGCTAGTGATCATCCTCAGCCGAAACAAGGAATTCCGGCAATATTTCCCTCCCGCCGGCGGACGGGACGACGGCGACGGCTCAGGCTTCACGGAGAGATTTCTCTCGAGGTCAGGAATACACTAGAAGTGTTCTTGGGGAGGTTTAAAACAAACTTTTACAAACACTTACCCCGCCGGAAAACCGTGGAAGGAGAAGATGGCCGCGGCGGTGCACGGCGGCGGCGGGGTGTCGGGTTCCACTCGGGCTTGGTTGCGGCTCCACTAGGGACTCCACAGGCAAGGTCTTGATCACCCATACCCTCTCGATCACCTTCCTCTCCAAGCACCCGAGATCAAGGTGAGTTCTTGATCCCCTTCTTCTCCGGCAATGGAGAGGCGGCGGCCGGTGCGGGGGAGGTTCCGGGGAGCGAGGCAGAGAGGGGAAGGTTGTTGGAGTGGGCGGCTGCAGGGCTCGAGTTGCGGGGTTAGGGTTTATGGGACCCTAGCCGAGAGGTGTATTAATAGTGCATTAGCACAATCGCAATGTAGTCCCTCGACTCTTCATATTTGGAGCCTAGTCCCTCACAGCAACTCTTTTTCACGTTTAAGTCCCTCACCACAGAGGTGGCACGCAATACGAGGTATAAAATATAGGGTTTTATGTGTAAAAAGCCACTTTTTCCCGTATTTCACGCTTTTCGAGGTGATCCGGTCGCCGAAACGGAAAATGGACTGCGCCATGACGTCCGGCTCGACGAAACCTATCAGGTAGCGATTTTGGTTCGTTCAAGTTTCGCTCCAGAATTTTTAAATTCCATCCTATACTGTAAATTATACAGTTCGGCACGCGTCACGATGCCTTAGGGTCGCCAGACGGAAATTCCGTCAGTGCCATTGTGTTCAGAACGTCGAAACGGATCAAAACGACTACCTGAATCACTATGTTTGGGTCCCGAACAGTGAATTAGTCAGCGTTGTAACCGCCGTAGTCCCGAAATTGAGGTTTACTGTTCATCTACAGTGGCCACTTAAGTGACACTGTGCACAGGCACTGTCACAATGATTGCGTTTATTTACTCGCTTCTTTATCGATTTCTGGAAGATCCGACCGTCAGATCGAGAAGTGCTGAAAATGAATCTCGCTCAGTTCGACGAGACGATCGCAACGGTCCACTCGGATTTCCAAGGTCATGTCCGGATTGGAAAGTAGCCTTTTTATCTCGTAAAACGTGCAACTCGCACACTGGCAATTGACTAGATAAATCAACATAGGTCTTTTGAATTCGAAAGCCAGGTCAAAATTTACTTTTAGACTATTTATTAAAATAAAATATTTTGAGTTTTTACAGAAACTGCGTTCGGGATCCGGATCGGCAGGTCCAATCCGGATCGTCAGCCCGCAGAAGAAAACCTGCGTTCGGGATCCGGATCATCTTGCCCGATCCGGATCGGCTCCAACTTTTTCTTTAGAAAATTTCAGAGAAATTCAAGAAAAACCAGAAAAAGATTGTAAGCACAAATGTGTATCAACTTTAAACAAAAATCATCGTTTCATACAACAAGAATTAGATTATGCCAAATCTATCAATAATATCCAAAAATGAAACGAGAATTTACAAAAATTAAATCCCTTAAAGTTGAACACCTTCAATTACATCTAACTTGATCTTATGAGTAATGCCTTTATCAAATCATCAATTCAGTAAAGAAAATGAAATACAAAGATCAATAGATGTTTGAAATCCCAAATATAGTAGATAATGTATCTAGACAATCTGTTGAAGAGAGTGGCTCTTTGAGCATCTTTCTTTAAAAACCCACCTTATACCAACCTTGAAATTTGACGGAGTCAAGTATTTCAACATGCATTTTACTTAATCAAAAATTTGAACAACCATGCTTGGTATACATGTGGTAGCTGCACACAATACTCGGACGACCGAGGTGGTAGCTCTTTCCTCCATGTGGTGGTAGTTTTCACACTCCTCATTGGGATGTAACTCTTTCCACATCTTTTGAGCATTTTTCTTTTTCTATGACTCCCCCTCAATTGGCTATCAATTATTTAAGATATAAAGTATTCAACCAAATATTGATCTCGATTTCATACTCGACTAAGCAGTCAAATAAGATAATGACTATACCAAGAGATCATAGAGAGAGAGAAATTGACTTTGATCACTTAGAAGATGATTTAATTAACATAAATGATCATTGCAACAGTGAAATATTATGATGGCAAAAGCATAATAAATTTCTAAATGTGCGAAGAGATGCAATTAAAGTCAATTATGATCTATGCTCAATTAATGTCCTATGTACAAACATAGATAATGAACAAAAACAAAACAAATACAAAACCTATCCTAAGCAAAGGTTTCAAAAAGAAGTTTATTTCAAAGAAAGCATTCCAATTGCTTTTCGTAAATGAATAAAACGTTTTTGATCCAAAGGTTTTGTTAAAAAGTCAGCCAATTGATCCTCAGTTGAAATATATGAAAGTTGAAGAGTATTTGATTCAACTAGCTCTCTAAGAAAATGATATCTAAGTTCAATATGTTTTGTTCTAGAGTGCAACACAGGGTTTTTAGAAATGTTAATTGCACTTGTGTTGTCACAAAGAATTGTTACCGAAGATGCTGAAATGCGGAAGTCGCTCAATACGCTTCTCATCCAAATGAGTTGAGTTGAGCAACTTCCAGCTGAAATGTATTCCGCTTCGGCAGTCGAGAGAGCTATGCAGTTCTGCTTTTTACTATGCCATGCAACAAGGCAATGGCCAAGATAGAAGCATGCACCACTCGTGCTTTTCCGATCATCCACTGATCCTGCCCAATCGGCATCTGAGTATCCAACAATATCCAAACTTGTTCCCATAGGATACCAAATTCCGAAATTAATTGATCCTTTGATATACCGGATGATCCTTTTCACCGCTTTCAGGTGAACCTCCTTTGGTGCAGATTGATATCTCGCGCAGATCCCAACACCAAAAGATATATCCGGGCGACTAGCCGTGAGGTAAAGTAGACTTCCAATCATACTTCGATACAGTTTCTCGTCTACATTCTCACTATGTGATTCACTTCCAAGTCCCTTGTGGCTAGTTCCCATTGGAGTCGGAAAATCTTTACAATTTTCTAGATCAAACTTTTTGACCAACTCCATTGCATACTTGGATTGACTCAAGTGAATACCTTCATCATTTTGTTTAATTTGCAATCCAAGGAAATAAGTCAATTCGCCCATCATGGACATCTCAAATTCGCTTTCCATGGTCTCCGCGAATTTAGAAGCATCATTATCTCTTGTTGCGCCAAATACAATGTCATCGACATAGATTTGTGCTACAATGAAATTGCTTTGATAATGCTTCACAAAGAGAGTCCTGTCAGTTCCCCCTCGAGTATAGCCCTTCTCCAAAAGGTGCTTTGTTAACCTTTCGTACCATGCTCGCGGTGCTTGTTTCAGACCGTAAAGAGCCTTTTTCAAACGAAAAACATGGTTAGGTTGCTTATGATCTACAAAACCTTTCGGTTGAGCCACATAAACTTCCTCATTTAAAAACCCATTTAGAAATGCGCTCTTAACGTCCATTTGAAATAATTTGATTTTAAAATGACAAGCAATAGCAAATAGTATACGAATGGACTCGAGTCTAGCTACAGGGGCGAAAGTTTCATCAAAGTCTATACCTTCTACTTGAGAGTAGCCTTGAGCAACTAATCGTGCCTTGTTCCTGATGATAGTACCATCCTCATTTTTCTTGTTCTTGAAGATCCATTTGGTACCTATCACATTATGTTGCTTTGGAGGCTTCGTTAATTCCGAGACTTTGGTTCGCTCAAATTGATGGAGCTCTTCCTGCATTGCTTTAATCCAGTAGTCATCCAGAAGAGCTTCATCTATGTTCTTTGGTTCGATTAAAGATACGTAGCAAGCGAATCCACAAACCAACTGCCTCCGAGTTCTGACTCCTTCTTGTGGATCTCCAATAATATTCGATTCCGGATGATCCTTGGAGATTCGTAACGTTTGTTGAAACGGAGTACTCGGAGATACATGAGATGATTCCTGCACATCAGATAAACTAGAAGAGCCATTAGATGCATCATTAATATTGGAAGTATTATTATGAGAAGATGCAACAGCAGGAGTATCATCATCTAGAGAAATATCGAGGGTAGATTTTTCAGATGCAAAGTGAAAAGCTTCATCTACTTTAACATTTATGGATTCTACGATCGTCTTAGATTCCAAGTTAAATACTCGATATGCTCTACTATTAGTAGAATACCCCAAGAAAATCCCTTCGTCACTTCGTGAGTCAAACTTTCCAAGATTTTTACGGTCACGTAAAATGTAACACCAACTCCCGAAGATGCGAAAATATTTGATGTTGGGTTTTCTACCACACCATAGTTCATATGGTGTATTTAACGTTCCCGGGCGCAAGAACACTCGATTAATGACATAGACAGCGGTGTTCACAGCTTCAGCCCAAAAATGTAGCGGTAAATTCCGGCTGTGAAGCATCACACGCGCCATCTCTTGAACAACCCTGTTCTTGCGCTCGACAACACCATTCTGTTGAGGTGTATAGGGTGAAGAGAATTCATGCTTAATACCGTTTGAAGTACAAAAGTCAATGAATTTTGAATTAATGAATTCTCCACCTCTATCACTTCTAACACGAATGATCTTTTCATTCTTTTCAATCATAATACGAAGGCAAATCTCGTGAAAAGAATCAAAAGTATCAGCTTTCTCTTTTAAAAATGCTACCCAAGAATACCGAGAGAAATCATCAACCAATAAAAAAATATACCATTTACCTCTCAAAGATGGTTGACGGGTCGGCCCCATTAAGTCCATGTGCAAAAGTTCCAAGGGCCGTTTTGTACCAACGTGGTTCAAGTTCTTGTGTGCAGTCCTAGACTGTTTTCCCATTTGGCAACCACCACACACAACGTTTTGTTTAAATAAAAGTTTGGGAACCCCCTTGACCACGTCCTTGTTTGAAATTCTAGTAAGTTCCTTAAAATTTAAGTGACCTAGCCTTTCATGCCAAAGAGTTTCATTATTCAAAGTGGCTAAGTTACAATTTTCAGAAAATTTATTAGGAACAACATAACAATTGTTTTCAGATCTAACCCCTTTTAAAAAGAAGACATGGTCCTTATCAGTTACAACGCATTCAACAGATGAAAAGTTAACTGAAAAACCATTGTCGCAAAGTTGACTTATGCTTATGAGGTTAGTCTTAAGGCCATCAACAAATAAGACATTTTTCAAAATCGGGCCATCTGGAATAGCTACCGTCCATTTTCCAACAATTTTGGAAGATCGACCGTCTCCGAAAACAACGTGTCCTCCGGAGATTTTCTCAAGATTTTGAAAACTATTTTTGTCACCGGTCATGTGACGGGAACACCCGCTATCCAGATACCAAGACGAACTATCATATGCATGCAAGGAAACATTGGAAACAAGACAAGGGAAAATTTCACCTTTGCGCACCCAAACCCTTTTGGAGTGCGTCGGTAATGGTCGTGAAGTTATATGCCTAGGTGAAGGCGTCTTGTTATAGCGATTGTTGTTCCTTGATGAAATCGTCTTGCGCGATGAACTACCAAGTCTCTTTTCATTTGAAAAGTTTTGCTTTGATTTTCGGGGAGGAGCCTTTTTGGTAGTTGTTGCAAGAGGTCCTTGAGATGAGCGTTCGACTCCCGTCTTGCAATATCTTCTTATGTGCCCTGAAACACCACAACGAAAACATACCTTAGATCTTGACGATCCCAAAGAGGATGAAGTAGGTTTGTTGTCGTTGTTTGTCTTGAATTCCGGTGTCGGAGGAGGAGATACCGACTGAGGCACAAAAACTGTCTCACTCGAACTTGGACTGTTTCCAGTTTGAGTGTATCCGAGGCCGAACCGATTTGATTGACCAAGACCAAGAAGTCTATCCAACTTACTCCTTCCTGAAGAGAATCGCTGTAAGTCATTCTTGAGTTGGAAAATGGTCTTTGTCATTTCCAGGTTATCCTGTCGAGCCTCGTTGTAGAGCTTTGAGAAGTGATTCGCGTTATCCACCAGATTTGTATGTTCCTTCTCAAGTTGCTCATTGGACTCTTGAAGGGAAACATTTGCCTTTATCAGGTTTTCCCTTTCCACTTCAAGAGCGTTTGAGAGAGAAGTCGCTCTTTTTGCTTCTTCTTCGAGATCATGCACTCTCCCTCTCAAACTCTTGTTTTGCTTAGCCACTTTCTTTGAATCCCTCAAAAGTCTGTGGTAGGCTAGAGCAAAATCTTCACCTTCCGAATCATCCGATTCGTTGTCCGTTGCATTCTTTTCAACAGTGGAGTTGGACAACGACTCGGATGTACTTGCCATAAAGCACATGAAGGGTGAAGATACGGACGCGTGGAATGCGGTGGAGCTCTGTTCTTCATCACTCGAAGACGACTCATTTGACGTTGAGTTGTCATCCCAAGTGACGACTTGCATCGCCTTCTTCTTTGCCGGATACTTGTTAGGACACTCCGTTGCAATGTGGCCGTAGCCTCGACATTTGAAGCATTGTAGTTGTCCCTCTGAACTTTTCTTATCCTTTGAGAAGTTCTCTTGCTTTCTTGACTTGTAACTTGCAGTACCCTTGCCTTTGTTCGACTTTCCGAAGAATGGAGATTTACTTGAATTACCCCTTCGAAAGTTGCGGCGAAACTTCCTTGTCAAGAGAGCGAGCTGCTTCTCAAATTCCTCCATAGAAAGGTTCTCGTCATCGTCTGAGGAGGATGTATCCGCGTCTTCTTCCTTAGTTGTTTTCAACGCATAACCTGAAGACTTAGAAGTGGATGCCTTTCCAGAAGAATTGTTAGTAGTAAATGTCATTTCATAAGTTTGTAATGAACCAACTAATTCTTCTACACGTATTTCGTCCGGGTGTTTAATAGTTTCAATGGCAGTAACCTTTGGGCGAAATCGTTCAGGAAGAGTTCTTAAGATCTTTCTTACAATCTTAAATTCTGGAATCTTCTCTCCCAGATTAGCACATGAGTTTACGATGTCTTGCAATCGTGTATAGTAGTCCGTGAAAGATTCATTTTCTGCCATTAAGATAGAGTCAAACTTGCTCGTAAGCATTTGCAGTTTCTGAATCTTCACGAGGTTAGTTCCCTCATGTGTAACCTGAAGAACATCCCAGATTTCTTTCGCAGTCTCACATGCCGAGACGCGAGAGAATTCAGTTTGAGATAAGGCATTAAAGATAGCATTAATTCCCTTGCCATTGTAAGAAGATGAATCTAACTCTTCCTTGGTCCATTTCGACCTAGGTTTTAAGGTGCGAACATCACCAATAAATTCAGTTGGATTAGACCATCCTAATTCAATTGATTGCCACACCCGTTCGTCGATGGAAATTAAAAAGGCTTTCATCCGTACTTTCCAGTACGCATAATTTGTTCCATCGAAGAACGGGGGTCGGTTGATGTTTCCACCTTCATTGTTTACAACCCTATTCCCGCTCTGATACCACTTGTTGGGTTATATGTAATAAGGATCTAAATAGGGGAAAAAACACCTAGAGGGGGGTGAATAGGTGTAAACGTATAAACACTCAAAAAATCGTTGTGATAAAAACCCAATGCGGAAATAAAAATAATACGCAAGATTTTTACGTGGAAAACTCCATCACCGGAGTAAAAAACCACGGGACCGATAACACGGCAGAAATCCACTAGAATTAAAACACGTACAAGGTGATTTACCGTACACACTTACGACTCAACCTTTTCCATACGCTCCTAGAGGATCTTCTCCGCTCGCTCCGCGACGCTTCTCGAATCCACGATCTGCGCCCAACGCCGAATCCACGGCGTCCAACGTCGAATCCACGACGTCCGACCGAATCCACGGTCTTCACCCAATAGCACCCTTCGAATCCACGAACGTGCCTCGCTCCGAATCCACGAGAGCGGTTGAACCTTGAATCCACAAGGACACGCGAATCCACGCGCCGATTTTTGGGGTAAATCGTTGTTTTTGGGTGGTGATGATCCGCCGAATACTTAGATCAAAGATAGATCGGAAATACCATCTAAGTATTCATTAGTTTGATTCAACTCAAGATGTGAGTATGAAAACCTAGAATCAAACTAATCAATATAGATGAAGAAACATAGAGTGTTCTCTAATGATTTCCTTTCTTCTCTATATGTGGATCTAGAGCCGTAAAAGATGATATATGAAAATGACGGCTATTTTCCTTTTTATCGGCTTGCCCTAGGAAATGAATCATAGGGTCTATTTATAGGTTAGAAACCCTAGGAAGGAGATAAGAATCAAAAACCTAACATTTCTGGAAATTTTACGGACGGCGATCCGGATCGGATTAGCTGTGATCCGGATCGTCGTAACGAGTCAGGTAATTCCAGAAAAACGAAGGTTCGGGATCCGGATCGAAGTGCTTGATCCGGATCGTTCATACAGTTCACCAAACATCAATGTTCGGGATCCGGATTGCGAAGCCTGATCCGGATCGTTCAAGGAAGATGGTAAACTCAGTGTTCGGGATCCGGATCAAGCGAGGCTACGATCCGGATTGAACTGGTGTATGAACAAACCACCTTCGGGATCCGGATCGAACAACCTGATCCGGATCCTGAACATGTCCCAAGTCCAGTTTTTGATTTTTATGCAATGAAAGATTCTTCCAAGTGTTTCTACACTACAAGAAGTATTCGGATCACACAAAATCTTAGGTTAAACATACCTGATCCTTTTGAATTCTTCTTTCTTGAGATTGAGTTAAACGATCCAACTTTCTTCACCTTCAATCTTCAAGACTTGAGACTTTCACGAAACTACGCCAACTCAAATTCCGTAACAATTGTACCCCTTTTACTCAGACTGTAGTAGTTCACTTTTATTTTGCGGTCTGGCTTTGTCCAGCTGGGTGTATTATTTTGGTGAGCTGGGAGTTTATTGTATATTTTTACAGCTTATTTCTTTTCCAGTCTGAGATATTTTGTAGTTCTTTTAGTTCAGCTCTGTATTATGCTCTTTTATTGTACATTTATATCTGAGCAGGTTACCGACGCTTCGTGTACATGGGAAATTCCATGTGCACAGCAGATCTGTTGGCGAGCCCGGGTTCTGGTTTCCACCCGGGGCGTGACAACAGATCCCCTTGACCCACACTTGCCCCAAAAGATCAACGACCCAAAACGCTCCCAAACTAGGCCTCAAGGCTATGCCTTAGTCATGGGAAGCTGGCGACAAAACCCACAAGGTAAGGTCCTACCTCTGTCCTGGCACCGACGGGGTGCGACACTCTAATTAACCACTAACTCTCGGTCCCAATCCGTTGCCCCTCCAAGCACCGGACATCGAATCGAGCGGCAAATCTCCAGACCAAACTGTGACACTCCCAACTAGGAGAAAATCTAAGCTCCAGGTCCGCTCAACAATGACCTCCAGGTACTGTTGACTATCCATCTGAGACCTAAAGGGTCGGAAGAAGACAAGCAACGAAAACAGCGAGAAGAACCTTGTCAAAAGTTGCCTAGGTTCACTAAACGCACTCGAGGGATCACGCGCCAACCCACCAATAGGACAACCTAACCGACCCTTTTGCGCAGAACCCAGGAACCCGACCCAGAGCTAACTAAACCCCCCAATAAAAAGTCGCCACTTACGCACACTTGTACGAAACCAGGCACGACCTCTCTAACCGAAAACGAGCCCAAACGAATAAGATTTACTAGCCCCGGTGGTCTCCCTTTCTAACCCAAAGGAGCACCCCGAGACCCCATCACGACAATTTCTATAACCATTGCAGTGTCTACGGTAAAATGCTGAACTATGGGTAACAACCATAGGGGAAGAATCCTCATTCCCACCCATACCTTGCCCATGGTGCAAAAAGAATCGGCCGATTACCCGCTATAACCTAACACCAGGAGACCTAGAAGGTACAAGTTTAGACAAACGACTGCCCAGTTACCCACGACCGACAAATGGCCGACACACTAACAAACACCGGTGGGTTGCACTACCACTCGTCACTGTTACAGACGACGACCCGAACGTCGGCAGAGGAAGGGGTTCGGAAAAAAAACAAAAGCCAGCGCAACGATCTGCCGTGCCAACAGCCGCACCAAGTGCATAAACACCGTCAGCAGACCCACCGTGTCCTATGCTGGTTGCCTAATCCATTGACTCATAGCAACCATCAAGGCCCCGGTGGCAGCCGGCCTCGACCCCAACCTCCAAATCAACCCGACTACACAAGCACAACACCCGAGCTAAACCGGAAAACAAAACTCAACAGTCCCGCACTCTCGCATCTTTACGCAATTATACCCTGATCATTTCATTAGTTAGTAGCTAGTGGTAATGTGCTCCTGTGGATGTTGGACAGCGACTACTGTGGTTAAAGCTGTTTCTCTCTGATACCATCTTAATCTATCACGCCCCGGGGGTTTCATTAAGCGGAAGACGACCACTGAAAAGTTTTGAATTTACGTATATTTTTTTTTTGAAACCAAACTCCCCCGGTACGTGCCCAGACCCGCCGCATATACAAATTCACTCTGCGAACGGGCAGAATCTCCTTTGTTTATGCACGGCGTCCCGACTACAACAGCCATACAATCATCACTTTAACCACACTAGTTCAACAGTCGGATACATACAACCATTTTCCATAAGTATGAAAGAGGCCGACTAATTTTGAAAGGATAAATCCACAAGTTTTAAAAATGGTGCCCACACTGTAAAGTACCGGGGCATTGGATAGCGCGCCGACCACACAGATGACTTGGAGCAGAGAGTTGCCTTGAGCATGTTGTATCTGAGGTTACAGTTGATGCCGGGTTGATTCGGATCAACGCGGAAGCTCCAGCTCGATTCGGGGTTTTTCCGGGCTTTGTAGGCCGATTGAGGATGAGATTGGGAATTTCAGACTTCACCGTGGAGCGCCGGAAATTCAGGAACACGTGGAACAGGTGTACTTTCAGATTACAGCGAAGTTCGGGAGGTTCCGGACTGACGCGGAGGGCCCGGAGGCAAAAAGCTCGTCCGTTGAGTCGGGGTGCTCAAATCAATTACCGGCTCCAAAATTGCCAGTTCCGACTCACTTTTTGCCTCCGGGCCCTCCGCGTCAGTCCGGAACCTCCCGAACTTCGCTGTAATCTGAAAGTACACCTGTTCCACGTGTTCCTGAATTTCCGGCGCTCCACGGTGAAGTCTGAAATTCCCAATCTCATCCTCAATCGGCCTACAAAGCCCGGAAAAACCCCGAATCGAGCTGGAGCTTCCGCGTTGATCCGAATCAACCCGGCATCAACTGTAACCTCAGATACAACATGCTCAAGGCAACTCTCTGCTCCAAGTCAACTCTAATCTGTCACGCCCCGGGGTCGAAACTGCGACCCGGGCTCGCTAACAGATCCGCCATCTGTACGGAAACTGCCGTACAGACGAAGCGTCTAGCCTGCAAAAGACAAAACTACAGCTACACAGATATCAGAGCGGATAAAAAGCTGTACTATAAAATTTTTCTCAACTACAAAGCTACTACAACACATAGCCTATCTCCCAAAATCAGCTGATACAAATAGAAGTCCCCCTATACAACATCTACGAATCCAAATGGGAGATAGCTAAACAGGAAACATAACCAACTCCCACAATCCGGGATGGTACATCTACCTCTCTCTAAAGTAACAATGCCGGTAGGGAACTATCACGCGACTCCCTGTCCTCGGTCCGTCCAGTCAAGCACAGCAGGAACGGAAGAAAGCCTCAGCAACCTGTCACCGACAGAGGGTGTGAGAACTACATCCTACAGTAGTTCTCAGTGGGTACCGTCTCCAAGAACCACGGTCTGCCCACTAAGTCTACCAGAGGCATAAGATAGAGAAAAGACTGATAATAAGATAAATAAGCTGGAAAAGAATCTACAGCTATCATGCCTCTATCTACTATGCTCAATAAGAAGAGACTATGGATGATGGAATGCAGTCACTCACTGCTGACAATATGTCACAAGTACTAAGCCCAAGACGCTCTACTATGACACATGCTACACCATCACACTCCCAGTGTATCTCAAATCTCAGCGACTGCCCACCCGGGTCCAGTCGAGTCAAGCCTGCGCCCCCTGGTGTATCAACCAGGGTGTCCCAACGGACAAACTCGGTATCTCACACAGTGACCCCATGGTAGCACGGCCAGGGGTATCAAGCGACCACTAGTATATGAACTAGGCGCATCATCGCAGCCTCGTCAGGCTCGGTATCAACATCGCAGCCTCATCAGGCTCGGAATCATCAACGCACCCGGGGCGTGGTTCGAGGGGTGCGACCCCACCGAACTCAAGTATCTCATCAGTAACACTGTCTCACAAGTGGCTCCTGCAGGCTGTGGTCCTCGATCAAACAGATCGGTATCTCGATGCTCAAAGCACAAACTCAGTCGGAGAACCCTCCACGACTCAATCTCACAACACTGACCCGCTCAAAGAAGGTACTACACAGCTGGGACCACCGTCTCTCCCACGGCTCCCACAACACAACTCCACTGAACTCAACACTCAACCCACGGCCGGAGCTACTCCACGGCCAGATCTACGAAGGGTCCGAAACCCAGGGAGACTAACATCTACGTCCCCAAGAGAGAAAGCAGCCCTTAGAACCCAGATCACTCGAATCCGCTCGGGTGGATAAGTTTATAAGAAACCATGTCATTTATTTCAGAAAATCATTCGATCTGAGAGGAAGCCATCTTTATAATGATTTTTAGTCTTTTTTTAAGAAAACCCTTTGAAATCAAGTTTTATGCCCAAGCCTCGAAAAGCTGATGCCTTCGTCCCAACGGACGAGAACAGACTCAGACCACCTTGCGAGGCTTGGAAGAAACATTGGCTGACTAAAATCATGTATTTATCCAAAAAGGTTCTGGGTTCAAGGTCCTGCTAACACACGTGCACCACGATCCCAACCTGGTGGTGACGAGAAGAACAGTGGAAAGGAAAACCCCCGGGACCACCGTTTATCTGAAACGGCTCCCCAAAATGCTAACACTGGCCTAACCCAGCCACCAGACCCCACTCGGCCCCCCGGGCCCAAGTGCAACACCCGTCCCACAACACTCTGACCACTCGGCCCACTACCCGGGCGAGGAAACTCTAAGTCCCGAAGGATATGAAAAGTGCGGGATGTCTAAAACATAAAGGAACCTAGCCCAAATTAAGGTTCACAAATGGTCTGGTCAAACTCATGCACATATGACGGGGGTGCTAGTTAGGTTCCAAGAAAAACACTTAAACTAGCATGCAATCCTAACACATTAGAATTAGAAGGAAGTCCGAAGACTTGGAGAGAAAACCAACCCACCTCAGAAAGCCACCAATTGCTCGTCGACACTTGCAATTGGCTCAGCGGCTTACCTGGCCTCCAAGGGGTCCGCACGCAACACGAAGCCCGATGCCAGAATCCGCACGCGAATCGGAGCACGCAGCGACCAACCACACGACCGCGCGCCCCGCGGAAACTAAAAACCGCACCGCAAGCTCGTCGTCGCACGTCGCACGCCCACGAGCTTCGCACGGCCTCCAACGGCGAGTCCAAAAAAAAAACCACGAAGCTCCAATCCCTTTTCTTTCTTCTTCTTCTTCCTTTTCCTCTCTTTTCCTTTCCTTTCTTTCTCTTTTTTTCCTTTCTTTCTCTTTTCCTTTCTTTCTCTCCTGCAGAGGGAGGCTGGGGCCACTTTATATAAAGCATAAAGCTTTATTAATTAAATCCACTAATTAATTAATTCCAATAATCCAACTCCAACTTACTTTTTGCCTTCGGGCTCTCCGCCGCTGCCCGGAACCTCCCGAACTCCGCTGTAAATCGAAAATACACGCGCTCACAGCTTTTTCTCTCCAAAAAGCTCATCCGTTGAGGCGGGGTGCTCAAATCACTTACCGGCTCCAAAATTGCCAGTTCCAACTCACTTTTTGCCTCCGGGTCCTCCGCGTCAGTCCGGAACCTCCCGAACCTCGCTGTTAATCAAAAGTACACGTGTCCACAGCTTTTTCTCTTCAAAAAGCTCATCCGTTGAGTCGGGGTGCTCAAATCAATTACCGGCTCCAAAATTGCCAGTTCTGACTCACTTTTTGCCTCCGGGCCCTCCGCGTCAGTCCGGAACCTCCCGAACCTCGCTGTAAATCAAAAGTACACGTGTCCACAGCTTTTTCTCTTCAAAAAGCTCGTCCGTTGAGTCGGGGTGCTCAAATCAATTACCGGCTCCAAAATTGCCAGTTACGACTCACTTTTTGCCTCCGGGCCCTCCGCGTCAGTCCGGAACCTCCCGAACTTCGCTGTAATCTGAAAGTACACCTGTTCCACGTGTTCCTGAATTTCCGGCGCTCCACGGTGAAGTCTGAAATTCCCAATCTCATCCTCAATCGGCCTACAAAGCCCGGAAAAACCCCGAATCGAGCTGGAGCTTCCGCGTTGATCCGAATCAACCCGGCATCAACTGTAACCTCAGATACAACATGCTCAAGGCAACTCTCTGCTCCAAGTCATCTGTGTGGTCGGCGCGCTATCCAATGCCCTGGTACTTTACACACACGGCAACCAGGTTTTTCAAAAAGGTTTTCGAAATCCATAAATCCACAGGGTTTTGAAATGGTGCCCACACGACTCCCAGATTTCCAAAATGGTTTTCGCAATTCATAAATCCACAGGGTTTTTAAATGGTGCCCACACGACACCCACATTTTTAAAACAGTTTTCGAAATATTCTCTTTTTCTTTTCTTTTGTAGTTTGAAAGCGGCCAATCGGGAAAAGCAAAACAACCACCTACAAGGATAAATAAACGACATTCCAACATCCACATCGACCCCACAAGGGTATCGCAATCCACATAGTAAGCTACTAACAGGTAATGAACTGAGCAAAATAGAAAGTAAATACAGTCTATGGCCTCGAAGGACCAAAAGTACTCCTGCCACGGCCTCACCGTCGCCCTAGCTCTCACTCCCGAAGGAACCTGTCACAGAGTGGGAAGTCAGCGACACAAGGTATAAAAGATGAAATGCAGGAAGACTGTAACTAAAGCAAACCGTAAGAAAACCAGAGTAACCGCCCTCCGCATCTTGTGATCGACGGTGTCCCCTTCCCCTGCATAACCTGAACCGGGCACCTGCCCCGGCAACCCAGACCGAGCACCAACCTCAAGAAAAAAAAACCAAACCGAGCACCAACCTCGGGAAAAACAAAACCGAGCACCAACCTCGGTAAACCACGCCGAGCACCTACCTCGACGGGTCGCACCGCTCACACCTTGGCGCCTCAAACCCCCCACCTACGGGGGCCCCCACTACGTCACCTCGTGGGTATACACGGGTCATAGACCACTTTTCCGGAAAAGCACACCCTTTGCGGTGGCCAAACCGCGGGTGCGCGTGCTGCAGCCTCGAGCATCGTAATCAAGTACACGAAACAAAACCAATAATAATAAACCATAGAGATCACCAAAGATTAACACAGTTAGTTGAGCAAGAGAAATATTTTTACAGTTTTCAAATCCTGACACTAAACCTCTGAACGAGTACCCACATACATATACATATTATAGGGCACCGCGACACTTGGTCGCTATAACATCGATAAGAGCATATGGTAAATGATAACGGAAGTTAACAATATTAAATGATGCAACTACTTACTCTTACACCTTTCCCACAATTCCGTAATTCAAACACCGGAAAAATTCCCCACAACGGGATGTATCCTCATGCACCGTGACCCTCAGTGGCCACAAATATGATGACAATGAAACATAATAGTAACGAGAATATGCACAAAGGGGTTCTATGGGATACCCACCTGAAACGCGAAGAAGGTGTGCGGAAACTCCCGCTAAAACACTCCCACCCTGTGCCCGAAAAAGCTACAGTAAGAATTATTGTTAAAAAACATCGTCGTGGTCAAAAACACTGAAAAACGGGGCGAAACGGGCCACAAACGGAGCTTCTGGACTCTTTTCTGCAGGCTGGTGCACGGGTCCAGGCGTGGACCGGGTTCACGACGCAGAGGAGGCGGCGGCGCAGACCGGGTTCACCCCGGGAGCGTGCACCAGGAGGATTGTGCCGGGCTGGTGCACGCGCAGGCGCGCACCGGGCTCACCCTCCCTGGCCGCGGCGGCGCGCACCGGGTGCACGCTAGAGGCGTGCACCACGGTAGGCGGGCCAGGCTGGCGCATGCGCCCGTGCGCCGGGCTCACCCCCACAGGCCGCGGCACACGCACCAGGTGCACGCTGGAGGCATGCACCGCGGTAGGCGGGCCGGGCTGGCGCACGCGCCCGTGCGCCTGGTTCCGCGCCTTCGGGCTGCGGGACGTGCGCCGGGCGCACGCCACTCCCGTGGACCGCGCGGGTGTGGTCCGTACGGGTGAATAGTAAATCCTCCGGTTTCGTCTCCCCGCGGCTCCAGTGATGACCCCGCGAACACCGCGACTGCGGTGACGACCCCGTGGGCATGATAACGGCGGCGGCACCCGAACGACCATCACCCAACCCTCGACCCCACAGAAATTGCAAAAAGGAAAACAACACGATCACTTACCGATCCTGCGAGGAAGGGGAAAAAGGATCGTCCCTCTCGTCTCCAACGTAAAGCTCCCCGAAAGATGGATTCCCCCGTTCTTCCTTCTCCTTTCTCGATCTCTCCCCTAATTCGAGTTTTCGAAATTCGAAAGTCCCCCCTCTCCGTTCACGTTCTCGAAAGGAAGAAAAATAAAATAAAATAAAGGCTCGTACTGAAGGGTGCTGTAAAAGAATAAAATATCCTCCAAACCCTAGGCCCAGACTTGACTCAGACTTCCTCAAAAATCGTGCAATTTACAATGCACGTATCTCGGTGCACTTTACGGTCACCGGGAGCTTCAAACCCCATTCCGGGAGATCCGTAAGTCCGGTTTCAAATCCGATCGCACCGCCGCTCATCATTTTGCGAGCTCTACCACCTAAAAATACCCGCAAACCCCGACGATCAGCCCAGAAATTCTCGAATTTCAACCCCCCCTAACAACTGAAAAGATTCAATTAGGACCCAAAATGGAAAACCGGAAGGTCGAGGTACTACAAAAATAAATAAAATAACCCAATGACATAAAAAGATGAAAAGTCCGATCGTAGAAGGATCCCGTCCGATCACCTCGAAAAGCATGCCGGCCACTTAGCACGGATTTCGATGCGCCACTCAAAGGCAAATGCTTTGACCCCCATTCCGGGAGATCCGTAAATCGGAAACCGAATCCGTTCGCTTTGTCGTCCTCCGTTTTTCGAGCTCAATCGCAGAAAAACACCCGCAGTCCAGGCCAGTCTGTTGCAGAAAACACAGTAAAAAGTTTTCCTAACAATCCCGTCATAAAAAGAAGGTATACAAAGGCATGGGAATGCCAGGACTCTACAGCAACAACCCCACGTTAGAACTCCCATGCAACTTCAAGAAGGACTTACAAAGGACCAAACTAACTTACCTTAGTCACCGGGCGGCGGCTGGGAGCGGCGGCGATCGCTGGAGACGAAACCCAACCGAGCTTGGTGAAGATCTTGGGGCTCTAATGGTAGATCTCGACCCGAAGCACAAGAGGCCCGCGAACTTGGATCAAAAGATCCCTCTCAGTGCAAGGGAGCTTCCTGCAGTGATGGCCGGCGGCGCGGGTGAGCGGCGGCGCCGGACGGCGAAGCTCGGCCGAAAAACAATAAAACCCGGTTGTAGGGCAGGCCCGTATGCCCTCGATCCTCAGCCGATTGACACCTAACTTGATGGAGTCCTTGCAGTCGTCGAGAGTGTTACGGAATTTGAGTTGGCGTAGTTTCGTGAATGTTTCAAGTCTTGAAGATTGAAGGTGAAGAAAGTTGGATCATTTAACTCAATCTCAAGAAAGAAGAATTCAAAAGGATCAGGTATGTTTAACTAAAGATTTTGTGTGATCCGAATACTTCTTGTAGTGTAGAAACACTTGGAAGAATCTTTCATTGCATAAAAATCAAAAACTGGACTTGGGACATGTTCAGGATCCGGATCAGGTTGTTCAATCCGGATCCCGAAGGTGGTTCGTTCATACACCAGTTCAATCCGGATCGTAGCCTCTCTTGATCCGGATCCCGAACACTGAGTTTACCATCTTCCTTGAACGATCCGGATCAGGCTTCGCAATCCGGATCCCGAACGTTGATGTTTGGTGAACTGTATGAACGATCCGGATCAAGCACTTCGATCCGGATCCCGAACCTTCGTTTTTCTGGAACTACCTGACTCGTTACGACGATCCGGATCACAGCTAATCCGATCCGGATCGCCGACCGTAAAATTTCCAGAAATGGTAGGTTTTTGATTCTTATCTCCTTCCTAGGGTTTCTAACCTATAAATAGACCCTATGGCTCTTGTTCTAGGGTTAATCCAAAAAGAAGGAAAATAGCCGTCAAATTCATATCTTATTTTATACGGCTCTAGATCCACATATAGAGAAGAAAGGAAATCATTAGAGAATACTCTATGTTTCTTCATCTATATTGATTAGTTTGATTCTAGGTTTTCATACTCACATCTTGAGTTGAATCAAACTAATGAATACTTAGATGGTATTTCCGATCTATCTTTGATCTAAGTATTCGGCGGATCATCACCACCAAAAACAACGATTTACCCCAAAAATCGGCGCGTGGATTCGCGTGTCCTTGTGGATTCAAGGTTCAACCGCTCTCGTGGATTCGGAGCGAGGCACATTCGTGGATTCGAAGGGTGCTATTGGGTGAAGACCGTGGACTCGGTCGGACGTCGTGGATTCGACGTTGGACGCCGTGGATTCGACGTTGGGCGCAGATCGTGGATTCGAGAAGCGTCGCGGAGCGAGCGGAGAAGATCCTCTAGGAGCGTATGGAAAAGGTTGAGTCGTAAGTGTGTACGGTAAATCACCTTGTACGTGATTTAATTCTAGTGGATTTCTGCCGTGTTATCGGTCCCATGGTTTTTTACTCCGGTGATGGAGTTTTCCACGTAAAAATCTTGCGAGTTATTTTTATTTCCGCATTGGGTTTTTATCGCAACGATTTTTGAGTGTTTATACGTTTACACCTATTCACCCCCCTCTAGGTGTTTTTTCCCCTATTTAGATCCTTATTACATATAACCCAACAAGTGGTATCAGAGCGGGAATAGGGTTGTAAACAATGGTTGAAGGTGGAAACATCAACCGACCCCCATTCTTCGATGGAACAAATTATGCGTACTGGAAAGTGCGGATGAAAGCCTTTTTAATTTCCATCGACGAACGGGTGTGGCAATCTATTGAATTAGGATGGTCTAATCCAACTGAATTTATTGGTGATGTTCGCACCTTAAAACCTAGGTCGAAATGGACCAAGGAAGAGTTAGATTCATATTCTTACAACGGCAAGGGAATTAATGCCATCTTTAATGCCTTATCTCAAACTGAGTTCTCTCATGTCTCAGCATGTGAGACTGCGAAAGAAATCTGGGATGTTCTTCAGGTTACACATGAGGGAACTAACCTCGTGAAGATTCAGAAACTGCAAATGCTTACGAGCAAGTTTGACGCTATCTTGATGGCAGAAAATGAATCTTTCACGGACTACTATACACGATTGCAAGACATCGTAAACTCATGTGCTAACCTGGGAGAGAAGATTCCAGAATTTAAGATTGTAAGAAAGATCTTAAGAACTCTTCCTGAACGATTTCGCCCAAAGGTTACAGCCATTGAAACTATTAAACACCCGGACGAAATACGTGTAGAAGAATTAGTTGGTTCATTACAAACATATGAAATGACGTTTACTACTAACAATTCTTCTGGAAAGGCATCCACTTCTAAGTCTTCAGGTTATGCGTTGAAAACAACTAAGGAAGAAGACGCGGATACATCCTCCTCAGACGATGACGAGAACTCTTCTATGGAGGAATTTGAGAAGCAGCTCGCTCTCTTGACAAGGAAGTTTCGCCGCAACTTTCGAAGGGGTAATTCAAGTAAATCTCCATCCTTCGGAAAGTCGAACAAAGGCAAGGGTACTTCAAGTTACAAGTCAAGAAAGCAAGAGAACTTCTCAAAGGATAAGAAAAGTTCAGAGGGACAACTACAATGCTTCAAATGTCGAGGCTACGGCCACATTGCAACGGAGTGTCCCAACAAGTATCCGGCAAAGAAGAAGGCGATGCAAGTCGTCACTTGGGATGACAACTCAACGTCAAATGAGTCGTCTTCAAGTGATGAAGAAAAGAGCTCCACGGCATTCCACGCGTCCATATCTTCACCCTTCATGTGCTTTATGGCAAGTACGTCCGAGTCATTGTCCAACTCCACTGTTGAAAAGAATGCAACGGACAATGAATCGGATGATTCGGAAGGTGAAGATTTTGCTCTAGCCTACCACAGACTTTTGAGGGATTCAAAGAAAGTGGCTAAGCAAAACAAGAGTTTGAGAGGGAGATTGCATGATCTCGAAGAAGAAGCAAAAAGGGCAACTTCTCTCTCAAACGCTCTTGAAGTGGAAAGGGAAAACCTGATAAAAGCAAATGTTTCCCTTCAAGAGTCCAATGAGCAACTTGAGAAGGAACATACAAATCTGGTGGATAAAGCGAATCACTTCTCAAAGCTCTACAACGAGGCTCGACAGGATAACCTGGAAATGACAAAGACCATTTTCCAACTCAAGGATGACTTACAGCGATTCTCTTCAGGAAGGGGGCACATAAGAAGATATTGCAAGACGGGAGTCAAATGCTCACCTCAAACATCTCTTGCAATGACTACCACAAAGGTGATTCCTCGGAAATCAATTCCAAATCAATTGAAAGAAAAGAACCCTGGTAGTTTACCGCGCAAGACGACTTCATCAAGGAGCAGCAATCGTTTTAACAAGACGCTTTCACCTAGGCATATAACTTAACGACCATTACCGACGCACTCCAAAAAGGTTTGGGTGCGCAAAGGTGAAATCTTTCCTTGTCTTGTTACCAATGTTTCCTTGCATGCATATGATAGTTCGTCTTGGTATCTGGATAGCGGTTGTTCCCGTCACATGACCGGTGACAAAAATAGTTTTCAAAATCTTGAGAAAATCTCCGGTGGACTTGTTGTTTTCGGAGACGGTTGATCTTCCAAAATTGTTGGAAAAGGGACGGTAGCTATTCTAGATGGCCCGATTTTGAAAAACGTCTTATTTGTTGATGGCCTTAAGACTAACCTCATAAGCATAAGTCAACTTTGCGACAATGGTTTTTCAGTTAACTTTTCATCTGTTGAATACGTTGTAACTGATAAGGACCATGTCTTCTTTTTAAAAGGGGTTAGATCTGAAAACAATTGCTATGTTGTTCCTAATAAAATTTTAGAAAAATGTAACCTAGTTTCTTTGAATAATGAAACACTTTGGCATGAAAGGCTAGGTCACATAAATTTTAAGGAACTTGTTAAAATTTCAAACAAGGACGTGGTCAAGGGGGTTCCAAAACTTTTATTTAAACAAAACATTGTGTGTGGTGGTTGCCAAAAGGGAAAACAGTCCAGAACTGCACACAAGAACTTGAACCACGTTGGTACAAAACGGCCTTTGGAACTTTTACACATGGATTTAATAGGGCCAACTCGTCAACCATCTTTGGGAGGTAAATGGTATAATTTCTTGATGATTGATGATTTCTCTCGGTATTCTTGGGTAGCATTTTTAAAAGAGAAAGCTGATACTTTTGATTCTTTTCACGAGATTTGCCTTCGTATTATGATTGAAAAGAATGAAAAGATCATTCGTGTTAGAAGTGATAGAGGTGGAGAATTCATTAATTCTAAATTCATTGACTTTTGTACTTCAAACGGTATTAAGCATGAATTCTCTGCACCCTATACACCTCAACAGAATGGTGTTGTCGAGCGCAAAAACAGGGTTGTACAAGAGATGGCACGTGTTATGCTTCACAGCCGGAATTTACCGCTACATTTTTGGGCTGAAGCTGTGAACACTGCAATCTATGTAATTAATCGAGTTTATTTGCGCCCAGGAACGTTAAATACACCATATGAACTATGGTGTGGTAGAAAACCCAACATCAAATATTTTCGCATCTTCGGGAGTCGGTGTTACATTTTACGTGACCGTGAAAATCTTGGAAAGTTTGACTCACGAAGTGACGAAGGGATTTTCCTGGGGTATTCTACTAATAGTAGAGCATATCGAGTATTTAACTTGGAATCTAAGACGATCGTAGAATCTATAAATGTTAAAGTAGATGAAGCTTTTCACTTTGCATCTAAAAAATCTACCCTCGATATCTCTCTAGATGATGATTCTCCTGCCGTTGCATCTTCTCATAATAATACTTCCAATATTAATGATGCATCTAATGGTTCTTCAAGTTTATCTAATGTGCAGGAATCATCTCATATATCTCCGAGTACTCCGTTTCAACAAACGCTACGAATCTCCAAGGATCATCCGGAATCGAATATTATTGGAGATCCACAAGAAGGAGTTAGAACTCGGAGGCAGTTGGTTTGTGGATTCGCTTGCTACGTATCTTTAATCGAACCAAAGAACATAGATGAAGCTCTTCAGGATGACTACTGGATTAAAGCGATGCAGGAAGAGCTCCATCAATTTGAGCGAAACAAAGTCTGGGAATTAACGAAGCCTCCAAAGCAACATAATGTGATAGGTACCAAATGGATCTTCAAGAACAAGAAAAATGAGGATGGTACTATCATCAGGAACAAGGCACGATTAGTTGCTCAAGGCTACTCTCAAGTAGAAGGTATAGACTTTGATGAAACATTCGCCCCTGTAGCTAGACTCGAGTCCATTCGTATACTATTTGCTATTGCTTGTCATTTTAAAATCAAATTATTTCAAATGGACGTTAAGAGCGCATTTCTAAATGGATTTTTAAATGAGGAAGTTTATGTGGCTCAACCGAAAGGTTTTGTAGACCATAAACAACCTAACCACGTTTTTCGTTTGAAAAAGGCTCTTTACGGTCTGAAACAAGCACCGCGAGCAAGGTACGAAAGGTTGACAAAGCACCTTTTGGAGAAGGGCTACACTCGAGGGGGAGCTGATAGGACTCTCTTTGTGAAGCATTATCAAAGCAATTTCATTGTAGCACAAATCTATGTCGATGACATTGTATTTGGCGCAACAAGAGATAATGATGCTTCTAAATTCGCGGAGACCATGGAAAGCGAATTTGAGATGTCCATGATGGGCGAATTGACTTATTTCCTTGGATTGCAAATTAAACAAAATGATGAAGGTATTCACTTGAGTCAATCCAAGTATGCAATGGAGTTGGTTAAAAAGTTTGATCTTGAAAATTCGAAGGATTTTCCGACTCCAATGGGAACTAGCCACAAGGGGCTTGGAAGTGAATCACAAAGTGAGAATGTAGACGAGAAACTGTATCGAAGTATGATTGGAAGTCTACTTTACCTCACGGCTAGTCGCCCGGATATATCTTTTGGTGTTGGGATCTGCGCGAGATATCAATCTGCACCAAAGGAGGTTCACCTGAAAGCGGTGAAAAGGATCATCCGGTATATCAAAGGATCAATTAATTTCGGAATTTGGTATCCTATGGGAACAAGTTTGGATATTGTTGGATACTCAGATGCCGATTGGGCAGGATCAGTGGATGATCGGAAAAGCATGAGTGGTGCATGCTTCTATCTTGGCCATTGCCTTGTTGCATGGCATAGTAAAAAGCAGAATTGCATAGCACTCTCGACTGCCGAAGCGGAATACATTTCAGCGGGTAGTTGTTCAACCCAACTCATTTGGATGAAAAGTGTGTTGAGCGACTTCCGGATTTCAGCATCTTCGGTAATAATTCTTTGTGACAACACAAGTGCAATTAACATTTCTAAAAACCCTGTGTTGCACTCTAGAACAAAACATATTGAACTTAGATATCATTTTCTTAGAGAGCTAGTTGAATCAAATACTCTTCAACTTTCATATATTCCAACTGAGGATCAATTAGCTGACATTCTAACAAAACCTTTGGATCAAAAACGTTTTATTCATTTGCGAAAAGCAATTGGAATGCTTTCCTTGAAATAAACTTCTTTTTGAAACCTTTGCTTAGGATAGGTTTTGTTTTGTTTTGTTTGTACATAGGACATTAATTGAGCATAGATCATAATTGACTTTAATTGCATCTTTTCGCACATTTAGAAATTTATTATGCTTTTGCCATCATAATATTTCACTGTTGCAAAGATCATTTATGTTAATTAAATCATCTTCTGAGTGATCAAAGTCAATTTCTCTCTCAATGATCTCTTGGTATAGTCATTATCTTATTTGACTGCTTAGTCGAGTATGAAATCGAGATCAATTTTTGGTTGAATACTTTATATCTTAAATAATTGATAGCCAATTGAGGGGGAGTCAAAGAAAAGTAAAATGCTCAAAAGATGTGGAAAGAGTTACATCCCAATGAGGAGTGTGAAAACTACCACCACATGGAGGAAAGAGCTACCACCTCGGTCGTCCGAGTATTGTGTGCAGCTACCACATGTATACCAAGCATGGTTGTTCAAATTTTGATTAAGTAAAATGCATGTTGAAATACTTGACTCCGTCAAATTTCAAGGTTGGTATAAGGTGGGTTTTTAAAGAAAGATGCTCAAAGAGCCACTCTCTTCAACAGATTGTCTAGATACATTATCTACTATATTTGGGATTTCAAACATCTATTGATCTTTGTATTTCATTTTCTTTACTGAATTGATGATTTGATAAAGGCATTACTCATAAGATCAAGTTAGATGTAATTGAAGGTGTTCAACTTTAAGGGATTTAATTTTTGTAAATTCTCGTTTCATTTTTGGATATTATTGATAGATTTGGCATAATCTAATTCTTGTTGTATGAAACGATGATTTTTGTTTAAAGTTGATACACATCTGTGCTTACAATCTTTTTCTGGTTTTTCTTGAATTTCTCTGAAATTTTCTAAAGAAAAAGTTGGAGCCGATCCGGATCGGGCAAGATGATCCGGATCCCGAACGCAGGTATTCTTCTGCGGGCTGACGATCCGGATTGGGCCTGTCGATCCGGATCCCGAACGCAGTTTCTCACTGCGGGTAGCCGATCCGGATCGCAAGCATGGTCTGATCCGGATCGCGGCTAGGGTTTTATAAAGAACAAAAGGGTTTTGATTTTTTTTACTCCAATCTTTTGTTCCAAAGTTTCCAGAGCTTCTCTCTCTAGATTTCACCCTTCTTGGAAGCTTTCAAACTCAAGTTCTTCAAGTCCAAGTAAGTTTTATTGATCAAAATCTCGGTTTTTCACCGTTTTTCTCTATTCCTCCTCAAACGTGATGAATTTCTTGGATCAATTTTGTTTGTGGATGGTTTTTGATCAAATTTCTTTTGAAATAAGAACTCTGGGTAGATTAGTTTTTATTGTATGCTAGGTATTCTCCTGATTAACGGATTTTTAGGCTTCGATTTCTAAAATTTTGGTTTTAGGGCATATAATAAGGATTTTCGAAAATCATGCAATTGATCTATTTTTAAAAGTCCTTTTGCAAAACTAATTTGATTCTTAGTCTCTCTACATGATTATAATTGTTTGGGTATAATTTTTCAAATCTTTGAAAATTAACAATTTTTCGTGTTCCTGAGTTGTTGCTCACAGGATTTTCTTCTCACAAGAAACAAATAGCAATGGTGATCACTTCGATTGTTTTCCTACTTGCTGCTATGGTACATACGAGAGACACTGCCAAGAGGGCTAAAAAGGATGAAGTCAATTGGGATGAGTTATCAGATGATGAAACACATCCTGGAGAATCGCCACAGAAAACCTCTGTTGCATCGAAAGGGAAAGCCCATGCAGAGACATCAAAGGAAAAGGCTCCGCTCACTGCTGCGGAAAAAGGAAAAGCACCAATGACCTCTTCATCCATTTTCTTAAAAAGAAAAAGACTTGCTCGACGACCTGGACGAGCTTGAGGTATTGAAATAAATGAACCATGTCAAGAGAACCCAAGGAATATCTCTCAAATTGACACTGAATCAGAAGACGAAGAAGATTGGGACACATTTCTTGACGAAGTACAACAAGGTATTGATGAAGAAAATAAGGTTTACCTAAAGAAAAAGAAGCTACTGAAGTCTTCCTCAATACTTAAGCAACAAGCAAAGAAAAAGACTGTGCCAAGCAATGAACCTCTTGACAATTCACCTTCTTTGCCAAGACGATCCCCTCGGAATGAAGGTCAGACTGCTCCGTCAATCGTCACACAACGTTCTTCAACTTCCAGAAGAACTGACCAAAAGGGAAACTTAGAGTCTTCCATAAAACAAGAACAAGATAAAATGGCTCTAGAACTCAGAATGATGTCCAAGGACATACATCAGATGAAGCAAGAGTGTTCTACGATTTCGGGAATGCTTAAAGGAATTTTGAAAAAGCTGGGTTGCACGAGCTCTGAAGACTCCGCCTCGGTTGACTCAGATTCAGATGCCTAACAATTCTCTTATGCAGGAACTTTAGATTTTTAATCTTTTCTTGTGCAGGTTTTTCAGTTTTTAGGACTTACTCTTAGTTCTAGTTCTTACTTTTAGGAACAAATTTTTGAAACTTCTTGACTCTCCTTAAATTTTTGTAATTATGGCTTTGTTTGTGACAAAAAGGGGGAGAGAGTTTAGAGAGAACTTGAATAATGATGATGTGAATATCGAACTTGAACAATGATGATGTGAATGTGTGAACATCGAGGTAAGTATAACCTCAACTTAAAAGGTAAGTAGAACTTCAGCTTTTGGTTTTCATTTGTTTGAATGCATGCCTCGACTAACTATTCATCTAACTATTTGGGCATGTAATATAACTAACAAGTTGATGTTCACTTTGTGACATTTGGTTTTTGATTGCATAGAAGATATGTTGGTTTTTGACTATGATTCTCTTACATATCTGAATTCTCAAATGTCATGATGATCAGATAAACTCTATCTCTGTACTAGGTTTTGAATGCTAAATATTCTTGAGGTATCTAACGATCTCTTTTTGTCAAGAATGATTTCTTTGTGCAGAGAGTACAGATGTCTAAGTCTAGAGTCTGTTTTAGGAGTTTATCTCATGTTTTTAAATTTTTGGATCTCCATTGTAAATTTTTGTTGTATGGTGATAGCAACAAAAATATCTTTTTGAATTTTCTTTAGTGGATCTGTGTTTGTCACGAAACCGCCAAAGGGGGAGATTGTTACGGAATTTGAGTTGCCGTAGTTTCGTGAAAGTTTCAAGTCTTGAAGATTGAAGGTGAAGAAAGTTGGATCATTTAACTCAATCTCAAGAAAGAAGAATTCAAAAGGATCAGGTATGTTTAACTAAAGATTTTGTGTGATCCGAATACTTCTTGTAGTGTAGAAACACTTGGAAGAATCTTTCATTGCATAAAAATCAAAAACTGGACTTGGGACATGTTCAGGATCCGGATCAGGTTGTTCAATCCGGATCCCGAAGGTGGTTCGTTCATACACCAGTTCAATCCGGATCGTAGCCTCTCTTGATCCGGATCCCGAACACTGAGTTTACCATCTTCCTTGAACGATCCGGATCAGGCTTCGCAATCCGGATCCCGAACGTTGATGTTTGGTGAACTGTATGAACGATCCGGATCAAGCACTTCGATCCGGATCCCGAACCTTCGTTTTTCTGGAACTACCTGACTCGTTACGACGATCCGGATCACAGCTAATCCGATCCGGATCGCCATCCGTAAAATTTCCAGAAATGGTAGGTTTTTGATTCTTATCTCCTTCCTAGGGTTTCTAACCTATAAATAGACCCTATGGCTCTTGTTCTAGGGTTAATCCAAAAAGAAGGAAAATAGCCGTCATATTCATATCTTATTTTATACGGCTCTAGATCCACATATAGAGAAGAAAGGAAATCATTAGAGAATACTCTATGTTTCTTCATCTATATTGATTTGTTTGATTCTAGGTTTTCATACTCACATCTTGAGTTGAATCAAACTAATGAATACTTAGATGGTATTTCCGATCTATCTTGATCTAAGTATTCGGCGGATCATCACCACCAAAAACAACGATTTACCCCAAAAATCGGCGCGTGGATTCGCGTGTCCTTGTGGATTCAAGGTTCAACCGCTCTCGTGGATTCGGAGCGAGGCACGTTCGTGGATTCGAAGGGTGCTATTGGGTGAAGACCGTGGACTCGGTCGGACGTCGTGGATTCGACGTTGGACGCCGTGGATTCGGCGTTGGGCGCAGATCGTGGATTCGAGAAGCGTCGCGGAGCGAGCGGAGAAGATCCTCTAGGAGCGTATGGAAAAGGTTGAGTCGTAAGTGTGTACGGTAAATCACCTTGTACGTGTTTTAATTCTAGTGGATTTCTGCCGTGTTATCGGTCCCGTGGTTTTTTACTCCGGTGATGGAGTTTTCCACGTAAAAATCTTGCGAGTTATTTTTATTTCCGCATTGGGTTTTTATCGCAACGATTTTTGAGTGTTTATACGTTTACACCTATTCACCCCCCTCTAGGTGTTTTTTCCCCTATTTAGATCCTTATTACATATAACCCAACAGAGAGGAAGAGATCAATCGGTTCAGATCGGAATTCCAACAGTTGGATGAAGCTTGAGCACAGATCTGGCCGAAAGTGGACTTCCGGAAGATGTTGCTCCCGCCGGCGACAGGGATGGCGGCGGTGGCCCAGGCTTCACTGGTAGGATCGTCTCAATGTCAGGAATCTTATTCATGGTCACTTGGTCCAAATAAAAATAATAAGTTCCAACAACTCACCTCGCCGGAGAAGATGAAGGAGAAGATGGTGGCCTCGGCGGCGCGCGGCGGCGCCAGGCGTCGGGGCTCCTCGATCTGCTTCCCCGGAGGCCGAGGATGCTCTCAGATGCACTTTGGAGAGATCTCGTGCCTCCCTATTGCTTCCTTCTCCACCAACCTGAAAGCAAGGCAAGATCTTGCTTTTCTCCTTGCTTTTCCGGCGAGGGGAGGTGGCGGCCGGCGGCGCTGCGGGTGCAGCTGTTGGAGCAGGAGTAGGGGGAGTCTCGAAGCCTTCTCTGGCGCGGCTGGGGGCGATGGATCCGAGGCTAGGGCACCTCGGGTCTAAAGGTATGCATTGGCACAACATGCCAATAAATCCCTCATCTATCACTATCTAGAGTCAGGTCCACTCGCAGGGACTTCATCTCACACAAAGGCCCCTCTCCAAAGAATCCCATTGGATTCCGCACATAAAATGCGGGGACTTATGCAAAAACACCGTTTTTTGCCGCTTTACACGCTTTTCGAGGCCAACGGGTCGTAAAACTGAACAACGGATACCACCACGACATCCGACTCGACGAGATCTACAAGGTAGTGATTTTGGTTTGTCGCATTCGATCCCCTATAATTTTAAAATCCATCATATACGGTAAAATAAACAGTTCTGCACGCTTTACGATGCTTTCGGCTTGTCAAACGAAAATTTGGTCAATGCCACTGCGCTCAGAACGATGACGCCATTCAAATCGACTACCTGGATCGTCGGATTCGGACTCCAGACAGTCGTTCGGCCGACGTTGGCTAGCGAGGAAAATAAATCAGGGAGTTACTATTCATTTCACTATTCACTTAAGTCGCGGGTCCCACTAGTTTCCTTGCTAAGTTCAGGACGATCCGACCGTCGGATCGACAAACGGTCTATACCATTTTCACTCGATTCGATGAGACGGTCGCACTGGAGACCTCGGATTTTCAGATCAGACTCGGATCGAAAAGACGGAATTTGTGCTTCGGAAACTGTGCCACTCGCACACCGGTATACACACCACTAAGGTTAATTTTGTTTCCTCGCACACATTCACACCTGAAAATCACCCTTTACACAAACTCAAGTTTCTCAAGTGTTACATGTGGCCACAAAGTTTAAAGAATTAAACAGATAGCAAAGTAAATTAACTTAGAGTCAAACTCTAAGGATGAGTATATGAGATCACAAAGTCAAAAAGCTAAATGATACAACCCTAGAGTGGGTCATAGGGTGTCTGGGCAAATGGACAATTACTTTAACTTCAATTAGAGTTAAATGAATGAAAGAGAAATGATAAGAGTCCAAGAGACTCTCTAGTTATCCTTTTGGCGAGACCTAGGATAAGAGGTAAATTGTTGTAAAAGGCAAAGTTAAAAACCAAGCTAAAAGTGGCTAAAAAGCATAAAGAGAATGTAAATGGCGCCTTCGAATTTGAGACTCGTCATTTGTGGAGCAAGACTCCCTGGGCAGTGACCCGTCGGGCGAGGTACTTTCGAAAGGCTAAAAGTGAAAGTAAAGAGCTAAATGCTTAAAGGAAAGAGAAAGAGATTGCCAGTGGCAAAGGGAGCTATAAGCTCGAATAAGAAAGTAAAGCAAGTGCTTAAGAGCAAAGAGGCTAAGTGCTAAAGTAAAAAGTAAAAGAAATGAAAGAAAAGATAAAGATAAAATGGGCGTACCTTTGGGGGTGAAACGTAGCCCTTGTTGGAGTTATGGGTAGTGTCCCTCTCCCGGGCAGTGACCCGTCTGGCACGTTTCTCCCATAGGACGGGGTAACACTTGCGGGTGTTATCGGCAACCTTAGAAATCTTGTCTTGTGGTAGCATGACTACTGGGCTGGGGCCCGTTGGACAAGAATTTCTGAGGGTTAACTTGAACTAAAGCACCAGAATGTAAAAAATAAAAAGAAAATAGAGTGGCCAAGGTGGCCGGATTAGTTTAACCCTGTATACAGCGGCATAGTGGCCGAGTTGTTGCATAGTAGCCTGGTATGGCTGGACAGAGTAATGTTGGGTCGATGAGTATACACAGATAGTGTAGTGACCTATTATATGCATATCAGCATTTTAATATTGAGGTTTATATTTCCTAGCACTCTATTATTATTGCTTCCATTGGACCAAGCGGTGTAGGACACTTTTTCTCGGTGGTTGAACCCACTGGGAACTTTAAGTAGTTCTCACACCCTCGGGTGACCATTTTTCTAGGTTCAGATACAGTCGGCGAGGCATGCGACAGGGGCAAGGGCCCAGCAGCATAGAGACCTAGAGGGTCTAGCAAAGGTACCCTTTTTATATTTCTTGAGTGAACTTTGTATGGTGAGGAAAAGATGTAAAGATTGTAATATTATTTAAATTAAAAGTTGAGAGATGGAAATGTAATAAAGTTTATTTATGGTTCACTCTTGTATGCTTTCATTTCCGCTTAAACTATTTGTTTATTGAATGAAAGTTTTAAATTAGTAGTGATTTTTAGTACTCTGATATTGAGCTTCCGCATACACTTGATGTATTGTTTGGATGTTACCGTTCCTTTCGGGTAGTGAAAGGTCATACTCGATTGGCGGGTCTGTTAGCGTGCCCGAATTGTACAAATTGGCGGTCTCGGGGCGTAACAGCAGCGGTCTACCGCTGCGGCGTGTGCCCGGTCTGCGACACGCCGCCACTGTAGCCGTGAGCCCGGTCCACGACTCTGGCTATGCCCCAGCGGTCCACCGTGCCGTGCTCCCGGTCTGCGTCGCCGCCGCCTTTTGTCGTGGACCCGGTCCACGCCTGGACCCGTGCACCAGCCCCCAGCCTGAGAGTCCGGAAGCTCCGTTTTTGGCCCGTTTCGCCCCGTTTTGAGTGTTTTTTACCACGACGATGTTTTTAACAACGATTCTTAATGTAGTTTTTTCGGGCACAAGGTGGGGGTGTTTTAGTAGGAGCTTCCGCACATCTTCTTCTTCGTGTTTGAGGTGGGTACCCCTTTTCTGTCATCTTGGAGGATTGAGGCCAGTTGTATTATGTAAGAGTAAGGTAGATACTAATATGAAATATTGACTAACCCCTTCTATGCACGAGTTTTCTCTGTTACTATTATCTGTGCGACTGCACGTCGCGGTGCTCTATATTGCACATTGATTAAGCTCGTGGCTGTTTACACGCACACCAGCGGTTTGGCCACCGCAATGGTGTATTTTTTCGGAAAGATGGCACGTTGGCCCGTGTACCCCACAAGGTGAGGCGAGTTGGGGACCCCTCAAGGTGAGGCGACTGCAACTTAGGCAGTAGAGGGGTTAAAAGCACCAAGGCGCGAGCGGAGTAGATCTGGGGTAGGTGCCCGAATCGAGACGGATCTGGGGTAGGTGCCCGGGGTGAGACGGATCTGGGGTAGGTGCCCTGCTTGACCATACAAGGGGAGTGGCGCTAATTGCGCAACAAGAAACAAGGGGGAATGCTCTGGTTTTTCGGTTTGCATTACTTTCAGTCGTCCTTTTTTATAAATTCATACGGTTTTATTGTTCCTTACTCTTTGTGTCACTGACGCCCCGCTCTGTGACAGGTTCGGTCAGGGGCGGGATCTGGGACGTCGGCGAGGCAGCGAATTAAAGATTTTAGTCATCTTCTCCGTTTGCACCATTTAAGTTATTTTACTTTTATGCTTGTTTTCCTTTGTTAGCAAGTGCTGTGGTGCAATATTTATTTGTGGATGTTGGAGTTCTGTGATGTAATACCTCGACCCTCCCGCCTTCTATCTTGGTTCTATTTTAATTCAGTCGATAGTGTCGGGTTATACTATATGGATCTAAATAGGGGAAAAAACACCTAGAGGGGGGTGAATAGGTGTAAACAGTAAACACTCAAAAATCTTTGCGCAATAAAGCCCAATGCGGAAATGAAAAATAACACGCAAGATTTTTACGTGGAAAACTCCAAAACCAGGAGTAAAAAACCACGGGACCGATAACACGGCGAAATCCACTAGAATTATAACACGTACAAGGTGATGTAATGCACTCACTCACGACACAACCTTTTCCATACGCTCCTAGTAGATCTTCTCCGCTCGCTCCGCAACGCTCCTCGAATCCACGATTTGCGTCCAACGCCGAATCCACAGCGTCCAACGTCGAGTCCACGACGTCTGACCGAATCCACGGTCTTCACCCAGTAGCACGTCTCGAATCCACGAACGTTCATCGCTCCGAATCCACGAGAGCGGTGGCATCTTGAATCCACCAGGCCACGCGAGTCCACGCGCCGATTTTGGGAAAATCGTTGTTTTTGGGTGGTGATGATCCGCCGAATACTTAGATTAAAAATAGATCGGAAATACCATCTAAGTATTCATTAATTTGATTCTACTCAAAATCTGAGTTTGAAAAACCTAGAATCAAATTAATCAATATAGATGAAAAACATAGATTTAATCTAGTTATTTCCTTTCTTCTCGATATGTGGATTTTTCTCTTTTTGACCGTATTTTGAATTACCCTAAAAATGAATCGTAGGGTCAATTTATAGGTTAGAAACCATTGGAAGAAGATAAGAATCAAAAACTAACCTTATCTGAAATTTTTCAGGACGACCGTCCGGACTGGAATTTTGGCGGTCCGGACTGTCGTGGCTAAACAGACAATTTCCAGAAAAACATAACTTCGGGGTCCGGACTGAAATAACCACGGTCCGGACTGTTCATGCAATTCCTACAGAATTCACGTTCGGGGTCCGGACTGAAGTAACCCCGATCCGGACTGGAATTGCGCATGAACTACCCTATGTTCGGGGTCGGACTGTAGTGCCTGATCCGGATCCTGAACATGTAATATGTTCAGTTTTTGATTTTTATGCAATTAAAAATTCATCCAAGTGTTTCTACACTATAAGAAGTATTCGGATCACCAGAAATATTTAGTTAAACGTACCTGATCCTTTTGAATTCTTCTTTCTTGAGATTGAGGTATATGATCCAAAATTCTTCATCTTCAATCTTCAAGACTTAACCATTTTCACGAAATACGCCAACACAAATTCCTTAACAATCTCCCCCTTTGGCGGTTTCGTGACAAAACACAAATCCACTCAAGAAAATTCAAAAAGGTATTTTTGTTGCTATCACCATACAACAAAAATTTACATTGGAGATCCAAATAAAGATAAATACATGAGATAAACTCCTAAAAACAGACTCTAGACTTAGACATCTATACTCTCTGCGAAAAGAAAATCATTCTTGACAAACGAGATCGTTAGATACCTCAAGAATTTTAGCATTTAAAAACCAAACACAGAGATAGAGTTTATACTCACCATGACATTTATGAATTCAGATATGTAATAAGATCACAATCAAAAACGACATATCTTCTAAACATTAAAAATCCAAATGTCACAGAATTGTTAGTCAACAACAACAACTTGTTAGTTATATTACATGCCCAAATAGTTAGTCGAATAGTTAGTCGAGGCATGCATCAAACACAATACAAAACCACAGTAAAGTTGAAGCTGTACTTACCTTCATAGTTCAAAGTTCATAGTTTTCAAAGTGCATAACCATTAGTCGATCATTGTTCGTTCTCTCTCCCCCTTTTTGTCACAAAATCAAGCCAAAATTACAAAACAAAAGGAGGGTTAAAAGTTCAAAACAAGAAAATGGGAGAACTAAACTAAAAAAAAAATTGAGAAACCTGCAAAACAAAATTAAAAGGTAAGAACAAAATCAATCATCGGACTCTGAATCCTTAGAGGTACTACAGCCCATTTTCGAGAACATCTTTTTCATCAACTTTTTCATCGAAGAGAACTTCTTAGTTAAGGTGATCTGGGCTGCTGTAATGAGTTCAAGTTCATCTGAAATTCTCTTCTGCTCCTTCAAAATTTGTTCTTGCTCAAAGGATAGGCGTTGTTGTTCCTTATAAATGGATGTCACTGATGCTTCATCCTCTGGTGCGGGTGCTGGCCGTGACGGTGATGCGGAAGTACCGACGCAGGGTTTTGTTCCGCATGGAGGAGTCGGAGTGACATGAGGCAGCTTATGAAGGGACTTAACAATGGTGGACTCATTGATCATGCCTAAACAGTGTTGATAAGTTGTCGAACTGATATCAACCTGAAATTTCTTTAAAATCCTCATAATGATTAATGGAAAAGGAAGTCTTTCGGTAGGATGAGGATGCTCAACGTATCTTATCATCCTATATCAAATAATATATGGAATATTCATATTTAATCCCATTGCCTCTGATGGATGTCCTAGGAGATATAAAAACAACATTCGATCCCATCTCAAAACCTTCGTTTGCATGTTTGGAAGAATATTGTAACAGGTGATGGAGTTTAGGAACCGGTACTCAAGACGGAGTTGTTTGGACTTGACATATTTCTCCGTTGACTGAGTGCCTTCCAAACATATTTCCCTTATAACCGTTTGCCACATTGTGTTCGTCAAACTCTTTCCAGTCAAGTAGTTAATTCCTGACCTGCTAGCTTGCATCCCTAAGACCTCCCCAATTAGTTGTGGAGATATTTTAAGCCTTGCTCCTTGAATGTTTGTATAAAACTGCATAGAACCGTCTTCATTCTCCTGAAGGTGTCGTGCGTTTGTGTAGAAGGTCCTCACTCGATGCAAACAATAACCAAGCATTTCTGGGAATCTGCATACTTGAAGAAGGTTGGCTTGTTCAATTAACTTACCAAACTCCAGGGAGTGGTCTCGAAGAGCACCAACGTTAACATGCCTTTCGCCGATGCATTCTCTGTTCTCAAACGCCCTTAGACGGTCTGTATTAACAGAGACTTGTTCCTCACGAGGTGGAGAATCAGGAGCTATTGGTTCATTAATTTCAACCCCTCGTGCTCGTCCAAACCGTCGAGCCAGTCTTTTTCTTTTCATCGAGATAGATGATGATGTTATTGGTGCTTTACCTTTATCCACAGCAGTCTTTCCTTTTGGTGAATCAGGGGTCTTTTGCGTCGACTTAATAGGCGTTGTTTCATCGTCCATCAATTCGTCCCAGTTCACCTCTTCCTTTTCAGATTCAGTCTCTGAGTCGTTAACAAGAACACACTCCCCTTTTCGAAGAGTTTTCTTTGCTCTTTTCAATTTATTCGTCGCCCTAGTGTGAACCATAGCAGTTAGAAGAAAGATTATCCAGGTGATCACCATCTCTGCTATCTTTTGTGAAGAAGAGAATCCTGTGAGCAACAACTCAAGAACACGAAAAAATCGTTAATTTTCAAAAATTTGAAAAATTGTACCCAAACAATCATTATCGTGTAGAGAGACTAGGAATCAAATTTGTTTTGCAAAAAGAATTTTAAAAATAGATCAATTCCAAGATTTTCAAAAATTCTCATTATATGCCCTAAAACCGAATTTTTAGAAATCGAAGCCTAAAAATTCGTTAATCAAGAGAAAACCTAGCATATAATCAAAACTAATCCACTCAGAGTTCTTATTTAAGAAGAAATTTGATCAAAAACCAACCTCCAACGAAAAAGATACAAATTTTTCTTCACGTTTTGAGCAAAAATATAAAAACAGTGAAAAACCAAGGTTTTGAACAAGAAAACTCACTTTGAATCGAAGAACCTGAGTTGGAAAGGCTCCAAATTGGTTGCTTTCTAGAGAGAGAAGCTCTGGAGACTTAGGAACAAAAGATTGTAGTAAAAAAAAATCAAAACCCTTTTGTTCTATATAAAACCCTAGCCACGGTCCGGACTGCCTCAAGAATCCAGTCCGGATCGGCTACCCGCAGGAATTCCTGCGTTCGGGATCCAGATCGGATTGTCCAGTCCGGATCGGCTCCAAACTTTTTCTTCAGAAAAATTCTGAAAAATTCTAGAAAATCCAGAAAAAGATTGTAAGCACTTCTATGTATCAACTTTAAATGAAAATCATCGTTTCATGTCAAGAGAAATAGATTATGCTAAATCTATCAATAATATCCAAATAATGAAACAGAAATTTATAAAAATTAAATCCCTTAAAGTTGAGCAAGTTCAATTACATCTATCACGATCTTATGAGTAATGCCTTTATCAAATCATCAATTTGGTAAAGAAAATGAAATACCAAGATCAATAGATGTTTGAAATCCCAGATAAGTTAGATAATATATCTAGTCAATTTATTGTAAGGAGTGGCTCTATGAGCATCTTTCAATAAAATCCCCACCTTATACCAACCTTGGAATTTGACAGGGTCAAGTATTCCAAAAAGCATTTTATCTAATCAACTTGAAAAACCATGCTTGGTATACATGTGGTAGCTGCACACAGTACTCGGACGACCGAGGTGGTAGCTCTTTCCTCCATGTGGTGGTAGTTTTCACACTCCTCATTGGGATGTAACTCTTTCCACATCTTTTGAGCATAATAATTTTCATTAACTCCCCCTCAATTGGCTATCAATTATTTAAAATATAAAGTATTCAACCAAAAATTGATCTCGATTTCATACTCGACTCAATTATCAAATAAGATAAAAACTAAACCAACAGATCATTTGAGAGAGAAATTGACTTTGATCAAAATAAAGATGACTTAATTGACATAAATGATCATTGCATCAAATGAATTATTATGATATCCAAAGCATAATAAATTTCTAATTATATGAAAGGATGCAATTAAAGTCAATATAACTAATGCTCAATAAATATTCTATGTACAAACATAGATAATGAACAAAAACACAAAACAAAACCTAACCTAAGCAATGATTTCAAAAAGGAATTATTTCAAGGAAAGCATTCCAATTGCCTTACGCAAATGAATAAATCGTTTTTGATCCAAAGGTTTTGTTAAGATGTCAGCTAATTGATTTTCAGTTGAAATGTAGGAAAGTTGAAGAATATTTGATTCAACTGGCTCTCTTAGAAAATGATATCTAAGTTCAATGTGTTTTGTTCTTGAGTGCAATACAGGATTTTTGGAAATATTTATAGCACTTGTGTTGTCACAAAGAATTGTTACCGAAGTTGCTGAAATCCGGAAGTCGCTCAACACACTTTTCATCCAAATGAGTTGGGTTGAACAACTACCCACTGAAATATATTCCGCTTCGGCAGTCGAGAGTGCAATGCAGTTTTGCTTTTTACTATGCCATGCAACAAGGCAATGGCCAAGATAAAAACATGCACCACTCGTACTCTTCCGATCATCCACAGATCCTGCCCAATCGGTATCTGAATATCCTATAATGTCAAGCGTTGTTCCCATAGGATACCAAATTCCGAAATTCAAAGTTCCTTTGATGTACCGGATGATCCTTTTCACCGCTTTTAGGTGAACCTCCTTTGGTGCTGATTGATATCTCGCGCAAATCCCAACACTAAAGGATATATCCGGGCGACTAGCCGTGAGATAGAGTAGACTTCCTATCATGCTGCGATAAAGCTTCTCGTCTACACTCTCACTAAGAGATTCACTTCCTAATCCCTTATTGCTAGTTCCCATAGGAGTCGGAAAATCTTTGGAGTTTTCTAAATCGAATTTCTTCACCAACTCCCTTGCATACTTGGATTGACACAAATGGATGCCTTCATCATTTTGTTTCACTTGCAATCCAAGAAAGTATGTCAGTTCGCCCATCATTGACATCTCAAATTCGCTTTCCATGGTTTCTGCGAATTTAGAAGCATCATTATCTCTTTTTGCCCCAAATACAATGTCATCGACATAGATTTGTGCCATAATGAAGTTATTCTGATAATGCTTCACAAAGAGAGTCCGGTCTGCTCCCCCTCGAGTATAGCCCTTTTCTAATAGGTGCTTTGTCAACCTTTCGTACCACGCTCGCGGTGCATGTTTTAGACCGTAAAGAGCCTTTTTCAAACGAAAAACATGGTTAGGTTATTTACAGTCTACAAAACCTTTCGGTTGAGCCACATAAACTTCCTCGTTTAAAAACCCATTTAAAAACGCGCTCTTAACGTCCATTTGAAAAAGAGTTTGATTTTAAAATGACAAGCAATAGCGAATAAAATACGAATTGACTCGAGTCTAGCTACCGGGGCGAACGTTTCATCAAAGTCTATTCCTTCAATTTGTGAATAGCCCTGAGCAACTAGGCCTGCTTTGTTCCTGATGATGGTACCATCCTCGTTTTTCTTATTCTTGAAAATCCATTTAGTACCAATCACGTTGTGTTGCTTCGGAGGCTTCGTTAATTCCCAGACTTTGTTTCGTTCGAACTGATGGAGCTCTTCCTGCATTGCTTCAATCCAGTAGTCATCCTGAAGAGCTTCATCGATGTTCTTTGGTTCTATCATGGAGACGTAACATGCGACTCCACAAACCAACTGTCTCCGAGTCCTGACTCCTTCTTGTGGGTCTCCAATAATGTTAGATTCCGGATGATCCTTGGAGATGCGTAACGTTTGTGGTAACGGAGTACTCGGAGGTACATGTGATGATTCCTGCACATCAGATAAACTTGAAGAACCATTAGATGCATCAATATTATCGGAAGAATTATTATGAGAAGATGCATTTACAAGAGAATCATCATCTAGAGACATATCAGGGGTAGATTTATCAGATGCAAAGTGAAAAACTTCATCTACTTTAACATTTATAGATTCTACCATCGTTTTAGATTCCAAGTTAAATACCCGATATGCTCTACTGTTTGTAGAATAACCCATGAAAATCCCTTCGTCACTTCGAGAGTCAAATTTTCCAAGATTTTCGCGGTCACGTAAAATGTAACAACGACTCCCAAAGATACGAAAATATTTGATATTTGGTTTTCTACAAAACCACAGCTCATATTGTGTATTTAAAGTTCCCGGGCGCAAATACACTCGATTAATTACATAGACGGCGGTGTTCACAGCTTCAGCCCAAAAATATAACGGTAAATTCCGGCTATGAAGCATCACACGCGCCATCTCTTGAACAACCCTGTTTTTGCGCTCAACAACACCATTCTGCTGAGGTGTATAGGGTGCTGAGAATTCATGTTTTATGCCGTTGGAAGTGCAAAAATCAATGAATTTAGAATTAATGAATTCTCCACCTCTATCACTTCGAACACGAACGATCTTTTCATTTCTTTCAATCATAATACGATGACAAACCACATGAAAAGAGTCGAAAGTATCCGCTTTCTCTTTTAAAAATGTTACCCATGAATATCTAGAGAAATCATCAACCAAAAGAAAAATATACCATTTACCTCCCAAAGATGGTTGACGAGTCGGCCCCATTAAGTCCATGTGCAATAGTTCTAAGGGCCGTTTGGTACCAACGTGGTTCAAGTTCTTGTGTGCAGCCCTTGATTGTTTTCCCTTTTGACAACCTCCACACACAATGTTTTCTTTAAATAAAAGTTTAGGAACCCCCTTAACCACGTCTTTATTTGAAATCCTTGCTAGTTCTTTAAAATTAATGTGACCTAGTCTTTCATGCCAAAGAGTTTCATTATCCAAAGAAACTAGGTTACATTTTTCAGAAATTTTGTTTGAAACAACATAGCAATTATTTTCTGACCTAACCCCTTTCAAAAAGAATACATGGTGCTTATCAGTTACAATACATTCTGTTGAAGAAAAATTAACTGAGAAACCATTGTCACAAAGTTGACTTATACTAATGAGGTTAGTCTTTAGGCCTTCAACAAATAAGACATTGTTCAAAACCGGGCCTTCTGGAATAGCGATTATTCCCTTTCCAACAATTTTGGAAGAACGACCGTCTCCGAAAACAACATGTCCTCCGGAGATTTTCTCTAAATTTTGAAAGCAGTTTTTGTCACCGGTCATGTGACGGGAACATCCACTATCCAGATACCAAGACGAGTTGTCATAAGCATGTAAAGAAGTATGAACAACAAGTCAAGGGAAGATTTCACCTTTGCGCACCCAAACCTTTTTGGACTACGTCGGCAATGTTCGTGAAGTTATTCTCCTTGGTGAAAGCGTCTTTTTTGATTTATTGCTTGACATCGTCTTGCGAGGTGAACTACCAAGGCTCTTTTCCTTTGAAAAATTTTCCTTTGTTTTCCGGGGAATCACCTTTTTGGTAGTTGTTGCAAGAGGCGCTTGAGTTGATCGTTTTGCTCCCATCTTGCAATTTCTTCTAATGTGCCCTGCAAAACCACAACGAAAACATACCTTTGTTCTTGACGATCCCGAAGAGGGTGAGGTAGGGTTGTTGTCGTTGTATGCTGTAAATTCCGTCGTCGGAGGAGGAGATACCGACTGGGGCACAAAAACTGTTCCACTCGAACTAGGACTGTCTCCAGTTTGAGTGTATCCGAGGCCAAATCGGTTTGTTTGACCAAGACCAAGCATCTTATCCAACTTACTCCTTCTAGAAGAAAATCTCTTTAAATCATTTTTAAGTTGGAAAATGGTCTTCGTCATCTCTATTTTTTCCTGTCGAGCCTCGGTGTAGTATGCCGATTTTCAGTTTGAGCTTACCGACTCTGCTGATGGGCTTTTCGGGTGGGAAAAGCCGTGAGCATGTGTATTTTCAGATTACAGCGGAGCTCGGGAGGTTCCGGACTGCGGCGGAGGGCCCGAAGCCAAAAAGTGAGTTATGGTTGGCTTTTTTGGATTATTTTATTCTTTTTTAAAAGGTGGGCTTTTTTGGTTGGTGCTGCAGGTTTGTGAGTGGCTGTGGAATTGGGTGTTGGCAGACGTGTGGTGAGGGCTTAATTAAGGTAGGTGTAAAACTTAATTAACCTTTTGGTTTTCTTTTGGTCAAGGGTAAATCTTTTAAAACCTTAATTAAGCTTATTTTGGTGGCCTCTCTTTTTTATAAAAGCCACCTCACCACCTTCTTCTCCAAGGAAATGAAAGCACTGTTGGTCTTGTGTGTAGCAGAGGAAAGAAGAGAGAAGAGAAGAGAAGGATAAAGAGAGTGGTTTTCTTGTGCGTTTTTCTCCGCGGCGACGAGCGCGTGGAGCTGAGCGAGGGCGCCGCGAGCCTCGTCGAGGTTGGTGTTTAATAATTTATTTTTTTTTGCGAGCTTGGGTTTTTCGTAGACTTCTTTTCTTTTCCTTTCTTTTTCCTGTTGTTGTTGCCTTGCGGACTGTTTGTCCGGGGCATGGGCGCAGCTAATTAAGCTTTTGGTTTTCTTTTGGTTAAGGGTAAATCTTTTAAAACCTTAATTAAGCTTATTTTGGTGGCCTCTCTTTTTTATAAAAGCCACCTCACCACCTTCTTCTCCAAGGAAATGAAAGCACTGTTGGTCTTGTGTGTAGCAGAGGAAAGAAAAGAGAAGAGAAGAGAAGGAGAAAGAGAGTGGTTTTCTTGTGCGTTTTTCTCCGCGGCGACGAGCGCGTGGAGCTGAGCGGCGTCTATTCCAGGCTTGGCTCGTGCGGAGTCTTCAGACCGAGGTAAGGGCGTAGCCGTCTAGTTCCTACCCGAGTCTGTCGAGTCAGAGGTAGAGTGACCTGTACCTTTTTGGTTTCCACTTTTGTACTAGACAGTGATGTTGTACTTATGTCTCGTGAGATAGTGGATCTTTGTACTTGGACTTTTATTTACTTAGTGCTTCAGTTGTTCTGTTCCTTTTCAGCTCTGATACTTGTATAGCTATAGATCTCTCTTTTGCAGGTTAGACGCTTCGTCTGTACGGCAGTCTCCGTACAGACGGCGGATCTGTTGGCGAGCCCGGGTCGCAGTTCGACCCCGGGGCGTGACACTCGGAGTAGAGCTTCAAGAAGTAACCAGCTTTATCAACCATTTTTACATGTTCCTTCTCGAAATGCTCATTTTTCTCTTGAAGTGAAACATTTGCTTTTATCAGGTAATCCCTCTCCACTTCAAGACCGGTTGAGAGAGAAGTTGCCCTTTTTACTTCTTCTTCGAGATCCTGCAATCTCCCTCTCAACCCCTTATTTTGCTTAGCCAGTTTCTTTGAATCCCTCAAAAGTTTATGGTAGGCTAAAACAAAATCTTCACCTTCAGAGTTACTCGATTCGTCGTCCGTTGCAATCTTTTCAACTTGGGAGGAGTTGGACAATGAATCGGATGTACTTGCCATTAAGCACATGAAGGGTGAAGATGTGGACGCGTGGAATGCCGTTGCGTTATTCTCTTCATCACTGGAAGATGACTCATTTGACGATGAGGTGTCATCCCAAGTGACGGCTTGCATCGCTTTCTTCTTTGACGGATTCTTATTGGGACACTCCGTTGAGACGTGGCCGTATCCTCGGCACTTAAAGCATTGGACTTGTCCCTCCGAGCTTTTCTTATCCTTAGAAAAACTCTCTTGCTTTCTTGATTTAAAGTTAGAAGAACCTTTGCCTTTCTTCGACTTTACGAGGGATGAAGTTTTACTTGAATTATCCCTTCGAAAGTTTCGGCGAAATTTTCTTGTCAAGAGAGCAAGTTGCTTCTCAAAGTCGTCCATAGATAGGTTCTCGTCATCGTCTGAGGACGATGAATCCGCGTCTTCTTCTTTTGTTGTTTTCAACGCATAACCTGAAGACTTAGAAGAGGATGCCTTTCCCGAAGAATAGTGTGATAACCGCGGATTTATTTTTACCTTTCTGGGTTTTTCCGTTGAATTTATTGAACCGTTCTGTTGACCATAGGGTCCGAGGGTAACTTTGTACTTATTTTTCTAGGCAGACCGTCGGGGCTCGCGGGTATTTTTGGTTAATAAGGCCCGGTGCCGACAAAAACAAGGTGAGCCGTGCTTTCGTTTCCTTGTCGTTTCTTGTTGCAAATCGGGGGGGGGGGGGGGGGTTCTTTTCTTGGTTTCGTCGGAGGTGGAGTAGCGGGATGGGGCAAGCCACCCGCCGGCAGGGCACCCGCGCGAGCTTGACGCCGCGCGGGGCTGCCCGTGCCTGCGGGCAGCTCCCCCCGAGCGGGGCCACCCGCATGCTGGGTGCCGCGCGGGGCAGCCCGCACATGCGGGGCGCCGCGCGGGGCAGCCCGGGCATGCGGGGCGCCCCGCGGGCAGCCCGCGCATGGGGGGCGCCGCGCGGGCAGCCAGCGCATGCGGGGTGCCGCGCGGGGCAGCCCGCGCATGCGGGGCGCCGAGCGGGCAGCCCGCGCATGCGGGGGGGGCCGCGCGGGGCCACCCGCATGCGGGGTGCCGCGCGGGGCAGCCCGCGCATGCGGGGCGCCGCTCGGGCAGCCCGCGCATGCGGGGGGGCGCCGCGCGGGGCCACCCGCATGCGGGGTGCCTCGCGGGGCAGCCCGCGCATGCGGGGCGCCACGTGGGGCAGCCCGCGCATGCGGGGCGCCGCGCGGGCAGCCCGCGCATGCGGGGGGGGGGGGGGCGCCGCGCGGGGCCACCCGCGTGCGGGGTGCCGCGCGGGGCAGCCGCGCATCCGGGGCACCGCGCGGGCAGCCCGCGCATGCGGGCTGCCGCGCGGGGCATCCCGCGCATGCGGGGCGCCGCGCGGGCAACCCGCGCATGCGGGGCGCCGCGCGGCGCCACCCGCATGCAGGGAGCCGTGCGGGGCAACCCGCGCATGCAGGCGGTGCACCGCGCGGGGAGGGCATCGTGCGAGGCGCCGCGCGGGTAGCGCGGCGGCGCTGGGGTTGGGGCTCTTCTTCGATTTGCGTTTAATGGGTCTTGACCTCCCCGCCCGGGGAATCCGTTTTGCAGCATCGGGGAGCGCGCCGGGACGCGGAGAGTCGAGCGCGGAACGCTACAAGTGACAGGGGGGTTTTACTTTGTTTTAGTGCCGAATTCCGGCAGTTGTCTTACCCTTAAATCTTTAATCTATGTGACTAACTGGTAGAGGTTACAATTCTACTCGTGAACTTGCATGACTTTTATAACATGATAGTAGTTATACATCCTTCTCTTGTTATTACATTATGATGCTAACTTGATAGCGGTTACTGTTGGTTACTTGGCTCGAGGCTGCAGCACGCGCACCCGCGGTTTGGCCACCGCAAGGGTGCGCTTTTCGGAAAAGCGGTCTATTGACCCGTGTATACCCACGAGGTGACGTAGTGGGGCCCCTTATGTAGTTGTGGGGTTTGAGGCGCTGAGGTGCGAGCGGTGCGACCCGTCGGTTTAGTTGTCCGACGTGGTCGGGTATTGCAGGTACGGTACGGCCGTCGGTTTAGTTGTCCGACGTGGCCGGGCATTGCAGGATACAGGGATACAGGTTGTCTTTTCCCTTTGAGGGGAGGGGTTGCTCCGGTTGACTTTACGGTTCGTTTTACTACTTTTCCTGCTCTATTATCATTCGTTACTGACTTCCCACGTGGTGATAGGGTCCAGACGAGGGGAGAGGTAGGCGACGGTGAGGACGGGACAGGAGCTTCTGGGTCGCTGGGGACCCTGGACTGTATTTCCTTCTGCATCTTTACATTACATTTACGTTGTAGTTATTTGTGAGGTTCTCGATACCCTCGTGGGGTCGGCGTGGATGTCGGTACGGTTTACATTTAGTTGTCCTCTTATGCTTTTATTCTTCCTTTCATTTCTGTTGGCCGTTTGGAAAAGAAAAAGCAAAACCAAAGAAAAGATTGCGAAAACCGTTTTCAAAATTTAAGTGTCGTGTGGGCACTGATTTCAAAACCTTGTGGATTTCTGGATTGCGAAAATGAATTTCAAAACTCGAGTGTCGTGTGGGCACTGATTTCAAAACCCTATGGATTTATGCTGGTTTCGAAACGCGTTTTCAAAACTGGAGTGCCAGGTGGGCGCATTTTCAACAACTGTGGATTTATCCTTTCAAATTGATCGGCCATGCGTCTTAATAAATTATGGTACTAGTTGTATGTTAGTAACCGTTGTGATTGAGTGATTGATTGTGTTTGGAACTTGTGTATAACGCTACGCCGAGCATATACAGGGGAGACTCTGTCCGTTTGCAGAGTGACTCTGTATATGCGGCGGGTCTGGGCATGCGCCGGGGAAGAAGGGTTTTTTTTTTATCAAAAAAAAATATTACACGTCAAATGTTTGACTTTTGCGAACCATTTCCGCTAAAACAAACCCCCGGGGCGTGACAGATTAAATGGTATCAGAGAGGTTCTCTCAATCACAACAGTTAGTGCCGACATCCGTGGGAATACCTCACTTGCCTACAAATGAATGAAATGGTTGGGGTGTAGGAGAGTAGGACGCGAGCGATCGAGGGGGGGGGGAGAGTCTAAGTTCGTTTCTCTCGACAGGTGGTCTGTTTCTGATTAGCGGAGTCTAGTACTGACTTTCTTTGTCTGTATACAGATAGAGAGCCGACTCAGCAAGCAACCGACGACGGAAATGGACATCGCCGACGAAGCCAACCGCCTGCTCCGTAACCAGTTGCGCGACGTAGCTGGGCAATTGCTGACCCTCGCGGAGCGCCTGAGCGTACTGATACAGGAACTCGAGGGCATCGATCACTTTCGGTGTGGCACCAGAGGCGTTGCCCCTCGCGGGATGCCACCGACGGGCCCTCCCACCTTCCAGGAAGCTGGTGACTTGGCCGTGCACGCCGGGTTAGAGCGCGCCCGGCAGGAACACTCATACCCCGCTCCGGCAGGGGACCCCCATCGGAGGGGCCGGGCGAACAAACGCCCGAGGACCGGGCAGAACCCTGGGCAGACGACGAAGGAGGGACCTAGGCCACCAAGGCCGTGCATCATTTGTGGCGACTCGCACCTCGTGACGAGTTGCCCGTGGCGGGATGGACACTGCTTCCGGTGTGGCAGGCCGGGCCACACGCGTTACGAATGCCCTCTGAAGCCGGCTACCACTAGACCCCCGGCGCCACAACCGGAGAGACGAGAGAATGCTGCGGCCCTCGACTTGCAGCGAGACCAACCTGAAGGCCCACGCACGATGAACTCCAGCAGTACCGAGTCCCTACCCCGCCACGCCATGCGTCGCTGGCCCACGGGTTGTGGGCGGACCTCCCCAGCCGCCCCGGCAAACGCCGCGACGTCCCGAAATGGGGAATGACAGGTACTCATTTTATTGTTCTTGCTTTTACTTCTCTTGTCTAGATAGGAGTACCCTTCGGGCCGGAGTAACCCGCCCCTATCTGACCCTTACGAGCCCTCCTGCCTTTAGCTCTACCTTTCGTTTTCTTTGACCGTTTCGGTCCCCACTTTCAGCTGGGGGGGGGGGGGGCGAACACCAGGAACGATTGTTTGGTTTGATCCACGGTCTCTTTTTCTTTCCTTGTCGCCGAAGTCCTTTTAAACTGTCCTCTACGGACCCGGCCGAAATAGGCTCTGGTCGGTAAGTTGTTCCCCCCCTGCACCCTACCACCCTGTACCAGTTACGGGCCCCAGTGAAGGGCTGAAGGCACCGTCCGGGCGCCCGACCGTCCCACGGGTACGAAAGAAAGACGGGGGCCTAAGACCCTACATCGACTACAGGGGGGTCAACCAAGTTACAGTGGAGAATAAGTACCCCCTGCCAAGAATAGACGATCTCTTCGACCAGCTGCGGGGGGCGACGGTCTTCTCCAAAATCGATCTGCAATCGGGCTACCACCAACTCCGGGTTCGGGACGAGGACATCCCGAAGACTACCTTCCGGACCCGGTATGACCACTACGAGTTCACGGTTATGCCCTTCGGACTCACGAACGCCCCCGTAGTCTTCATGGACATGATGAACCGGATCTTCAGACCCTCCCTTGATCGGTTCGTGGTGGTTTTCATCGACGACATCCTGATTTATTCCACTACCGACGAGGAGCACGAGGACTTTGCGAACGATCCTCCAGACCCTCAGAGAGCAGAAGCTATCCGCTAAACTCAAGAAGTGTGAGTTCTGGCTGCGCGAAGTCGGTTTCCTAGGACAGGTGATCTCGACACAGGGAATCGCCGTGGATCCCAAGAAGGTGGAATCAGTGCTCGACTGGCAGCCGGCGACGACGGTGACAGAGGTCCGTAGTTTCCTAGGATTGGCAGGATATTGCAGGCGCTTCGTTGAAGGTTTCGCGAAGACTGCTACCCCTCTAAATCGGTTAACCAGAAAAGGGGAGAAGTTCATATGGACGGCCAAATGCCAGGAGAGTTTTGAGGAACTCAAGAGGAGATTAACGAGGGCACCAATACTTGTGCTGCCGACACCCGGAGAGGACTATGAAGTGTACTGCGACGCATCGAGGATCGGTCTTGGAGGTGTTCTGATGCAACAGGGGAAAGTGATTGCCTACGCGTCCAGGCAACTGAAGGATTACGAAAAGAACTACCCGATACACGACTTAGAATTGGCTGCCGTAGTCTTCGTTTTAAAACTGTGGAGGCATTACCCCTTTGGAGTCCACTGTAACGTCTTCTCGGATCATCAAAGTCTTAAGTACATCTTTACCCAAAAGGAATTAAACTTGCGGCAGAGGCGGTGGCTAGAGTTGTTGAAGGATTACGACTTGACGATTCAATACCATCCCGGGAAGGCAAACGTGGTGGCAGACGCCTTGAGCAGAAAGGGGCATCAAAAAGGGGCGTCAGGGAGCGCGATGACGGGGCAGAACCACTTGATCGCGGAGTTCGCACGAATGCAGTTGGAGGTGGTGCCAGCAGGCACGGTTATGCAACTTCTAACCTTGGTGGTCAAGCCGACGTTATTTGAGAAGATCCGGGAGGGACAGCAGACTGACCCACACTTACAGCGTGTACGAGACAAGATTTCCCTGGACCAAGAGAGCGTTTTTGCGGTGGAAGACGACGGCACCCTACGGTTCCGCGGACGGATCTGCGTGCCGGATTCGTCGGAATTGAAGGAGGAAATCTTGACGGAGGCACACCGGGCCCCTTATGCGGCACATCCAGGGGGCACGAAGATGTACAGGGACCTCAAACAGATCTACTGGTGGCCCAAAATGAAGGGGGACGTCACCCGACACGTAGCTCATTGCCTAGTGTGCCAACAGATAAAGGCCGAGCATCAGCGGCCAGCAGGGAAGCTACAGCCTCTACCGGTGCCGGAGTGGAAGTGGGATCAGATCACCAGGGACCTTGTCACGGGTTTTCCACGCTCACAACAGGATCACGACGCGATTTGGGTTATAGTCGACCGGTTAACCAAGTCAGCGCACTTTCTGCCAATTCATTTGACTTGAACCCGAGAACGGTTAGCTCAAGCCTATATAAGCGAAATCGTGAGACTACATGGGGTACCGGCATCGATCACCTCGGACAGAGACACGCGCTTTGTCTCAGAGTTTGGGCAGAGCTGTAATAGCCGCGGGTTTTCGAACCGCTTTTAGGCAAAGGGGTCCGGGGGTTTGATTTTCTTTTGTCATTCTGGGCAGGCCGTCGGGGGCTCGCGGGCATTTTTTTTGAGAATAAAGCTCGCGAAGCGGAGGCCGGCGGCGCGATCGGATCGGATTTCCGACCCCGGAAGCTCCCGGAATAAATTTTCGAAGTTGCTGCGGTTCGGGTGTCCGGCACGTCCCTTTTGAGGTAAACCAGACCCGGATTTAACGATATTTTTTGATTCAAGCTAGTTAATTCTTTCGCACCGGCTCAGTCTAATTTTCTGTAAATTTTCGGGATCCGACATAAATTAATTTAATTTATTTCGTTCTATCTATCCGGGTTAATTTGGGGCTAGGTTAGCATTTGGAGTTGGACGCGGGTTGGGCTCGATCGTACCAAAACAGCTAATTAATTGGGGGTTTGAGAGGTGAGGGTTGGGAACCCCTTCTCAGTCTGCTACCCCTTTGGCACGCACGACCCGAGCGAAGACGGTCGAGGAGAGGGGAGAACGCCGCATCCCCACCACCACCACACCGGACCTACGAGAACGGACGATCCCCTCTTCCCAAACCTTCGTCGTCCTCATCAAGGTGAGACGGGAATTTAGTTTCTTTTTCCTCGTGTTGAGTTCTTGATCATCTTGACCGGAAGGGGTGAGGCACAGGCGGCGGATTTCCGGAATCCGCCGCACGTGCGAAGAAACCCCCCCCCCCCATCCGGCGCCCTCATGCGACCCGCACGGGCCAGGCGGCGCCCAGCCCCCCCCGCGTGCGGGATGACCCGCACGGGGCCGGGCGCACGCCCAGCCGCGTGCGGGATGACCCGCACGGGGCCGGGCGGCGCCCAGCCCCCGCGTGCGGGATGGCCCGCACGGGGCCGGGCGCACGCCCAGCCGCTGTGCGGGGTGACCCGCACGGGGCTGGGCGACGCCCAGACCCGCGTGCGGGGTGACCCGCACGGGGCCGGGCGGCACGCCCAGCCCGCGTGCGGGGTAGGCCGCAGGGCTGGGCGGCGGCCAGCCCCGCGTGCGGGGTGACCCGCACGGGGCCGGACGCGCGCTCAACCCCACGTGTGGGGTTGCCCGTACGGAGCTGAGCACGCGCACGGCCCGCGTGCGGACGGGGAGCCGCGAACCCGACGAGCGGTTCGCCCGCCTCTCGTCTTCATCCGCGTCTGAGCGTCGCTTTTCTCCTCGCGGCAGGTGTGCGAAGGAGCCGAGCGGGAGTACCCAGGACGCGAGGGAGCGGAGCGTTGACGCCTACTAGCGACAGGTGGGTTGAGTGTGATATTTGGCATCGAACCACATTGATTGTTTTAATTTAAATATTATATGTTACCGTTCACTTCAGTAATCATTATTCTAGATGCTACGGATTATTGCTACACATCGATAGTTACGTGGTCTCGTGTTTTGATGCTTCAGCTACCGTCTTTCCTTCGACTATGCTAATAGTAGGGCAACATGAGTTTACACGCCTCTACCTTATTCTGATTCATGCATCATGGTTACTGCTTTACTATTTCATATACATTGCGATTACTGCATTACTATTGCTCATATATTGTGGTTACTGTGCTCGAGGCCTGCAACACGTGCACCCGCGGTTTGGCCACCGTGAGGGGTGCACTTTTCCGGAAAAAGAGGTCGTAGGACCCGTGTATACCCACGAGGTGACGTAGTGGGCCCCTATTAGCTGTGGGGTTGAGGCGCCGAGGTGCGAGCGGAGCGACCCGCGGATTAGTTGTCCGGCGCGGTCGCGGTGCTGCAGGTACGGATGGGCCGTCGGTGTTGAACGACGCGGCAGAGTATTCCCGGATGCAGCTCTACAGGTTACCATTTACCCCCCCCCAAAAAGGGTGGTTGCTCGGTT
>CM055066.1:31832662-31872632 GCA_029204045.2 Tillandsia leiboldiana | reverse complement strand
GAAAGGGAGAACGCGGCGCGGCTAAGGGATAGTAAAAAGGGAGGCGAAACAACAGCAAGGCTGGGGGGAGGGTTCTTCCAGCGGGAGCCGACCCCCCAAAAGATGAGACCGCCGACAGGACCCCGGGGCGCGCCAACAGGAGGCCGAGGGCGTGGAATAGGCCTTGTGTCATATGCGGGGGAGGACACTGACGGGAGAGGTGCCCCCAAAGAGACGACCATTGTTTCAGGTTGGCGGCAACGGGGGCACTTCCCGCCGCAACTGCCCCTTAGGCGGGGGATCGGCGCCCATGGGAGCACCTACGCCCAGGCCACAGCACTCAGGGCGGGGAAAGCTCCTATGGCGTCGGCTTCCAGACCCCCCGCACCACGGCGTGAGGAGGACCGGCAACCACACCAGGCGGGAGGTGTTTTCTCAATGACCCGCCAAGGGACTGATCCACCGGAGGACGCTCTTGCAGGTACTACTTCCGTTTTTGATTCCCGTGCTAGACTCTTTCGATACCGGAGCAACGCACTCGTTCATTTCTCGTGATTTCGTTTTCATGCATAACCTCGAGGAGACAACCCTCCAAGCCTCCTTGACGGTGCAAACGCGGAGGGACTCTGGCGGCGACCATTTTGTGGCCGCCTGCCCGATTATGTTGGGACGGTTGGTCTGCCCTTGGGACTTGGCGGTGATCCTTTGAAGGGAGTACGACGTGGTGTTGGGCATGGACTGGCTCACAAGGTACCAGGCACTCATTGATTGCGACAAGCGACAAATGCGGCTGCAAGAACCGGGCCTTCCCCGAACATGTGTACATAATGGGCAAGGCATCTCCTTCCCGGCGGTTATTTCAGCGGCACGGGCCAGAAGACTGGTTGAGGGGTGGGTGCGTGGGCCTATCTAGCATCGGTGGATTTGGCTACTCGACCCTCGACGACACTTGCAGATATCCCAGTGGTGAGGGACTATCCTGACGTTTTCCCCGCGGAGTTGCCGGGATGCCTCCGGAGAGGGAGGTGGAGTCCCGATGGAGCTGCTGCCAGCACGCAGCCTATTACGAAGCCCCTTACCGAATGGCCTTCGCGGAGCTGAAGGAGCTTAAGGCACAACTGGAAGATCTCTTGGACAAAGGGTTCATCCGACCGAGTGTGTCACCCTGGGGCGCACCGGTACTCTTTGTACGGAAGAAAGATGGAAGCCTGCGGCTCTGCATTGACTACAGAGGGATACAAACAAAGTCACGGTGAAGAATAAGTACCCCCTACCCAGAATCGACGACCTCTTCGATCAGTTACGGTGAGCGACGGTCTTCGTCCAAAATTGACCTACAGTCGGGCTATCATCACTCCGAGTTCGAAATGAAGATATCCCCAAGACCGCCTTCCGGACTCGATACGGCCACTACGAGTTCACGGTGATGCCTTGCGGGCTTACGAACGCCCCCGCTGTTTTCATGGACATGATGAACCGGATCTTCAGACCCTTCTTGGATCGGTTCGTGGTAGTCTTCATCGACGACATCCTGATTTACTCCACTACCGACGAGGAGCACGAGGACCATCTACGGACGATCCTGCAAACCCTCAGAGAGCAGAAGCTGTTCGCTAACTCAAGAAGTGTGAATTCTGGCTGCGGGAAGTTGGCTTCCTAGGGCATGTGATCTCGGCACAGGGGATCGCTGTGGACCCCAAAAAGGTTAGAAGCAGTGGTAGACTGGCGGCCGCCGACGTCGGTGACAGAAGTACGAAGTTTTCTAGGGCTGGCAGGATACTACCGGCGTTTCGTTGAGGGTTTCGCAAAGATCGCTACCCCTTTAAACCGATTGACCAGAAAAGGCGAGAAGTTCATATGGACGGCCAAGTGCCAGGAGAGTTTTGAGGAACTCAAGAAGAGATTAACTAAGGCACCAATACTGGTGCTTGCCGACGCCCGGAGAGGATTATGAAGTGTACTGCGACGCGTCAAGGATCGGTCTTGGAGGTGTTCTGATGCAACAGGGGAAGGTGATCGCCTACGCGTCCAGGCAGCTGAAGGACTACGAAAGGAACTACCCGATACACGACTTGGAATTGGCCGCCGTGGTCTTCGTTTTGAAACTGTGGAGGCATTACCTCTTCGGAGTCCACTGCAACGTTTTCTCAGATCATCAAAGTCTTAAGTACATCTTTACCCAAAAAGAGTTAAACTTGCGGCAGAGACGGTGGCTCGAGTTGCTGAAGGATTACGACTTGACGATCCAATATCACCCCGGGAAGGCAAATGTGGTGGCAGACGCACTGAGCAGAAAAGGGCATCGGGACGGGGCGTCGGAGAGAGCGCGCTGACAAAGCAGGACCACCTGATCGCGGAGTTCGCGCGAATGCAGTTGGAGGTGGTGCCTGCGGGCACAGTTCTGCAACTCCTAGCCTTGGTGGTCAAGCCGACGCTATTCGAGAAGATCCAGGAGGGACAGCAGACCGATCTGCACCTACAGCGCTTACGAGACAAGATTCCCCAGGGGTCAAGAGATTGACTTTGCGGTGAAAGACGACGGCACCCTATGTTTCCGCGGGCGGGTCTGTGTGCCGGATTCACCAGAGTTGAAGAATGAAATCTTAGCGGAGGCACATCGAGCCCCTTATGCGGCACACCCGGGGGGCACGAAGATGTACAGGGATCTCAAACAGACGTTCTGGTGGCCTAAGTTAAAAGAAGACGTGACGCGATACGTAGCCCACTGCCTAGTATGTCAACAGATAAAGGCCGAACACCAGCGACCAGCAGGGAAGCTACAGCCCTTACCGGTACCAGAGTGGAAATGGGACCAGATCACCATGGATTTTGTCACTGGATTCCCACGTTCACAACAGGGCCACGACGCGATCTGGGTTGTAGTTGACCGGTTAACCAAGTCAGCACACTTCCTACCAATTCACACCACTTGGACCCGCGAACGGCTAGCTCAAGTCTACATCAGCGAGATCGTGAGACTACATGGGGTACCGGCATCGATCACCTCGGACAGAGACACGCGCTTTGTCTCGAAGTTTTGGCAAAGTCTCCAGCAGGCCATGGGGACCAGATTACATTTCAGCACCGCCTTCCACCCTCAGACGGACGGACAGTCAGAGCGCACGATACAAACCCTAGAAGACCTGCTTCGCGCCTGTGTGCTTGATTGGGGAATCGGTTGGTCACGCTACCTACCTCTCGTGGAATTTGCCTACAACAACAGCTACCAGGCCAGCATTCAGATGGCGCCCTACGAAGCACTGTATGGAAGGCGCTGCCGATCCCCGATCTGCTGGGACGACTTGGGAGAGCGGAAACTTTTGGGACCCGACTTAGTGGAAGAAACTGAAGAGAAAGTGCGCCTTATCAGACAGCGCTTGCTGACCGCCCAGAGTCGACAGAAGAGTTACGCAGACCAGAGGCGCCGGGACTTGGAGTTTCAAGTGGGGGAACATGTGTTTTTGCGGGTCTCGCCATCCAGAGGAATCAGGCGTTTCGGGCTAAGGGGCAAGCTGAGCCCACGGTTTGTGGGGCCATTTGAGATTCTAGAGCGTATCGGCCCAGTAGCTTACCGCCTCGCCCTACCACCAAACCTCGACCGAGTCCACGATGTGTTCCACGTATCAATGCTTCGGAATATCTCCCCGACCCATCACATGTCCTGGACACCTCTGCACTCGAACTTAAGGAGGACCTGAGCTTCGAAGAAACCCCAGTGAAGATCCTGGCAAGGGAAACAAAATCACTACGAAATCGGGCTATCCCCTACGTGAAAGTACATTGGAGCAACCATGAAGAGCGAGAAGCCACTTGGGAACTGGAATCCAAGATGAGGGAGTGCTACCCCGACCTTTTCACTCCTATCCGGGTTTGAGTTTCGAGGACGAAACTCGTTGTTAGAGGTGAGTGGTGTAATAGCCGCGGGTTTTCGAACCGCTTTTAGGCAAAGGGGTCCGGGGGTTTGATTTTCTTTTGTCATTCTGGGCAGGCCGTCGGGGGCTCGCGGGCATTTTTTTTGAGAATAAAGCTCGCGAAGCGGAGGCCGGCGGCGCGATCGGATCGGATTTCCGACCCCGGAAGCTCCCGGAATAAATTTTCGAAGTTGCTGCGGTTCGGGTGTCCGGCACGTCCCTTTTGAGGTAAACCAGACCCGGATTTAACGATATTTTTTGATTCAAGCTAGTTAATTCTTTCGCACCGGCTCAGTCTAATTTTCTGTAAATTTTCGGGATCCGACATAAATTAATTTAATTTATTTCGTTCTATCTATCCGGGTTAATTTGGGGCTAGGTTAGCATTTGGAGTTGGACGCGGGTTGGGCTCGATCGTACCAAAACAGCTAATTAATTGGGGGTTTGAGAGGTGAGGGTTGGGAACCCCTTCTCAGTCTGCTACCCCTTTGGCACGCACGACCCGAGCGAAGACGGTCGAGGAGAGGGGAGAACGCCGCATCCCCACCACCACCACACCGGACCTACGAGAACGGACGATCCCCTCTTCCCAAACCTTCGTCGTCCTCATCAAGGTGAGACGGGAATTTAGTTTCTTTTTCCTCGTGTTGAGTTCTTGATCATCTTGACCGGAAGGGGTGAGGCACAGGCGGCGGATTTCCCGGAATCCGCCGCACGTGCGAAGAAACCCCCCCCCCCATCCGGCGCCCTCATGCGACCCGCACGGGCCAGGCGGCGCCCAGCCCCCCCCGCGTGCGGGATGACCCGCACGGGGCCGGGCGCACGCCCAGCCGCGTGCGGGATGACCCGCACGGGGCCGGGCGGCGCCCAGCCCCCGCGTGCGGGATGGCCCGCACGGGGCCGGGCGCACGCCCAGCCGCGTGCGGGGTGACCCGCACGGGGCTGGGCGACGCCCAGACCCGCGTGCGGGGTGACCCGCACGGGCCGGGCGGCACGCCCAGCCCGCGTGCGGGGTAGGCCGCAGGGCTGGGCGGCGCCCAGCCCCGCGTGCGGGGTGACCCGCACGGGGCCGGACGCGCGCTCAACCCCACGTGTGGGGTTGCCCGTACGGAGCTGAGCACGCGCACGGCCCGCGTGCGGACGGGGAGCCGCGAACCCGACGAGCGGTTCGCCCGCCTCTCGTCTTCATCCGCGTCTGAGCGTCGCTTTTCTCCTCGCGGCAGGTGTGCGAAGGAGCCGAGCGGGAGTACCAGGACGCGAGGGAGCGGAGCGTTGACGCCTACTAGCGACAGGTGGGTTGAGTGTGATATTTGGCATCGAACCACATTGATTGTTTTAATTTAAATATTATATGTTACCGTTCACTTCAGTAATCATTATTCTAGATGCTACGGATTATTGCTACACATCGATAGTTACGTGGTCTCGTGTTTTGATGCTTCAGCTACCGTCTTTCCTTCGACTATGCTAATAGTAGGGCAACATGAGTTTACATGCCTCTACCTTATTCTGATTCATGCATCATGGTTACTGCTTTACTATTTCATATACATTGCGATTACTGCATTACTATTGCTCATATATTGTGGTTACTGTGCTCGAGGCTGCAACACGTGCACCCGCGGTTTGGCCACCGTGAGGGGTGCACTTTTCCGGAAAAGAGGTCGTAGGACCCGTGTATACCCACGAGGTGACGTAGTGGGGCCCCTTATTAGCTGTGGGGTTGAGGCGCCGAGGTGCGAGCGGAGCGACCCGCCGGTTTAGTAGTCCGGCGCGGTCGCGGTGCTGCAGGTACGGTATGGGCCGTCGGTAGTGGACCGACGCGGCAGAGTATTACAGGATGCAGATATACAGGTTACCATTTTTCCCCCCCCCCAAAAGGGTGGTTGCTCCGGTTGTCGCCACGGTTTGTTTTTATTATTCCCCCTGCACGGCATTTATTAGTCACTGACTTCCCACTTCGTGACAGGGCCCAGGCGAGGGGAGAGGTAGGTGGCGGTGAGGACGGGGCGGACACAGCGGGACCGTTGGAGACCCTGAACTTTATACTTTCCTTTTCTTTTCAGCTTTTCATTTATATTGTGGGCATGTGTGAGGTTCCCGATACCCTTGTGGGGTCGACGTAGATGTCGGTATTTGATTATCTGTTTATGCACTACCTTTCCCTTTATTTCCTACTGGCCATTTGAAAAGCGAAACAAAAACAAAGAAAAGATTGCGAAAACCATTTTCAAAGTCTAAGTGTCGTGTGGGCACTGATTTCAAAACCTTGTGGATTTATGGATTGCGAAATGAGCTTTCAAAACTTGGGTGTCGTGTGGGCACCGTTTTCAAAACCCTGGGGTTTATGCTGATTTCGAAACTCGTTTTCAAAACTTAAGTGCCGGGTAGGCACTCTTTAAAAACCGTGGATTTATCCTTTCAAGTTGAAGTGGCCATGCGCTTAAATATTTAGAATACTGGTTGTATGTAATTGAATGTTGTGATTGAATGGTTATGTTTGCTTGGGAGATGTATTCAACCACACGCCGTGCACGTACAGGGGAGACTCTGTCCGTTTGCAGAGAGATCCTGTATGTGCGGCGGGTCTGGGCACGCACCGGGGAAGAAAGAGACCTTTCAAAAAAAAAAAAAAAAAAAAAATGCCGTTTCCGCTAAAACAAACCCCCGGGGCGTGACAAGAGCCTTCAGCGGGCTATGGGGACCAGACTACAGTTCAGCACAGCCTTTCACCCTCAGACGGACGGACAGTCGGAGCGTGTGATACAAACTCTCGAAGACCTGCTTCGCGCCTGTGTGCTTGACTGGGGGATCGGTTGGTCACGCTACCTACCTCTCGTGGAATTCGCCTACAACAACCGCTACCAGGCCAGCATCCAGATGGCGCCCTACGAAGCCTTATATGGAAGGCGCTGCCGATCCCCGATTTGTTGGGACGACTTGGGAGAACGGAAATTCTTGGGACCCGATTTAGTGGAGGAAACTGAAGAGAAGGTACGCCTCATCAGACAGCGCCTGCTGACCGCCCAGAGTCGACAGAAGAGCTACGCAGACCAAAGGCGCCGCGACTTGGAATTCCAAGTGGGAGAACACGTACTATTACGGGTCTCGCCGTCCAGAGGAATCAAGCGTTTCGGGCTAAAGGGCAAGTTGAGCCCACGGTTTGTGAGGCCTTTCGAGATTTTGGAACGCATCGGCCCAGTGGCTTACCGCCTTGCCCTACCACCAAACCTCGATCGAGTCCACGACGTCTTCCACGTTTCGATGCTCCGTAAATACCTCTCCGATCCATCACATATTCTGGATGTCGCTATACTCGACCTTAAAGAAGACCTAAGCTTCGAGGAAACCCCTATGAGAATCCTGGCAAGGGAAATCAAATCACTACGAAATCGAGCCATCCCCTACGTGAAGGTACTCTGGAGCAACCACGAGGAGCGAGAAGCAACTTGGGAGCTGGAATCTAAAATGAGGGAGTGCTACCCGAACCTGTTCACCACCACTCGGGTTTGAGTTTCGAGGACGAAACTCGTTTTTAGAGGTGAGTGGTGTGATAACCGCGGATTTATTTTTACCTTTCTGGGTTTTTCCGTTGAATTTATTGAACCGTTCTGTTGACCATAGGGTCCGAGGGTAACTTTGTACTTATTTTTCTGGGCAGACCGTCGGGGCTCGCGGGTATTTTTGGTTAATAAGGCTCGCGAAACGGAGACCGGCGGTGCGATCGGTTTTGGATTCTGACCCCCGGATCTCCCAGAATAAATTCCGGATGTTGGTACAGTAGCCCAGGCGACCTACGCGTTCCTCGAGGCAAACCGGACATGGTCAGCACTCGAACTTGATTTCTTTAAGTCGGAAATTGCTAGTTCCTTTCCCCGCTTCTTGATTCACCCGGTCTTCTGACTCGTAAATTAGGGATCGAGGAACCAATTCCCCATCGACCGCACCCAAACAACAGATTTAAACTCCAAGGGGAGGGGAACTAGGGTTCCCCGTTCCTTTCTTTTTCCCCTAGTGTACGCGTGAGAACCCCGAACTCCTTCCCACCCCTACCGAGGCGACGCGAGAGCCGGAACCTTGACGAGGAGAAGAAGGAGATTGATTGCCTCCCCGCAAGATCCGACGAACGCGAAGAGGAGGATCCCTCTCCTCCGCCCGGTGCGGACAAAAACAAGGTGAGCCTTGCTTTCGTTTCCTTGTCGTTTCTTGTTACGAATCGGGGGGGGGAGGGTTATTTTCTTGGTTTCATCGGAGGTGGAGTAGCGGGATGGGGCGAGCCACCCGCCGGCAGGGCACCCGCGCGAGCTTGACGCCGCGCGGGGCTGCCCGTGCCTGCGGGCAGCTCCCCCTGACCGGGGCCACCCGCGCGGGGCCACCCGCGCGGGGCCACCCGCATGCGGGGTGCCGCGCGGGGCAGCCCGCGCATGCGGGGCGCCGCGCGGGGCAGCCCCCGCATGCGGGGCGCCGCGCGGGGCAGCCCGCGCATGCGGGGCGCCGTGCGGGCAGCCCGCGCATGCGGGGGGGGGGGGGGGGGGGGGGGGGGGGGGGGCGCCGCGCGGGGCCACCCGCGTGCGGGGTGCCGCGCGGGGCAGCCGCGCATGCGGGGCGCCGCGCGGGCAGCCCGCGCATGCGGGGTGCCGCGCGGGGCATCCCGCGCATGCGGGGGCGCCGCGCGGCGCCACCCGCATGCAGGGAGCCGTGCGGGGCAACCCGCGCATGCAGGCGGTGCACCGCGCGAGGAGGGCACCGTGCGAGGCGCCGCGCGGGTAGCGCGGCGGCGCTGGGGTTGGGGCTCTTCTTCGATTTGCGTTTAGTGGGTCTTGACCTCCCCGCCCGGGGAATCCGTTTTGCAGCATCTGGGAGCGCGCCGGGACGCGGAGAGTCGAGCGCGGAACGCTACAAGTGACAGGTGGGTTTTACTTTGTTTTAGTGCCGAATTCCGGCAGTTGTCTTACCGTTAAATCTTTAATCTATGTGACTAACTGGTAGCGGTTACAATTCTACTCGTGAACTTGCATGACTTTTATAACGCGATAGTAGTTATACATCCTTCTCTTGTTATTACATTATGATGCTAACTTGATAGCGGTTACTGTTGGTTACTTGGCTTGAGGCTGCAGCACGCGCACCCGCGGTTTGGCCACCGCAAGGGTGCGCTTTTCCGGAAAAGCGGTCTATTGACCCGTGTATACCCACGAGGTGACGTAGTGGGGCCCCTTATGTAGTTGTGGGGTTTGAGGCGCCGAGGTGCGAGCGGTGCGACCCGTCGGTTTAGTTGTCCGACGTGGTCGGGTATTGCAGGTACGGTACCGCCGTCGGTTTAGTTGTCCGACGTGGCCGGGCATTGCAGGATACAGGGATACAGGTTGTCTTTTCCCTTTGAGGGGAGGGGTTGCTCCGGTTGACTTTACGGTTCGTTTTACTACTTTTCCTGCTCTATTATCATTCGTTACTGACTTCCCACGTGGTGACAGGGTCCAGACGAGGGGAGAGGTAGGCGACGGTGAGGACGGGGCAGGAGCTTCTGGGTCGCTGGGGACCCTGGACTGTATTTCCTTCTGCATCTTTACATTGCATTTACGTTGTAGTTATTTGTGAGGTTCTCGATACCCTCGTGGGGTCGGCGTGGATGTCGGTACGGTTTACATTTAGTTGTCCTCTTATGCTTTTATTCTTCTTTTCATTTCTGTTGGCCGTTTGGAAAAGAAAAAAGCAAAACCAAAGAAAAGATTGCGAAAACCGTTTTCAAAATTTAAGTGTCGTGTGGGCACTGATTTCAAAACCCTGTGGATTTCTGGATTGCGAAAATAAATTTCAAAACTCGAGTGTCGTGTGGGCACTGATTTCAAAACCCTGTGGATTTATGCTGGTTTCGAAATGCGTTTTCAAAACTGGAGTGCCGGGTGGGCGCATTTTCAACAACTGTGGATTTATCCTTTCAAATTGATCGGCCATGCGTCTTAATAAATTATGGTACTAGTTGTATGTTAGTAACCGTTGTGATTGAGTGATTGATTGTGTTTGGAACTTGTGTATAATGCTACGCCGAGCATATACAGGGGAGACTCTGTCCGTTTGCAGAGTAACTGTGACACCCCGAAATTTGGATTAGTCCTATATATAAATGATATAATAGGACTAAATCTCTAACCCGGCTATAGCATTTTGGATGGTAGCAAGATCCAAGAGGAACATGAGAGTTAAGCGTGCTAGAGCTAGAGTAGTTCTAGGATGGGTGACCCCCTGGGAAGTGGGGCGTCACAGTTGGTATCAGAGCCAATCACCAGCCGGAAATGTGAGATGAGTCTCGGCTGAGCCAGGGTTACATAGCGGGTAGAGCGAGGCTCCCCGGCTAATGACCGTTGTGAGTGGAGTGCAGCTCCTCACAAGGTCGGCTAAGGCTAGCGAGACTAGTCTCACATCGCCTGGTGCTGTGAGTGTGCTTGAGCCTGACGTGGACGTCAGGGCTTAAAGGGGGGAAGAATGTGACACCCCCGGAATTTGGATTAGTCCTCTATATAAATGATATAATAGGACTAAATCTCTAACCCGGCTATAGCATTTTGGATGGTAGCAAGATCCAAGAGGAACATGAGAGTTAAGCGTGCTAGAGCTAGAGTAGTTCTAGGATGGGTGACCCCCTGGGAAGTGGGGCGTCACAGTTGGTATCAGAGCCATTCACCAGCCGAAAATGTGAGATGAGTCTCGGCTGAGCCAGGGTTATATAGCGGGTAGAGCGAGGCTCCCCGGCTAATGACCGTTGTGGGTGGAGTGCAGCTCCCCACAAGGTCGGCTAAGGCTAGCGAGACGAGTCTCACATCGCCTGGTGCTTGTGAGTGTGCTTCAGCCTGACGTGGACGTCAGGGCTTAAAGGGGGGAAGAATGTGACACCCCGAAATTTGGATTAGTCCTATATATAAATGATATAATAGGACTAAATCTCTAACCCTTTCTATAGCATTTTGGATGGTAGCAAGATCCAAGAGGAACATGAGAGTTAAGCGTGCTAGAGCTAGAGTAGTTCTAGGATGGGTGACCCCCTGGGAAGTGGGGCGTCACAGTGACTCTGTATATGCGGCGGGTCTGGGCATGCGCCGGGAAGAAGGGTTTTTTTTTATCAAAAAAAAATATTACACGTCAAATGTTTGACTTTTGCGAACCATTTTCGCTAAAACAAACCCCCGGGGCGTGACAAATAGTTAGTAGGAAATGTCATTTCATATGTTTGTAATGAACCAACTAATTCTTCTACACGGATTTCGTCCGGTTGTTTAATTGTTTCAATGGCCGTAACCTTGGAACGAAATCTTTCAGGAAGAGTCTTTAAAATCTTTCTTACAATTTTAAATTATGGAATTTTCTCTCCCAAGTTAGCACATGTATTCACGATGTCTTGCAATCATGTATAGTAGTCTGTGAATGATTCATTTTCTGCCATGAAAATAGAGTCAAACTTGCTCGTAAGCATTTGCAGTTTTTGAATCTTCACAAGGTCAGTTCCCTCATGTGTAACTTGAAGAACATCCCAGATTTCTTTCACAGTCTCTCACATGCCGAGACGCGAGAGAATTCGGTTTGAGACAAAGCATTAAATAAAGCGTTAATTCCTTTGCCATTGTAAGAAGATAAGTCAATCTCTTCCTTGGTCCATTTCGACCTAGGTTTGATGGTGTGAACATCAACAATAACTTCAGTTGGATTTGACCATCCTAACTCGATAGATTGCCACTCTCGTTCGTTGATGGAAATTAAAAAGGCTTTCATCCATACTTTCCAGTAGGCATAATTTGTTCCATCGAAGAACGGGGGTCTGTTGATGTTTCCACCTTCAACCATTGTTAACACGCAAGATTTTTACGTGGAAAACTCCAAAACCATGAGTAAAAAACCACGGGACCGATAACACGGCGAAATCCACTAGAATTATAACACGTACAAGGTGATGTAACGCACTCACTCACGACTCAACCTTTTCCATACGCTCCTAGTAGATCTTCTCCGCTCGCTCCGCAACGCTCCTCGAATCCACGATTTGCGTCCAACGCCGAATCCACAGCGTCCAACGTCGAGTCCACGACGTCTGACCGAATCCACGGTCTTCACCCAGTAGCACATCTCGAATCCACGAACGTACCTCGCTCCGAATCCACGAGAGCGGTTGCACCTTGAATCCACAAGGCCACGCGAGTCCACGCGCCGATTTTGGAAAAATCGTTGTTTTTGGGTGGTGATGATCCGCCGAATACTTAGATTAAAAATAGATCGGAAATACCATCTAAGTATTCATTAATTTGATTCTACTCAAAATCTGAGTTTGAAAAACCTAGAATCAAATTAATCAATATAGATGAAGAAACATAGATTTAATCTAGTTATTTCCTTTCTTCTCTATATGTGGATTTTTCTCTTTTTGACCGTATTTTGGATTACCCTAAAAATGAATCGTAGGTCAATTTATAGGTTAGAAACCATTGGAAGAAGAAAAGAATCAAAAACTAACCTTATCTGGAATTTTTCAGGACGACGGTCCGGACTGGAATTTTAGCGGTCCGGACTGTCGTGGCTAAATAGACAATTTCCAGAAAAACATACCTTCAGGGTCCGGACTGAAATAACCACGGTCCGGACTGTTCATGCAATTCCTACAGAATTCACGTTCGGGGTCCGGACTGAAGTAACCCCGATCCGGACTGGAATTGCGCATGAACTACCCTATGTTCGGGGTCCGGATTGTAGTGCCTGATCTGGATCCTGAACATGTAATATGTCCAGTTTTTTATTTTTATGCAATTAAAAATTCATCCAAGTGTTTCTACACTATAAGAAGTATTTGGATCACCAGAAATATTTAGTTAAACGTACCTGATCCTTTTGAATTCTTCTTTCTTGAGATTGAGGTATATGATCCAAAATTCTTCATCTTCAATCTTCAAGACTTAACCATTTTCACGAAATACGCCAACACAAATTCCTTAACAGATAGGGGGGGGGATTGAAAGTTCGAGAATTTCTGGGCTGACCGCCGGGGTTCGCGGGTATTTTTAGGTGCTAGAGCTCGCAAAACGGTGAACGGTGGCGCGATCGGATTCGAATTCCGACCCCGGGATCTCACAGAAATGATTTTTTTGAAGTTTACTATCAGCTTGGGCGTATCGGAATGCGTGCCGGCGATCGACACGCTTTTCGAGGTGATCAGGACCCCTCATTCAAATTTTGAATGGCTAAGGATTTTAATAGAGTTTTTATTTTAGTAATCTGGTTGCTTAGCCTTTTACTCCGATCGGGGTGCATACGGGGAAAACTCAAATCCACTTTTTCCCTCTTTTCAAGAAAGCGGCGTAGAGAACCCGAGACGGGGAGAGGGAAGGGGAAAGTACTTCCTTTCTGCGGGTTTGAGCGAGCGAGGAGCGGGCGATCATTCTCCTTCCTCCTCCTCTAGTGAAATCAAAGTGAGTGGATGTCTTTATTCTTTTGGTTCTCATTCTTTGAGGTTTTCGTCCTCGGTTTTGTCGTTCGGGGTTTTTCATTTGGTTCCGTTTTTGATTTCGTTGTTGGTTTTGGTGGGTTGTGATGACCTTCGGTGCCCTAGCCGAGCTGCCGCCATCGCCGCGCGCTGCCACCCGCAGGGCCGCCGCCTACGTGCTGCCACGCGCCGTAAGGGGCCGCGCCGCGCCCGCAGTTAGGCGCACTGCGGGGTTGCCGCGCCGCTGCTGTGCCCGCGCGGAGCTGGACCCGCGCGGGGGATGCCACGCCGCTGCTGCGCCCGCGCCCGCAGCTAGGTGCGCTGCATGGCTGCCGCGCTGCTTGCGCGGGCTCGCGCGGGGCTTGACCCGCGCGGGGGGATGCCGCGCCGCTGCTGTGCCCGCGCCCGCAGCTAGGTGCGATGCGGGGCCGCCGCGCGTGGATGCCCTAGCCGCCGTCGCGCAGAGATGCCCTAGCCGCCCGCGCGCCCGCCCGCTGGTTGCGTCCCCCGCGCGCTGCGTGCACCCCCGCACGCGCCACTGCTTGCGCCTATTGGTTGCGCACGCGCGCACGCCGTATGCACCCTTTTCGCTGCTGCCTGCGCTGCGCGCCGCGCCGTTGCCAGCCTTGCGCCGCGCCGCTGCCGGGCTTGCACCACGATGCTACCAGGGCTGCGCCTCGCGCTGCTGTCAGGCCGCTGCCCGCGTGCCCTTGCAGCCGGTGTCACGCGGGTACCCGCACCACCGCGCAGCCCCTGTCCGCGCCACAGCCCGCGCGAGTCAAGCCGCAACCGTCAACGGTTCTCTTTGCTCGACGGTTTTTGGTTTGACAGTGTTCTTCGTATTTTCGTCGATGGTCTTTGCTGGATGGTGTTTTCGTCGACGGTATTTGGGATTGACAGTGTTCTTGGTATGTTCATCGATGGTTCTTGCTGGATGGAGTTTTCGTCGACGGTTTTTGGTTTGACGGTGCAGTCCGCTTTGCACAGTGGTTTTCATTTTTCGTCAAATGACCCTCTGCTTGGTTGTTTTTCGCCGCGAATTTCGTCAAGGCAACAATTGGAGCCGGTTTTTGTCAGTTGCCTCGTCGACAGTCGGATCACGTCGGATGCACGGTTTTGCAACCGGAGGGATTTTGGACACGGAGTTTTTTGTCGGTATTTTTGTTTTCGGTTAAAAAGGGGTTTTTGGTTCGGTTGTTGGGACCACTCATTTTGCCAGTTGGGGTAATGTGTTGTTTTATATTGTTTGGACTTTTTTAGGCCGCGGGTGGTGTTGAACACTTAGGAGGGTCGCGGGCACGGTTGTTTGTCTTCGTTTCAGGTGGGTACACCCTTAGAACCCCCTTATGCGCAATTTCGTTATTATTATGGTTATCATGTTAAGGGGTATGGTGGGTGATCGGTGCGACCATTCGGAAGTCAGAAGGTGGGTTCCTCTTTCGACAGTCAAGGAGTCGGAAACGAGGGAAATTGGTAAGTGTAAAGTTGTAGTGTCCCAGTTTTCCCCTGTGTTTTTCCCCTGTTTCGGGGTGTGGAACACCTGTTAGTGGTGTGTGGGGCCCCAACATGTCAAAGTGATATGTTGTTTGGAACCAGGGAGGATTTGGGAGCAAGCCTGACCTTCGGCTGCCTTTGCCGAATTTTAGGAGTGGAATCAGGCTAATCGGAGGCCGTATTTGAATTCAGCGCGGAAAAACGCTTGAAAACGGCTATTTACTTATTTATTTTGGAGTCCGGATGCCCAAAAACGGACCCCCGGAAGTTTACTGCGCAAAATGGTGCAGGGGGAGCTGTGGACCGGCCGGGGGACACGTGGCAGGCCCTTATTGGGCCGGCGCGCCACTCTCGGTCCACGGAATAGACCGCCGGTGCACGGTGGACCGGCGGGCCACGTGGCGGCACGCGTTTGGCCCGGCGTAGTGCGCTCGGCGCGCGGGGCAGGCCGGGCAGGTGCGGCGCATGCGCGGTGCACGGTGGACCGGGGCGCGCCACGTGGCGGCCCCGGATTAGTCGGCTCATGTACGCGTGGCGCACACAGAGCTGCCCGGGTGCGGCCGTACGCACGTGGACGCACGTGGGCGCGCGTGGGCGGCGGCGGTCGCCGACAGCCGTGTCGGGCGGGTGGGCCACGTGTCGCCGCACAATTGGCGGGCGCGCCCACCGCGCCGCCAGTCACGGGGGACACGTGGCGCTTCCCCGTTGAGCCCGCATGGCTGCCGCCTGTTTGGCGGACACGTGGCGGGCTGTGGGCCGGGTCGGACGGTCGGTTGGACGGGAAGGGATCCCGTGCGCGGGCGGGCTGGGCCGGGCCGCACTGTGCGCGCCCGGAAACCCCTGGGCCGGGCTGCACTGTAGCCGCCCGAAACGCGGGCCGGGCTGCACTGTTCACGCCCGAAAGTGGGCCTGGGTACTGTAGCCGCCCGAATGTGGGGACACAGAGGTCATTTTCCCAAAAGATTTTTTTGGGCCTATAAATAGCCCTTCCCCTCCCTTCTTTTTCTCTATTTTCTGAGAGAAAGAGAGAGAATCTAAGAGAGGTCATTGAAGAGAAGTTGTTCCTCCCTGATTTTTCTACCTCGTGGTGCGTTCCCAGATTTTTTGGAAGTTCGACAGCGGCGATCCGGATTTTACAGTGTGCCTCGTTTTTCCCCAATCTTGGCCCGTTATCGTCGCATTTCAGTCCGAGGAGTCCCCTGCGCAGTACAGGAGTCCTTTTTCGACGATTTATTCGCCGGTGTGTTCCTAAGAGGTAGGGCTTCGTTTTCCGTGTTGGTGGTTTCTCTGGATTCCGATTTCTTGGCACGATTCCCGAGGTGTTTTGACCCCCTCTTTTGCTGTTTGGGTTTTTGGACAGCGGCGACTTCGACGAATTATTTCTCAGTGTAGGAATAACAGATCGAGGCGATTCAGGAGTCGTTTTTGGGCTACTTTTCGCGAGGAACGCAACCGTGATTTTTTTGAGATTTTAGGAGCTCGAGACAAAGGTGAAATTCCTCGTTTTGCGTGCTGATTGAAAAAACAGCAATTATGTGTTTGGAACTTGTAGTTTTTACACCGTGTACACTTGTGTGATGTTGTAGGATACTGTTTCAGCTGACGGTGTGCTTAGAGGACAGCGGGTATTTTCTGGGTGTGTTGTGCATGCTTTTCGAGGTGGGTGGTTGTGTTTCCCTCTTTGTTGACTTGCTCACTAGGAATAGTAGAGTTTCCCAATTATAAATGTGACAGTTAACTCGTGGTATATGAACCTATTGCATTGGCCCCCTAAATTAATTGATAGCTGCTATGTGATCAATCTAGGACAATGAAGTTGGACAATTGCTATATCTTAAACTGCATGCAAATAAATAATATTATAAAATGATTCTTTACAAGAAACCTTAGTCACTTTTCTAATACTTTTTAAAGGAATAATTGTATGTTTAAATGGACATCTAGTTAGGCCACTATTTTACTGCAGCACTGTATTATGGGATTTGACTTAGGAGAAAACATGTTTTACTGATATTCTTCTCTATCGATGCATGACGATCGAGTCAGACCGGGATCTTGAGATAGTGTAGGTGGATCTTGAGTCTGGGACAGTTTAGACTCTTCTTGGGGATTGGGGGATATAATGGCAATCGCGAATTTTGGGCGGTTGACCGGATGTTATTATCACATCAGATTGGGGATCAGGGTTGCATTAGTGGATGGAGTATTCCCACTTTGATCATGGTCATGATCTAGTCCTGCTATTGTGAGACATCGGTTACAGAGATGATTGATACAGAGACACTTTACTCGTGTGGGTCGCTCCTCTCGAGTGCCACTTCGGAGTAGGCTTTTTGACCGTGATGGGTGCCGGTCAGTTGGTGAGTTGTGAGTGATGGTAGAGCAGGCAGTGCCAGTATTTCCTGGCCCTCTGATTGGGTTTCTTTGGGCAGCCAACTTTATAGTTGCATATATACAGTTATCTTTTGGCACTGCATTTAGAGGCATAGTAGTGGTAGTTCCTTTTTAAGCAGTCTTTATTGCATACCACTGTTCTTCCTTTTGCCTCTTTATTCCTAGTGGGTGCGCCAGCATTAGAGGTTTTACCCGCTAGGGGAGGCTACTGGTTTATCTAGTAGTTCTCACCCCCATTGTTGTTTTCTGTCCTTTTCCCCTTTGTTTTGCAGAGTCATCTGTGGGAGCTGCTGGGCCTTCAACGGCAGATCGAGGTAAGAGGATCGCCGACTAGCTAGATCGTCTACCCCGAGTGAGAGACTAGCGAGGTTTTTATTGTACCCTTTTTGTATCTCAGACTTCAGTAGTTTCCTTTTGGATCTGGCTTTGGCCAGCTGGTTGTATATTTTTGGTGAGCTGGGAGTATATTGTACTTTTATTTCAGCTTGTAGCTTATTTCAGTCTGAGAGTACTTTTAGTTCTATTAGTTCAGCTCTGTTTATGCTCTTTTATTGTATATTATCTATTTGAGCAGGTTACCAGCGCTTCGTGTACATGGAAAATTCTGTGTGCACGGCGGATCTGTTGGCGGGCCCGGGTTCCAGTTTACACCCGGGGCGTGACAAATTAAGTTGGTATCAGAGCTTAGGGATAGGTCAGTTGGGACTTAGGAAACCCTAGGCTTTTGGCAGACCCTAGGATGATAGGGCGCGAGAGGCGTGACACTTCGCGAAAGTCGTTGATTTATTTATTGGACTCTTCCAGTGAGTGAAGAGGGATCGACATACCCGATTTCTGGTGGACCGTTATGTTGGCTGCAGACAACATAAAGTCGCAGAAATTGGGGGATGTCTTTGACTTTCGCTAGATTGGGTCGTGTGGGGTTATGTTACTTATTCGTGATTTCTTGTGGCAGGATGCCTCCCCGACGTCGGATCCCTACTCGGGGTGTCCCGTTACCCCCTGATGAGCCAGAGCAGCCTACACCCCCCGAGCTTACTGAGTTGAGGGCCTTGGTGGCCCAATTGGCGGAGGGTCAGCGCCGCCAGGAGCAGAGGTTTGAGCAGCTCCTTGCCCAGAGAGAGGCACCATCCCCAGCTGTTCCTGAGACCCTTGCGCCTCCTGTTGCACCTTTTGTGCCGTCAGCGCCATCTTCGAGTAGCGGGGCTCCTGGAGCTATTCAGCCTTTGACTGCGGAGGAGGAGCAGGATATCGCTAACAAACTCTCCAAGTTTGTTCAGCGGGGACCCCCTAGATTCTCAGGGCGGGATGCGCAGCCCTGGGCTGTTGGGAGATGGCTTTCTGCGATGGAGAAGCTTTTTCGGGACTTCTTCATCGACCCGAGGTATCGAGTGCACATGGCGGTGCACTGCTTGGACGGAGATGCTGATTTTTGGTGGCAGCGGGTAGAGCCCCTGGAGTTCCGGATTACTCGGCAGCTGCCTTGGGAGGAGTTCCGACGGATGGTGCTGGACACCTATTTTTCGACCAGTGTGAAGAAGAAGTTGGAGGACGACTTGAAGAACCTGCAGCAGGGCGATCGATTGGCTCATGCCTATTTCCAGGAGTTCACGGAGTTGCTGAACTGTGTGCCCTTCGTCTCTCGTGACGGTCCGCACCAGGTTGAGTTGTTCGAGGGAGGCCTCCGTCCAGAGATTTACACACTGGTGCATGCTCAGAGATTTCAGACTCTGGAGGCAGCCGCAGAGCATGCACAGTGGGTGGAGAGAGGTGATCAGGTGGTGGCCGGACAGAGGGCCGCGGTCGCTCAGAGCTCCGATAGAAAGCGACCAGCCCAGGTCGAGGGGGGACAGGCCAGTACCTGGAGGCCGCCCCGACCGCCACCGCCTCAGTTCCCAGGCCGTGGGCGTTCGGAGCGGCGAGGGCCTAGTGGGTCCCAGAGGCCCCCACAGCAGCAGCAGCAGCAGCAGCAGCAGAGATCGCAGTCGTCGCAGCGCGGGTCTCAGCGGCAGCCACAGCGACAGCGACAGTCTCAGCAGCAGCAGTCCCGATAGTCACGGGCTCCCAGCAGTTGTATCTTCTGTGGAGGTCCGCACTTTCCCGGCACTTGCGACCAGCGGTGGGGTCGCTGCTACGGATGTGGACAGCCAGGGCACATTCGAGCTGCGTGCCCCTTTTCGACCTCAGCCGTTCCTTCTTCAGCATCTGCCCCAGCATCATCGCAGCAGCGGTCGACGGCTCAGCGGCCTTATGCTCTAGCGAGCAAGCCATCTTCTTCCCATCCCACCGATTATCGCCCTCCAGCTCAGAGTGGGCGAGTGTATGCTGCACAGGTAGAGGATTCTTCAGCAGCGGACCATGTGGTGGCAGGTATCACCTTACTCTCTGGCATTAGGACTCGTACCTTATTTGATACTGGAGCATCGCATTCTTTCATTAGTAGATCTTTTGCATTATTACATGGGTTAGAGGTAGGAATTTTGCCTTATGCATGAGAGGTTCAGATTCCCGATCACACTTTGCACGTGGAGGAGTGTTGTTGGTCCTGCCCGATGCAGATCGAGTCCTGGATTATGCCAGCTGACCTGTTGGTCTTGAGACAGCTGAGGGACTTTGATGTGATTCTTGGGATGGACTGGCTGGCTCAGTATTTCGCGACTATTGATTGTGCCGCGAGGACTGTCACTTTTAGAGAGCCAGGCCAGGAGATGTTTGTATATCGGGGATGTCAGAGTGCTTTCTTTGCCTCTGTGGTTTCGACTTCCCGAGCGAGGCGGATGATTCATCGAGGATGTGTAGCCTTTTTGGCTAGTGTTGTTGAGGGGCCTACGGCGACACCGGGACTCGGGGATATCCCTATTGCCTGCGAGTTTCCGGATGTTTTTCCACCTGAGATGACTAGTATGCCGCCAGACAGAGAGATTGAGTTTGTGATTGACGTAGTTCCAGGAACTGCGCCAATCTCTAAGGCTCCTTATCGGATGGCACCGGCTGAGCTGCGAGAGCTTAAAGCACAGTTGCAAGATCTAATGGATAAGGGCTTTATTAGACCAAGTGTGTCGCCTTGGGGAGCACCGGTGCTATTCGTGAAAAAGAAGGATGGGTCACTTCGGTTGTGTGTGGACTATAGGGAGTTGAACAAAGTGACCATTAAGAACAAGTACCCTTTGCTGCGCATCGATGATCTCTTTGATCAGCTGCAAGGGTCTTGTGTATTTTCCAAGATTGATCTACAGTCTGGTTACCACCAACTGAAGGTGAAGGCCGAGGATATTCCTAAGACTGCTTTCAGATCACGGTACGGGCATTATGAGTTTACAGTTATGCCGTTTGGATTGACTAATGCCCCTGCCGCCTTTATGGACTTGATGAACAGGATATTTCGGCCATTTCTGGATCGCTTCGTGGTGGTGTTCATTGATGATATCCTTATTTACTCCCGAAGCGAGGCCGAGCACGAGGAGCACTTGAGGACTGTGCTACAACTTCTACGAGATAAGAAGTTGTATGCCAAGCTGTCAAAGTGCGAGTTTTGGCTTCGGGAGGTAGCTTTCTTGGGCCATGTGATTTCCGCCGACGGTGTAGCAGTAGACCCGGCGAAGATTGAGGCAGTTCGAGATTGGCCCCGACCGACGACTGTATCTGAGGTGTGCAGCTTCATGGGGTTAGCTGGTTATTATCGTCGGTTTGTGGAAGGGTTTGCGAAGCTTTCCACACCCCTCACTCGGTTGACGCGTAAAGGAGTTAGGTTTATCTGGAGTGAGGACTGCCAGAGGAGCTTTGAGGAGCTAAAGGATAGATTGATGACCGCTCCTATCCTTTCCCTCCCTGTTATGGGGAAAGGATATGTGATCTACAGTGATGCATCTCACAGTGGACTTGGATGCGTGCTGATGCAAGAAGGGAGGGTAATTGCTTATGCATCGAGACAGCTTAAGGATTACGAGAAGAATTACCCTACCCATGACTTAGAACTTGCTGCCGTGGTGTTTGCACTGAAACTTTGGCGCCATTACCTATATGGGGAGCACTGTGAGATCTACACCGACCACAAGAGCCTAAAGTACCTGTTCACGCAGAAGGAACTGAATTTGAGGCAGCGCAGATGGTTAGAGTTACTGAAGGATTACGATGTGGATATCCTTTACCATCCAGGAAAGGCCAACGTGGTTGCAGATGCTTTGAGTAGGAGAGCGGTGCAGAGTTTGTCCATGTTGATTACAGATCAGGCGCCACTATTAGAGGAGTTGAGACGGCTCGAGATAGAGGTTGTATCCCCTGGGGTCTCTGCTAGACTGATGTCTTTGGTCGTGCAGCCCACTCTGCTGGAGAGGATCCGGGAGAAACAGAGCGAGGACCCCCATTTGACCAAGATTCGAGATCAGATTCCGAGAGATCGATCAGGGGATTTTTCAGTTGATACTGCGGGAGTACTGAGGTACAGGGATCGAGCCTGTGTGCCAGTGGATGCTGAGATCAGAGAGCAGATATTGAGAGAGGCCCATTATACACCTTATACCCTTCATCCTGGGGGGACTAAGATGTATAAGGACCTCAAGGCACACTTCTGGTGGAATGGCATGAAAAGGGATATTGGGAGGTTTGTGTCTCAGTGTTTAACTTGTCAGCAGGTAAAAGCTGAGCATCGTGTGCCAGCTGGCAAGTTACAAAGTCTTCCAATTCCCGAGTGGAAGTGGGACCACATCACGATGGATTTTGTGGTCGGATTACCGAGGGCACAAGGAGGTGCAGATGCTATCTGGGTAGTGGTGGATCGACTTACCAAGTCAGCGCACTTTTTGCCTATACAGACTACTTGGCCACTCGAACGACTAGCCCAGTTATACTTGGATGAGATAGTGAGATTACATGGAGTGCCAGCTTCTATAGTATCAGATAGAGACCCGAGGTTTGCTTCGCGATTCTGGAGGAGTTTACAGACTACCTTGGGGACTCAGCTCAGATTCAGTACAGCCTTCCACCCACAGACTGATGGACAGTCAGAGCGGACGATTCAGATCCTTGAGGATATGCTGAGGGCTTGTGTCCTAGATTTCGGCGGTGGATGGATTCGACACTTATCCCTGGCTGAGTTTGCGTACAACAACAGCTTTCAAGCAAGCATTCAAATGGCTCCGTTTGAAGCGTTGTATGGACGCAAATGTCGATCACCGCTATATTGGAGTGATGTGGGGGAGAGAAGGACTCTGGGACCAGATATGTTGCTAGAGGCAGAAGAGAAGGTCAGAGTGATCCGACAGCACCTTCAGGTCGCTCAGAGTCGACAGAGGAGCTATGCTGATGTTCGGCGACGAGACTTAGAGTTTCAGGTGGGAGATCATGTATTTCTGAAAGTCTCGCCGTCCAAAGGGATAAGGAGGTTTGGCATTCGCGGGAAACTCAGTCCCCGATACATTGGACCCTTTGAGGTATTGGAGCGGATCGGGCCAGTTGCTTACCGACTTGCACTTCCCCCGAGACTGGCTGGTGTCCACGATGTCTTTCATGTTTCCACTCTGAGGAGGTACGTCTTCGACCCGTCGCACGTCATCGACTTTGCACCACTCGAGGTCAGCGAGGATTTGAGATATGAGGAGCGCCCACTGCGGATTCTAGATCGGGAGATGAAAGAATTGCGCAATCGGACCATCCCCTTTGTGAAGATCCTCTGGAGCAATCATGATGAGCGCGAGGCGACGTGGGAGCTCGAGTCAGCGATGATGGACGCCTACCCCTACCTGTTCGAGGCTCAGGATTGAGGTATGATTTTCGTTTCGAGGACAAAACTTTTGTTAGCGGGGGAGGATGTAGTGTCCCAGTTTTCCCCTGTGTTTTTCCCCTGTTTCGGGGTGTGGAACACCTGTTAGTGGTGTGTGGGGCCCCAACATGTCAAAGTGATATGTTGTTTGGAACCAGGGAGGATTTGGGAGCAAGCCTGACCTTCGGCTGCCTTTGCCGAATTTTAGGAGTGGAATCAGGCTAATCGGAGGCCGTATTTGAATTCAGCGCGGAAAAACGCTTGAAAACGGCTATTTACTTATTTATTTTGGAGTCCGGATGCCCAAAAACGGACCCCCGGAAGTTTTCTGCGCAAAATGGTGCAGGGGGAGCTGTGGACCGGCCGGGGGACACGTGGCAGGCCCTTATTGGGCCGGCGCGCCACTCTCGGTCCACGGAATAGACCGCCGGTGCACGGTGGACCGGCGGGCCACGTGGCGGCACGCGTTTGGCCCGGCGTAGTGCGCTCGGCGCGCGGGGCAGGCCGGGCAGGTGCGGCGCGTGCGCGGTGCACGGTGGACCGGGGCGCGCCACGTGGCGGCCCCGGATTAGTCGGCTCATGTACGCGTGGCGCACACAGAGCTGCCCGGGTGCGGCCGTACGCACGTGGGCGCACGTGGGCGCGCGTGGGCGGCGGCGGTCGCCGACAGCCGTGTCGGGCGGGTGGGCCACGTGTCGCCGCACAATTGGCGGGCGCGCCCACCGCGCCGCCAATCACGGGGGACACATGGCGCTTCCCCGTTGAGCCCGCACGGCTGCCGCCTGTTTGGCGGACACGTGGCGGGCTGTGGGCCGGGTCGGACGGTCGGTTGGACGGGAAGGGATCCCGTGCGCGGGTGGGCTGGGCCGGGCCGCACTGTGCGCGCCCGGAAACCCCTGGGCCGGGCCGCACTGTAGCCGCCCGAAACGCGGGCCGGGCTGCACTGTTCACGCCCGAAAGTGGGCCTGGGTACTGTAGCCGCCCGAATGTGGGGACACAGAGGTCATTTTCCCAAAAGATTTTTTTGGGCCTATAAATAGCCCTTCCCCTCCCTTCTTTTTCTCTGTTTTCTGAGAGAAAGAGAGAGAATCTAAGAGAGGTCATTGAAGAGAAGTTGTTCCTCACTGATTTTTCTACCTCGTGGTGCGTTCCCAGATTTTTTGGAAGTTCGACAGCGGCGATCCGGATTTTACAGTGTGCCTCGTTTTTCCCCAATCTTGGCCCGTTATCGTCGCATTTCAGTCCGAGGAGTCCCCTGCGCAGTACAGGAGTCCTTTTTCGACGATTTATTCGCCGGTGTGTTCCTAAGAGGTAGGGCTTCGTTTTCCGTGTTGGTGGTTTCTCTGGATTCCGATTTCTTGGCACGATTCCCGAGGTGTTTTGACCCCCTCTTTTGCTGTTTGGGTTTTTGGACAGCGGCGACTTCGACGAATTATTTCTCAGCGTAGGAATAACAGATCGAGGCGATTCAGGAGTCGTTTTTGGGCTACTTTTCGCGAGGAACGCAACCGTGATTTTTTTGAGATTTTAGGAGCTCGAGACAAAGGTGAAATTCCTCGTTTTGCGTGCTGATTGAAAAAACAGCAATTATGTGTTTGGAACTTGTAGTTTTTACACCGTGTACACTTGTGTGATGTTGTAGGATACTGTTTCAGCTGACGGTGTGCTTAGAGGACAGCGGGTATTTTCTGGGTGTGTTGTGCATGCTTTTCGAGGTGGGTGGTTGCGTTTCCCTCTTTGTTGACTTGCTCACTAGGAATAGTAGAGTTTCCCAATTATAAATGTGACAGTTAACTCGTGGTATATGAACCTATTGCATTGGCCCCCTAAATTAATTGATAGCTGCTATGTGATCAATCTGGGACAATGAAGTTGGACAATTGCTATATCTTAAACTGCATGCAAATAAATAATATTATAAAATGATTCTTTACAAGAAACCTTAGTCACTTTTCTAATAATTTTTAAAGGAATAATTGTATGTTTAATTGGACATCTAGTTAGGCCACTATTTTGCTGCAGCACTGTATTATGGGATTTGACTTAGGAGAAAACATGTTTTACTGATATTCTTCTCTATCGATGCATGACGATCGAGTCAGACCGGGATCTTGAGATAGTGTAGTTGGATCTTGAGTCTGGGACAGTTTAGACTCTTCTTGGGGATTGGGGGATATAATGGCAACCGCGAATTTTGGGCGGTTGACCGGATGTTATTATCACATCAGATTGGGGATCAGGGTTGCATTAGTGGATGGAGTATTCCCACTTTGATCATGGTCATGATCTAGTCCTGCTATTGTGAGACATCGGTTACAGAGATGATTGATACAGAGACACTTTACTCGTGTGGGTCGCTCCCCTCGAGTGCCACTTCGGAGTAGGCTTTTTGACCGTGATGGGTGCCGGTCAGTTGGTGAGTTGTGAGTGATGACAGAGCAGGCAGTGCCAGTATTTCCTGGCCCTCTGATTGGGTTTCTTTGGGCAGCCAGCTTTATAGTTGCATATATACAGTTATCTTTTGGCACTGCATTTAGAGGCATAGTAGTGGTAGTTCCTTTTTCAGCAGTCTTTATTGCATACCACTGTTCTTCCTTTTGCCTCTTTATTCCTAGTGGGTGCGCCAGCATTAGAGGTTTTACCCGCTAGGGGAGGCTACTGGTTTATCTAGTAGTTCTCACCCCCATTGTTGTTTTCTGTCCTTTTCCCCTTTGTTTTGCAGAGTCATCTGTGGGAGCTGCTGGGCCTTCAGCGGCAGATCGAGGTAAGAGGATCGTCGACTAGCTAGATCGTCTACCCCGAGTGAGAGACTAGCGAGGTTTTTATTGTACCCTTTTTGTATCTCAGACTTCAGTAGTTTCCTTTTGGATCTGGCTTTGGCCAGCTGGTTGTATATTTTTGGTGAGCTGGGAGTATATTGTACTTTTATTTCAGCTTGTAGCTTATTTCAGTCTGAGAGTACTTTTAGTTCTATTAGTTCAGCTCCGTTTATGCTCTTTTATTGTATATTATCTATTTGAGCAGGTTACCAGCGCTTCGTGTACATGGAAAATTCTGTGTGCACGGCGGATCTGTTGGCGGGCCCGGGTTCCGGTTTACACTCGGGGCGTGACAAAAGTATTGACATGTTAAAATACTGTCAACCCCTGAATGCTTTTCCGATGTTTTAAATTCCGGAAGTTTGGGAGAGGTGTAGGAATAAAGTAATTGCATGATTTACGATTGTTAACCCCCGTTAATGTTTATCATATAATATTATCGGTTTTATGGCGACCAAGTGTCGCGGTGCCCTATGTCATGTATGTGTACTTGGTTACGAGGCTCGAGGTTGCTACACGCACACCAGCGGTTTGGCCACCGCGAGGGTGTGCTTTTCCGGAAAAGTGGTACGTTGACCCGTGTAACCCACAAGGTGACGTTGTAGGGGCCCACGTAGGTGGGGGGTTAGAGGCACCAAGGTGTGAGCGGTGTGAGGCCGAGGCAGGTGCTCGGTGTGGTGCCGAGGCAGGTGCTCGGTGTGGTGCCGAGGTAGTTGCTCGGTGCGGTTCGCCGAGGTAGGTGCTCGGTGTGGTTGCCGGGGCAGGTGCTCGGTTTGGATTATGCAGGGGAGGGGTTTTACTGTCGATTCCACGATGAGGAGGGCGGTTGCTCTGGTTTTCTTACGGTTTGCCTTAATTATAGCCCTTCATGCATTTCATACTTTATATCATGTGTCGCTGACTTCCCACTCTGTGACAGGTTCAGTCAGGGGTGAGAGCTAGGGCGACTGTGAGGCCGCGATGAGAGGTCTTTTGGCCCTTCGAGGCTACAGACTATATTTATTTCTCCATGTTGCTCATTTCATTATTTGTTAGTAGCTATGTGAGTTTGATACACTTGTGGGGTCGTTGTTGATGTCGGATGATTTCAGACTTCTGTGGATGAATGTTTACTTTATTATCTGTTAGTTGGCCGTTTTCAAACTACCAAACTACCGAAAAAGCATTGCGAAAATAATTTTGAAAACATGGGTGTCGTGTGGGCACCGTTTTTAAAACTCCGTGGATTTATGGATTTCGAAACGGTTTTGGAAAACATAGGTATCGTGTGGGCACCATTTTTAAAACCCTGGGGATTTATCCTTTCAACGTTAGTCGGCCTCTTTGTTGCTTATGAACTATTGTTGTATGTACTCGACTCTTGAACTAGTGTGGTTAAAGTGATGACTGTATGGTAATTGTAGTCAGGACACCATGCATATACAAAGGAGACTCCGCCCGTTCGCGGAGTGAATTTGTATATGCGACGGGTCTAGGCACGCACCGGGGGGAAAGGGTTTCAAAAAAAAAATTATGTATACAAATTTAAGATCTCATCGGTGGTCGCCTTCCGCTTGTTTAAACCCCGGGGCGTGATAAATTGAGATGGTATTAGAGTGAAACAACTTTAACCACAGTAGTCGTTGTCCAACATCCACAGAAGTACATTACCACTGGCTACTAACCAATGAAATGATCGTGGTATAGGTGCGTAGAGATACGAGAGTGCGGGATTTTTAAGTTTTGTTTCTCGGTTTAGCTCGGGTGTTGTGCTAGTGTAGTCGGGTTGATTTGGAGGTTGGGGTCGAGGCCGGCTGCCACCGGGTTCGTGGAGGTTGCTGGGAATCAAGGGATTAAGCAACCGGCACAGGACAGGGTGGGACTGCTGACGGTGCTCATGCACCGGGTGCGGCTGTTAGCACAGCAGATCGTTGTGTCGGCTTTTATTTTCCGAACCCCTTCCTCTGCCGACATCCGGGTCGTCGGTAGCAACGGTGACTGGTGGCAGTGTAATCCACAGATGGTTGTTAGGGTGTCTGCTGGGATGTCGGTCGTGGGCAACCGGGTAGCCTCTTGTCTAAATTGGTACCTCTTAGGTCTTTTGGTGTTAGGTTACAGCAGATTACAGCAGATAGTCGGCCGATTCTTTTTGTATCTTGGGCAAGATGGGTGGGAATGAGGATTCTTCCCCTACGGGTGTTACCCATAGTTCTGTTATTTTTTTTTTGCTGTGGTCATTGCGATGATTGTAGAAATCGTCGTGGTGGGGTTTTGGGGTGCACTTTTAGGTTAAAAGGGAGACCACCGGGGCTAGTAAATCTAGTTCGTTTGGGCTCAATTTTGGTTAGAGAGGTCGTGTCTCTCTTCGCACAAGGGTGCGTAAGTGGCGACTTTTTATTGGGGGTTTAGCTTTTTGACACTGGGTGGTGTCAATTAGCTCTTTTAAGGGGGTTGTGGTGGTGTAGCTCTGGGTCGGGTTCCTGTGTTTTGCACAAGAGGGTCGGTTAGGTTGCCTTACTGGTGGGTGGGCGCGTGATCCCTCGAGTGCGCTTGGTAAACCAAGGCAACTTTACGACAAGGTTTTCTCGCTGTATTCGTCGCACGTCTTTTTTTTTCCGACCCGATAGGTTTCGGATGGGTAGTTTATTATACCCGGAGGCCTTTGTTCTAGTGGGCTTTGAGCTCGGATTTCTCCTAGTTGGGAGTGTGACTGTTTGGTCTGGGTGTATGCAGCTCGGTTCAATGCCCGGTGCTTGGAGGGGCAACGGATTGGGACCGAGCATTAGGGGTTAATCAGAGTGTCGCACCCCTTCAATGCCAGGACGGAAGTAGGACCGTATTTCTTGGTTTCTGTCGCCACCTTCCCATGACCAAGGCATAGTCTTGAGGATTTTCGGTTGCGAGTCTATTGATTGTAAAGCAGTGTAGGTCAACGGGGGTTGTTGACTACATGGCGCTTTGGCATTGGTCACTTTCGGCTAGGATGCCCTGCATGCAGCTTTTTCTGTGGGGTAGACCTTGTGGTAAGTCTTAGAGCTGAAACCTAGCTTTAGTTTTGACCGTCGCCTCGGTAGGACGGACAGTCGGAGCAGACAACCCAGGATGGTGGTTATCCTCCGAGCTAGTGGCCCGTGTTGGTGACGGGTGGAAGTGGCCCGTGTTGGTGACGGGTGGAAGTGGTCCGTGTTGGTGATGGGTGGGTTCGTTGTTTTCAAAGGAGGATTACTTGTAGGCGGTGACCCGGCTTGTTTTGTTGGCACATCCTGGAGTTTTGTGAGGGTATTAGTGTAGTTTCCCCCTTTGATGTCGGGTTATTTTGGGCATTTAAGGGCTCGTCGGTCCGGGTTTGGTGGTAGGACTGGGGTACCTCGACGCATCGCGAGACTTTTGTTGCTGACTGCTCAGCGCCGGCAGAGGTGGTCTGCGGACCGGTGGCGTCGTGACGGGGAACTCCAAGTCAGGAAGCGGGAATACGACGTGGTGCTGAGCATGGATTGGTTTACGAAGTATCAGGCGGATGTGTAGTTACCTGGTTTCAGTGGGCCTAGCGACTCGACCTTCTGCATCGCTCATTGACATCCCGGTTGTAAGGATTACTTCCGACGTCTTCCTGACTGAACTGCCGGGAATACCCCCGAGTGAGAGGTCGTCCTCCCTTTCGAGCTTCTACCAGGCACGCAACCTATCACATAGGCGCCTTACTGAATGGCTTTCGTAGAATTGAAGGAACTCAAGGCACAACTAGGAAATCTTCTGGATAAGGGGTTCATCAGGCCGAGTGTGTCGCCTTGGGGCGAACCCGTACTCTTCGTGCGAAAGAAGGACAGAAGCCTACGTCTACGCATCGACTACAGGGAGATAAACAAGGTTACAGTGAAGAACAAGTACCCCCTTGCCCAGGATTGATGACCTCTTCGATCAACTACGAGGAGCACTTGCGGATTATTCTCCAGACTCTCAGGGACCAGAAGCTGTTTGCTAAGCTTAAGAAATGTGAGTTCTGACTTCGCGAAGTGGGCTTTTTGGGGCAAAGAGTTTCAGCAACGGGAATCACAGTGGATCCCAAGAAGGTGGAGTTGGTGACTAACTGGGTTAGACCAACTGTGACGCCCCACTTCCCAGGGGGTCACCCATCCTAGAACTACTCTAGCTCTAGCACGCTTAACTCTCATGTTCCTCTTGGATCTTGCTACCATCCAAAATGCTATAGCCGGGTTAGAGATTTAGTCCTATTATATCATTTATATAGAGGACTAATCCAAATTCTGGGGGTGTCACATTCTTCCCCCCTTTAAGCCTTGATGTCCATGTCAGGCTCAAGCACACTCACAAGCACCAGGCGATGTGAGACTCGTCTCGCTAGCCTTAGCCGACCTTGTGAGGAGCTGCACTCCACTCACAACGGTCATTAGCCGGGGAGCCTCGCTCTACCCGCTATATAACCCTGGCTCAGCCGAGACTCATCTCACATTTCCGGCTGGTGAATGGCTCTGATACCAACTGTGACGCCCCACTTCCCAGGGGGTCACCCATCCTAGAACTACTCTAGCTCTAGCACGCTTAACTCTCATGTTCCTCTTGGATCTTGCTACCATCCAAAATGCTATAGCCGGGTTAGAGATTTAGTCCTATTATATCATTTATATAGAGGACTAATCCAAATTCTGGGGGTGTCACACCAACGGACAGTCCGAGCGAGTGATCCGGATTCTTGAAGATATGCCCCGAGCCTGCGTACTTGATTTGGGTGATGGATAGTCACTGCAATCGAGCTTAGAGAGGACCTGAGCTTCGATGAAACACCGGTGCGGATCTTAGCACGAGGGGACAAAAAGGTTGCGGAACCGGACGATCCCCTATGTGAAGGTGCTATGGAGCAACCAGGAAGAACGTGAAGCGACATGGGAACTAAAGTCAAAGATGATGGAGTGCTACTCAGTTTTTTTTCCAATGCAGACCAGGGTTAAGTTTCGAGGACGAAACTTGTTTTAAGAGGTGAGTGATGTAATACCTCGACCCTCCCGCCTTCTATCTTGGTTCTATTTTAATTCAGTCGATGGGAGGGGGATTGAAAGTTCGAGAATTTCTGGGCTGACCGCCGGGGTTCGCGGGTATTTTTAGGTGCTAGAGCTCGCAAAACGGTGAACGGTCGCGCGATCGAATTCGAATTCCGACCACGGGATCTCCCAGAAATGATTTTTTTGAAGTTTACTATTAGCTTGGGCGTATCAGAATGCGTGCCGGCGATCGGCACGCTTTTCGAGGTGATCCGGACCCCTCGTTCAAATTTTGAATGGCTAAGGATTTTAATTGAGTTTTTATTTTAGTAATCTGGTTGCTTAATCTTTTACTCCGATCGAGGTGCGTACGGGGAAAACTCAAATCCACTTTTTCCCTCTTTTCAAGAATGCGGCGTAGAGAACCCGAGACGGGGAGAGGGAAGGGGAAAGTACTTCCTTTCTGCGGGTTTGATCGAGCGAGGAGCGGGCGATCGTTCTCCTTCCTCCTCCTCCAGCGAAATCAAGGTGAGTGGATGTCTTTATTCTTTTGGTTCTCGTTCTTTGAGGTTTTCGTCCTCGGTTTTGTTGTTCGGGGTTTTTCGTTTGGTTTCGATGTTGGTTTCGTTGTTGGTTTCGTTATTGGTTTCGTTGCTGGTTTTGGTTGGTTGTGATGACCTTCGGTGCCCTAGCCGAGCCGCCGCCATCGCCGCGAGCTGCCACCCGCAGGGCCGCCGTTTGCGCGTTGCCACGTGCCGTAAGGGGCCGCGCCACGCTCGCAGCTAGGTGCACTGCGGGGTTGCCGCGCCGCTGCTGTGCCCGCGCGGGGCTGGACCCGCGCGGGGGATGCCGCGCCTCTGCTGTGCCCGCGCCTGCAGCTAGGTGCGCTGCGGGACTGGAACCGCGCGGGGGATGCCGCGCCGCTGCTGTGCCCGCGCCCGGAGCTAGGTGCGCTACGGGGCCGCCGCGCGTGGATGCCCTAGCCGCCGCGCAGAGATGCCCTAGCCGCCGCGCGTGGATGCCCTAGCCGCCGCGCGGAGATGCCCTAGCCGCCGCGTAGAGATGCCCTAGCCGCCCGCGCGCGCTGCATGCGCCCGCCTGTTGGTTGCGCCCCGCGCGCGCTGCGTGCACCCCCGCACGCGCCGCTGCTTGCGCCCGCGCGCACCTATTGGTTGCGCCCCCGCGCGCGCCTATTGATTGCGCCGTGCGCGCACTTGTAGAATACCGGGATTTCGGATGGCGCACCGACCTCGCAAGATGGCGTGGTGCAGAGAAATCGCTTCGAGCATGTTCCATATTGGATTACAGATGAGTTCGGGTCGACTCGGATCTACGCGGAAGCCCCAGGTCAATTCGGGGTTTTCCGGGCATTGTCCGCCGTTAGAGGACTGGTTTCGGGGAAAGCCTCGACTTCACAGTGGAGTGCAGAAATATTGGGAACACTTGGATCAGGTGTACTTTATGATTACAGCGGAGTTCGGGAGGTTCCGGACTGGCGCGGAGAACCCGAAGGCAAAAAGTGAGTTGGGGTCGGCAATTTTGTAGCCGGTTTTTGGATTGAGCACACCGACTCCACGTTTGAGCTTTTTGAGGAGAAAAAGCTTTGAACATGTGTATTTTCAGATTACAGCGGAGTTCGGGAGGTTTCGGACCGGTGCGGAGACCCCGAAGGCAAAAAGTGACTTGGAGTTGGCTTAAAAAGGATTAAATAATTAATTAACTTAATTAATTGGATGCTTTTGCCTGTGGAAGGAAAGAAAGAAAGAAAGCTGAAAGAGAATTGAAAAGAATGGATTTAATGGATGTGGTTTTAGTGGGTTCAGATATTTTGGTTGAGAGGGATTATTTAAGTGTTTCCCCATCCACTTAATTAGCACCCACTAATTAAGAAAGGGGCCACCTCATCGCCCCCTTCACCTGCAAACAGAGGAAAACAAAGAGAGCAAGGAAGTGAAGAAATGGAGAGAAGAAGAAGATGAAGAAGAGCTTGGAGAAAAAAATTAAAATGGGAAAAAAGAGAGGAAATGGATAGGAGTTGCGATGGTGGGCTTCCTACTAGAAGCCGTGTGGAGCGAGCGGCGCGCGCGCGTCGAGGTCATCGAGGTAGGTTGCTGTTTTTTTCAGAGAGAGAGAGTGAGAGCTCGGTTTAGAGAGAGAGAGAGAGAGAGAGAAAGCTTGGATTGTGTGTGGTTGGGAGGTTTGGTTTTTGGATGTGTGGAGCACAACCACCATTGCTGGATTTTCGGAGCTCCACCGTCGCAGTTTAGTGCAAAAAATCCCCAAGCTTCGTTTCTTGGAATTTCGAGCTGCAATTTGGAGGAGACCTCCATGACAGGTAAGTCTACAACTTTTATATTCAGTGTTCTACTTGGATCATGAGATTTCTTGGAGAATATTTGGGTTTTCTACAACCTTCACGCACAGATTTTTGTATTGGACACCTTGGAGTAATTTTGGGTTTTCTCTCTCATACGAGCTCGGAATTAGGTGTTCTTTAGCTCGATCATTATCTACTCTCGACAAGGAATCCAATGCCACCTTCTTCACTGTATTTGGAGCTCGTTTGGATAGGTAAAACTCCCAATCTTTTCAGCCCTGTAGCGCTGGTTTTTACAGAGCAGATTTTTCTTTGAATAGCATGTTTGTATGGTGATATCTTTGAGTTCAGTTTGTTTTTGGGGGATTTATTTGTATGGATCTGTTAACAAGGTTAAGAGGAACATTTCTCATGTTGATACCTAAGTGTAATTCCTGCTAGATTAATTCCTAAAAATCTGCGAACATTATGCCGAAATTTTGGATGTTATCGTGTTGTTTCGGGTGTATCTTGGCCTACAAGTGTCGGAACGGGGCGTACAAATAGTCGTTTTGGGGCTACTCGTCGCGAGGATCGCAACCGTGAAATTTCTGGAATTTTTGGAGCAATGTACGCTGGTGAAATTCCATATCTCCCCTGCTGGTTTGTTCTAACAGCATGTGCTGTTGGGATTGTGTGCATTGGAGCTTGTAGAGAGTGGATTGTGGGTTTTTGGTAAATTGTATTATGTGAGCATATACTTATGAGTGTGCAGATGTTGTGGTGGTCTTAGTGTGGGTTGTGGGCACTTGTTGAGTGCTGTGAAAATTATTATAGGGTCGCAGCAGTGTGCGCGCGCGGCGCGGTTTGGTGTTTCGGCAGATTTTGGACAACGGGCGGTCCGGCGCTTCACCGACTTCAGCGATTGCCTGCGGAATGCTTTTGAGGTGGGTTGGAATTTCTTCCAAAATTTGTGAAATGCCCTTTAATGCTTCTGAATGCAGTTTGTTCATGTCTAGAGTGCTATTTTTCACTATTACTAAATCTGATAGTTGCCTGGAATTTTCTGTAAAATTCATTGGAACCCCGGATCATTTTTAGCATACTCCTGATACTATATGACACTAGATTTCATATTTTGTTGGCATCATATTTGCACCTGGATCATTTTAAAAATCGAGAAAGCTCGTTTTAAGGAAAAATCAGCATTTTCAAAGTGGTTTTTAAGTTATGAGTTCGCCAGGGGTATGACATAGGTCCAGGTGGCCCGTTATGCTTGTATACTCGTGCCAGGGGGCCGAGTGGATTTTTAGAGATTTGTGAGATGAGTTTCTAGTGTCATGTGAGTGTGAGCTTTTTGTTGGGATCGATGAGGTTTTCTAGATTATGGGTCGTGCATATCAGATTTAGTCGGGGAGGTGGTTCTCCGACATAGCTGTGAGAGTGTTGGGCACTTCCTGATCGAGTCGTGGAGGGTTTTCCCGACTGAGTTGTGTCGTTTGAGCATTTGAGTTTCCGATCTATTTGATCGTGGATCATAGTCTGCTATATTGAGATACTTGACAGAGATACTTGTGTTGGGTTATATGTAATAATGGATCTAAATAGGGGAAAAAAAACACCTAGAGGGGGGTGAATAGGTGTAAACAATAAACACTCAAAAAATCATTGCGCAATAAAAACCCAATGCGGAAATATAAATGAACACGCAAGATTTTTACGTGGAAAACTCCAAACCGGAGTAAAAAACCACGGGACCGATAACACGGTGAAATCCACTAGAATTAAACACGTACAAGGTGATATACCGTACTCACAGACGACTCAACCTTTTCCATACGCTCCTAGTTGATCTTCTCCGCTCGCTCCGCAACGCGTCTCGAATCCACGATCTGCGTCCAACGCCGAATCCACGGCGTCCAACGTCGAGTCCATGACGTCTGACCGAATCCACGGTCTTCACCCAGTAGCACGCTTCGAATCCACGAATGTACCTCGCTCCGAATCCACGAGAGCGGTTGCACCTTGAATCCACAAGGCCACGCGAGTCCACGCGCCGATTTTGGGGTAAATCGTTGTTTTTGGGTGGTGATGATCCGCCGAATACTTAGATCAAAGATAGATAGGAAATACCATCTAAGTATTCATTAGTTTGATTCAACTCAAGATGTGAGTATGAAAACCTAGAATCAAACTAATCAATATAGATGAAGAAACATAGAGTAATATCTAATGATTTCCTTTCTTCTCTATATGTGGATCTAGGGCCGTATATGATGATATTTGATTATGACGGCTCTATGTGGATTATCTGGATTAACCCTAGAAAAAGAATCATAGGGTCTATTTATAGGTTAGAAACCCTAGGAAGAAGATAAGGGTCAAAAACTGTCCGTTTCTGGAAATTTTCATGACGGCGATCCGGATCGGATTAGCTGTGATCCGGATCGTCGTAACGAGTCAGGCAATTCCAGAGAAACAGGGTTCGGGATCCGGATTGTAATGCACGATCCGGATCGTTCATGAATTTCAGCAAATTCCCATGTTCGGGATCCGGATCGAAATGACTATGATCCGGATCGGATTTGCCAATGAACAAACACCCTTCGGGATCCGGATCGGACTGTCTGATCCGGATCCTGAACATGTCCCATGTCCAGTTCTTGATTTTTATGCGATAAAAAATTCTTCCAAGTGTTTCTCCACTACAAGAAGTATTCGGATCACCAATAATATTTAGTTAAACTTACCTGATCCTTTTGAATTCTTCTTTCTTGAGATTGAGGTATATGATCCAAACTTCATTCATCTTCAATCTTCAAGACTTAACACTTTCACGAAATGCGCCAAAACAAAATCCGTAACAATCTCCCCCTTTGGCGGTTTCGTGACAAAACATAGATCCACTAAAGAAAATTCAAAAAAGATATTTTTGTTGCTATCACCATACAACAAAAATTTACAATGGAGATCCAATACAAGAGATAAACTCCTAAAACAGACTCTAGACTTAGACATCTGTATTCCCTGCAAAAAGAAATCATTCTTGACAAAAAGAGATCGTTAGATACCTCAAGAATATTTAGCATTCAAAACCTAACAGAGATAGAGTTTATGCTCACCATGACATTGAGTAATTCAGATATGTAATAAGATCACAATCAAACATTGACATATCTTCTAAGCAATAAGATTCCAAATGTCATAACTTTGCTTTGTTAGTAATCAAACAACTTGTTAGTAATAATACATGTCCAAATAGTTAGTCGAATAGTTAGTAGGGACATGCAACAAATCACAAGATAAAACCAGAAGTTGTGATACTTACCTTTCACCAAAGTCAAAGTGTGTTCAAAGTTCTCACCAAAAGTTCAAAGTTCTCACAACCACATTGTATCAATGTCTCAATTGTTTATACTTCTCTCTCCCCCTTTTTGTCACAAAAATTAGCCAAAGATTACAAAACACAAGGAGAGTTAAAAAGTTCAACATAAAGAAACTTTAGAGCTGAATAAAATAACATAAATGCAAAAACTTAAAAACCTGCAAAAGAAGGATTAGAAACAAAAACTTTATGCAGAGTCGTCGGAACTGAAACACCCAAGCTTCTGAAACATTTTCTTGATCCGTTTGTTCATAGAAGCTTGCTCCTTCTTAACTTCTCTAAGATCTTGGACCATCAAAGCTTGTTCTTTCTTAACTTCTTTGAGATCCTCTTTCATTTCAGCGAACTCAATAGACATGCGTTCTTGCTCGTTTGAGAGTCGCCGTTGTTCATTAAAGATTGAGCTAACCGACGCATCATCATCAGACGTTGATGGTGGTGCTGGTTGCGCTGCCGGTGCAGAGGTTGTTGCTTGTTGTTGTGCTCTTTGTCGGTGAGGAGGTATTATGGGTTCATCTGGCTTCGTCGAGAGGGACTTCACAATTGTCGTCTCATTGATTGTGCCCAAACTGTACATATATGAGCTTGTACTGGTGTCGACTTTAAACTTTCTAAGGATGCGCATAATTATCATTGGATAGGGGAGTCTCTCTGTGGGATGAGAATGTTCCACATAACGCGCCATCCTCGACCAAATGAGGTAAGGAATGTTTAAGTTCGCTCCCATTGATGCTGCGGGGTGTCCAAGAAGATAAAGAAATAACATCCTGTCCCATCGAAGAACCTTCGTATTCATGTTTGGAAGGATATTGTAGCAGACAATGAAGTTTATATAGCGATACTCTGTTCGAAGTTCTTTTGAGAAAACAGAGTTTCCTGTCGACCGAGTATTTGGAAGACATATTCCATCAACCACTACTCTCCAAGAGTTGTCGTTGAAGACTTGAGTTTTCAGATAATGAGCTCCATCAACTCTGGCCTTCATCCCTAACACCTCCCCAATCAATTGAGGGGTGACTTTGATCTTGATATTCTTGACCAATGTGTGAAATTCTCGACGTCCTTGGTCCTGATTGACTAGACTAGAAGCGTTCTGATAGAACATCCGTACTGAGTGAGGACAATACCCAGTATTCTCAGTGAAGTTGCATATGGGACCAAGACCGGCCTGGTCAAACAAAGTCCCAAAGAGTGTAGACCGTTCCTTCATTGCATTGACATTGACATGTCTTTCGCCAATGCATTCCCTCTTCTCAAAATCTTTGATTCTTGCGGAGCTGATGAAGTCCTGTGGAGGAGGCTGGCTGGCAACTGGTTGCTCAATGGAAATTCCCTGAGCACTGCCTCTTTTTCTCGCACCGGTTTTTCTTTTTGTTCCAATTGGACTTGGTTCCATTGGCGCTTTCCCTTTTTCAGCTGCAGTGCCCGGAGCCGTTGAGGTTTCAGCAGGGGCTTTCCCTTTGGAGACAATTGGAATAGTTCCCTCGATTTCGATGTTATCCCAGTCAATCGAGGCCGTCTCTGATTCAGTGTCAGAATCATCCTTAGTTTTCTGCGCTTTCTTGGCCCTCTTGGGCTTGACAGTGTCTCTCGCATGTACCATAGCTGCTAGAAGGAAAATGATCCACGTGATCACCATTGCTATTGGTTTCTTGAGAAAAGAAATCCTGTGAGGAACACCTCAAGAACACGAAAAAATTGTTAATTTTCAAAAATTAGAAAAATTGTACCCAAACAATCATTATCGTGTAGAGAGACTAGGAATCAAATTAGTTTTGCAAAAGGAAATTTAAAAATAGATCAATTGCATGATTTTCGAAAATTCCCATTATATGCCCTTAAAACCGAATTTTCAGAAATCGAAGCCCAAAAATTCGTTAATCAAGAGAATACCTAGCATATAATCAAAACTAATCTACCCAGAGTTCTTATTTCAAAAGAAATTTGACCAAAAACCATTCACAAATGAAAAAGTTCCATGATTTCTACTCAGGTTTTGAGTAAACAAGGAAAACAGTGAAAAACCGAGATTTTGATCAATAAAACTTACTTGGAATCGAAGAACTCGAGTTTGAAAGGCTCCAAGACGGATGAAATTGGAGAGAGAAAACTCTGGAGTCTTAAGAACAAAAGATTGGAATAAAAGAAATCAAAATCCCTCTTGTTCTAATAAAACCCTAGCCGTGATCCAGATCGGATCGAGATTTCGATCCGGATCGGCTACCCGCAGGAACACCTGCGTTCGGGATCCGGATCATTCATGTCCGATCCGGATCGGCTCCAACTTTTTCTTCAGAATAATTTAGAAAAATTCAATAAATCCGGAAAAAGTATGTAAGCATTTTAGCACATCAACTTTAAACAAAATCATCGTTTCATGTCAAGAGAAATAAATTATGTTAAATCTATCAATAACATTCAAATAATGACATGAAAATTTACAGAAATTAAAACCTTTAAAGTTGATCAAGTTCAAACACATCCATCATGATCTTATGAGTACGGCGTTTATCAAATCATTAAATGATAAAGAAAATGAATTACCAAGATCAATAGATGTTTGAAATCCCAAATAAATTATATAATGTATCTAGTCAATCTGTTGAAGAGAGTGGCTCTTTGAGCATCTTTCATTTAAAAATCCCACCTTATACCAACCTTGAAATTTGACGGAGTCGAGTATTTCAATCATGCATTTATTTAATCAAAAATTACAAACCCAATGCTTGGTATACATGTGGTAGCTGCACACAGCACTCGGACGACGAGGTGGTAGCTCTTTCCTCTATGTGGTGGTAGTTTTCACACTCCTCATTGGGATGTACCTCTTTCCACATCTTTTGGAGCATTTTACATTTCTTTGACTCCCACCTCATTGGGTCAAGGTAGTCAAAATTTTAATTTAAGATATAAGAGTATTCAAACCAAGGATTGATTCTGCGAATTCACTACTCAGATCCAAATAGTCAATAAGAATAAAAACAATACCAAAGATCATTGAGAGAGAAATTGACTTTGATCAATTAAAAAATGTTTTATTTAAATAAATGATCAATGCATCAACTGAATTATTATGATATCCAAAGCATAATAAATTTCTAATTATATGAAAGGATGCCAAGTAAAGTCCAATAATACACATGCTCAATTAATGTACTATGTATAAACATAGATAAAGAACAAAAAAACACAAAAACAAAACCTAACCTAAGCAAAAGTTTCAAAAAGAAGTTTATTTCAAGGAAAGCTTCCAATTGCTTTACGCAAATGAATAAAACGTTTTTGATCCAAAGGTTTTTTAAAATGTCAGCTAATTGATCTTCAGTTGAAATATATAGACAGTTGAGCGTTTTTGATTCAACTAGCTCTCTAAGAAAATGATATCTAAGTTCAATGTGTTTGGTTCTAGAGTGCAACACAGGGTTTTTGGAAATGTTTATAGCACTAGTGTTGTCACAAAGAATTGTTACCGAATTGCTGAATGCCGGAAGTCGC
>CM055066.1:31767232-31832562 GCA_029204045.2 Tillandsia leiboldiana | reverse complement strand
CTTGCAAAGCCTTTTTTTATATAATTTCGGAGTAGGACAATCCGTTGAAATATGGCCGTAGCCTTTGCATCTATAACATCGGATTTCCCCTTCGAATTCATCTTTTTCCTTAGAAGATTTTGCAAGGAATTTGAGGTTAGAGGATTTAGAACCCGATGATCCTTTAGATGGTTTCGTGGATGAAGATCCATCGGTTCGATTCTTCCAAAATTTCCGACGAAATTTCTTTGTGATCCGCGCCAATTGTTTTTCAAAATCGGCAAAAGAGATTTCATCGTCGGAACTTGATTCGCTATCTTCTTCCTTTGTGGATTTGAACGCAATACCTGTAAGCTTAGAAGAAGACTTGGAAGAAACTTGATTAGTAGGAAAAGTCATTTCATAAGTTTGCAAAGCACCTACTCAATTCCTCTACACTCATCTCATCCGGATGACTAACGGTTTCTATGGCGGTAACCTTTGCCCTAAACCGTTCCGGAAGAGTCCGAAGTATCTTTCTTACAATTTTTCGACTCCGGGATCTTTTCTCCTAAATTAGCACATGTATTTATTACATCTTGAAGTCTAGTGTAATAATCTGTAAACAATTCATGCTCTTCCATATGAATAGAGTCAAATTGACTTGTAAGCATCTGGAGCTTTTGAATTTTTACAAGATTAGTACCCTCATGTGTAATTTTGAGAATATCCCAAATTTTCCTTCGCGGTTTCACACGCGGAAATTCTTGTAAATTCAGTCGAGGAAAGAGAATTAAATAAAGCGTTCATACCTTTCCCATTGTAAGAAGATCTTTCAAATTCCTCTTTGGACCATCTAGAGCGAGGTTTTGGGATAGTAGAATTTCCTACTTCCTCAACAGGATGCACCCAACCGCATTCCACGGATTGCCATACTCGCTCATCAATTGCGATGAGAAAAGCTCTCATCCGCACTTTCCAATAAGCATAATTAGTCCCATCAAAAAGAGGAGGTCTATAAATATTACCACTTTCACCCAACATGATAGATAAACCTAAAACCCGCTCTGATACCAATTGTAGAGTTATTATGGATCCACAAGGATCTAAATAGGTACTATCAAACAACTAGAGGGGGGGTGAATAGGTGTAATACTTAAAAACTCAATCTCAGTGCAAATAAAAACCAATGCGGAAAATAAAAACAGCACACCGAGATATACGTGGAAACTCCAATCCAGGAGAAAAACCACGGGACCAACACGCAATAACAATCCACTAAGAATAGAAGAATAACAAGGTGATTACCGACTCCACGGACTCAAACCCCTCCTTCAGCTTCTTCGGACCTTGCGCTGACCGGTTGGATATCCACGCAATAACAATCCCTAAGAAAAGAAGAATAACAAGGTGATTACCGTCTCCACGGATTTAACCCCTCCTTCAATTTCTTGGACCTCGCGCTCCACCGTTTTGCCCGTCCACTGCTCACGTTCGAATCCACGAACGCACGCTTCGAATCCACGAAACGCCTTTAGCACACCGAATCCACGATGCCACGTCGAATCCACGACGCAAACTCAGTCGATAAGAATATTGACTTCGATGGTGATCCTCTGCTTAGATTCTCATTGAGGAACCGTAGAAGAAATCTCTAAGCAAAGATTAGATCAATTCGACAAAAGATATGTTCTTGAAAGAACCATCGAATTGACCTAAAAGAGGCTATGAAGAAGATCGATAAAAACCTAGCCTCTAGGGTTGCTCTCAAGTGTTTATAAATTGATCGGCCGTAGCTCCCACGTTTTTGAGAAACCCTAAGTGTCTATTTATAGTTTAGAAACCTTTGGAAAGAGATAAGAATCAAAAACTTACCTTATCTGGAAATTTTCAGGACGGCGATCCGGATCGGATTTACTGCGATCCGGATCGTCGTAACGAGATTGACGATTCCAGAAAACCAAGGGTTCGGGATCCGGATCGCATTGCCCGATCCGGATCGTTCATACAAATCAGAAAACTTAACATTCGGGATCCGGATCGGAAATTGCATGGATCCGGATTGAAGTCTTGTATGAAGCAACAACCTTCGGGATCCGGATCGTTGGCCCTGATCCGGATCCTGAACATGTCCGAACACCAGTTTTTGATTATTATGAAATTAAAAATTCTTCCAAGTGTTTCTATACTATAAGAAAGTATTCGGATCACCAAAATTATTTAGTTAACCATACCTGATCCTTTTGAATACTTTCTTCTTGAGATTGATGTAACTGATCCACAATTCTTCAACTTCAATCTTCAAGATTCAGACACTGAGTGTCAACTTGAGCTCTTGTTGAATCTTCTCTAAGTCTTTGATTGCTGATTGACAATTTGATCCCTTTAAGACTCCGACTCAACTCACTGACTTGACTCACGAAATATGCCAATACCAAAATGCCGTAACAGAGAGCAGTACAGAGTCTATCTTTGAGGATCACCGATCAGGCGCCATTACTTGAGCAGATGAGGCGGTTAGAGCTCGAGGTTGTGTCCCCTGGGGTCTCTGCTAGACTTATGTCTTTAGTCGTGCAGCCCACTCTGTTGGACAGGATTCGGGAGAGACAGAGTGAGGACCCCCACCTGGTGAGGATTCGAGAGCAGATGCAGACTGGTTTGATAGGGGACTTCTCAGTCGATGCTGCGGGAGTACTACGGTACAGGGACCGCGCGTGTGTGCCTATGGACGCAGAGATCCGAGAGCAGATCTTGAGGGAGGCCCACTATACACCTTATACCATCCATCCTGGTGGGACTAAGATGTATAGTGATCTTAAGGCACAGTTTTGGTGGAATGGGATGAAAAGAGACATTGGGAGATTTGTAGCACACTGTCTAACTTGTCAGCAAGTAAAGGCGGAGCATCGTGTACCTGTTGGCAAGTTGCAGAGTCTCCCAATCCCTGAATGGAAATGGGAACATGTTACGATGGATTTTGTCACTAGTTTGCCGAGAGCACAGACGGGAGCGGATGCTATCTGGGTAGTCGTGGACAGGCTTACCAAATCCGCTCACTTTCTGCCGGTTCAGATGACTTGGCCGATGGAGCGACTCGCACAGGTGTACTTGGCTGAGGTGGTTAGATTACACGGAGTACCTGTTTCCATAGTATTAGATAGAGACCCGAGGTTTGTCTCGCATTTCTGGAGGAGTTTACAGACAGCCTTGGGGACGCAGCTCCGATTCAGTACAGCATTCCACCCCAAGACCGATGGGCAGTCAGAGCGCACTATTTAGACCCTCGAGGATATGTTGAGAGCATGCATTCTGGACTTTGGAGGAGGATGGTACCGACACTTGGGATTAGTTGAGTTTGCGTACAACAACAGCTATCAAGCGAGCATTCAGATGGCTCCGTTTGAAGTGTTGTATGGACGCAAGTGTCGGTCACCCCTTTATTGGAGTGACGTGGGTGAGAAGAAGACCTTGGGTCCTGATCTACTGTTAGAGGCAGAGGAAAAGGTCAGATTGATACGACGACACCTCGAGACCGCCCAGAGTCGACAGAGGAGTTATGCTGATACTCGACGGCGAGACTTAGAGTTTCAGGTGGGTGACCATGTTTTTCTGAAAGTCTCGCCTTCGAAGGGGATTCGGAGATTTGGTATTCGTGGGAAACTGAGCCCTCGTTATATTGGACCTTTTGAGGTGTTGGAGCGCTTAGGGCCAGTTGCCTACAGGCTTGCGCTTCCTCCCAGACTTTCGGGTGTTCACAATGTTTTTCATGTTTCGACATTGAGGAGGTATGTTTATGACCCGTCTCATATCATCGATTTCACCCCTTTGGAGGTTTCTGAGGACCTGAGCTATGTTGAGCGGCCGTTGAGGATCTTGGACCGTGAGGTTAGGGAGTTGCGCAGTCGGGCCATCCCGTATGTGAAGGTCCTCTGGAGCAGTCATGATGAGCGCGAGGCTACCTGGGAGTTGGAGTCAGCGATGATGGATGCTCACCCCCACTTGTTTGAGGCCCCTACCTGAGGTATGTCTTTTGTTTCGAGGACGAAACTTTTTCTTGTAGGGGAGGATGTAGTGTACTGGTTTTTTTTCCCCATGCAACTTTCCGGTGAATCCATTGTGTAGAACACCTAGTGTTGGTGTCCGGCCCATGGTGCATCGAAGGGGTGCCACAGATGGGCCTTGTGAGACTTTGATAGCGGAATTGGCCTTCGGCTGTAATTGCCGAATTTTAGAAAAGGTTTTGGGCCAATCTGAGGTTGGATTTGGATTCAGCGCGGAAAAACGCTTGAAAACGGCTATTTGCTTGTTGAATTTGGAGTCCGGATGACCAAAAGCGGGCTTCCGGAAGTTTGTGGGGATTTTCGGTGCATGGGGGTGACACGTGGACCGGCCCGAGCCACGTGGCGGCCTCTTATTGGCCGGCTCACGCAGCTGGGTCCAAGGGGAGGCGCGGCGGTGGATGGACCGCGGCGGGGGATGCGTGGCGTGCCCTGGTAGGCGGGCGCACGCGGCACGGCTCACCGGTTTGGCGGGGTTGCGGTGGACCGGGCGCATGACGCGTGGTGGCTTCGGATTCGTGGGCCCATGTAGGCGCGGTCCACGGTGTGCGGGAGGGGGGAGCCTCGGTACTGTGCGCGCACAGTGGCGCCAGCGGGGCGGTCGGCCGCACTCGAGTGCGACACGCGTCGCCTCGCGGTTGGGCGGCCGTACCTACCCCGCTGACCGCGAGGGGGCCACGTGGCGCGTTGCGGGCCGCCAGGTTTGCTGTCCCCTGTTCGGGGTGACGTGGCCGTCCCAGGGATTTCCGGGCGCGTCGCACGGGAGATATACAACCCGGTTTCCGGGCGCAGTGCGCCCGGAAACCGCGCCCGAAACCCGGCCCGATAAGCATAGTGGGCTGGGCCTATAAATAGCTCCCCCCTTTCTTTCCTTTGGCTTTTTGGACCCCATTTCCGCTGAGCTCCCTTCACAAGAGTTTTTCCTCCCTCAGTGCACTACCCATTGGAGAAGTTTGAGCATTTTTGGAGGCACGCTTCCCGAGGTTCACCATTTTACGGCGCGGCGCGACGCTTGTTCTCCGGCGATCCTCTTCGCCCCTTCTCAGTGTTTGGACTCCTCCGACCCACCCCGACCTCGGAATTCACCGATTCTTGCGCCGTTGGACTCATGACAGGTAGGGCTTCAACTCCTGTTTTTTGTGGTTCCTCGATTTCCGTGCTGATCTTGGAGTTTTCTTAGCACCCATTTGACCCTTTTTCTTCGCGGACTTTTGGGACAGCACCGCGGTGTTCTCGCCATATCTTTCCGCTCAGGCGTCCGAACGAGGCGATTCAAAAGGCAATTTTCATCTACGTTTCGCAAGGAGTCTCCTGGATTTTTCTCAGATTTTTCTGGATTTTACCCGTGGGTGAGAATCTTCTTTCTCTGTTGTTCCTTGTTACAGAAATTTGGTACAGTTTGGATTCGGGGTGTACCCCTTGCCGGATTTTTATCTCAGCGTAGGAAACTCCAATTTGGACGTGCAGGTACTCGTTTCGACGGGCTCATCGCAAGGATCGCGATAGTATTTTTCTTGGATTTTTCTGGGCATTATTCGCAGGTAAAAATTGGTGAATTCTGGACTGCGGATTTAGGGGACAGATTTTGGAATTGGGGATGAATCGCTTATGTATTTTTCCTTTGGGGTATCTTGTACAGATTGGTGGTGTGTTTGGACTGATCTTGGACTTCGCCTTTGGGAATTTGGAATAGCGCTTGAGGTGGGTGATGTTGTGAACCTCCTACTTGTGAATGTCACTAGGCCTATTAGAATGCCATGATTATGTGTTATTAATTGTGAATGTATCTAGCATGCTTGTATGAGATTAAGGTTCCTTTGTTGATACTTGCATTGTTAGCAGGTTACAAGTTAGTAAGTGGTATTTCCATGTTTAGATAGGCAATTTAATTAGTTGGAAAGAATGCTAAAGCCATATCATATTATATGTTAAGGGAAGGTTTGGGCATGTGGTTAGAATGAATGTTGTATATGGGATACTTGCTAGTAGACTGTGCATATAAAATGTATTATGTATCATATATCCTGCCACATGTACATCGGGATTTCCCAAACACTTAATGTTGCATATGTTTGAATAATTGGAGTAATAATAGCCAATAAAGGACTTTGCATGCTTGAATGGTCATCTAGATAGGCCACCTTTTTCTGCTACACAAACTTATTGGAATTGACTTAGGAGAAACCATGCTTTTATTTGTTCTCCTGTCGTCTAGCCTTAGGGGATTGTGTAGTCAGATGTTCAGAGTTGGGACAGTCGGGGATCGAGGTTTGGGTGTTGCGGCGACCGCGGACTGTGGGCGGTTGACCGGATTATTATTACTACTTTTGCACCAGATTGGAGGTAGGGGATCGAGTTTCCCTTTAGTGGATGGGTTTTCCCACTTTCATCAGGGTCGTGACCCCGTCCTGCTATTTATGGTACTGATGATACTAGTGACTGTGATACTATGCTCGTGTGGGGTCGCTCCCCTCGAGTGCCACTCCGGAGTAGGATTCCGACCGTGTTGGGTGCCGGTCAGGCCGTGTTGGGTGCCGGTCAGACCGTGTTGGGTTCCGGTCTATTTGGACAGGGGAGATACTGAGTAGTGAGGTTGACAGCAGAGCAGGCAGTACCAGTGTTTACTGGTGTTTTGATTGGGTTGGTCTGTCAGTCCTTACGTTCTGGTGCATGTTTTTAGCCATTCTCTAGTAGGCATCGTAGAGGCATGTTAGTGGTAGCTCTGCATCAGTAGTGTACTTGTAGCTTACCACCTTTGTTTCATTTTTCGCCTCTGATAGTCCTAGTGGGCATGTCTGAGTTTGAGGTCTACCCACTAGGGGAGGCTACTGTTTTTATAGTAGTTCTCACCCCCCACTGTTTTCTCTTTTCTGTTCCCCTTTGTTTTGCAGAGTTCTCTGCGGGAGTTGCGGGACCCTCTTCCCTGGATCGAGGTAAGAGGATCGCTGATTAGCTAGCCACTGCCCGAGTTCGAGTTTAGTAGTTTTGATGTATCCCCAGTACACTCAGACGGTTGTATTTTCCTTTTATTTTGGGTCTGGCTGCGGCCAGCTGGTTGTATATATTTCGTGAGCTGGGAGAGACACTTGTATATTTCTGAGAGCTTACTGTACTTTCATTTCCAGCATTTGTCTGAGTTGTATTAGTTTTAGTTTAGCTCTGTTTTATGCTCCTTTATTACTTGTTTTATATCTGAGCAGGTTATCAGCGCTTCGTGTACACGGAAAATTCCGTATGCACGGCGGATCTGTGGACGGGCCCGGGTTCTGGTTTACACCCGGGGCGTGACACTTGAGCTGTCTTGATGCATGTGCTATGACTTTCCCTTGTTGCATCAATACGCTTCCCAGACCGCTTCGAGATGCATCACAATAGATCTCGTAGTCCTCACCGGGTTTTGGCAATGTGAGTACTGGCGCTCGTGCGAGTCTGTCTTTAAGTTCCTCAAAGCTCTTCTGGTATTGGGTTGACCAGACGAATTTCTCCCCTTTCCAGGTTAGTCGATTCAGGGGAGTGGCTATCTTTGAGAAGCCTTCCACGAAGCGTCTGTAGTATCCCGCCAGTCCTAGGGAGCTTCAGATTTCTTTCCCCGTTGTTGGCCGAGCCCAGTCGGTCACGGATTCTATCCTTCTCGAGTCCTCCCGCTATTCCCGACGCTGAGACTATGTGTCCCAACAAGTCTACCTAGCGGAGCCAGAACTCCACCTTTTGAGTTTGGCATACAATTTCTGATACCGGAGGGTCTGGAGGATTGCTCGCAAGTGTTCCTCGTGCCCTTCGTCTGTGCGAGCGTAGATCGGGATGTCATTTAAAAAGACTACTACAACTGGTTTAGGAAAGGTTCCAAGATCCTGTTCATCATATTCATGAACACCGCTAGAGCGACTATGAGTCCAAACGGTATCACCGTAAACTCGTAACGACCATACCGAGTTCGAAATACTATTTTCGGTATGTCATCACTCCGGACTCTAAACTGGCCATAGCCAGACTGCAGATCAATCTTTGAGGACGCCGTCGCTCCTGCTAGTTGGTCGAATCAATCCGAGGTGATGGGTATTTGTTCTTTACTATGACCTTATCCATTCCCGATTGTCGATGCACAATCGTAGACTCCCGTCCTTCTTGCGTACGAATAGAACGGGTGTGCCCCAAGACGGCACGCTCAGTTTCTCGCAATCCACTAGCACCTGTTACTCGGTAAGCCCATCCCTTTCGAGTATCCCCTCAAATTCTCTTAGCAGTGACACCACTAAGTCATAAATGTCGAATCGTTGGCGCTAACCATTAATCCCTAAAGCTCGAGTTTTTAGAGATATGCAACCAATACACTTAAAGCGTACAGAAACAGCGCCACGGATCTCGACCGGACTCATCCCACCTGGACGTTGGGTCTATTGTTGGGTCTCTTGCCGTTAGGTCTGTTGCGGAACGCAGCCCCACTCAACCTATTGGGCTCACCCAACTCAACTTATTAGTCTCCTGGGCCTATTGTCTCAAGGCAAGAAGTTAGACCTATTTAACCCATAAATAAATAGCCAACACCAAAGACAACTTAGTCTTCACATCCTTATTGGGCAGAAGGGTACAAAGTATTTGCTTCTAAGGGTCCTTCTGGGGTCAAGACCAACATTACTCTTCGTAATGGGTCTTTCCTGCTACTACTTCCCTCGGGTAGTGCGTCCTTTGTCGTGCCGTCGCATAAGACCTCTCATCCGTGTCGTGACTCCGAAATATTGTTCCCGGGTTCTGGGCAGTTAAAACGGAACTGTCCCAGTTTGTCACATCAGAAGCAATGGTCGTGCTTCCGAATAATCAACCGGGGTGCTCCTCTACAGATGATGTATGGCCGGTCCCCGCTAGGAAATCCCCCTCTGGAGAAGGGCTGGGGTCGTTTCTTATCCTTGTTGTACTCTGGGTCCTCTCGTCGGGCGCGCGTCACCGCGAATCCGCGCCCCACTGTGGTGGCCCTATCCACCACTTCCAGGAAGGTGTGAAGACCCGCCGCTTGCACAACTTCGAAAATATTGCTCCGCAATCCGTCTACGAAGAGGCGGGCTTTGTGAGCTTCATCCCTTATAATGAAGGGAACACAATTGGCCAGCCTTACGAATTCTCGTTGATACTCCATGACGGATCGGTTCCCTTGTCTGATGTGCTTCGGGTTCCTTGCCGCGTCTTCGGATACTGGGGTGGTTGGCTCCCATTGGGAAAATCATTCCCAGGTTATGGCTGGGGTTGTTTTCGACCCCCGGCAGGCTCATGATCCTTCTGTCGGGTGCGTTGAACGGCCAATTCCCGCCCCACCTCAATGGTCCTGTCGATCACTTTTCGGAAAGCGGGTAAACCCACAGTCAGTTTTACCCGAAAAGTGTCGCTCCGTAGACCGTCCTTGTGAAGGCGGGCCGTGTGGGGTTCGTCTCTTCTAGCAATAGGGGATGTGCTCAGCCGCGTCGCGGAACTGTTGTTGGAGTAGCCGATTCTCCACTGTTGCCGGAACCATCATATCCACTTCTGCACCATCGATCGGAGACCGGTTTCGGGCCATTATCCGGGCATACAAAGAAACCAAGTTAGTCCTAGACTTAATTGGTCTAGCACCTTGACCTACGAACACTGGGACTCTATCCCTTTTTCCCCCGCACTCACGTTCGTACTTTACACACCTACACCCTGGGTTATCAATTTGGTTAGTTACTTATGGTATTACACTCTGTGGATGTTGGTCACTGATCACCATGGTTAAAGTCGTTTTCTCTGATACCATATAATCTGTCACGCCCCGGAGGTTCTAAAAGAGCGGAAAAACGTATCCATTTTTTTTTCTTAAAAATGAACCTCGCCTCCGGTGCGCACCAGACCCGCCACATATACAAATTCACTCCCCAAACGAGCGGAGCCTCCTCTGTATATGCACGGCGTTCCAAGCACGAAAATTACTTTAACCATGCAAACCATGACTGACAACGAGGAGATACTAGATTTAACCAAACAGTTACAACTATCACATTCAGACTAGCATAAACCCATAGGTTTGGAAGTCAGTGTCCACTCAACACCCAGTTTTACAAAACATTTTCGCAAACACTGTTAGGCGGCCATTATGCTTGAAAGGATAAATCCACGGGTTTTGAAATCAGTGCCCACACGACACTTGGTTTGAAAATACATTTGAAACCATGTTTGTACTTGAAAACGAGCCGCAATCACACATCTTAACATTCACAGATAAGAGAAGAAAATCCTACTCGAAGTCCTCATTCCAACATCCATAAGAAACCATGCACAAGTAACCACAGCTAGACTAACCAATCACAATAAAATATAACCATAAACTGTAAAGTTTAATAGCCTCAAGGGGCTATGGTCCTCTAACCGTTGCCTTACCGTCGTCCCGGTTCCCACCCCTGCTCGGACCTGTCACAGCGTGGGTAGTCAGTGACTGATAAAGTAGATATAAACAGTAAATGCAATAACTGAAAGACAAACCGATACACCGGAGCATTTACTTCCCCCGGATGTACCACTAAATCCCTGTCACAAAACAAGCTGGGTACCAACCCCAGATTTATGATATATATATATATATATATATATATATATATATATATATATATATATATATATATATATATATATTGGGCGCCAACCCTAGATACCGTACTCACTTTCTTGGTGCCTCCAACCCCTCCACTGCCCAAGTAGCAGTTTGCCTCTCCGTGAGGGGTCCCCACTAACCTCTCCTTGTGGGATACACGGGTAAAACAACTTACCATCTTTCTGAAAAAATACACCCTGTGCAGTGGCCAAACCGCCGGTGTGCGTGTAAGCAATATGAGCATATAACAATGTTGCGACCTCAGCCGCTTTAGTCAGATTAGTAAAACAATCCTGCGACCGCAGCCGCCTCAATGAGAATAGAATATGGGATTTACATGCAATGGGGTTAGTCACTTTTACCAAAAATATCTACTTTATCAAACGAAATAGTCGGGAACGACCCTTCACCGAAATTAATCAAAAGTACCCAACAGGCAAAACAGTGGTCCCGACCACTGTAACAATTGACCGACGAAAACCAAAATCACTGTACCAAGCGGACTGTGTCGTCCAACCAAAAACCGTCGAACCAAAAACTGTCCCGAAAGAACTACATCGTTGCTAGAAATATCGTCGTGGTCAAAAACACTCAAAAACGATGCGAAACGGGCGAAAAACGGAGCTACCGGACTCTTCCGTTGGGGGCTGGCGCACGGAGCCGGGCGTGGACCGGGTCTGCGGCCAAGGGTGGCGGCGACCGCAGACCAGGCGCGCACTGTGCGGTAGACCGCAGCACTTTGGGCCGGGCCGCGCACGAGCAAGAGCGCGCGCCGGGTTCACCAGTTCCCGGTCGCGGCGGCAGCACCGGGTGCACGCCCAGGCGTGGACCGCGCTTGCGGGCTGGGCCGGCGCACGCGCCAGTGTGCCGGGTCTGCGCTCCCAGGCCGCCGAGCCGTGCGCCGGGTGCACGCCCCGAGTGTGGACCGCGCCTGCTGGGCTGGCGCACGCGCCCGTGCGCCGGGTCTGCGCCCCCAGGCAGCAGAGCCGTGCGCCAGGTGCACGACCAGCCGGTGGACCGCGAGGCTGGGGAAGCCGTACGGGGTGAACAGTAACACCCCGTTTCGCGTTTCCTTCTCCGTTTTCGCCCCCGCGCGGCTCCGACGACGACCCCGCGAACATGATAACGACGGCGGCGGCCTCCCGTTTAACAATGGCGGCGGCGGCCTCCCGTTAACTACCCCATGCTACAACGGACACCAAAATAACCCAAACAAAAACTCCGAATTGCTCCAACGATAAAACCATTGATCGGAGACCCAACGAAAACATCGATCGTTAACCCGATCAAACCTCCGATCAAGACGGATTAAAAACCATCGATTAAACTCGGTCGAAACACGAACAAATCACCGATCAAAATCAATCAAAAACCCATGATCTATTTACTGATTAAACCGATCTCTAAAGAATACGGAAAAACCCGCGATTAAACCGACGAAGGAGAGAAATAACGATTCCTAACCTTACTCCGATGGGGAAAGCAATGCGATCCCGATCTCCGTTCTTTGCGGTGATCAGAATCCGGATCCGCCCTCCGATGGCGGTGATGTCTCATTCTCCGGTCCCCGGCACGTCGATCGAGGCGATCGGGTTCCTCCGCTTCTTCCTTCTCTATTTCTCTCTTTTCGAACTAGGGTTTCGGTTGGTTTTCGGCACGCACAAAGGGAAGGGTTTGAGGAGGCGATCTTTTAAGACTAGGGTTTCCTTTTGGTATACGGGGAATAAATAAATCTTGTTATTAATTTATTTACTTTATTTTCCCTTTTCGTATGTACGTACCGTCAAATTCCACATCGGGTATTTCAATCTCTAATTAATTATTTAATTAATCCCTAAAGATAATTCCTTAGGGATAACTCAGAGATATTTTCTTAAAGATAATTCCTTAACGATAATCCCTTGGAGATAATTCCTTAAAGATAATTCCTCAAGGATAAATCCTTGGAGATAGTTCCTTAAAGATAATTCCTTAAGGACAATTCCTTAACTCCTCGAAAAGCGTGCACAATCACTTGCACGGATTTTGATGCACCTCCCGGTCACCGCGATCCTAACAACCCCTTTCTGGGGGTTCCGTAAATCGGAATCCGAATCCGATCGCACCGCCGTTCTCCGTTTTTCGAGCTCTATCGCAGAAAAATACCCGCACCTCACGATTATCCACTTAAGTAAACCCGTTACTTCAATTCCTCCAAACTTAATCTTTATTAGCAGGAGGGTAATACGTTACAAAAATCTGTGATATTACAGGGGGTGAATAGGTGTAAACAATAAACACACCAAAATCGTTGCGTAAAAATAATCCAATGCGGAAAATAAATAACACGTAAGATTTTACGTGGAAAACTCCATCACAGGAGTAAAAAACCACGGGACCGATCACACAGTGAAATCCACTAAGATTAAAACACGTACAAGGTGATATAACGCACACACACGACTCAACCTTTACCATACGCTCCAAGTAGATCTTCGCCGCTCGCTCCACAACGCACCTCGAATCCACGAAGGCGTCACAACTTTGAATCCACGAAGTCCAACTTCGAATCCACGAAGTCTTCAACCGAATCCACGGTCATCAATATAGCACGTATCGATCACACGAACGCGCCTTGCTTCGAATCCACGAAAGCGGTAGCACCTTGAATCCACAAAGCCACGCGAATCCACGCGCCGATTGTCCTCTCGGAAATCGTTGATTTGTTGGTGATGATATTTTGAATACTTAGATCATCATAGATAGACAAGGAAGCACCCTCTAAGTATTCATCGATTTGATTCTTTCGAAATATATAGTTTTTGAAAACCCTAGAATCAAACCGATCAATAGAGAAAGAAAACCTAAAATAAAGAGGTGTTTACCTTTTCTTCTCTATGTGGATTCTTACCTTTGATCCCCCTTGGGATAACCCTAAAAGATGATATTAGGGTCTATTTATAGGTTAGAAATCTTTTGGAAAGAGATAAGAATCAAAAATTGACTGTAACAGACTTTTTCCCGCACGACGGCCCGGACTGGATTTGGCTGATCCAGAAGCAGTCCGGACTGGATTTGGCTGATCTGGACTGTCGTCCTTTTTCAAAGAAACTCCTGAAAAAACAGTTCGGGGTCCGGACTGGATTTTCCTGATCCGGGCTGTTCATGCTATTTCAACAGACACAAGGTTCGGGGTCCGGACTGGATTGGGGATGGTCCGGACTGAAATTCCGCGACTGCACACGTTCGAATCCACGAACGCCACTCGAATCCACGAGCAACACGTTTCTAATCCACGAAACGCCTTCAACACATCGAATCCACGATGCCGATTTTGGAAAATCGTTGTTTTTCTTGGTGATGATAATCCGCCGAATACTTAGATCAAGGATAGATCAGAAAGCACCATCTAAGTATTTATCAATTTGATTCTACAAGAATTAGGAGTTTGGAAACCCTAGAATCAAATTGATCAATATAGACGAAGAAACATGAATTAATCGTGTTTTCCTTTCTTCTCTATATTTGTGGAATTTTCTATTATTTTTCCCGATTGATTTTTCGATTAATTCTCGGGTACCCTAAAAGATGAATTTAGGGTGTATTTATAGGATAGAAACCTTTGGAAAGAGATAAGAATCAAAAACTGACTTAACAGAATTTTTCCCGCACGACGGTCCGGACTGGATTTGGCTGATCCGGACTGTCGTCTTTTTTCAGCAATTTTCCTGAAAAAACAGTTTGGGGTCCGAACTGGAATTTCCTGATCCGGACTGTTCATGCGATTTCAGCAAACACATAGTTCGGGGTCCGGACTGAAACAGGGGAGATCCGGACTGGAATTCCGCATGAACTAAGCTATGTTCGGGGTCCGGACTGGATTGGTCTGATCCGGATCCTGAACATCCAATTTGTCCAGTTTTTGTTTTTTAAGCAATGAAAACTTATCCAAGTGTTTCAAAACTACACAAATGTATTCGGATCACCAAAATTATTTAGTTAAACGTACCTGATCATTCTGATTCCATTCTTCTTGAGATTGGTGTAATTGATCCACAATTCTTCATCTTGAATCTTCAAGACTCAAAACACTGAGTGTCAACTTGACCTCTTGTTGAATTTTCTCCGAGTCTTCGATTGTTGATTGACAATTTGATCACCTCAAGACTCCGACTCAACTCACGAAATATGCCAACACAAAAAGCCTGTCACGCCCTGGGGGTTCAAACGCGCAGAAGAAGAGCCACCGATGCTCCCAAACCAACGTCATATTTTTTTTGAAATCAATTCTGCCCCGGTGCGCGCCCAGACCCGCCGCATATACAAATTCACTCTACAAACGGGCAGAGTCTCATTTGTATATGCACGGCGTCCCGACTACAAAGTACATCTCATTCAAGCTTTAACCACACTAGATCAAGGCACAGACACATACAACATGCATTTCATACATTCTACCAACTTTCACACGTAGAAAAGGGGCCGACTGTTTTAAAAGGATAAAACCACAGAGTTTTGAAAGCGGTGTCCACCCGACACCGAGTTTTTACAAAATCCGTTTCAAAGCCACATAAATCCACAGAATTTGAAAACGGCACCCACTCGGTGCCTGATTTTATAAAGCCGTTTTCGAAATCACATAAATCCCACAGAGGTTTTAAACGGTGCCCACACGATACCCACGTTTTCAAAACGGTTTTTGCAAATGGTTTTCCTTGATTCTTGTTGTAGTTTAAAATGGCCAAGTAAAGAGAAAAGGACATCATTCATTTAACAGTTATAAAAAGAAAGGATAACATCCACGTCGATCCCACGGGGGTATCGCAATCCACATCTAGCTATCATGAATAATAAAAGAGCAAGGAGATAGAGTCAACTGTATCTGCAGTCTCTAAGAGTCAGAACAGCGCTCACGCGGCCTCACCAGTGCCCTAGCACCCGCCCCTGGACGAACCTGTCACAAAGTGGGAAGTCAGTGACTATAAAGAAATAGTAAGAGCATAAAGGCTATAAAACGGGAAAACCACTGACAACCGGAGCAACCCCCGCCTCAATGTGTAACCAATAGTGTGCAACCCTGTGGAAAAACAACCCGGGCACCTCCCCCGGCAACCACACCGAGCACCTACCTCGAAAACCCCTGCCGAGCACCTGCCTCGGCCGCCCAGCACCTGCCTCGGCATCACCGCTCACACCCCCCACCCACGAGGGCCCCCATCATGTCACCGTCACGTGGGGTACACGGGTCAACGTACCACTTTTCCGGAAAAGCACACCCTCGCGGTGACCAAAGCGCCGGTGTGCGTGCAGTAACACGAGCCTCATAGTCAAATATTTAGATGATTACCAAAATAATAATGTAAACGGGGTTAGCACTGTAAATACTGAACATTTTAGAAAAAAACCACCTTTTCCCGAACATGCATCTTATAATCAACACCCCTTTCCCACTGACCCTGGAGAAAGTACCCACCTTGAAAGGAGACCGGCGTTTGGTTCGTCCGCGTTTGCGTGTCTGCCGAGTCCACAGCGTCCCGCGACCCTGAGGAAGCGAAGACTAAGACCTGGTGATCAAAAACACCTAATGACGACTCCGGCAGAAAATGGGAAAACGACAAGTTCCAAACACTCCCGTGCATGAAGTTCCCGCACGACGATGACCCGGGCGGCGCACGCCCCGCATGCGGAAAGCTCCACGCGGCCCCGCCCCGTCGGCGGCGGCCCCGCGAGACCTCAGCCCGCACGGGTGCCCCACCTGCGGGCGGCGCGTGGCGCAGGTCCGTGCGGAGTGCTGTCCGCAGGCATGGGTGGCCCCGGGCGGCACCAGCCCGCGCCGGCGCCCCACCTGCGAGCGGCCCCGCGCGGCACCGAACCGCGCGGGCGCGCTGCCGGCAGGTGCGGGCGACCCCGCGCAGCTCCAGCCCGCGCGGGCGCCCCTCCTGCGGGCGGCCCCACGCAGTTCCGAGCCGCGCGGGCGCGCTGCCCACGGGTGCGGGCGCCCAACCTGCGGGCGGCCCCGCGCGGCACCGGTCCGCGCGGGGGCCCTGCCCGCAGGCGCGGGCGACCCAGCACCGCGCCAGCCCACGCGGGGCCGCCCAAACGCGCGGCGCCAGCCCGCGTGGGTGCCCCACCTGTGGGCGGCACCGCGCGGCACCGGTCAGCGCGGGCGCCCCTCCTGCGGGCGGCCCCGCACGGCACCGGTCCACCCGGGCGCGCTGCCCACAGACGCGGGCGACCTCGTGCGGCGCCATCCCGCGCGGGCCTCCCACCTACGGGCGACCCCGCGCGGCCCCAGCCCGCGCGGGCGCCCCTCCTGCGGGCGGCCCCGCGCGGCACCGAGCCGCGCGGGCGCGCTGCCCGCGGGTGCGGGCGCCAGCCTGTAATACTCGGGAAATTTGAGTTGGTAAAGAGTGTTTTTCAGCTGTGAATATGTGCGAGGAAACAAAATTAACCTTAGTGGTGTATACCGGTGTGCGGATGGCACAGTTTCCGAAGCACAAATTTCGCATTTCCGATTCGAGTTTGATCTCGGAAATCTGAGATCTCCAGTGCGACCGTCTCATCGAATTGAGTGAAATAATATAGACCATTTGTCAATTCGACGGTCGGATCGTCCTGAACTTAGTAAGGAAACTAGTGGGACCCGCGGCTTAAGTGAATAGTGTTTTGAATAGTAACACCCTGATTTTTGTTTCTCGCGTTGGCCAGCATCGCCGATCGACTGTCTGGAGTCCGAATCTGACGATCCAGGTAGTCGATTTAAATAGCGTTGTCGATCCGAGCGCAATGGCGCAGACGAAATCTACGTTTGACGACCCTAGAGCCTCGAAAAGCGTCATGAACTATAGATATCGCAGTACTTTGTGGATCTGCGATTTATTAGGATTTTTTTAGTCGACGAACAAAAATCGCTACCTGATAGGTTTCGCCGAGCCGGACGTCGTGGCGAAGTCCGTTTTTCGTTTTGACGACTAAAATGTCTCGAAAAGCATGAAATACGGTAAAAATTGTGGCATTTTGCACAATGACCCCTATATTTTATGCTCCGTTTTGCGTGCTGCTCTTGGGAGAGGGACCTAAGTGCGAAACAAGCGTGCTATGAAGGGCTGGGCTCAAAATAGCAAAGTTTGGGGGACTAAGATGCATTTTGTACATACATTATTAAATTGCATTTGGGTTGGGTTCTCTAAAACCCTAAACCGAGAAGCCTAGCCGCCCAGCACCAACCTCTCCTCTCCCTCTGCTCGCTCCACGGCCGTTACACCGCCGGCCGCTGCCTACCCTCGTCGGAAAAGAAGAAGAAACAAAGAGGAAGCTTGATCTCGGGTTGGGTGGAGAGGGAAGCAACAAGGAGGCTTTGGATTTCTCCAGACCTCATCTGGAGTTGTCTCTGGGTTTTAGAGACCTAACCGTAGGAATCCCGGCACCTAGCTCCGCCGCGCGCCGCCGGCGGAGAATCCCTTCATCTTTCTTAGCTCCAGCAAGGTAAGATCATGCCTCTTCTTCATTTTTGTTGGGTCCTAGACCCATTCAGTCTCTTCTTGACATGATGGATATCTTCCTCATGAAGCCCCGAACGCCCAGGTGCTCCGGTTAACCGGCTGGAGCGACTTCTTGCCGGAAGTGCAGTTTTCGGCTAGATCTGCGGCCGGGCTTCATCTGGCCATTGAAACTCAGATCAGAGATGTTGGTCTTCGTCTCCTCATCGACTGAAAGGAGTCCACCAAGTCTCTGGACGATCGGTCGAGGATCCAAGCCGCACGGTGGAGCCCAAGTTTCGGGCTTTTTGGTTCTTCCGCCGAACCTCGCCGTCCGACGCCGCCGCGCACCCACGTCGCCGGGCACCACCTCTGGAAGCCCCGTGGAGCTGAGGGCAACAGTTTGGTCCAAGTTGCGCCGGCCCAGGAGCCGCCGGCCGGAATCCGCCATTAGAGGCCTTCTTCTTCACCGAGTTGGGTTAATCTCGAGCTCCGACGATTGCCGGCGTTTCCCTTCGCCGAGAAGTGACCCAGGTGAGTTACTTGGACACTTAGAGAGCTTCCTATCATGTTGCATGGGAGTTTTTATGTGGGGTTTTTGGCCACTGCAGTTGCACCCTAGTTGCAGCCGAGCTTCACCTCCGGCCGCCTCCGACGCCTCCGGGCTCCGGCCATCCACCCAGGTAAGCCTTGTGTGCTATGTGATAGCTTCCTATCATGTTAGTTTGGACAGTGAGCCTCTGGGGAATAAGTTTTCCCAACCTTGTGTTTAAAGGAGTTGGGTTGGGTGTTTCCGGCCAACCGCCGCCGCCGGCCATCGGTGCCGGGTATGGCTGGGTGTCACGCCCCGGGGTCGAAACTGCAACCCGGGCTCGCCAACAGATCCGCCACCTATGCCAACCTGCATAAGAGAAGCATCCTACCTGCAAGAAAAGTACTACAGCTAAACAGATATCAGAGCTATAAATAAAAATCTGCTGTATAACTAAAATCAATCACTGTACAACTGAAAATAATACAACAATGTCCACCTCCCAAAAATGATAATCGTACAATATCCTCAGATACAAAACTCATAGCTCGACAGGGAGGTATCTCCAATAAATACAACAGTGTACAGTCTCCCGATACATAATATATCTTCACTACATCAGTCTCTCAAAAGAGAAAAAAAATAAGACAACTAGTCTACTGAAGATCTCCTCTGAAGGGGTACCGCTACTCTCCAACGATGGGTAGGGATCTAGCTCGCGACTCCCTTGCCTCGATCAACAACCGCAGAATCAGCAATACCCGCTAAGACTCAGCAAAACAAAGGAGAGGAAGGAAAAAAGAGGGGAAAAACCCCAAAGGGTGTGAGAACTACACCAAAAAGGGAGTTCTCAGTGGGTACCACCGCCAGACCCGACGGTCTGCCCACTAAGTGTAGAGTCCTGGCGTCCCCTTGCCCGGGTAGGCCTCCCTTTTATTTCTGATGGGACTGTTAGGAAAACTTTTAACTACGTTTTCTGCAATGGGCTGGCCAGGACCGCGAGTATTTTTCTGCGATTGAGCTCGAAAAACGGAGGACGGCAAAGCGAACGGATTCGGTTTTCGATTTACGGATCTCCCGGAATGGGGGTCAAAGCATTTGCTTTGAGTGGTACATCGAAACCCGCGCTAGGTGGCTGGCACGCTTTTCGAGGCGATCGGACGGGATCCTGCTGTGATCGGACCTTCGTATAAGTTAATGTCTCTTCGTATAAGTTAAACCGATCGGGGTGCGGGGGGAAACCCTAGAAACCCTTTTTTTTTTTCCCCTTTTTCGAAGAAACGGCGGAGGAACCGAGACTGAGAATCGGGCAGAGAAAGGGAAAATCGCCCATCCTCTGCGAGATTGATCGGGCGTGGAGGGGACGATCTTCTTCCTTCATCCTCCTCCGGCAGAATCAAGGTGAGCGGTTGGAGTTTTCCTTTTTATCCTTTTTGCAATTTCTGTGGGGTTTAGGGGTGGTGGTCGTTCGGGTGTCGCACGCCGGGTGGGTTGTGTGGGTAACGGGAAGCCGCCGCCGCCGTTGTTAAACGGGAGGCCGCCGCCGCCGTTATCATGCCCACGAGGTCGTCGCCGCAGTCGCGGTGTTCGCGGGGTCGTCACCGGAGCCGCGGGGAGACGAAACGGGAGGTTACTATTCACCCGTACGGACCACACCCCGCGCGGTCCACCGGAGCGACGTGCGCCCGGCGCACGTCTCGCAACCCGAAGGCGCGGAACTGGGCGCACGGTCGCGTGCGCCAGCCCGGCCCGCGCATCGCAGTGCACGCCCCCAGCGTGCACCCGGTGCGCATCGCCGCGGCCCGTGGGGGTGAGCCCGGTGCGCGCCCTGCGCGTGCACCGGCCCGGCCCGCTTACCGCAGTGCACGCCTCCAGCGTGCACCCGGTGCGTGCCGCGGCGCCCGTGGGGGTGAGCCCTGTGCACGCCCTGCGCGTGCACCGGCCCGGCCCAAGCTGCCTGGTGCACGCGCCCGGGTGAGCCCGGTCTGCGCCGCGCACCCTCTGCACTGTGGACCCGGTCCACGCCTCTGCCCGTCCACCAGCCCCCAGCCCGGAAGCCCGGTAACTCTGTTTTGGCCCATTTTTGGCCCGTTTCGCCCCGTTGTTCAGTGTTTTTGACCACGACGATGTTTTTAACATCATTACTTACTGTAGCTTTTTCGGGCACAGGGTGGGAGTGTTTTAGCGGGAGTTCCGTACACCTTCTTCTTCGCGTTTCAGGTGGGTACACCCTTAGAAACCCTTTGTGCACAATCTCGTTTCAGTTATGGTTATCATATTGTGAGTACTTGTCCTGAGGGTTAGGGTCGGGCTTTGAAAACTGGAAATATATTTAAAATTGTGGGTTTTTATTTGAGACCTCAGACTGTATTTTTTCATTTCTTTCGCATTTCATTTACTACTTGTAGACTATTGTGTGGTTCTCGATACCCTCGTGGGGTCGGTGTGGATTTCGGAACTTTGCCCTTTGGATATGTGGATGTTTGAGTTCTTATCTCTGTTCAGCCATTTTTCAAAAAGAAAGAAAGAAATAGAAAAGAAAAAGAATTGCGAAAACCGTTTTCTAAACTTGGGTGTCGTGTGGGCACCGTTTTCAAAACCCTGCGGATTTATTGATTTTAGAAAACGGATTTCAAAACTTGAGTGTCGTGTGGGCACTATTTTAAAAACTCTGTGGATTTATGATTTTCGAATTGATTTAGAAATCTGGGTGCCGGATGGGCACCGCTTTTAAAATCGTGGATTTATCCTTTCAAATTGGTCGGCCTACAGAATAGTTCAGTTGTATAAATGTTGAGAACTGTTGTGATTGAATAAACTACTATGGTTGCATGTTGTATTAGCCGCGACGCCGTGCATATACAGAGGAGACTCTATCCGTTTGCAGGGTGATTCTGTGTATGCGGCGGCTCTGGGCACGCACCGGGGAAGAAGGAATTTCAAAAAAAAAAAAAAAAAAAAAGAAAATTGATACGTAAAACAAATCCTTTTTCCTATGATTGTTTCCGCTGATTGAAACCCCCGGGGCGTGACAGATTAAGATGGTATCAGAGACTTTCTTCAATCACAACAGTTTGTGCCCGACATCCACAAAGATACCTCACTTTGCTACAAATGAATGGCATAGAAGCGTAGAACGCGAGTGATCGGGGGGGGGAAGTATAGGTCCCTTTTCTCGATAGTTGTTTGAGTGCTATGCTAGCAGTAGGCTAAAACTGACTTGTGTTGTGTGGGTGTACGGGTTAAGTTTTGTTTCTCGGTTTAGCGCGGTTGTCGTGCATGTGTAGTCGTGTTGTTGTGGAGGCTGGGGTCGAGGCCGGCTGCCACCGGGGTATTGATGGTTGCTAGGAATCAATGGATTAAGCAACCATCACGGGACACGGTGGGCCTGCTGACGTTGTTCATGCACTTGGTGCGGCTGTTATCACAGCAGATCGTTGCGGAGGCTTTTGTTTTTCGAACCCCCTTCCCCTGCCGACGTGCTGGTCGTCGTTAGTGACGGCGACTGGGGGAAGAGTAATCCGTCGGTGTTTGTTAGTGGTCGGCTGTTTGTCGGTCGTGGGTAACTGGACAGCCGTTGGTCTAAGGTTGTACCTTCTAGGTCTTCGGGTGTTGGGTTTTAGCGGGTAGTCGGCCGTTTCTTTTTGCACCATGGGCAAGGCATGGGTGGGAATGAGGATTCTTCCCCTATGATTGTTACCCATAGTTCGGCTTCTCACTATAGACACTGCGATGGTTGTAGAGATCGACGTGATGGGGGGCCTTGGGGTTCTCCTTTGGATTGAAAAAGGAGACCCCCAGGGCTAGTGAATCTTGTCGGTTTGGGCTCGATTTTGGTTAGAGAGGCCGTGTCCCGCGTTGCACAAGTGCGCGTAAGTGGCGACTTGTTATTGGGGGAATTAGCTTTTTACGCTGGGTGATGCCCGGTAGCTCTGGGTCGAGTTCCTGTGTTCTGCGCTAGAGGGCCGGTTAGGTCGTCCTATTGGTGGGTTGGCGTGTGATCCCCTCGAGTGCGTTTAGTGAACCTAGGTAACTTTTGTTAGGGTTCTTCTTGCTATTTTCGCGGCTTGTCTTCTTCTGACCCTTTTGGTTTCAGATGGATAGTCTTCGGTACCTGAGGTCACTGTTGAGCGGACCTAGAGCTTAGGTTTTCTCCTAGTTGGGAGTGTCACTTTTGGTCTGGAGGTTTACCGCTCGTTTCGATGCCCGGTACTTGGTGGGGCAACGGTTTGGGACCGAGAGTTAGGGGCAATTGAGAGCGTCACACCCCGTCGGTGCCAGGACGGAGGTAGGACCTTACCTGGCGGGTTGTGTTGCCAGCTTCCCATGACTAAGACATAGCCTTGAGGCTTAGTTTTGGGAGCGTTTTGGATTGTTGATCTTTTGGGCCAGGTGTGAGTCAAGGGGGAATCTGGCGACTACTCGGAGTTTTGGCACTGGTCACTTTCGGCTAGGAGGCCCCGTACGCAGCCCTTTTTGTGGGGTAGACCTTATGGTGAGTCCTAGAGCTGAAACCTAACGATAGCCTTGACTGTCTGTCACGCCCCGGGGGTTTTATTTTAGCGGAAACGATACCTCAAAGTACGCGTAAAGTGCGTACATCTTTTTTTTTTGATTGTTTAAAAACCTCCTTCCCCGGCGCGTGCCCAGACCCGCCACATATACAGATTCACTCGAAAATCGGGCAGAGTCTCCTCTGTATATGCACGGCGTCGCGGCTGTTACAATAGTCGAGCATAAGCAACCATTTTTCCTTTTAATCACAACAGTTCGAAGTAGTACGGTGCATGAAGACTAAACAATACCCGTGGCCAGTCTAGTTGAAAGTAAAAACTCACCGTTTGAAAACAGGCCCACACAGCCTTAGGTTTTGAAAACAGATTGGAAAACGGCATAAATCCACAAGGTTTAGAAAACGACCCAACGGGAACAATAAAGGAATTAGTAGTGCATAACCAGCAAGAAAGTACTCAACATCCACACGACCCCACAAGGGTATCGAGAACCACACAATAACCTACTGTTCTGAATGAAATGCAGAGAAAGTAAATGATACAGCATACTAGGGCTCCCTCAGCCCGTCTGCTACCACCTCGGCCTCACCGTCGCCTACCTCTACCCCCTGGAGGTACCTGTCACAGAGTGGGTAGTCAGCGACACTATCATAAGAGTAGTACTAAAACAGTAAAGTAATACCAAGTCACCAAAGCAAGACTAGCCGGAACAACCGCTCTACTCGTAACGGTAACTCGCAACCACCTGTACCACCTGTAACACCTGTAACCCCGGTAACACCTGTAACACCTGACCGCGTCGGGCACCGGAGCCGGCGGTCTCACACCTGACTACATCGGGATCCAATCCCACGGTAGTCTCACACCTGTAACACCTGACCGCGTCGGGCACCGGACCCGGCGGTCTCACACCTGACTACATCGGGATCCAATCCCACGGTAGTCTCACACCTGACCACATCGGGATCCAATCCCACGGTGGTCTCACACCTGACCACATCGGGATCCAATCCCACGGTGGTCTCACCGCTCGCACCTCGCTGCCTCAAACCCCCCAACTGTCAGGGGCCCCCCACTACGTCACCTCGTGGGGTAACACGGGTCAAAGACCGCCTTTCCGGAAAAGAGCACCCTTTGCGGTGGCCAAACCGCGGGTGCGCGTGTCGCAACTCGAGCATAAGTAACCAAGTAACCTAGTAACCAAGTAACCATGTCACCATGTCACGGGGTAAGGTAGTACATCATAGAAACCATCAGCGTTAGTACCGATTAATAATCAAAAGTCCCTTTTTGGATTTCCAACACAATACTCAGCCTCGACCGTAAACCCACCTTGTTGTCGCGCTCCTGACCGATGCTAGGTTCTCCCGCGTCTCGGGTGCCCGCCCGGGCCTACAAGAATCTGTCATACAGGAGTCAGTGATTAAGACGACTAGAACACCCGGCGCCCCCTCACCTTGCGCACAATTCGCACATGTACGCGCCTGGCCCCGCACGGCTGGGCGGCGTACGAACAGCGTGCGGCGCCGTCCGCATGTGGTGACGCCCGCACCCGCATGCGGAGTCGCCCGCAAGCGGCGGCCCGCATGCGGAGCCACCCGCACCCGCATGTGGCGGTGCCCGCAAGTGGCGGCGCCCGCATGCGGCAGCCCGCATGCGGTGCCGCCCGCACCCTCATGCGGCGGCGTCCGCTAGTGGCGGCGCCCGCATGCAGGGCTGCGTGCCGGATTCCGGCGGTGCCCCTCGCCTCTTCCTTTTTCCCCCCTCCCCCTCGTCCGCTCCAACCAAGAACGGAGCAAGAACGCAAAACCCTAGCGTGCTCACCTCGGTTGCCGGAGGGAAAAGTGATCCGATCCTGCGAGTTCGGCTACAAGGAATGTGAGGACGTCTTCCTCTCCTTCCTTGGTCTCGCCGCTTGGATCCTCCGCGTAATCGGTGAGGAAGCAAAAGGGTTCGGTTGGGAAACTGAAAGGTTGGGGAATTGGGGTTTCGTACGTAGGGGCTTGTGGGGAGTTGCGGGGGTTGGGGAATTGGGGTTTCGTACGTAGGGGCTTGTGGGGAGTTGCGGGTAGTTAAGGGAGTGGGTAGTTATGGGGACGGGGTAGTTATGGGGAGTGGGTAGTTAAGGGAGTTGCGGGTAGTTATGGGGACGGGGTAGTTATGGGGAGTGGGTAGTTAAGGGAGTTGCGGGTAGTTAAGGGAGTGGGTAGTTATGGGGACGGGGTAGTTATGGGGAGTGGGTAGTTAAGAGAGTTGCGGGTAGTTATGGGGACGGGGTAGTTATGGGGAGTGGGTAGTTAAGGGAGTTGCGGGTAGTTAAGAGGAGTGGGTAGTTATGGGGAGTGGGTAGTTATGGGGAATGGGTAGTTATGGGGGGTGGCGGTAGTTATAGGGAAGTTACACGACGGGGGAAAATAACGGGAACGGTTAAGTTGGTAAAAGGGAATCAACCCAGTTCAAGTTAAAACGGGTCCAAATCAGGTGCGAACTAGAGTCCGGTCTGTCTGAAAACCCGCGTTATCCACCTGAACCGTTAGTTACCTTCCGGAATTTATTCCGGGAGATTCCGGCGTCGGAATTCAAAACCGTTTTCGCCGCCACTCTCCGTTTCGCGAGCCCTATTAACTAAAAAATACCCGCGGGCCCCGACGGTCTGTCCGGAAACAAGGAATTATTCGATCATCCTCCAGTCCCCCGAAACGAAAAGCGGAAATAACGAAACCAAAAGTAGACCCTTAAAATATTTTAAACCAGCGGCTACTACACCACTCACCTCTTAAAACGAGTTTTGTCCTCGAAACTCAATCTTGGTTCGCGGTAAAGAGATAAGGGTAGCCCTCTCTCATCTTCGATTCTTGTTCCCACGTCGCTTCCCGCTCCTCGTGGTTGCTCCAGTGCACCTTCACATAGGGGATGTCTCGGTTTCGAAGCGTCTTACTTTCTCTTGCTAGTATTCGCACAGGGGTTTCCTCGAAACTTAGGTCCTCCTTTAGTTCGAGTGTCGAGACGTCCAGCACGTGCGACGGGTCGGGGAGGTATTTCTTGAGCATCGAAACGTGGAACACGTCATGAATCCGGTTGAGGTTCGGTGGTAGGGCAAGGCGGTAAGCCACTGGGCCGATCCGTTCCAGGATCTCGAACGGCCCGACGAACCGCGGGCTTAGCTTGCCTTTTAACCCGAATCGCTTGATTCCCCTGGACGGCGAGACCCGCAAAAACACGTGTTCTCCTACCTGGAACTCTAAATCGCGGCGTCTTCGATCCACGTAGCTCTTTTGTCGACTCTGGGCGGTTAGTAAGCGCTGTCTGATGAGGCGCACTTTCTCTTCTGTTTCTTCCACCAAGTCGGGTCCTAAGAGCTTTCGTTCTCCCAAGTCGTCCCAACAGATCGGGGATCGGCAGCGTCTCCCGTATAAAGCTTCGTAGGGTGCCATCAATATGCTGGCCTGGTGGCTATTGTTGTAAGTGAATTCTACGAGTGGTAGGTAACGCTCCCAACCGACTCCCCAATCGAGTACACAGGCCCGAAGCAGGTCCTCTAGCGTCTGTATCACTCGCTCCGACTGCCCGTCTGTCTGAGGGTGGAAGGCTGTGCTGAAGTGCAATTTAGTCCCCAGGGCTTGTTGCAGACTCTGCCAAAACTTTGAGACAAAACGCGTGTCTCTGTCTGATGTGATCGACGCCGGTACCCCATGCAGTCTCACAATCTCGCTGAGGTAGACTTGAGCCAACCGCTCTCTGGTCCAGGTTGTGTGAATCGGCAGGAAGTGCGCTGACTTAGTTAGCCGGTCTACCACAACCCATATTGTGTCGTGTCCTTGTGGTGAACGTGGGAACCCGGTGACAAAGTCCATGGTGATATGATCCCACTTCCACTCCGGTACCGGTAAGGGTTGTAATTTTCCCCGCCGGTCGTTGATGTTCCGCCTTTATTTGTTGACACACCAGGCAATGAGCTACAAATTGGGTTACATCCCTCTTCATCTTGGGCCACCAGAAGGTCTGCTTGAGGTCCCTGTACATCTTTGTGCCTCCTGGATGTGCTGCATAAGGGGCGCTGTGTGCCTCGGACAGAATTTCCTTCTTCAATTCCGGGGTATCTGGCACACAAATTCGCCCGCGGAACCGTAGGGTGTCATCGCCTTCCAATGAAAAGTCCCTCTCCTGATCCGGTGAGATCTTGTCTCTTACGAGCTGTAAGTGCGAGTCCGCCTGCTGCCCCTCTCGAATCTTTTCTAGTAGTGTTGGCTTGACCATCAAAGTTAGAAGTTGCGCAACCGTGCCCGCTGGCACTACTTCCAACCCTAGTCGAGAAAATTCTGCGATCAAGTTGCTCTGCTCAGTTATCGCACCTACCGATCCTCCCTCCCGTCGCCCCTTCCTGCTCAGAGCGTCCGCTACCACGTTTGCTTTCCCGGGGTGGTATTGGATCATTAGGTCGTAATCCTTCAGTAATTCAAGCCACCGTCTCTGCCGCAGGTTTAGTTCCTTTTATGTGAACAGGTATTTAAGACTCTGGTGATCTGAGAAGATGTTACAATGGACACCAAAGAGATAGTGTCTCCATAACTTCAGGACGAAGACCACCGCAGCCAGCTCTAAGTCGTGTGTTGGGTAGTTTCTTTCGTAGTCCTTTAGTTGCCTAGATGCATAGGCTATTTCCTTCCCCTGCTACATTAACACACCCCCAAGGCCGATTCTTGAAGCGTCGCAGTACACCTCATAGTCCTCACCGGGTGTTGGTAGTACAAGAATCGGTGCCTCGGTTAGCCTTCTTTTGAGTTCTTCAAAACTTTCCTGGCATTTGGCCGTCCATACAAACTTTTCTCCTTTCTTGGTCAACCGGTTTAGAGGGGTCGCAATCTTCGAGAAACCCTCGACAAAGCGTCTATAATACCCCGCCAGCCCCAAGAAACTGCGGATCTCCGTCACCGTTGTGGGCGGCTGCCAGTCTATCACCGATTCCACCTTCTTGGGGTCTACGGCGATTCCCTTTGCCGAGATCACATGCCCCAGGAATCCTACTTCGCGTAGTCAGAACTCACACTTTTTGAGCTTAGCGAACAGCTTCTGCTCCCTGAGGGTTTGGAGAATCGTTCGTAAGTGATCCTCGTGCTCCTCGTCGGTGGATGAGTAGATTAGTATATCATCGATGAAGACCACCACGAACCGATCTAAGAATGGTCTGAAGACCCGGTTCATCATGTCCATAAAGACTGCGGGGGCGTTCGTAAGTCCGAACGGCATGACCGTAAACTCGTAATGGCCATACCGGGTCCGGAAAGCGGTCTTCGGAATGTCCTCGTTCCGAACCCGAAGCTGGTGGTAGCCAGACTGTAGATCAATTTTTGAAAAGACCGTCGCTCCTCGTAGTTGGTCGAAGAGGTCGTCGATTCTGGGCAGGGGGTACTTATTTTTCACCGTGACCTTGTTTATTCCTCTGTAGTCGATACAGAGTCGCAGGCTCCCATCCTTCTTCCGTACGAAAAGCACTGGTGCGCCCCAGGGTGACACACTCGGCCTGACAAACCCTTTGTCCAAGAGGTCTTCCAGTTGCGCCTTTAACTCTTTCAACTCCGCGAAGGCCATTCGGTAGGGTGCCTTTGTTATAGGTTGCGTACCTGGCAAGAGTTCAATAGGGAACACCACCTCCCTTTCAGGGGGTATCCCAGGCAGCTCCGTCGGAAAGACATCGGGAAAGTCCTTCACCACCGGGATGTCTGAAGGTGTCGTCGAGGGTCGGGTAACCAGATCTACCGATGCCAAATAGGCTACACACCCACCCTCTATCAAACTCCTGGCTCGAGTCGCGGAGATGACTGCCGGGAAGGAGATGCTCTTGCACGCTAGGTATGCATTCTTAGGGAAACTAGGTTCTTGTAGTTGTACCATCCGCTTATCGCAGTCGATAAGCACTTGGTACCTTGAGAGCCAGTCCATGCCCAAAACAACGTCGTACTCCTTCAAGGGAATTACTATTAAATCCCAAGGGCAGAATAGCCGCCCTAGCTTAATCGGGCAAGTGGCTACCAAACTAGTCGCCTCTAGCGTCCCACCCGCGGTCTGGACCGTCAACCGACTTTGGAGAGGTGTTTCCTCGAGGTCATGCGAAAACACGTACTCGCGAGAAATGAACATTATCTACAAAACATCGTAAAATCGAGAGAGAAAAGAAACATTATCTACAAATCCCTTCCCCGGTCTCTCACGTCTTAAACCTTAAACCATGCACATTTCATTTATTCGTAGTTAAGTGTGATATCTCGGTGGATGTTGGGCCGTCACTGTTGTGATTAAAGCAACCTGTCTCTGATACCATCTTAATCTGTCACGCCCGGGGGGTTTTATTTTAGCGGAAACGATACCTCAAAGTACGCGTAAAGTGCGTACATCTTTTTTTTTTGATTGTTTAAAAACCTCCTTCCCCGGCGCGTGCCCAGACCCGCCACATATACAGATTCACTCGAAAATCGGGCAGAGTCTCCTCTGTATATGCACGGCGTCGCGGCTGTTACAATAGTCGAGCATAAGCAACCATTTTCCCTTTTAATCACAACAGTTCGAAGTAGTACGGTGCATGAAGACTAAACAATACCCGTGGCCAGTCTAGTTGAAAGTAAAAACTCACCGTTTGAAAACAGGCCCACACAGCCTTAGGTTTTGAAAACAGATTGGAAAACGGCATAAATCCACAAGGTTTAGAAAACGGCCCAACGGGAACAATAAAGGAATTAGTAGTGCATAACCAGCAAGAAAGTACTCAACATCCACACGACCCCACAAGGGTATCGAGAACCACACAATAACCTACTGTTCTGAATGAAATGCAGAGAAAGTAAATGATACAGCATACTAGGGCTCCCTCAGCCCGTCTGCTACCACCTCGGCCTCACCGTCGCCTACCTCTACCCCCTGGAGGTACCTGTCACAGAGTGGGTAGTCAGCGACACTATCATAAGAGTAGTACTAAAACAGTAAAGTAATACCAAGTCACCAAAGCAAGACTAGCCGGAACAACCGCTCTACTCGTAACGGTAACTCGCAACCACCTGTACCACCTGTAACACCTGTAACCCCGGTAACACCTGTAACACCTGACCGCGTCGGGCACCGGAGCCGGCGGTCTCACACCTGACAACATCGGGATCCAATCCCACGGTAGTCTCACACCTGTAACACCTGACCGCGTCGGGCACCGGACCCGGCGGTCTCACACCTGACTACATCGGGATCCAATCCCACGGTAGTCTCACACCTGACCACATCGGGATCCAATCCCACGGTGGTCTCACACCTGACCACATCAGGATCCAATCCCACGGTGGTCTCACCGCTCGCACCTCGCTGCCTCAAACCCCCCAACTGTCAGGGGCCCCCCACTACGTCACCTCGTGGGGTAACACGGGTCAAAGACCGCCTTTCCGGAAAAGAGCACCCTTTGCGGTGGCCAAACCGCGGGTGCGCGTGTCGCAACTCGAGCATAAGTAACCAAGTAACCAAGTAACCAAGTAACCATGTCACCATGTCACGGGGTAAGGTAGTACATCATAGAAACCATCAGCGTTAGTACCGATTAATAATCAAAAGTCCCTTTTTGGATTTCCAACACAATACTCAGCCTCGACCGTAAACCCACCTTGTTGTCGCGCTCCTGACCGATGCTAGGTTCTCCCGCGTCTCGGGTGCCCGCCCGGGCCTACAAGAATCTGTCATACAGGAGTCAGTGATTAAGACGACTAGAACACCCGGCGCCCCCTCACCTTGCGCACAATTCGCACATGTACGCGCCTGGCCCCGCACGGCTGGGCGGCGTACGAACAGCGTGCGGCGCCGTCCGCATGCGGTGACGCCCGCACCCGCATGCAGAGTCGCCCGCAAGCGGCGGCCCGCATGCGGAGCCACCCGCACCCGCATGTGGCGGTGCCCGCAAGTGGCGGCGCCCGCATGCGGCAGCCCGCATGCGGTGCCGCCCGCACCCTCATGCGGCGGCGTCCGCTAGTGGCGGCGCCCGCATGCAGGGCTGCGTGCCGGATTCCGGCGGTGCCCCTCGCCTCTTCCTTTTTCCCCCCTCCCCCTCGTCCGCTCCAACCAAGAACGGAGCAAGAACGCAAAACCCTAGCGTGCTCACCTCGGTTGCCGGAGGGAAAAGTGATCCGATCCTGCGAGTTCGGCTACAAGGAATGTGAGGACGTCTTCCTCTCCTTCCTTGGTCTCGCCGCTTGGATCCTCCGCGTAATCGGTGAGGAAGCAAAAGGGTTCGGTTGGGAAACTGAAAGGTTGGGGAATTGGGGTTTCGTACGTAGGGGCTTGTGGGGAGTTGCGGGGGTTGGGGAATTGGGGTTTCGTACGTAGGGGCTTGTGGGGAGTTGCGGGTAGTTAAGGGAGTGGGTAGTTATGGGGACGGGGTAGTTATGGGGAGTGGGTAGTTAAGGGAGTTGCGGGTAGTTATGGGGACGGGGTAGTTATGGGGAGTGGGTAGTTAAGGGAGTTGCGGGTAGTTAAGGGAGTGGGTAGTTATGGGGACGGGGTAGTTATGGGGAGTGGGTAGTTAAGGGAGTTGCGGGTAGTTATGGGGACGGGGTAGTTATGGGGAGTGGGTAGTTAAGGGAGTTGCGGGTAGTTAAGAGGAGTGGGTAGTTATGGGGAGTGGGTAGTTATGGGGAATGGGTAGTTATGGGGGGTGGCGGTAGTTATAGGGAAGTTACACGACGGGGGAAAATAACGGGAACGGTTAAGTTGGTAAAAGGGAATGAACCCAGTTCAAGTTAAAACGGGTCCAAATCAGGTGCGAACTAGAGTCCGGTCTGTCTGAAAACCCGCGTTATCCACCTGAACCGTTAGTTACCTTCCGGAATTTATTCCGGGAGATTCCGGCGTCGGAATTCAAAACCGTTTTCGCCGCCACTCTCCGTTTCGCGAGCCCTATTAACTAAAAAATACCCGCGGGCCCCGACGGTCTGTCCGGAAACAAGGAATTATTCGATCATCCTCCAGTCCCCCGAAACGAAAAGCGGAAATAACGAAACCAAAAGTAGACCCTTAAAATATTTTAAACCAGCGGCTACTACACTGTCGCCTCGGTAGGACGGACAGTCGGAACGGGTAGTCCGGGATGGTGGTTAGACTTCGAGCTTGTGATCCGTGTTGGTGACGGAGAGGAGCGGTCCGGGTGGGTGACAGGTGAGTTCGTTGTGTGCAGGGAGGAAATTTCGGGTGGTTAGTAACCCAGCCTGTTTTGTTGGCACCTCTTGAAGCCTTGTGAAGGCGTTAGTGCGGTTGTTTTCCTTGTTTTCGGGTTCGTTGTTCTAGACTTTTAAGGGCTCATTGGTACTGGTTGGGTGGTACGACTGGGGTACCTCGACGCATCGCGAGATTTTGTTGCTAACTGCTCAGCGCTGGCTGGGGTGGTTTGCGGACCGGCGGCGTTGTGACGGGGAATTCCGAGTCGGGAAGCAGGATTACTACGAGGTGCTGGGCATGGACCGGTTCACGAGGTACCAGGCGGATGTATAGTTACTTGGTTTCAGTGAGCCTAGCGACTTGACCCTCAGCTTTTCTCACTGACACCCCCGTTGTAGGGGTTACTTTCGACGTCCTCCTGACTGAACTGCCGGGAATACCCCCGAGCAAGGGGGGTCATCCTCTCTTTCAAGCTTCTACCGGGCACAACTAGGAGTTTTTCTGGATAAAGGGTTCATTAGACCGTGTGTGTCTCCTTAGGACGCACCCGTGCCTTTTGTGTGAAAGAAGAACGGAGGACTGCGTCTACGTATCGACTACAGGGAGATAGACAAGGTTATAGTGAAGAACAAGTCCGGAATGGATGACCACTTCGATCAACTACGAGAGGCATTTATAGATTATTCTCCGGACTCTCAGGGACCAGGGGCTGTTTGCTAAGTTTAAGAAATGTGAGTTCTGACTTCGCAAAGTGGACTTTTTGGGGCACATTGTGTCAGCAACGGGAATCACAGGGAATGTGAGCGGAACTGCCCGACACACGATCCGGAACTGGCAGCAGTCGTCTCTGTTTTAAAACATTGGAGACACCACCTTTTGGAGTTCATCGGGATGTGTTTTTGGATCGCCAGAGACTTGAGTTTTGTTCGGAGAGAAGGAATTATTTTTGCGGCAGAGGCATGGGTTGGAGTTGCTGAAGGACTCGGCTTCACCGTTCAGTATCACCTCGGGAAAGCAAGTGTAGTAACGGATGTTTTGAGCAGGAAGGGTCAAGTCGAGGAGGAAACTGACGAGCGCGAGTACTCAGCAGGACCGGTACTGTCGCGCGACTTTTATCGTTGATGGTCGAGCCAACCCTAGAAGGTCAGAAAACAGGCGCACAGATACAACTTATTCGAGACAAGACCCCCGGATCACGCGAGCGACTCTTCGGCGAGTGCGAACGACGCAATACGTTTTCGAGGGCGAAATTGCTTACCGGAGCTGCCAGAGTTGAAAGAGGAGATACCGTTAGAGGCGCACTGCGCCCCCTATACGGCGCATCCGGGTGACACGAAGATATTCAAGGACGCGATGCGGTTTGAATCACGGTAGATCGACTGACGAAGGCGACTCTATTTCCAACCATCCGTACGACGTGGACTGGAGACTCTCGGCTGGTGTCGAACAGTTGGCAAAGTCTAGGGCAAGCTTTAAAGACTAAACCACACTTCAGCACGGTGTTTCACCCCCAGACCGACGGACAGTCCGAGCGAGCAATCCGGATTCTCGAAGATATGCTTCGAGCCTGCGTACTTGATTGGGATGATGGATGATCACTGCTGTGGAGCTTAGAGAGGACCTGAGCTCCGGTGAAACACCAGTGCGGACCTTAGCACGGGAGGACATAAACGATTGCGCAACCGGACGATCCCCTATGTGAAGGTGCTGTGGAGCCACCAGGAAGCACGTGAAGCGACTTGGGAACTGGCGTCAGAGAAGAGAGAGTGCTACCCTGATTTACTCGTTGCAGACCAGGATTAAGTTTCGAGGACGAAACTTCTTTTAAGTGGTGAGTGATGTAGAGTCCTGGCGTCCCCTTGCCCGGGTAGGCCTCCCTTTTATTTCTGACGGGAGTGTTAGGAAAACTTTTAACTGCGTTTTCTGCAATGGGCTGGCCTGGACCGCGAGTAATTTTCTGCGATTGAGCTCGAAAAACGGAGGACGGCAAAGCGAACGGATTCGGTTTCCGATTTACGGATCTCCCGGAATGGGGGTCAAAGCGTTTGCTTTGAGTGGTACATCGAAACCCGCGCTAGTTGGCTGGCACGCTTTTCGAAGTGATCGGACGGGATCCTGCTGTGATCGGACCTTTCATCTTTTTATGTCAGTGGATTATTTTATTTATTTGGTGGTACCTCGACCTTACGGTTTCCGTTTTGGGTCCTAATTGAATTTTTTTTTTCAGTCGATTATGGAGGGGTTGAAATTCGAGAATTTCTGGGCAGACCGTCGGGACGCGCGGGTATTTTTAGATGTTAGAGCTCGCGAAACGGTGAACGGTGGCGCGATCGGATTTGAATTCCGACCCCGGGATCTCCCAGAAACAATTTTTGAAGTTTGCTATCTTCTTGGGTGCATCGGAATGCGTGCCGGCGATTGGCACGTTTTCTGAGGCGATCTAGACCCCTCGTTCAATTTCAAAAGGCTAAGGTTGTTGACCTGGGTTTAATTTTAAAGTCTCTTCGTATAAGTTAAACCGATCGGGGTGCGGGGGGAAACCCTAGAAACCCTTTTTTTTCCCCCCTTTTTCCAAGAAACGGCGGAGGAACCGAGACTGAGAATCGGGCAGAGAAAGGGAAAATCGCCCATCCTCTGCGGGATTGATCGGGCGTGGAGGGGACGATCTTCTTCCTTCATCCTCCTCCGGCGGAATCAAGGTGAGCGGTTGGAGTTTTCCTTTTTGTCCTTTTTGCAATTTCTGTGGGGTCGAGGGGTGGTGGTCGTTCGGGTGTCGCACGCCGGGTGGGTTGTGTGGGTAACGGGAAGCCGCCGCCGCCGTTGTTAAACGGGAGGCCGCCGCCGCCGTTATCATGCCCACGGGGTCGTCGCCGCAGTCGCGGTGTTCGCGGGGTCGTCACCGGAGCCGCGGGGAGACGAAACGGGAGGTTACTGTTCACCCGTACGGACCACACCCCGCGCGGTCCATCGGAGCGGCGTGCGCCCGGCGCACGTCTCGCAGCCCAAAGGCGCGGAACTGGGCGCACGGTCGCGTGCGCCAGCCCGGCCCGCGCATCGCGGTGCACGCCCCCAGCGTGCACCCGGTGCGCGTCGCCGCGGCCCGTGGGGGTGAGCCCGGTGCGCGCCCTGCGCGTGCACCGGCCCGGCCCGCTTACCGCGGTGCATGCCTCCAGCGTGCACCCGGTGCGTGCCGCAGCGCCCGTGGGGGTGAGCCCGGTGCACGCCCTGCGCGTGCACCGGCCCGGCCTAAGCTGCCTGGTGCATGCGCCCGGGTGAGCCCGGTCTGCGCCGCGCACCCTCTGCACTGTGGACCTGGTCCACGCCTCTGCCCGTGCACCAGCCCCCAGCCCGGAAGCCCGGTAACTCCGTTTTGGCCCGTTTTTGGCCAGTTTCGCCCCGTTGTTCAGTGTTTTTGACCACGACGATGTTTTTAACATCATTACTTACTGTAGCTTTTTCGGGCACAGGGTGGGAGTGTTTTAGCGGGAGTTCCGTACACCTTCTTCTTCGCGTTTCAGGTGGGTACACCCTTAGAAACCCTTTGTGCACAATCTCGTTTCAGTTATGGTTATCATATTGTGAGTACTTGTCCTGAGGGTTAGGGTCGGGCTTTGAAAACTGAAAATATATTTAAAATTGTGGGTTTTTATTTGAGACCTCAGACTGTATTTTCTCATTTCTTTCGCATTTCATTTACTACTTGTAGACTATTGTGTGGTTCTCGATACCCTCGTGGGGTCGGTGTGGATGTCGGAACTTTGCCCTTTGGATATGTGGATGTTTGAGTTCTTATCTCTGTTCGGCCTTTTTTCAAAAAGAAAGAAAGAAAAAGAAAAAAAAAGAATTGCGAAAACCGTTTTCAAAACTTGGGTGTCGTGTGGGCACCGTTTTCAAAACCCTGCGGATTTATGGATTTTAGAAAACGGATTTCAAAACTTGAGTGTCGTGTGGGCACTATTTTAAAAACTCTGTGGATTTATGGTTTTCGAACTGATTTAGAAATCTGGGTGCCGGGTGGGCACCGCTTTTAAAATCGTGGATTTATCCTTTCAAATTGGTCGGCGTACAGAATAGTTCAGTTGTATAAATGTTGAGAACTGTTGTGATTGAATAAACTAATATGGTTGCATGTTGTATTAGCCGCGACGCCGTGCATATACAGAGGAGACTCTGTCCGTTTGTAGGGTGATTCTGTGTATGCGGCGGGTCTGGGCACGCATCGGGGAAGAAGGAATTTCAAAAAAAAAAAAAAGAAAGAAAATTGATACGTAAATCAAATCCTTTTTCCTAAGATTGTTTCCGATGATTGAAACCCCCGGGGCGTGACACTAAGTCCTCAAGAGACAAAAACTAACCAAAGCCGTTAGGACTGAAATAAGGAAGCTGGAGGCTCTCAACAGCTATCCTGCCTCTATCTAAAAGCCCAAGATGGGAGAACCAACGAAGGGTATGCAGCCACTAGCACATGAAGTGCACAATCGACCCAATCGATAGACCAGTAATCACTGGCACTACCTGCCATGCCTGCTATGCCTGCCATGCCTGCCTGCCTACTATGCCTGCCTTGTCTGCCTACTATGCCTGCCTTGCCTGCCTGCCTACTATGCCTGCCTTGCCTGCCTACTATGCCTGCCTTGCCTGCCTACTATGCTTGTCTTGCCTGCCTACTATGCCTGCCTTGCCTGCCTGCCTACTATGCCTGCCTTGCCTGCTTACTATGCCTGCCTTGCCTGCCTGCCTACTATGCCTGCCTTGCCTGCCTACTATGCCTGCCTACTATCGAAATGCTCAAGAACTCACCTGCGGGAATACTGACCGACTACTGACCGGTACGATCGCATCCCAAAATAGGTGATGGACCGACTACTGACCGGTACGGTCGAACCCAAAATAAGTAACAGACCGGCTCCTGACCGGCACGGTCGCACACTAAATAAGTGACAGACCGGCTCCTGACCCGCACGGTCGCACACTAAATAAATGACAGACCGGCTCCTGACCGGCACGGTCGCACACTAAATAAAAGACAGGCCGGCTCCTGACCGGCACGGTCGCACACTAAATAAGTAGGAAACTCCGGCCACTAGAGAAATCCGATAACCAATCTGGTGTAATAATAACCACCCGGTAGACCGCCCAAAGTCCGCGGTCGCCGCAATACCCTGCCATCAAGCCCAGCCTGTCCCATATCCCAAGAATTTGACTACATTATCCCAAACCCCCTGCTCGCGCCCGAGCAACATAGACCGCCTGACTAACAAAGGAGGAGATAGGGAAAAGCATGGTTTCTCCTAAGTCAAGTTCCAATAAGTAGTGTAGCAGTAAAAGATGGCCTAACTAGATGACCATACAAGCATGCGAATGTCCATCACATAGGGTAAGTCCCTTAGGTAAGCATTTACAATTCACCATCATGAATATATGAATGCTGCAAGTACTCGATAAGATCTAATATGAATATTAGTCTTACAATTCCCTTATACAATCATCCTTCCTAGCTTACCTCCCAATAACATACAATTATTGTACCTTAAACATGTGTGCATTCTAAGATAAGAAATAAAGAACCGTCCATCGGTTCTGGGAACAGAACACCCACCTGAAGTGCTCAATCGAAGGCAAACCTGGGGTTGGTGAAGAACGTGGCCAACTGCACGCACAATCCACTGAACCCGTATCCACGGTACAAGTCGCTCAAACCTCGGCTCCTAGCGGTGTTCCAAAAACACCCGCGAACCCACCTGGGTACAACAAAAAGGTCCAAAGTTACACTTTAAGCTGAAATATCCAAGTATACACCATCTGCTGAAACCAGCCCCGAAGATGTGAAATTTTCACCTGTAGAACGGATTCTGAAAAATCCAACAAAATTACTGTCGCGTTCCTCGCGTCGATACCTTCGAAACGAGTACCTGCACGTCAAATTCCGAGCCCCGTAGGCCGAGTTACGAATTCCACAACACAGGGCGCTCATAAACACACAACCACACATCTGTATTTCCATGCACAGATAAAGGGCGAGAAATATACCTTCGGGAAAGTCTTAGAAAAATCCAATAAAAATACTGCGACAATCCTCGAGTCGAGTAGATGAAAAGAGTGTACAAGCACGTTGCCATCCGATGCCCGGTTGCGGAGATAAAAATCCGGCAAGGTGCCGCTATCCAGAAAATCCATCAGAAAAACCGTGTCATAGTAAACTCGGAAAAACACCTTGAAAAGCGCGAAATGAGGGGAAGCAGGAAGTACCAAGATCATAGCTCTGTCTGTCGCCGATCCAACGGTGCAAGAATCGCCTGAAACTGAGGTCGGAGTAGGCCGGGGGAGCTCGCGCACCGAAACGCGACGAAGGGGAACCCAAATGGACGAGCGTCGCGCCGCGCCGTAAAAATGGAAACCTCGATAAGCGTGCCACCAAAAATCTCAAAACTTTGCAGATGGATGCAGCATAGCTCGGGGATCATCTTTGCTGAAGGCGCCATGGCGAGAGGAGGCTCGGAAATGCCGGAAAAAGGGGAAACAAGGAAGCTCGGATCGCTTTTATAGGCTCCAAAAACAAATCACAAAATACCGGATGTGTCCCGATTTCCGGGCGCAAGGGACTTTCGGGCGCGTACTGTAGCAGCCCGAATCTCCCCTCGGCGCGCACTGTAGCAGCCCGAATCTCCCCTGGGCCTCCACGTCGCCCGCCAAACAGGCGACAGCAACGCCCGCCGCTCACAACGCGACACGTGGCGCCCCCAGACGCCAACACGTGGCCGCCCACGCGCGGGAACAGCGCGTCAACGCGCCCACGTGCGCCTTGCGCCCGCCGCCTGCGCCTCTGAATGCACGATTCCCGATGCGCTCCCAGCCAGCTCCGTGGACCGAGCGTGCTACACCGCACCAACCACACGCCGCCACGTGTCACCCTACGGTCCACCGTACACCGCGCTCTTCCCGTGGACCGCGCCCCCTGCGCCGGCCCAACCGGGATCCGCCACGTGGCCCGCGCCCGGTGCACGCCCCCCGCGGTGGACCGTGCACCTTCCCGCGCCTGCCCCGCCGCGCTCCGCCGCTGCCCGCCGCCGCACGCCGGTGCCGGAACAGTACCAAGAAGCCTCAAAAATTGCGCGCGTCATTCGGGCTCCGAAAAATACAAGTGAATAGTCAATTTCCATCGTTTTCGCGCGCTAAATCCAAATCCGAAGTCCATTTTGCCAAATTCCAACTCTAAAAATTGGCGAAGGCATCCGGGAAGATGTTCTTTTGTCCAAACTTCGCGCTGAGCCCAATTTTAATATTCATTGCGCGCAAAATCACTTCTAAGCATTCGACGGGGTCCACCGATCACCCACGTGATCCATTTAACACACTGAGCCCATCACTTGTGTCCAATTGGTGCCCAAATAGCACTGACACGCCCCATAGGCCTCCAGAAGCTGTAGAGGCAACAGTGCTCCATAAGTGGGAATTTTGGGTCTTCACATTCCCCCCCACTAAAAGAAAGTTTCGTCCTCGAAACTAGCTCAAATCCACCAGGAGTCACAAATACCACGAGTAGGTATCAATCAATAACGCCTCCAGCTCCCGAAACACCACTCACTCCCCGTGATCACTCCCCAACAACAACAACAACAAGTACGGCATGGCCCGATGTGCAATTCTCTCATCTCTCGAGCCAGAAATCACAACGGGCGTCCCTCGTACTCCAACAATCACAGATCTCAAAGGGGCAAGTCAATCACGAGCGAGGGATCCAAAAGCAAAACACTCCTGAGCTGAGACGTGAAACAATACAGGGGCTCCATCAAAAGCTGGGGGAAACAAAATAACCACCAGCGCAACACGCACCAAACCACATCCTAGTGACAATCTCAACAAGGCGAGCCGAAGCATACCCACACATTCATCCAATAAGGAAAAGAATCCAATAAGCTGGGGTCTTCACTCAGTTACTTCCCGATCCAAAATCACCCGAGTGGACTACTCAACCGCGGGCTACCCTCAAAAGGGATTCTCAAGAGACACAATCTCAAGCCACAGTTGGTCACTCAACATGCCAACATAACCCCAACGGACCCACGGGTCGAAGTCGATCTCTCAGCTAATAAAGGACACCCTGACGGGGACCAAACCGTCAGTGAACGGGACTGAAAACTAGCCCGAAAGGCGATCATAATGCTGATGCCCAACTCGCAGTCAAAAGTCCGAACCATCAACGACAATCCGCGAAAATCCCATTCAAGATGCTGAAAACTGTAGGCTCCACTGATGCCGCATGGTAGAAACTGTAACTAAAGCTAAAATCTTATCTACCATATAGTACCGAACAAAAATGCTGAGTAATCAGGACTGATAGCCAAGCAGGCATGGCCTACGCCTAGATATATCAATCAAAGCCGGAAATAATAGGCGTCCTGAAAGGCTCAACTGTGGGATCCAAGCTGCCTGCAAAACAGCAGTTCGTCCTGCCACAATACTCATAGGGTCGGACTAATGAAGTGTGGACCGAAAATCAACCCACGGTAACTCTACAGCCACAATGGGAGGCATCACTAAAACACACAAATCCATCTCCCAACACTGGAATTACTAGCATTGGCGCTGGTATCAGTCTCATTATCCATTGGCCATGCCCTCTCGGCACCGCCAAGTCTAAGAAGCTCCTCCCCTCAAGAATAAATGTTGGTTTCAGCCAAACTCAAATAACATCCATTTGGTTGGATTCCACCGCCACTCCAATGGCTAGAATAAGGTGACCCAAAAGGCATGCACTTGGAGCTAAAACTTGTACCTCAATAACTTGGCATACAACTTCATCCACACAGGTATGGTAGCTCATCCATAAAGTGCTCCTCGTGCTCCAAGTCGCTCTGGGAGTAAAGCAAATATCCTTGGGGAACACCACTCCCAATCCGTCCAAGCACAACTGGGACATACAAATCCTCAAATCTTGAAGTCGACAGGGTATTCGTCATTCCATTGGGCCTCACTATAAGCTCATAATGCCCCTACCGTGTCCTGAATGCCATCTAGGCGAAGTCATCGGCTGTCTAATTCCAAGTAGGTACTCGCATCATACACTAACTGCCGGAGTATAACCCCATCAAAAGGTCCTAGATACCGCCCGGACCTGTCTACACTCGAACCATAAAAGGACCCTCACAGTCGTGTATCAACGATGTGGCATCACCACCGTATACCAACGGCGTGGCACTAGGTCAAACAGACCCCTCGATCCATCAGATCCTGCAACTATCCCATCAGCTCTCTCAGCTCTACAGGCGATATCTAATGAGGTGCTGTCGAGGGTGGCGCGGTCCCCCGAACCACATCAAACGCAATCTCTATCTCCCTAACCGGCGGCATTGCCAACGACCAAGGTGAATTCACACTCGGGATCTCATGGGCAACAAAGATATCCTTGAGTCCCGGTGCCACCGTAAGCACCTCACACACTGTCACGCCAAAAACGTGTGTGTTCTAACTGTCTCAACAACCGAGCCTTCTCTCGTCTGCCTCGTAGAAGGTCAAAGTCTTATCTTTTCGCAGTTAAACAACCTGTGGCATTATGCCAATCAATCTTAAGCACCTGGTCAAAATACCGAACTGCCACAATTACCAATAAGTCTGCCGGTAACTCGCAGTCTCAGCTGCACTGGACATGATCCAAAAGTCTCCTCCACATGCACAACAACAACAAAAACCTGTACCTCTAGTGCACGTGGTAATAATTCTGCCTCTAGTCCATGCAGGAATGCAACATGTTCTAACTCCGGCTGCTGTGATGAAATCACACTTGCGACAACTCGATCCACTACCGTGGCGCCCTCCAACCAGGCGGCACAGATTCATCCGCTTAAAGCAAGTGGTTGTCGCTCAATCTGCCTAAAAATCAGGACTATCCACAAGGGAGCACGACCTCTGTCTCTGATCACATTGAGGCGACGAATAAGGTCCTCCGCAGATAACAAATCCACGCTACCGCTGTGCCACTCTGATATAAATACTGATGCTACCATCGGGGTCCACCCGATCTCTGGCATCTCGGGAACCCGTTATCCTGGGAGGAGAAATCAGAAATGCCTCTGCCGGTCGATCTATCCTCCATCACCCAGCTCCAAGCGCCAATATCCAAAACTCGCCCCTGGCGGCAGATCCCTATCCAAAGGAACTGCAGCGCCACGCTCCATACACAATGCCTACTCCAACGAGGCGTCAAAATCTATAACGGAGGGACTGAATGAATTGAAAGGTATCCTGGCGCAATCCACTCCCAGCCACATATCTTATGTGCCTCGTCCCTCGAACCTGGAGCGCGCAGTTCAACAACTGCCAAAAACTCTCCAGCACAGGGAGGCTCTCAATTGATCACTCCATCACCACCAACCACGACTCTGCCTCCAAAGGCTCCAAACTCAATCTTACGAGTCGAGTTGGATCATCAGCCAAATCTGGCTCAATAGTTCGATCATGTCCCACAACTCCTCTGCTGTCAACTATCCACCCTGCCTCGGTGCCTCGGCACTAAACAATGGCACAGAGGGGGTTACCCAATGCTCCGACAACTGTGTCACCAAGACCAGCTGCTCACTCCGCCGCTGATAAGCCTCTGACAATCCTGTCATCTGAGTCCGGAGTTCTCTGACCTCAATCCGGGTATCCGGCCCAAAACCAACTGCTCAAGCTCAACTGCTATGATAGGATGCACACGGGTCAAAACCCAGCGTCGGGGAGACACCGCTCGCCACGACGAAACCACAAAACAACACAAAATAGCGCTCGACCCGATCCAGCGAAAGTCTAAAGCATGTCACCCGTTCCACAGCATTATGTTGTCTGCAGCCAACATAATCACCTAGGAGAATAAACATGCCAATCACTCCTCCCGTCCCTTGGGAGAGGTATAAAACTCAATCAGGACTCTCGCTAAAAGTCACGACTCTCACGAAGTCAACCAAGGGTCAAACCATAAGCCTAGGGTTTCTAAGTCCACCATGACCTACAACCTAGGCTCTGATACCACTCTAATCTGTCACGCCCCGGGGTCGAAACTGCGACCCGGGCTCGCCAACAGATCCGCCACCTATGCCAACCTACATAAGCGAAGCGTCCTACCTGCAAGAAAAGTACTACAGCTAAACAGATATCAGAGCTATAAATAAAAATCTGCTGTATAACTAAAATCAATCACTGTACAACTGAAAATAATACAACAATGTCCACCTCCCAAAAATGATAATCGTACAATATCCTCAGATACAAAACTCATAGCTCAACAGGGAGGTATCTCCAATGAATACAACAGTGTACAGTCTCCCGATACGTAATATATCCTCACTACATCAGTCTCTCAAAAGAGAAAAAAAATAAAACAACTAGTCTACTGAAGATCTCCTCTGAAGGGGTACCGCTACTCTCCAACGATGGGTAGGGATCTAGCTCGCGACTCCCTCGCCTCGATCAACAACTGCAGAATCAGCAACACCCGCTAAGACTCTGCAAAACAAAGGAGAGGAAGGAAAAAAGGGGAAAAACCCCAAAGGGTGTGAGAACTACACCAAAAAGGGAGTTCTCAGTGGGTACCACCGCCAGACCCGACGGTCTGCCCACTAAGTCCTCAAGAGACAAAAACTAACCAAAGCCGTAAGGACTGAAATAAGAAAGCTGGAGGCTCTCAACAGCTATCCTGCCTCTATCTAAAAGCCCAAGATGGGAGAACCAACGAAGGGTATGCAACCACTAGCACATGAAGTGCACAATCGACCCAATCGATAGACCAGTAATCACTGGCACTACCTGCCATGCCTGCTATGCCTGCCATGCCTGCCTGCCTACTATGCCTGCCTTGCCTGCCTACTATGCCTGCCTTGCCTGCCTACTATGCCTGCCTTGCCTGACTACTATGCCTGCCTTGCCTGCCTGCCTACTATGCCTGCCTTGCCTGCCTACTATGCCTGCCTACTATCGAAATGCTCAAGAACTCACCTGCGGGAATACTGACCGACTACTGACCGGTACGATCGCATCCCAAAATAGGTGACGGACCGACTACTGACCGGTACGGTCGCACCCAAAATAAGTAACAGACCGGCTCCTGACCGGCACGGTCGCACACTAAATAAGTGACAGACCGGCTCCTGACCGGCACGGTCGCACACTAAATAACTGACAGACCGGCTCCTGACCGGCACGGTCGCACACTAAATAAATGATAGACCGGCTCCTGACCGGCACGGTCGCACACTAAATAAGTAGGAAACTCCGGCCACTAGAGAAATCCGATAACCAATCTGATGTAATAATAACCACCCGGTCGACCGCCCAAAGTCCGCAGTCGCCGCAATACCCTGCCATCAAGCCCAGCCTGTCCCATATCCCAAGAATCTGACTACACTATCCCAAACCCCCTGCTCGTGCCCGAGCAACATAGACCGCCTGACTAACAAAGGAGGGGAAAGGGAAAAGCATGGTTTCTCCTAAGTCAAGTTCCAATAAGTAGTGTAGCAGTAAAAGATGGCCTAACTAGATGACCATACAAGCATGCGAATGTCCATCACATAGGGTAAGTCCCTTAGGTAAGCATTTACAATTCACCATCATGAATATATGAATGCTGCAAGTTCTCGATAAGATCTAATATGAATATTAGTCTTACAATTCCCTTATACAATCATCCTTCCTAGCTTACCTCCCATTAACATATAATTATTGTACCTTAAACATGTGTGCATTCTAAGATAAGAAATAAAGAACCGTCCATCGGTTCTGGGAACAGAACACCCACCTGAAGTGCTCAATCAAAGGCAAACCTGGGGTTGGTGAAGAACGTAGCCAACTGCACGCACAATCCACTGAATCCGTATCCACGGTACAAGTAGCGCAAACCTCAGCTCCTAGCGGTGTTCCAAAAACACCCGCGAACCCGCCTGGGTACAACAAAAAGGTCCAAAGTTACACGTTAAGCTGAAATATCCAAGTATACACCATCTGCTGAAACCAGCCCCGAAGATGTGAAATTTTCACTTGCATAACGGATTCTAAAAAATCCAATAAAATTACTGTCGCGTTCCTCGCGTCGATACCTTCGAAACGAGTACCTGCACGTCAAATTCCGAGCCCCGTAAGCAGAGTTACAAATTCCACAACACAGGGCGCTCACAAACACACAACCACACATCTGTATTTCCATGCACAGATAAAGGGCGAGAAATATACCTTCGGGAAAGTCTTAGAAAAATCCAATAAAAATACTGTGACAATCCACGCGTCGAGTAGATGAAAAAAGTGTACAAGCACGTCACCATCCGATGCCCGGTTGCGGAGATAAAAATCCGGCAAGGTGCCGCTATCCAGAAAATCCATCAGAAAAACCGTGTCACAGTAAACTCGGAAAACCACCTCAAAAAGCGCGAAATGAGGGGAAGCAGGAAATACCAACATCATAGCTCTGTCTGTCGCCGATCCAATGGCGCAAGAATCGCCTGAAACGGAGGTCGGAGTAGGCCGGGGGAGCTCGCGCACCGAAACGCGACGAAGGGGAACCCAAACGGACGAGCGTTGCACCGCGCCGTAAAAATGGAAACCTCGATAAGCGTGCCACCAAAAATCTCAAAACTTTGCAGATAGATGCAGCATAGCTCGGGGATCATCTTTGCTGCGGGCGCCATGGCGAGAGGAGGCTCGGAAATGCCGGAAAAAGGGGAAAGAAGGAAGCTCGGATCGCTTTTATAGGCTCCAAAAACAAATCACAAAATACCGGATGTGTCCCGATTTCCGGGCGCAAGGGACTTTCGGGCGCGTACTGTAGCAGCCCGAATCTCCCCTCGGCGCGCACTGTAGCAGCCCGAATCTCCCCTGGGTCTCCACGTCGCCCGCCAAACAGGCGACAGCAACGCCCGCCGCTCACAACGCGACACGTGGCGCCCCCAGACGCCGACACGTGGCCGCCCACGCGCGGGAACAGCGCGTCAACGCGCCCACGTGCGCCCTGCGCCCGCCGCCTGTGCCTCTGCACGCATGCTTCCCGAGGCGCTCCCCAGCCAGCTCCGTGGACCGAGTGTGCTACACCGCACCAACCACACGCCGCCACGTGTCACCCTCCGGTCCACCGTACACCGCGCTCTTCCCGTGGACCGCGCCCCCTACGCCGGCCCAACCGGGATCCGCCACGTGGCCCGCGCCCGGTGCACGCCCCCCGTAGTGGACCGCGCACCGGCCCGCGCCTCCCCCGCCGTGCTCCGCCCCTGCCCGCCGCCGCCGGTGCCGGAACAGTACCAAGAAGCCTCGAAAATTGCGCGCGTCATCCGGGCTCCGAAAAATACAAGTGAATAGTCCATTTCCATCGTTTTCGCGTGCTGAATCCAAATCCGAAGTCCATTTTGCCAAATTCCAACTCTAAAAATTGCCGAAGGCATTCGGGAAGATGTTCTTTTGTCCAAACTTCGCGCTGAGCCCAATTTTAATATTCATTGCGCGCAAAATCACTTCTAAGCATTCGACGGGGCCCACCGATCACCCACGTGATCCATTTAACACATTGAGCCCATCACTTGTGTCCAATTGGTGCCCGAATACCACTGACACGCCCCATAGGCCTCCAGAAGCTGTAGAGGCAACAGTGCTCCATCAGTGGGAATTTCGGGTCTTCACACTGGGTCTGAGGCACTTCTGGGGAGTTTCAGTGGCTCATGTTCACCCTTGTTTCAGGTCTGAGCTTGGGTTGATCTGAAGTGTACCTATCCGAGCCTAGAGCATTTGGTGTGGGGTTGCTCCGGCAACTCTCCGACCATTCTCCGGCCAACTTCAGGTGAGCACAACAATCTCCTGTGGTTAGTAAACATTAACATTATGCTCAGGTTAAGTCCCTAGTTGATTTAGTAAATAATTATTGTAGCTAAGTCGCTTTTGGACCCTAATTAATTATGGGCCAACTTTGTAAGTGGGCCTCGTGCAAACCCAAACCAGTGAGCACGGGCTTTGTCGCGTCGAAACCTACGCGCTGAAACTTACGGCACTGTCTAAAGCTTCCTGGTTTGGAAGAACGAGTGAAAACAACGGTTATAAAGGTGTATTTATAGCTATATTTCGATAGAGGAAATTGTGATTTGGTCCCTGTCTGCCCGAACATCAAAATTATGATGTTTAGGGACAGCAGGGGTAGTTGGACGAGATTTGGATATTTTTAGACCGTTGGCGTGTCAGGTTTGGAGGGTTAGTGGATTTTCGGGAATTTTGGTTTAAGCCTAGTTTCGGTTAAGTTCCCCATATTAGCGACATGTTATTGTAGTATTGTCAGGATGGGTATGAGGGAGTCTAGTCCTGACTACAGTTTCTATTCAGGGCCCAGCTGTTCAGCACCAGCCGCCCAGTAGTCCAGCGAGAACTCGGGATCGGCCTACATTCAAGTGGTTCGTTCAACTGACTTCAAGGTGAGTTTTTATTTTGAGAATTAGCGTCGGGCTTCCGATGGTTGCAACTACTTCTGATTATACGTTTAACTGTGCTAACGTGGACAGTCTTTATGGTCCTTGCTATTGAGTTATACTTGGTATATTTGGTGATCTTTATGGTTCATTACTATCTGTTTTATCTGGTGTACTTGGTTACTATGCTCGAGGCTGCAGCACGCGCACCCGCGTTTTGGCCACCGCAAAGGGTGCGCTTTTCTAGAAAAGTGGTCTATGACTCGTGTAAACCCACGAGGTGACGTAGTGGGGGCCCCCGTTGGTGGGGGGTTTGAGGTGCCAAGGTGTGAGCGGTGCGACCCGTCGGGGTAGGTGCTCGACGTGGTTTACAGAGGTAGGTGCTCGGTTGGGGTGCCGGGGCAGGTGCCCGGATTTGGTTATGCAGGTTATCGAGGTAGGTGCTCTGTTGGGGTGCCGGGGCAGGTGCCCGGATTTGGTTATGCAGGTGCCCGGATTTGGTTATGCAGGTGCCCGGATTTGGTTATGCAGGGGTCCGTGTTTTATTGTTCCCTCTTGGGAGGGTGGTTGCACCGGATAGTTTTACGGTTGGGCTTTATTACTTTTCCTGCTTTCCTTATTATTAACGTGTCGCTGACTTCCCACTCCGTGACAGGTTCCTTCAGGGGTGAGAGCTAGGCGACGGTGAGGCCGAGACAGGAGCTTTTGGGTCCATGGAGGCCCTAGACTGTATTTACTCCTTTACTTCGCATTTTATTTGCTATTAGTAGGCTATTGTGGGGTTCTCGATACCCTCGTGGGGTCGGTGTGGATGTCGGCATACTACTCTCTAGTTATGAGGATGTTGGATTTTATTTCCTTTCATTGTTTGGCCGTTTTCAAAAAGAAGAACAAAGAAAAAGAATTGCGAAAATCGTTTTCAAAATCTGGGTGTCGTGTGGGCACCGTTTTCAAAACCTTGTGGATTCATGGATTTCTAAAAAACGGATTTCAAAACCTGAGTGTCGTGTGGGCACTGTTTTAAAAAAATAAACTCTGTGGATTTATGGCTTTCGAAACTGTTTTAGAAAACTGGGTGCCGGGTGGGCACCGCTTTCAAAACTGTGAATTTATCCTTTCAAGTTGATCGGCCTTGAGAGTTATTCAATTCTGTATGTGTATGTATGTTTAGAAACTGTTTTGATTGAATAAACGACTGTGATTGGATGTTGTATTGGCCGCGACGCCGTGCATATACAGAGGAGACTCTGTCCGTTTGCAGAGCGAATCTGTGTATGCGGCGGGTCTGGGCACGCACCGGGGAAGAAGGAAATTTCAAAAAAAATTTTACACGCAAAACAAATCCTCTTTTCATTGACTGTTTCCGCTAAATGAAACCCCCGGGGCGTGACAGATTAAGGTGGTATCAGAGCCTTTCTTCAATCACAACAGTTTGTGCCCGACATCCACAAAGATACCTCACTTAGCTACTAATGAATGAAATGAATGGCATAGAAGCGTAGAACGCGAGTGATCGGGGGGGGGGGGGGGGAAGTATGGGTCCCTTTTCTCGATAGTTGTTTGAGTGCTATGCTAGTGGAGGCTAGAACTGACTTGTGTTGTGTGTGTGTACGGGTTAAGTTTTGGTTCTCGGTTTAGCTCGGTTGTCGTGCATGTGTAGTCGTGTTGTTGTGAAGGCTGGGGTCGAGGCCGGCTGCCACCGGGGTCTTGATGGTTGCTGGAAATTCATGGATTGAGCAACCAGCACGGGACACGGTGGGCCTGCTGACGGTGTTCATGCACTTGGTGCGGCTGTTAACACAGCGGATCGTTGCCCCGGCTTTTGTTTTCCGAACCCCTTCCTCTGCCAACGTTCTGGTCGTCGTTGGTAACGGTGACTGGTGGTAGTGTAATCCGCCAGTGTTGGTTAGTGTGTCGGCCGTTTACTGGTTGTTAGAGTGTAATTCGCTCTGGTTGTTAGAGTGTCTGCCGGGTTGTCGGTCGTGGGCAACCGGGTAGCCTCTCGTCTAGATTTGCACCTTCTAGGTCTGCTGATTTAAGGTTACAGCAGATAGTCGGCCGATTCGTTTTGCATCTTGGACAGGGTAGGGGTGGGTATGAGGACTCTTCCCCTACGGTTGTTACCCATAGTTCGGCTCTTTGCTGTGGTCACTGCGATAGTTGTAGAAATTGTCGTGGTGGGGTCTTGGGGTTCTCCTTTGGGTTGAGAAAGGAGACCACCGGGGCTAGCAAATCTGGTTCGTTTGGGCTTGATTTTTTTTGGTTGAGCGGATCTAGAGCTTAGAATACTCCTAGTTGGGAATGTGCCCGTTTGGTCTGGGGGTATGCGGCTCGGCTCAGTGCATGGTACTTGGAAGGGCAATGAATTGGGACCGAGCGGTAGGGGCTAATCAGAGTGTCGCACCCCTTCGGTGCTAAGATGGAAGTAGGACCGTGCTTCTTGGGTTTTTGTCGCCAGCTTCCCATGACCAAGGCATAGTCTTGAGGATTTTGGGTTGTGAGTTTAGTGATTGTGAGGCAGTACGGGTCAACGGGGGGTTGTTGACCACATAGCGCTCTGGCATTGGTCACTCTCGGCTAGGATGCCCTGCATGCAACTTTTTCTATGAGGTAGGCCTTGTGGCAGGACTTAGAGCTGAAATATAGCCTTAGTTCTGACCGTCGCCTCGGTAGAACGGACAGTCGGAACGGACAATCCGGGATGGTGGTTATGCTCCGAGCTAGTGCCCGTGTTGGTGACGGGTGGAAGTGGTCCGTGTTGGTGACGGGCGGGTTCGTTGTCTTCAAAGGAGGATTACTTGTAAGCGGTGACCCGGCTGGTTTGATTCGCACGTCCTGGAGTCGTGTGAGGGTACTAGTGTGGTTTCCCCCTTTGTTGTCGGGTTTCTTTTTGGGCATTTAAGGGCCCGTCGGTCCGGGTTGGGCGGTAAGACTGGGGTACCTCGACGCACCGCGAGACTTTGGTTGGTGACTGCTCAACATTGTAAGAGGTGGTCTGCGAACTGGTGGCGTCACAACAGGGAACTCCAAGTCGAGGAGCAGGCTTACTCGGATTAGTTCGACCAAGAGAAAGACGGGACGGTAGGGTTACCGGGCGGGTTGAGCCGCCCGTAGTCTGAAATCTTGGGGCGGATCAGCCCGGTGGTTTTCCGTTCAGGGTTACCACCGAGTTTCGCCCAGAGATGTAGGGCGCTTCGCGTGTCATTGCTTCAGAGGCGGGTAATTGAACGCTCCAGCGGTGTTCATGGGTATGATGAACGGAATGTTCGGACTCTTCTTGGATCAACTCGCGTAGTGGCGAGGAGCATTTACGAGTGACCTTGCAGACTTGCAGGGACCAGAGAGTGTAGGCCAAACTCAAAAGGTGTGAGTTTGGGCATCACGAGGGGGGCGCGAAGCCTTTTGGGAGCGCAAGTCGGGCATGCTTGGGCCCTTTCCTTACTTATGGGATTCCTGGGGTGTTTAAGTTTCGAGGACGAAACTTCTTTTATGGTGTGAGTGATGTAATACTCGGGAAATTTGAGTTGGTAAAGAGTGTTTTTCAGGTGTGATTGTGTGCGAGGAAACAAAATTAACCTTAGTGGTGTATACCGGTGTGCGGATGGCACAGTTTCTGAAGCACAAATTCCGCCTTTCCGATCCGAGTCTGATCTCGGAAATCTGAGGTCTCCAGTGCGACCGTCTCATCGAATCGAGTGAAAATGGTATAGACCATTTGTCAATCCGACGGTCGGACCGTCCTGAACTTAGTAAGGAAACTAGTGGGACCCGCGACTTAAGTGAATAGTGTTTTGAATAGTAACACCCTGATTTTTGTTTCTCGCGTTGGCCAGCGTCGCCGATCGACTGTCTGGAGTACGAATCTGACGATCCAGGTAGTCGATTTAAATAGCGTTGTCGATCCGAGCGCAATGGCGCAGACGAAATCTACGTTTGACGACCCTAGAGCCTCGAAAAGCGTGCTGAACTGTAGATATCGCAGTATTTTGTGGATCTGCGATTTATCAGGATTTTTTTAGTCGACGAACAAAAATCACTACCTGATAGGTTTCGCCGAGCCGGACGTCGTGGCGAAGTCCGTTTTTCGTTTTGACGACTAAAATGCCTAGAAAAGCATGAAATACGGTGAAAATTGTGGCATTTTGCACAATGACCCTTATATTTTATGCTCCGTTTTGCGTGCTGCTCTTGGGAGAGGGACCTAAGTGCGAAACAAGCGTGCTGTGAAGGGCTGGGCTCAAAATAGCAAAGTTTGGGGGACTAAAATGCATTTGGTACATACATTATTAAATTGCATTTGGGTTGGGTTCTCTTAAACCATAAACCCTTCTAGCCGCCCAGCACCAACCTCTCCTCTCCCTCTGCTCGCTCCACGGCCGTTACACCGCCAGCCGCTGCCTACCCTCGCCGGAAAAGAAGGAGAAACAAAGAGGAAGCTTGATCTCGGGTTGGGTGGAGAGGGAAGCAACAAGGAGGCTTTGGATTTCTCCAGACCTCATCTGGAGTTGTCTCTGGGTTTTAGAGACCTAACCCGAGGAATCCCGGCACCTAGCTCCGCCGCGCGCCACCGGCGGAGAATCCCTTAATCTTCCTAGCTCCGGCGAGGTAAGATCATGCCTCTTCTTCGTTTTTGTTGGGTCCTGAACCCATTCAATCTCTTCCTGACATCATGGAGATCTTCCTCATGAAGCCCCGAACGCCCAGGTGCTCCGGTTAACCGGCGGGAGCGACTTCTTGCCGGAAGTGGAGTTTCCGACCAAATATGCAGCCGGGCTTCATCCGGCCGTTGAAACTCAGATCAGAGACATTGATCTTCGTCTCCTCATCGACTGAAAGGAGTCCACCAAGTCTCTGGACGATCGGTCGAGGATCCAAGCCGCACGGTGGAGCCCTAGTTTCGGGCTTTTTGGTTCTTCGGCCGAACCTCGCCGTCCGGAGGCGCCGCGCTCCCACGTCACCGGCCACCACCTCTGGAAGCCCCGTGGAGCCGAGGGCAACAGTTTGGTCTAAGTTGCGCCGGCCCAGGAGCCGCCGGCCGGAATTCGCCATTAGAGGCCTTCTTCTTCACCGAGTTGGGTTAATCTCGAGCTTCGGCGATTGCCGCCGTTTCCCTCCGCCGGGAAGTGACCCAGCTGAGTTACTTGGACACTTAGAGAGCTTCCTATCATGTTGCATGGGAGTTTTGACGTGGGGTTTTTGGCCACTGCAGTTGCACCCTAGTTGCAGCCGAGCTTCACCTCCGGCCGCCTCCGACGCCTCCGGGCTCCGGCCATCCACCCACGTAAGCCTTGTGTGCTATGTGATAGCTTCCTATCATGTTAGTTTGGACAGTGAGCCTCTGGTGAATAAGTTTTCCCAACCTTGTGTTTAAAGGAGTTGGGTTGGGTGTTTCCGGCAAATCACCGCCGCCGGCCATCGGTGCCGGGTCTGGTTGGGTCTGAGGCACTTCTGGGGAGTTTCAGTGGCTCATGTTCACCCTTGTTTCAGTTCTGAGCTTGGGTTGATCTGAAGTGTACCAATTCGAGCCTTGAGCATTTGGTGTGGTGTTGCTCCGGCGACTCTCCGACCATTCTCCGGCCAACTTCAGGTGAGCACAACAATCTCCTGTGGTTAGTAAACATTATGCTCAGGTTAAGTCCCTAGTTGATTTAGTAAGTAATTATTGTAGCTAAGTCACTTTTGGACCCTAATTAATTATGGGCTAACTTTGTAAGTGGGCCTCGTGCAAGCCCAAACCAGTGAGCACGGGCTTTGTCGCGTCGAAACCTACGCGCTGAAACTTACGGCACTGTCTAAAGCTTCCTGGTTTGGAAGAACGAGTGAAAACAACGGTTATAAAGGTGTATTTATAGCTATATTTCGATAGAGGAAATTGTGATTTGGTCCCTGTCTGCCCGAACATCAAAATTATGATGTTTAGGGACAGCAGGGGTAGTTGAACGAGATTTGGATATTTTTAGACCGTTGGCATGTCAGGTTTGGAGGGTCAGTGGATTTTCGGGAATTTTGGTTTAAGCCTAGTTTCGGCTAAGTTCCCCGTATTAGCGACATGTTATTGTAGTATTGTCGGGATGGGTATGAGGGAGTCTAGTTCTGACTACAGTTTCTATTCAGGGCCTAGCTGTTCAGCACCAGCCGCCCAGTAGTCCAGCGAGAACTCGGGATCGGCCTACATTCAGGTGGTTCGTTCAACTGACTTCAAGGTGGGTTTTTATTTTGAGAATTAGCGTTGGGCTTCCGATGGTTGCAACTACCTCTGATTATACGTTCAACTGTGCTAACGTGGATAGTCTTTATGGTCCTTGCTATTGAGTTATACTTGGTATATTTGGTGATCTTTATGGTTCATTACTATCGGTTTTATCTGGTGTACTTGGTTACTACGTTCGAGGCTGCAGCACGCGCACCTGCGGTTTGGCCACCACAAAGGGTGCGCTTTTCCGGAAAAGTGGTCTATGACCCGTGTAAACCCACGAGGTGACGTAGTTGGGGCCCCCGTAGGTGGGGGGTTTGAGGCGCCAAGGTGTGAGCGGTGCGACCCGTCGGGGTAGGTGCTCGACATGGTTTACCGAGGTAGGTGCTCGGATGGGGTGCCGGGGCAGGTGCCCGGATTTGGTTATGCAGGTTATCGAGGTAGGTGCTCGGTTGGGGTGCCAGGGCTGGTGCCCGGATTTGGTTATGTAGGTGCCCGGATTTGGTTTTGCAGGGGTCCGTGTTTTATTGTTCCCTCTTGGGAGGGTGGTTGCTCCGGATAGTTTTACGGTTGGACTTTCTTACTTTTCCTGCTTTCCTTACTATTAACGTGTCGCTGACTTCCCACTCCGTGACAGGTTCCTTCAAGGGTGAGAGCTAGGCGACGGTGAGGCCGAGACAGGAGCTTTTGGGTCCATGGAGGCCCTAGACTGTATTTACTCCTTTACTTCACATTTTATTTGCTATTAGTAGGCTATTGTGGGGTTCTCGATACCCTCGTGGGGTCGGTGTGGATGTCGGCATACTACTCTCTAGTTATGAGGATGTTGGATTTTATTTCCTTTCGTTGTTTGGCCGTTTTCAAAAAGAAGAACAAAGAAAAAGAATTGCAAAAATCATTTTCAAAATCTGGGTGTCGTGTGGGCACCATTTTCAAAACCTTGTTGATTTATGGATTTCTAAAAAATGGATTTCAAAACCTGAGTGTCGTGTGGGCACTGTTTTTTAAAAAAAAACTCTGTGGATTTATAGTTTTTGAAACTGTTTTAGAAAATTGGGTGCCGGGTGGGCACCGCTTTCAAAACTGTGGATTTATCCTTTCAAGTTGATCGGCCTTGAGAGTTATTCAGTTCTGTATGTGTATGTATGTTTAGAAACTGTTGTGATTGAATAAACGACTGTGATTGGATGTTGTATTGGCCGCGACGCCGTGCATATACAGAGGAGACTCTGTCCGTTTGCAGAGCGAATCTGTGTATGCAGCGGGTCTGGGCACGCACCGGGGAAGAAGGAAATTTCAAAAAAAAATTTACACGCAAAACAAATCCGCTTTTCGTTGACTGTTTTCGCTAAATGAAACCCCCGGGGGGTGAAACAGCCCGCGCGGGCGCCCCACCTGCGGGCGGCCCCGGGCGGCACCGGTCCGCGGGCGCGCTGCCCGCAGACGCCGGCGACCCCGTGCGGCGCCAGCCCTCGCGGGCGCCCCACCTGCGGGCGTCCCCGCGCGGCACCGGTCTGCCCGGGCTCGCTGCCCACAGGCGCGGGCGCTGCCCGAAGGCGCGGGCGACCCCGGGCGGCGCCAACTCGCGCGGGCACCCAACCTGCGGGCGGCCCCGCGCGGCACCAATCCGCGTGGGCGCGCTGCCCGCCGGTGCGGGCGACCCCACGCAGCGCCGATCCACGCGGGCGTGCTGCCCGCAGGCGCGGCAACCCAGCGCGGCCCCAGCCCGCGCGGGCGCCCCACCTGCGGGCGGCCCCGCGCGTCACTGGTCCACGCGGGCGCGCTGCCCGCAGGCGCGGGCGACCCCGCGCGGCGCCAGCCCGCGCGGGCGCGCCACCTGCGGGCGGCCCCGCGCGGCACCGTTCCGCGCGAGCGCGCTGCCCGCCGGTGCGGGCTACCCCGCGCGGCCCCAGCCCGCGCGGGCACCCCACCTGTGGGCGGCCCCGCGCGGCGCCGATCCGCATGGGCGTGCTGCCCGCGGGCACGGCGACCCCGCGCGACCCCAGCCCGCGCGGGTGTCCAGCCTGCGGGTGGCCCCGCGACGGCGGCAGCCACCTCGACGACGGCGGCGGCGGCGGCGATCTCCGTTCTCGAAACGACCGACAAAACCCAAGGAATTTACTAAACCTAAAACAAGAATGGTAAAAACTCACCTTGATTCGCGAGAGATGGAGGAGAAGGATCGTCCACCTCCTTCCTTTTCCCCCCTCCGGATCGTAGAGTTTTGCGTCGGAGAAATCTCGAGCGAGAGCGAAATGGGGTTGGGTTCCCATTCCTTTCCTCTCCCTCCTTCTGATCGCGCCCCTGCTAACCTAGCCGCACGATCAAGGTTTCCTGAGCACGAAGAAACCCAAAGAACCCTAAGTCCGGCTTATAAACCCCATCCAACAAAAGCAAAATCAGCGGCTAAAAGTCACCTCGAAAAGCGTGCAGATCGTCTGCGCGGATCCCGGAGCGTCTAAAAGCTTGCAAACTTCAATTAAGTTATGGGAGATCCCGGTGTCGGAATTCAAATCCGATCGCGCCACCGTTCCCCGTTTCGCGAGCTCTAACACCTAAAAATACCCGCGAGCCCCGACGAACTGTCCAGAAAACACGAATTAATTAGCCCCTCAGCCGGACCGCTACAAGTGAAGTAAAAGGAAAAACAAATAAAAGGGCGGTTCTTACAAAGCTGTAACAAATTCAAGGGCTATGAGCGAAACTACCCTGCACAATCTGGAAATCGCAGCGGTCTTTTTCGCTTTAAAACGTTGGATACACTACCTTGACGGAACTCAGTCCAACATATTTTCAGATCACCTAAACCTTAGATAGTTAATCACGCAGATGGATTTGCGCCTACGGCAAGAATGCTGGATGGAGTTGTCAAAGGACTACGATTTGCAAACCTAGTTGCCAACGCCTCGAGCTGGAAGATGTACCAAGACCTCAAACAGACCTTTTGGGGCCTGGACTAAAGGCGGACGTGATACAATACGTGGCCCACTGTTTGGTTCGTCAACAAGTAAAGGCCGAACATCAGCGCTCGGCGGGAGGACTTCAACCCCTACCTGTACCGGAGTGGAAGTGGGAACACGTTACCATGGACTTCGTCACTGGATTTCCGAGATCTCAGCAGGGCCACAACGCAATCTGGGTCCTAGTTGATCGATTGACGAAAACAACCCACTTCCTACCCATCCACACGACGCGGACCCGAGGCCGTCTAGCGCAGGCCTACATCAACGAGATAGTGAGGTTGCACGGGGTGCCGGCCACCATCACTTCGGATAGAGACACTAGATTTGTATCCAAATTCTGGCAAAGTCTGTAACGAGATTTGGGAACCAAATTACATTTCATCACGGCTTTCCACCCCCAGAGTGACGGACAATCCGAGCGGGTGATCCAAGTACTTGAAGATATGCTTCGCTCATGCGTGCTCGATGTAGGAGAAGGATGGTCCCGTTACCTACCCCTTGTGGAGTTTGCCTACAACAATAGTTACCAGGCTAGCATTAAGATGGCACCGTAGGAAGCACTCTATGGACGTCGTTGCCGTTCCCCTATTTGCTGGGACGACTTAGGGAAAACGGAAACTCCTGGGTCCGGATTTAGTAGAGGAAACCGAAGCAATGGGTGCCGACCGCGGGAGTTGGCCGAAAAGCCACGCAGATTAGAGATGACGTGCCTTGAAGCCCCAAATGCGGGGGCACGTGTTGCTCCGGATTTCGCCATCCCAGGGGATTAAACGTTTCGGGTTGAGAGCCAAGTCGAACCCGCGATATGTAGGACCTTTTGAAATCTTGGAGCGCATAGGCCAGTAGCATATTAGTTGGCCTCACCGCCGAAACACGCCCGGTGCAAGACGTTGTTCATGTTTCGATGCTCCGAAAGTATCTCGCGGATCCGTCACTTATTCTGGATGCATCCGCTTTTGAGCGGCGAGAGGACTTGGGCTTCGGGGAGGCACCAATACGAATGCTGGCACGGGAGGACGAGATGTTGCGCAACTGGGTGTTTCCCTGCGTAAAGGTGCAGTGGAGTAATCGTGAAGGGCGAGAGGCGACGTGGGAATTAGAATCAGTATGAGAGAGTGTTTCCCAAATTGTTTGGCGGGGGAAAGAGTTTAAGTTTCGAAGACGAAACTTCTTTTAAGGGGTGTGCGATGTAGTGTCTTTGACTTTTCTGGTGTTGACCTTGACTTTTTACAATCATATAAATTTTAAGAGTTTATTTTATTAGCGACTTTGGTATTTTGAATTGGTACTCGCGGGTATTTTTCCATGATAGAGCTCGTAAAATGGTGAACAATGGTGCGATCGGATTTGAAATCCAACTTATGGATCTCCTGGAATGAAATTTTGAAGCTCGCGGTAACCGTAGCGCGCGTTGAGATCCGTGCTGGGCGTTGCGCATGCTTTTCGAGGAAGCTTGAGTCAGATCCCTTGACCTAGGGTTATGTGGGAGTAAATATATAGCAACCCTTCTTTCGTGAGCGCGACCGGGGAAGGGATTTTCGAAATTCGAATTTCTAAAATTCAAAAAAAAAGAAAAGCGAGAGAAAAAGGGGGAGAGGTCCGTTCTCGAAAATTCAAGAGGGGAGCGAGAGGAAAAGAAAGGGGGGGAATCATCTCTCGTGGAGCATCACGTTGGTGACGAGAGGGATGATCCACCTTCTCCTTCCTCGCAAGATCACGGTAAACGATCGGGGGAAACCCCTCTTGTTGTTTTTCCTTTTTGTAATTTTGAGGGATCGAAGGTTTTGGGTGTTGGTGGTTCGGATGTCGCGTGCGATGTGAGTTTGGTGGTAACGGGAATCCGCCGCCGTCGTTGTTAAACGGGAGGCCGCCGCCGCCGTTAGCATGTTCACGAGGTCGTCGCCGCAGCCGCCGTGGTCGTGTGGTCGCAACCGGAGCCGGAAAAGACATGATTAGGGTTTACTGTTCATCGGGCCCGAGCTCAGCCCATGCGGTCCACCGGACCGGCGTGCACCGGGCGCACGGCTCCGCAGCCCGAAGGCGCGGACCCGGCGCACGGGCGCGTGCGCCAGCCCAGCCCAGGCCGCGCGGTGCACGCACTAGGCGTGCACCCTGTGCTCGCCACCGCAGCCGCGGGGGTGGACCCCGTGCGCGCTTTTTGCCCGTGCGCGGCCCGGCCCAAGCCGCAGCTGTAATGTACCAGATTTGGTATATGAATAAATGTAAATAAAAATGGTATGAGATACTATTTTTATTGAAATTAGAAAAGTAAAGGATGATCTGGGAGCGAATTGGGCCGAAATCGGATTAAAAATGAGGCTTCTAGAGTCTTATATGAGAAAGTGGGCCTAGATTTTTAGCAGAAAATTCACAGTGTCAGAAAATTCCAAGAAAATTACGGGAGCTCCGTAAATATGTTTTAAGGTCACAGTATAAGTTTCGCGTTGATCGGATGCCCGAATAGTAAGAACGGGGCCCGTCAGCGATTGTGATTACAGTGAGACTTTTGGCGACCCAGAAAGGGTCCAAATTGAAAGTTTAAAGTACCTGGTGATAAATTAAGTTAAACTGTGGCTGCCTGTTAAATTTGAGCGAAAACTGGCGAGAAACGGAAGAAAACGGACGAAAACGGGCGAAACTGGACTTGTGCCCAACTTTCGGGCGCCCGAAAGTTGGTTCCGGGCGCCCGGAAAGTACTGTAGCAGGCCCGGTTTTTGGGCTGCAGCGAACCGGGCTGCACTGTAGTGAACGCGGATCACTGTAGCAGCCCGGTTCGGGCTCGGGCGAGCGCCCGAAAGTTACTATAGCGCGCCCGAATCTCAAGGTGGCACGGATCCTGAGACAGGTGGCACGGATCCCGAGGCAGTGGCCCGAATCCCGAGGCAGTGGCACGGATCCCGAGGCACGGGCGCGAATCCCGAGGCATGGCAAGCAAGCGCGGCGCGGGGTAGGTGGGGGACGCCACGTGGCGTCTTCCCATTGGACGCAGCGGTCAAGGGCGCAGGCGCGTCGGGAAGGCGCACGGGCCCTGGCACGGCGGTGTCAGCGGGGCAGGCCACGTGTCGGCCTCCCGTTCGCGGGTCAGCGCGATGCGACGCGTGACGCGACGGGTCGCTGCACCGCGTTGACGCGCGGGGCGCGGGCATGGGACACGTGGCGGCCGCCTATTGGGCCACGTCGGCGGGTGCAGGCACGTGCGTCCGTGGACCGCTGGTGGAGGGGCACTCTAGCCGCTCGAAACCGGGATTCGGGCGCTCGAAAGTTGCGCCCGAATCCTGGGAAAACCGGCTATATAAGCCCGGATTGTCCCATTTCTTCCCATTTTCCCCTTTTGCTTCAAAGCGTGCGTACCAGGGGAGGGAAGGGGCGATTCGTGGGGGGGTTGTTCGAGGGTGCGCGAGCGCGCCGTTGACCCCGTGGAGCGCGCAAGGTGTTCCAAGAAGTCGGATGGACGCATGTACACGCGTTGGACGGCGTGATGGTGTCGAGGTAGGTCCCGTATGTTGTTTTTGCGGTGTTTTTGGCACAGTTTGGAGTTTTACTTTTGGATTTGGATTTGACCCCATGCCTTTGTGCATGTTAGGGACCGAGTTTTACTGTGCCATCTTACTACACGAAGTGCCGCCGGGGCATGTCGGGGTCCACCGTTTGGCATGCAAGCTTGAGGAAGGCATGTATCATTTTGCGTGCGGACTCAACGAACATGCACCGTTTTGCGCGCGGACTCGAAGAGCGTGCACCGTTTTGCGTGCAACCTTAAAAGGAAAATATGCACCGTTTTGCGTGCAAACCCGAGGTACATGCACTATTTTGCGTGCAGGTTGAATCGACGCGCACCGTTTTGCATGTAGTTTCTAATGGTGTGCACCGTTTTGCGTGCAGGATTGGAAGAGCGTTCATCGTTTTGCGTGCAACCGTAAAGAGAAGCGTGCACCGTTTTGCGTGCAAATTTGAGGTACGTGCTCCGTTTTGAGTGCAGTTTGAATTGATGTGCACCGTTTTGCGTGTAGTCCCTAACATTGTGCATCGTTTCGCGTGCAGGGTTAGAAGAGCGTGCACCATCTTGCGTGTAACCTTGAAGAGGAGCGTGCACTATTTTGCGTGCAAACCCGAGGTATGTGCATCGTTTTGCTTGCAGGTTGAGATGACGCGCATCATTTTGCGTGCGGTCTCTAATGATATGCACCGTTTTGCGTGCAGGTTCGTAGGACATGCACCGTTTTTCGTGCTGGCTCGAGGGACTTGCATCATTCTGCGTGCAAGCTCGAGGAAGCAAGAAAAATCGCGTGGAGACCAATTGCAAGTGTCTACAAGTAATTGGATACACCACAAGGTGGGGGATTCTGCCGAAACTGGGTGACCTCTCCCCTTGCTCCTTTGCTTTTGGACTTATAAGCATGATAGTAGCCTGTTAGAGGCGTTAGGTAATCTTGATTAAGATTGCATGTGTAAATGGACATAGAGAAAAGTAGATTTTCTTAATTGTCAGAATTGGGGATAAACTTGTATGTGTAGTGGACACAGATGAAAAGTGCAACTGTTGGTTGCCAATGATAGATGATAAAAGTGCATGTGTAGAGGAACTTAGAGGAGAGTACTAAATTATGATTTACCCAAAATAGGGGATAAACTTGTATGTGTAGATGGACACAGCCGAAAAGTGCAACTTTTAGTTGCCAAAAGAGATGATAAATTTGCATGTGCAAATGAACATAGAGGAGAATGCAATTTTGATTTATCTAAATAGATGATAAATTGCATGTGTAAATGGACATAGAGGATAGTGGTTTCTTTCTAATTGCCAAGAAAATAGAAGATAAACTTGCATGCGTAGATGGATACAGATAAAAAAGTGGAATTTTCTAAATTGCCAATTATGATGATATTTGTATGCGTAGATGTTAAATATCATTTATGATCGAGAAGGAAATATTGCCTGCGTAAAAGTGGTTATTGATATGATGATTGTGATCATGTTAGGGTATAACCCTAGGAATCATGTGAAAGCATAAGGAAAAGAATATGCTGGTAGTAAGACTAGGAGAAAACCTAGATTCAGGGTTTAATGAGTGACATCAAACTTAGGAGTTTATCCTAGGATTGAACGAATAGCATTGTCTCAAGAGATAACCTACGGACATTGGATAGAGTGATCAAAATAGAGTCAAGGAACTCTAGATTAAGCATGTAAAAACTCGAAATATTTTATTTTAATAAATAGTCAAAAAGTGAATTTTTGACCTGGTTTTGTTTTCAAAAGACCTATGTTGATTTATTTAGTCAATTGCCAGTGTGCGAGTTGCACATTTTACGAGACAAAAAGGCTACTTTCCAATCCGGACATGATCTTGGAAATCCGAGTTGACCGTTGCGATCGTCTCGTCGAACTGAGCGAGATTCATATTCAGCACTTTTCGATCTGACGGTCGGATCTTCCAGAATTCAACTAAGAAGTGGACGAATCTCGCGACCAATGTACCAGCGTCCTCTGCGCACAGTGCACTTAAGTGAGTTACTGTAGTGCACTTAAGTGAGTTACTGTAGATGAACAGTAACCCTGGTTTTCGAGACCCCGACGAATACAACATTGACTATTTCACTGTTCGGAATCCGAATATAGTGATCCAGGTAGTCATTTCGAACGGTTTCGATATTCTGAACGCAATGGCGCAGTCGAAAATTCTGTTTGATGACTCTAGAGTCTCGAAAAGCACGATAACTGTATTCCGTGACAGTACTTTATGGACCGCAATTTTATTCGGGCAGTTTCTCGAAAATCAAAAATCGCTACCTGATAGGTCTCGTCGAGCCGGACGTCATGGCGCAGTCCATTTTTCGTTTCGACGAGCAGAACGTCTCAAAAAGCGTGAAATACGGAGAAAATAGGGCTTTTTGCACATAAAACCCTATTAAAGTTGCCTCGTTTTGCGTGCTAGTTCTTGGATAAGGACTTAAGTGCAAGGGAAAACTACTGTAGAGGACCTAATAGCAAATGGCAAAGCTTAGAGGGACTAAACCGAAATTGTACATACCTAATATATATACACATGTATAGCTAGGGCTTCTCCACAAACCCTAAACCCACAGCCCCTCTGGCCGCAGCACCCAACCACCTCCTCTCCTATGCCGCACTCCACGGACCTCCCCGCACCGGCCGCCGCCTCCCCTCGCCGGAGAAGAAGGTGAAGCCGTTTCTTCTTCATCTCGGGTTGGGAGGAGTAGGCTCCACACAGAAGCTCTTGGGCAATCAAGAACGCGTCTGTAGGGTTCCCCTGTGGAGCTGCAACCGAGCTGTGGTGGACCCGTCCCCAGCCGCCGCCGCGCGCCGCCGCGGCCAACCCCTTCTTCTTCCAACTTTCCGACGAGGTAATATCTTGGAACCTTCCATTTTAATTTGGCCCATGGACACGATCATTGTGTTTCTGACGTCGAGGAGATCATCCGGTTGCAGCCCGGGCTGCTGCCGCCGTCCCGATCGCCGGCGGGAGCGCTATCACCGGAATTATCGCCTTCCTGGCCGATCCCGTGCGCCGCCGCGATCCGGCCGTCCAACCAGCGATCAGCACCGTTGAGATCGACTTTCTCACCGACTTTAGCATCTCCACAAAGTTGGAGGGACATCGGTGAAGGATCGGGCTCGATCGGCCGTGCCCTAGTTTCGGGCTTTCTTCAACCTCGGCCGAGCTCGGCCGTCCGGCGCCGCCGCTGCCCTCCCACCGCCGGCCACTGCCAACAGAAGCTTCCTGGCACCTACTGGAACCTGTTGGTCCAAGTTGCACCGACCCGGAGTCCCTCGGCCGGGAATCCGCCATTAACGGCCATTGATCCTCGGCCGAGCTCCGCCGCCGCGCCCTTGCCGTCGCTCCGGACACCCGGAAATCGTAATGGTGAGCTCCTGTGGGCTGTAGGAGTCCTTCCATCAACTTGCATGGGGATCTTGACGTCGGGTCAGTGATCGCCAGAGTTGCACCCGAGGCTTCATCCGAGCTCGGCTCCGGCCATCCCCGCCGGTCTGGAACTCCGGCAACCCCCCCCAGGTAACCTCTAAACCCCATGCTCTAGCTTTTCTTCCATCTTAGAAGCCTCCGGATTGCTTCCTTGCTGAGTTTGGGTTCGGGCAAAGATAAAGCTATATGCTTATATAACATGCCCACCAGGTGTTTGAGTTAATGCCTCAAAGAAGATTTAGTTGGAATAAGGGTTTACATTGAATATGAAAGTTGTTCAAAATAATCCCCTGAGCTTGATGCTCGCTTCAGACCAAGATGGTTCTGTGTGGATTAAAATTTGGAGCAAGGAAAACTTGTATGTTTGCAAGGATCTGGTTCTGGTGGAACCAGCAGGTCTGGGCTGCAAAGGAGGTGAGCCCCAGTGTCCTTGCACTGTTTAAAGACACTTTCATATACAAAGTTCGTCTGTTTGACGATCGGATTAAAAGTTGTAGTGTAATCAACCTTTTAAAGTAATGTTGAAACAAAACTAAGTTCCGGGCTATTAGAGAAGCCGCGACAGTGTATTCCTGGCTGTTTTGGGGTCACTGGACGTGATGCTCGCGTTAGATTTAGGTTTTGAAGACTCGGAGAAACAAAAAATTCATTAAGGCTATGTTAGTAAGGTATTTATGGCCCGAAGTTTTTCTCGGGTCCCGTGCTGCCGCAAATGAGTGAGCACGGTGTTCAGCAAGATAAATTTCACCCGCTGGAAGTGACGGTTCGTCAAAATTAATTTCCAGTTGAAAGAACGAGCGAAACAGCGCTCAAATGACGCTAAAAATGTGAATTCTAGAAACCCTAGGGGTCTAAATGCAATTTTTGGCACTGCATACTGTTAGAACAATGTATAAATGTTTCCTAAACTTTCCTTAGGGTTCCAACGGTCCTCGTTGACCGGGAATCGGATTTCGATCGCTAAATCGGCGATATTCTCCCGTTTAAGCTTCACGTTGCTGTCGTGTCGTCGGGATGGGTATGTGTGAGTCTAGTTTCTGACTACAGTCTCTGTTCAGGGGCCCAGCAGTTCAGCACCAGCCTCCCGTAGTCCAGCGGGAGTTTCGGGATCTGCCTTCATTCAGGTGGGTGTTATTTTCTTTGTCCTAGCATCTAACTCTATCATGTCGGCGGGTCATTCTAAGTATACTGGGGTTAATATTGATGGGTGATAGCTTATGCATGTTAATGGGTTTCGTCATAGTGTTTGGCGTCGTCCTTCCGACAGTCGTTTTCCTTTTGATAATTACATGTTGGCGGGCTACCTTCGAGTGCACGTATTATGGCCTTTACTTTGATTATACATGATAGCGGGTTACTTCGAATCGCATATGTTACCGTTTTACTTTGAGTATACATGTTGCCGTTTTAACTTTTGTTATATATATTATGATGCTGACATGATGATGGTTTATGGTTATTTGGCTCGAGGCTTGCACACCGCAACCCCGGTTTGGCCACGCAAAGGGTCGCGCTTTTCCGGA